>OX375799.1:3723641-4923641 GCA_947359425.1 Lagria hirta
CATTTATTAGAAGTATTGAAAAGTCCGTTTTTGCAAGCCAGTGAGTTAGAAATATTACACGCTGTTTTAAAATGGGGTGAAAATGAATTGGTTCGACGAATGGAAGATAGAGGTAATACATATTTCTTCTGGTTTTACATAATATATATATATAAATTTATATTTTGTAGAACCCAATATAGTGAGTCACACAGCGCATTCGGTGGCTCGAAAAGGTGTGAAGAAGCGCGATTTAAGTGATGTTGAGTTACGAGAGATACTTTCGGATTTGCTACCGTTGGTGCGTATGGACCATGTTTTACCCCCTAATAGTGAGATTTTAAATCAAGCAATTCGCCGGGGATTGGTAAGCACTCCTCCTAGTCACATGATCGGAGGAGATCGGGAGAATTTACGGGTCAACGCTTGGATTCGTGGGGATAAGAATAATGGTTTATTTGTGCAGCCAAGACTTTTTATGCCATATTACGATGAAGCAAAAGTGTTGGTAGAAGATCAGTTGGTGCAGGAGGTTGAAATGATGCGTATGCGTCGCGCTCGATATATGCCGGACATACCGGATACTCTGTATATGGTAGAAGATAAGCCTCGATTGCATGGTCCAGTGGGTGTTGATGTTTTAGCATCGGTGCTTCCCGTGCCCGATCCAGTGGTAATGAACGCTATGCTCAAACGAGAACAAAAGCTGCGCCAATCGCCGAGTTGTCAACGTTCTCTTAACATGCCTTTATCATCACGTCACGAAATCAACAGACAGATTAGGTTGAGAGTCGTTAGAGAGTTTAATTTACCCGATCCAGTAGCAGATATGCTGGAGAATTGTTACTGTATGCCCGATCAAAGCGATAATGAAATCGGAAACCACAATGAGACTGTACATTCTCCCAACAAAGGCCTTTCAAGGAGTTGTTATGGACGTAACATGACATTTCCAAGACCGGGAACTTATTCACAACGTCACGAACTACCCGCCGTAGTACCTGAAGGCGACTTTCGGTTTGCGACAGAACCGGAAAGTAGTTCTTGCAGTGATGGACACTTATCTGACATTATGCCAGATGTAGCGATGGCGACAGCCACTCTTGGACAAATGCAATTGCAGGAGCAGCAGGAAATGGAATTGGATCTAGGGGATGGAGCTACGCATTTACACGGCTCAATGAACAACAACCAAGCTTTACCCGCACCTTTACATCATCTGTCATATAGACGATATCAGCCTTCTACCTATCCACATCTAAGGTCGGAAACGCAATCTTACCATAGTCCCATGCCTCGATTTTTATAGTTTTAGTTTTTTTATTTATTTCTTTTTCAATGTCTTGTACATATAAAAGTGGATAAGGGTCGCAAATTTGTTAAAGCAATCAACTTTACTTCGCAATCTATATCTTCTAATTATGAACAAAATAATAAAATGCTCTTGAGAAGGAACTTGTACAGAAAAGTTTGTTGAGTAAATGCTTTAAAAGACTAAACACAATATTTCAAAATTGATTTGAATCTTTACTGAATAGATTTTTATAATTTATGTGTATATATTGTAATTAGACAAATCTTATTTATTGCTAAAATAATTTTATATTGGTTTAATATTTTTAACAATGATTATTCAATAATTCTAAAATATATGGTTTACATAAAGCTGTTGATTGTTTTAGCATAAGATGATCACAAAGTAAAAGCATTCTTATCGGGAATAATATACATCTGTGATTTTCTGTGACGAGACATCTCTAATTTTTTAAAATATGATTGAGTCACAATGTGTTTGTTTGTTTTTGAGACTGATCTAATTTATGTTGTAACAGATGATGAATTCCCCGAATAACTAACTAACTAGCCGTTGACTATTTGATTGATCAACATATTCCGTTTATTCTGTATTCATGTACCTGTGCGTGTCTTGTCTTAGATGTTGCTGTGTTGCTGTTACATGTACATACATTTAGGGTCACAAGTGACAACTCTTAACGGTGCGATTTTAGCCGCTACGAAGTGCAATCTGTACTTAAGAAAACATTCATAATGACTATCATTGTTTCAACAACGAACATTTATTAAACAGTTTGCTTTTTATTGTATAATTTCGTCGACTGGAAATATGAAAGTTTGAATCTTCCACGAAAGGTTTTTAATTTTAAGAAGTACAAAATCCCCGATCTGAATTCCGTATAGTACAAGAAATTCAAATTTTTTTACTTTGAAATTCATATTCGCAGCGACTTTTTCTTCTTGAACGTTTCCTAGAATAAAATTTTTTTAAGTTCGGTCGAGTTATTTGTTGCATATCATATTCAAAGAGAGTTTAAACCGATTTTTTTACTTCCAACTTCTACAACAATCGGTTTAAAACTCTTTCATTTGTTTTTTAAGTTTATAAATTGTCTGTGATTAATGTTTTTTGAAGTTGCTATATAACATTTCTTGATTGGTTGATGTTACAGATCACCATTTTGTGATATGTATTGTAATCTACGTTGATGTAATCACATTATTGTTATACATACATGTTAGCTTAGGACTGTATGGTTTATAGGCTTCTATGGGTAATTATTATTTAATAGAATCCTAAATGTACTCAGTCGGATAATTCATATGCGATTCAGGGTATCCACATAAACATGAAAATTGTTTATTTGTGATATGTACTTTGTATTTATTAATTCATTTATGTTGCTAGGTTTTAAAAGTCTTTGCAAAATGCAGTATGTTATATTTCAATATTACATACATTAACATAAAACACGAAAGACATTATAGCTTATTATATAATTTATTTCCAAATGTAAATATATTAATTATAAAACTTATAACAATAGTGTTTGTTTTCTTACTTTTTAGTTGTATAAAAAGTTTCGTCTGTTTGAGTGGCCTTATGTGCTATTCGAATTGTTACTAAATTATTGCGATGTAAAGGACTTAAATTTCTTATAGATGGCCTACATCGAAGCTCCGTCAATTTCATTTTTTTGTAATGCGGAGTAACAGCATCATTATAGGGATAAGGACGCTTGGGCGTTTTATTTGCTGGAACAATATAATACTTGGTATAATTTTATTCTCGCGATTAACAAGTTTTTATAATAGTCCAAAAAACCACTAGTTGATATTTATAGTGCGGAAATCAAATAAAAGCCTTACAAAAAAGCATTACCACCATAAGCTACTTATAATTTTAAGTTTTAGAAAGCTTGCAAAAAATTTACTAGCTCGCATTTGGTTTGAAAAAAAAAGATGTTCAGTTTTTACATACAAATGCGGTATGAGTTCACAAAAAAAGCCGTTAGCATAACGCACGGCGATAAGAATATTGTGATAATGATAATAAACTTGAAACAGTAGCAAAAAACCCAATTGTGCAATGTAGGAAATACTTACGAAGATTCGTCGGTGCTGGCGCAGAAATATTATTAACAACAGATTTCATAATACTCGACACAGAAGCCCACAAACTATGATTTTTGGAGGCGTTTGAATTCTCAGGTTTCTTCTTCTTATTGTCAGATTGAACATCTCCGCTGTAAATATTTATTTGCACCGCCATATTATTGTAGTGACTTGCGTGAGAATCGTTTATTTCTAAGCTGGAGCGATATTCCAAATGAGTTAAAGCGCTTTCCCAAAAAGTAGCATCTGAGGTTTTATCAAAAACAATAATTTTGTTGTCAATGTTTTCCTTGTCGTATTTCTCTAGATGAGTTGGAGGAGTTTTATAAATATTTTGTTTCGATAAATTGACATAAGAGTCTATAAAAAAATATTTTTATGTTTTTAATAGTGTTTTTGAAACAATTACCATCTGATGTTTTCGATTCATTGGGAGTAGACTGAAGGGAAATAGCTGTTGCTTCTTCTGGAAACATCATTTTATGAATGAAAATAAATGATACCTAAGAAGATGAGAATACATACTGTTTTCTTTTCCATATGGATCTGAAGAAAAAGAAGGGGTCTCGCCAAATGTTACTCTCCGTTCCATTTTTTTCGAGTCACTACGTCCAGTCGATGCTGTTAACTTTAAATTAGATTTATAGAGTTTATTTTGATTATTATTAACAGGAGTAATTTTGTCTGCATTTTGCTGTAGAGGAGTACTGGTCGCTCCTATAGTTGCTGTTATTCCTGTTTTTTGAGTTCCAGGGACACAAATTTTATAAAAAGGAGTAACAACCAAAGAGGCTTCCTGTTCCAGGACTGGAGTAACTGGTGTATTAGGCTGGATTTTCTTCATTTCAACATAAGGGTTCATAGGACACTTGCCGTGAGGAACAAGCTCGTCGAGTGTTTCAAAAATTTTCTTACAAAAAACACAATGCAAGGGCCAGTGACATTTTTTTATATGGCCAAGTAAAATAATAGATACGTCCTTTATTGTAGCGCGGCCATAAAGGCAAATTTCGCAGTCGGGCTCTATTTTGTGGAGCTGTCTTTGGTGGGCGGCCCGACAGTCAGAACAACAAAAAATTTTCGAGCATAAGTGACATTTGTTCTAAAAATAAAAAATATATAAAATACATATCCAGCAAAATTGCTGTGCCTAACGCACTATAGTGCACTATGGTCGGTTTTTTAAACTTTTAGTTATAATGCGATTCTAATAAATATCAATGTAGAAGATAAAATGTTATCATTATCACTTACCTTTGCAAAGCACTGCATTTTTTAGACATCCCGCCAAACAGAACGCCAACCACATAAAAAATGCAAAATTTTGAATAATTCAAAATTATAGACAAAGCAACTGCCACTTATTATTATAATGCCCACCTATATACCTCAATTATTATTATATTTAAATGACAAAATAAGACGCTTTCTTCTTCTCTTGTTCATTAGAACTTAAGAAGTACTAATTAATTTTCTTTTATGATTTATTACTGTCAGTTGTCAGCTCAGTCGTTGGACAGGGGTGGTGGTCGCCATATTTAAATGTTTGTTTTTACAGCGGGTAAATTGTTTTTGCCCTTTTTTCATGCTAAAACATTATCAGACTTCTGATATGGTTTAAATGTTATCGTTCTTTTTTGTTCTAAAAAATTTAAGAAATGAGTGGAGCTGTATATGGTGGTGGTAAGTTTTTGCGGGAAACTGAATAAATGTTTGGCTAACATAGCCTCACTTTTTTTTGAAGATGAAGTTGGGGCTCTTGTTTTTGACATAGGTAGTAATTCCACTAGAGCTGGATACGGTGGAGAGGATAGCCCTAAATTAGACATTCCTACAACTGTTGGAGTTTGGTTGGATTCACATGACGATGTTAGTCAAAAAAGATACAATATTGGGGTTACCGCTATCAATGTTAAGAGATCAGGTAAAGCATATTCAGGTAATTTAGCCTTTTATGGCAAATATAGCGCCGTTTCAATAAAATATTTAGTTATCTTAAGAATTCAGAGCTTTTGTTTTTAGCGCTTGTTTGACCTGTCAAAATTGTTTTGTTAGGAACTACAGAATGATTTTTAAATACTCTGCTATACAGTCTACACACAGTTTATCTTTTTTTTTTAGTTAGTGCAATAGTTGTGTAAGCTATTTCTTAAGTCATTTTATACCAGAGGATTAAAACTCAAAATTATTAATTTTTATTCACTGCAACCTGCGGAATTGTTACAGTTGTACACCCTGTTTTTCTACAGAGTTGTTATAAATGATTATAACATTCACATAGCATTGCAAATTTCAAAAATAAGGAATTTGCCGCTTCATAGTAATAGAAATTAATTAAAGTTTTATGCGTAATTAACGAAGAGTGGCATATTTACGAAGTGTTTGGATCTGCTTATTATGACAAATCACTAATGGAAGCAAATTAGAGCTCTAGCTGATTTTGTTCTGTATTTTTTTTAAGAAATGGATATGACAAGTTTTCTTAAAGATGGTATGGTAGAAAACTGGGAAATTTTCGAAAATTTTTTAGATTACATATATAATAACGCCCTTCGTGCAATACCAAATGATCATCCTTTACTGATTACTGAGCCACCATGGATAACGGCACCAAAGAGGGAGCAGTTAACTGAGTTAATGTTTGAAAAATATAATGTTCCTGCTCTCTACTTAGCCAAAAACGCATCACTAGCTGCTTTTGCTAATGGACGTCCTACGTGTCTTGTTGTAGATAGTGGAGCAACCCATACCTCTGCAGTTCCAGTACATGATGGGTATCCAAATTACTTGAATTGCTTTTTTTGTGTTTTTTTTTATTGTTTTGGCATATTTGCTTAATTGTATAGCTTTTTGTGCTTGTAGTAGCCTTTGTGTGTAATTACAATGTGTTTTTATCATTAATCGATTGAAACTTGTCACAGCTTTGTGCTTACACAAGCGGTGGCTAAGTCTCCAGCAGGAGGAGATTATTTGAGTGCACAATGTGGCTATTATTTAACTGAAAAAGGGATTGAAATTGTCCCTCCTTACTTGGTAAAATCAAAAGAACTTACCAAATCCGAAGAACCGGCGAACTTTAAGAGAAGAGTCTATCGCCCTAAGCTTACAGATTCCTGGCAAAACTACATGATTAAAGTAGCTTTTTTTTTAACTACATTTGGTTACATCATTGAACAAGAATTGTTTACAGCAAGTCATGCAGGACTTTCAAACTTCCGTTCTGCAAGTAGCTGATTGTACATATGATGAAGAGATTGTTAAAACAATGCCTGCAGTTCATTATGAATTTCCGAATGGATTTCATAAAGATTTTGGTGTTGAAAGGTTCAAGATTGCAGAACCTTTATTCAATCCTGTTAGTGGTCCTAAGTTTGGTATTCAACCTACATTGGGTGTTGGATCCTTAGTTACAACTAGCGTTGGAATGTGCGATTTGGATATACGACCTGTAGGTTTTTTTAGTATAGTCATCGCAACGCCTAAGGAACATGGGGCGTGGTTCATCTGTGTGAACTTTTGACTTCATTGGCGCTCGTAAAATTACATTACAATCATGACGAATGAATTCAGACAAATTACAGACAAATCAAATTTTATAAGAAAAAAAATTGAGTTGAATCTTTTATTAATAATATATACAGAAAACATTCTTTATTATAACAATACAGTTATCGCAAATCTAAAGAAGCCAAGTCATCATAAGAGTAATTTAGGCAAACGGCAGCCTGTTTCTCAGATGTTACAATCTCGAATGCCGTCCTCCTGAACTAGTTTGAAAAAAAAAACATTTGATTTCAAATAAGCACAGAACAGAAATTACAATAGAAAATAAAATCGACAAATCGAAAACGAAAGGAGCTGTTTGTTTTAAGTTTCCGACTGTTTTAAATTACTGCGCACTTTGACGCAGACCACGCCTCATGCTCCTTAGCCTTTACGAAGACTATAGTAATATTATTTTTACTATTTTTGTACATTTAGGCAATGTATGGAAGTATTGTAGTTACCGGGGGTAACTCAAATCTTCAAGGATTTACAGATCGCTTAAATCGTGATTTGGTTCCAAAAATTCTTCCAGTACGTGTTTAGGGTTATAGTTTCAGCAGTTGTAGATATTATTGATATATATTTTTAGAGCATGAGACTGAAAATTATTTGCGCTCCTGGATCAACAGAGAAGAGATTTGGTGCTTGGTCGGGCGGTTCTATATTGACCTCATTAGGCACCTTTCAGCAACTGTGGGTTTCCAAGCAAGAATATGAAGATGGCGGTAAAGCTATAGTGCAATCAAAATGTCTTTAACCGAAATCGAGTAATTAATTATGATTTGTCAGTATTATTTTTGATATTGTTTTTGTGTGATAAGTTTATAGTATTTTCGGCCTAAGTCGACAACGAAATGTATTTTGCTTATGTCTACAATAGGCCATAATTTATAGTAGAGTTGGAACTGAAGTGAGTGATTATTTGCTGAGCATTGATAGTTTTTTAAATGTGTGCTAAATCAAGATGGTCGGGTAGGCTCAGTAATTATAAGAACATTCCAGAACTAGTCTGTGATCAACATTCAAAGACTGAAAGAATGTCCTTCGATTAATGAAAAAATTAACATTTTGAGATATGTTTATCTCATCGCTCATCAGTCTTCGAATAAGTGAAAAATATAAAAATTGCAAAATCTTTCTATCTTAATTGATCGAATTGCACTTCGCAAGTGAATTTGTGCATCGTTGGTTTTCTATCCTATTTAACTTTGATCTTGATAGCAAGATATAAGCAGCTAAAATATGATGGAAAATCCATCCACTGCAAAACCTCACTCACATTGGTGTTGAAATTTGTCAGAAATTTTAAAAATTGATAACATTTTATTTTACTTTGTGGTTGAGATATTGCAACTATATCAGGTGTTTTTTTAATTTGGCACCATAGTTGGCGGTGCTTATAATACAGCTACATGTAAATTAGTCTGAACCTTTTCAACTCACTTTAGAGCCAATTGTTGAAGAACACTCTTAATATTTTGGAACAGGTGCATTCAAAGTGAAAAAGCACACATTAAATGCGGCTGTCTGATAAGTGAAAATTCCGACGCACGTGCATAAGTCCACGCACAAATTGTTATTTGAACATATATGCAGTGATTTTAATTTGGTACTAAACAGTGCCAATAGTCTTCCCCAGTGTTTTGTGATTTTTTTTTCATTCTGTACCAACTCTAAATTAGTGCAAAATGTAAATTATGTTTTCACTTTTCGACAATATTTTTTATAAAAAGTTTGTGATATTTATTGATATATTTGTGGCAATATTTTTGTACTGTCATGTTCCTATTAGTGTTCATTTTTTTAAGTTCTTTTATAAGTCTGAGTGACTATAAGTCACGCTGAACATAATACTCGAAAAATAGTTTGTGATCTTTTCTTGATGTGCCAATAAAGTTGCCAATTACACAAAACTCGTTTTATTTAAAAAAATATAAGTTATAAAAAACAACAACACTTTGATTTTAAGCCATATGTTTGCAGATTTCGTTGTGAGCATAGATGGCGGCTAGTCCAGCTAATGTTATACCAACACTGTCGCCAAATCCAGTTATTGCCATAGAAAACTGTTTGTGCTCTTCTTCAACCTGAAATTTTACATTAATTCAATAATAAGTTATTGCTAACATAAAAAAGAGAAAATAGGTGTTAGGTGCCATGAAACTGAAAGATGACATTTTTTTGACGGTTAAGTAACACTTTTTTTCAGCATAGTCCTTGATGTATGGCGCTATGTTAAAAAAAGCCGGCGTTACATATACCTATCGGTGTTTGTAGTGTATAGTAAAAACGTTTGAGATATACCCGGCAGTAAATTTATGAATAAAACCAAGCAGGCAGCTGAGTATTACCCTGAATAGAAAACGGTCTCTTTTAATTTATGACTGTGGTTTCGAGTGTAGAACTTTCTCGTGAATTAGTTTGCTAAAATTCACTGCCGGGTATATCTCAAACGTTTTTACTATATGTTATGTTCGGTGGGATCTATAAGAATGGGTGTTTTAATTAAAGTTTACTTCTGTGGAAATTTTGTAGTAAGTATTCACGTAGGCGGCTCCGCCAAGAAGTCCTTCCCATAGTGTCAATGCCACGATAATCCAGAAAGAAGGAATGTAGAGATAAATTACTTGAGTTGTAAAAATGGCTACATTTATAGCTTGTAATACTGATAGGACCCATATTTGTTGAATGTGATAACAATTAACAGAAGATCTTGACAAGAATACTCCAATTTGATAGACGACTTGAAGCCATCTGTACTGACCACTTTGTGTGAGGAATATGTTTTCAAATTTAATCAATTCGTACTAAATACAAATCATTAGTAAATTGTATGATGCTATGATTTATCTAACATACCGTTCCTTGATTTATAAAATACTCTAAAAAGTATACTAATCCGAAGGGAATAATGTATTTTAGTAATCTAGGGATTTGGTGCAGTTTTTTGGTGAATGCTTTCATAGGATTTTTCACCTCTTCCGCATTGACATTATTTAGGACAGAAAGTGCGTCCTTTTCTTTATTCTCTGGCTTTGGAAGTATAACAAAGAATCTAAAAAAAAATATATATTTAAGTCTTCCAAAGTTGGCAAGACTGTGCATAATAATCAAATTCCAGTTACGATATTACGTAATTTTGGGATTGAGACTCAGAAACGAATTTGTAAACCCAAAACTCTGAGATTATTGGGAGTTTTGAGCAAGGGGAAATTGTGAGTTTCTTATTGAAGAAGCATAGTCATAATAGCGCACGGCTTCTGTTATGACGGTGCACAATAACTCCACGAGTCTCTTGAGTACTTTTACCAACTTATTGTGTGAGTTGAAGCTTTTAATAATCTTGAAAGTTTCGGGTGTACTCCACTTTTATTACAATTCCGATACACTCAAAAATTGTGAAGCATGATTTTGATAAAATATTAGACTTACGTCAGTGTCATACTTGCAGGTACTAATAACATCACTAATAAAGTTGTCTTAAAACCTAATTCTTGCAATAGAGAGTATGAAAGTGCACCGATAATACCTGCAGCGCCAGTACCAGAGCTCCATGTGCATATCACATTCCTAAAATGACGATGAATAGAACACCTATTTTTGTAATTATTATTGTAAAGTATACTTATGGTAAAAGGAACTGTATTGTAAGTAAGTTACTTCGCCTAATCCTGAGCAAAATGAAGTTGCTACAACTCCTAAAACCGACATCGCAATATTTTGACTAAAAGCCACCATGAGAAAACCAGTGGCTGAGAGTAATACGCAAATTAATACTCTTATCCTAAAATCACAAAATTGCCATTTTGGAGTTTAACATAATTGCTTGAAACTTACTTTACTACAAATGGCAGGAAAGGGGCAATGAACTTCACCAATAAGCTCGGAATAATATCGGCTAATAAAATAACACCAGTTGACATATAAGTGCATGTCTTTGGTGCGTTTTTTGTTTCCTAAAACATTTTTTTTGAGTTTTTATTGATAATCGCTGTTATGTTAATACAGGAAAAAAAAGAAGTTGGAAGTTTTTGAGTATTGTTCTAAAATTGAAGCAAAAATTTTTGATCTGAAACAATATTTTCTGACTACTTGGCCAGAATTATGAAAATACAAAATTCACAAATTGGTTATTATAAAGTAGGCAAAATTATTAAAATAGGTTTTGCTTTAATTTTCTGAATAAAATGCAAAATTATCAGATTTTTAAATTATTCATAAAATAATTGATATGCCCACCTCATTGCTTGAAATAATATCATTTGCTGCTGTGAGCATCACGACATATCCATAATTGTTGCAAAGCCCTAAAATCCAATAAGATATCAATGCTCTCCATGGTTTTTTATTATCATTTCTTTGTAGAATCACATCCTTGCTTTGATGTTCGGTCATGCTTTGGTAAGAATAGCTGCGCTTTGGAGTTTTGGATTTTACGCCTAAAAATAATATTTATATCAATTTCGGAAAATTATTGGTGAAAAACAGACAAAAAAGTGATTAAAGCTGAGATTTTTTTTATATCTATAGTAGAAACGATTGAGATCTACAAGACTAAATTTTATTGCTCAATGGTAAACAAAATTACTTAAACGGTCGCATGTCTGGTGTTTATGGGCTTTTTTTTGTTTTACTGTAATATAATACTCATTGAGTATGATATTATATTTATATAAGTACAGTCAATAAAAAAATTTTAGTTGTAGCATAACATAATTGTAAATTTTTAATTAATTATCTACATTATCGTACAATAAATAGCTATTAAGCAAAAATAAGCTTGAATTTATCATGAAATCAATGTTTTTTAGTGATAAATTAATAAAATAATAATTTTTTATCATGTGGACTATTATTTTGTTAGATTGAGTAAAACAAAAACAAAATGTTTTTATTTGTAAATTTTTTATACGAAAAATACCGACTGTTATTATTCTACTGAGTAATAACAGTCGCTATTATTCTTTTAATCTTTAAAATTAAAAAGAAATAACAAAAAAAAGACGTTTTTTTTCCTTTTTGGTTCAAATAAGTCCAGTGGCGTAGCAACTCAATAGCCGGCCCGGTTTAAAAAAAAATTGCGGCTTCTTTAAACTATGTGATGGGTCTTATGCCCTTTTTTTTGTTTTCAATGTTTTATGACACTTCTTATTAAATCTGTAATAAATTATCTAGAATTTTATGTAATAAATAAAACATTGTTACTTTTAATAATTCTGAAAGTTCATTATATTTTACAATCAAATTATAACTATAAAAACGATTTTCGATACGAACGACACTAAATTCGATAGGTCTAACTCTTTCGCTATAAAGTTTTGAATTAAAATCAAGGATAAATTCGTTTTTGGTCCATAGTATTTCGTTTTTATTAACTCCAGTTTAGAAAAACTGCGTTCAGCAGATGCTACTGTGGCCGATATAGGTAAAAACAAAAAAAAAAGTTTAATTTAATTGTTTTTATAAATAGATAGCTTTTGTTTACTAATTTAAATAACATTTTTTGCATAAGGACAACAATTTTAAATTATTATTTTTAATAAAGAATAAGTTGTTTGAGTTGTTTACTTGGATTCAAGACATCATAATAAATATTTTTTCTAAAAAAATAATAGAAAGCTTTTCTTAAATCAATTAATTTTAATAAACTTGAAATAAAAGTTTTTGCAAAAATTTGACTTACTTCATAAAGTGACTGAAAAAGAAGAATTTATTATCTATTTATTTATAGTATTTAGTTTGCTAGTAAGAATACTTTATCTAATAGAAATAGATTAATAGATATTGACCAGACTTGTCTTTTGTTATACAATTATGCATCTGGGTCGCATAAGTCAAAAAACTTGTAAATAACATAAAAGATCAATGAAAAGAATTTCAAGGGAAAGAGACTTTTTAGAGCTGGGTCATCTTTATTGCCAGCCGCCCATCTTCTATTACATTCTAGAATCGCTAGCTTAAAACGTAACAAATTGTTTTTATGTTATGTTATATTGAAAGTTAGACATTTTTGTAATTAAAATGAACAAAATTTCCCACAAATATGACAAAATGTATAGAAAATTCTCTTTTATTTTAAGAATAATGTGTATTATTCGGGTCTATGTAGCCACGGACCCGGGTGCCGCGGAACTTTGGTAGATCCGCCACTGAATAAGTCATTATTTTGTAATATTTTATCGATTTTAATAAAAATGTTGAAAATGGTGGATGCGCTAAATACAAAATTTTTAGTAAATTATACTATAGTAGTCGCTATCATTTGTAAAGTAAGAAGAAATAACTAAAAAGAGACGTTTTTTTTATAATTTTGATTCAAATAAGTCATTATTTTGTATATAATTTATAAATTTTTAATAAAAATGTTAAAAAATGGTGGATACGCCAAATACGAAATTTTTAGAAAATTGTTCTATGACAGTTGCTAACATTCTTAATCTTGAAGAGTTAGAAGAAATAAGAAAAAGAATAATTTTGGCTTTTAATATTTTATAGATTTTGATAAAATAGTTGAAAAATGGTGGATGCGCCAAATACAAAATTTTGGTAAATTATGCTGTAGTAGTCGCTATCATTTGTAAAGTAAGAAGAAATAACTAAAAAGAGACGTCTTTTTTATAATTTTGATTGAAATAAGTCATTATTTTGTCATAATTTATAAATTTTTATTAAAAATGTTAAAAAATGATGGATGCGCCAAATACGAAATTTTTAGAAAATTGTTCTATGACAGTTGCTACCATTCTTAATCTTGAAGAGTTAGAAGAAATAAGAAAAAGAATAATTTTGGCTTTTAAGATTTTATAGATTTTGATAAAATAGTTGAAAAATGGTGGATGCGCCAAATATAATTTTTTTTGTAAATTATGCTATAGTAGTCGCTATCATTTGTAAAGAAAGAAAAAATAACCAAAAAGAGACGTCTTTTTTATAATTTTGATTCAAATAAGTCATTATTTTGGATATAATTTATAGATTTTTAATAAAAATGTTAAAAAATGGTGGATACGCCAAATACGAAATTTTTAGAAAATTGTTCTATGACAGTTGCTAACATTCTTAATCTTGAAGAGTTAGAAGAAATAAGAAAAAAAATAATTTTGGCTTTTAATATTTTATAGATTTTGATAAAATAGTTGAAAAATGGTGGATGCGCCAAATACAATTTTTTTTGTAAATTATGCTATAGTAGTCGCTATCATTTGTAAAGTAAGAAGAAATAACTAAAAAGAGACGTTTTTTTTATAATTTTGATTCAAATAAGTCATTATTTTGTATATAATTTATAAATTTTTAATAAAAATGTTAAAAAATGGTGGATACGCCAAATACGAAATTTTTAGAAAATTGTTCTATGACAGTTGCTAACATTCTTAATCTTGAAGAGTTAGAAGAAATAAGAAAAAGAATAATTTTGGCTTTTAATATTTTATAGATTTTGATAAAATAGTTGAAAAACGGTGGATGCGTCAAATACAAAATTTTTAGTAAATTATGCTATAGTAGTCGCTATCATTTGTAAAGTAAGAAGAAATAACTAAAAAGAGACGTCTTTTTATAATTTTGATTCAAATAAGTCATTATTTTGTTATAATTTATAGATTTTTAATATAAATGTTAAAAAATGGTGGCTGCGCCAAATACAAATTTTTACTAAATTGTTCTATGACAGTCGCTATTATTCTTAATCTTTAAAATTAAAAAGAAATAACTAAAATACTGAATTTTGGTTTAAATGAATTATTATTTTGTAATATTTTATAGATTTTGATAAAATTTTTGAAAAATGGTGAATGCGCCAAATACAATATTTTTAATAAATTGTTTTATGGCAGTCGCTACCATTCTTAATCTTTAAAATTAAGAAGAAAATCAAAATTTTCAATCTGCTTTTTTTTTAAGAAAATTTGATTTGCTTCAAAAATTTTTGTTGATAAATTTTTATGACTCAATCAATAGTTGACAAATTAAAAAAAATATATATTTTTTTGGCTTAGTTTATGAACATAGATTATTGACATAAAAGTACACAAAATTTCAATTTCTTTTTTGAGAAAGACCATTATAATTTTGATTCTATTTCAATAAATGCAGACGTTATTTTTAAATCATAACATGCAATTGTGATCCGCCAATGGCTGAATTTACCTGGCGCAGTCTATAAACTGGAATAGCAAAGCTAATTATTTATTAATTGAAATAGAACAACCAGGAGCAGAAACAAGCAAACTGCATTTATATCGTTACCTATTCAGAATATCATTGAAATTTAGTAGGTACTGGAAGCTGTCTGTGCAGTCAACCTCATTTTGTACTTGACAATTTAATGCAAGTAGGAGATTGCGTTAGCGACTACACAATAATAAACGGCTAGAGCTTTTGCAATATTTTACAATAATTAAATTTATCGAAAATATATTCAATAACACATAAATATGATTGATTATTTAAAAAGTTTTGATATCAATTAATAATAACTTATGAGCTTCGAGTTCTTATACATAAATAAAATATTTAATTAATTATCTTTTCACAGTTATTTGTTATAATTGATGATTTTTTACCACATCACTTTTTTTTTAATCTTTGTGGACATTATTTTAATAAAATAGAGTTTTCTTGATGTAAACTACATTAATCCCATAAATAAAACCTATATCACATCAATTATTTTCAGCTTATTAATTCTATTTTTATGTCTAAAAAGTTTTAGGTGCCATCAGCACGGATACCGCACCGAATGAGTTAATTTATAAAAACAGCTTTTGAGACGTTTTAATAGATTGAGAATTTTATGATATTTTTTAATGTTTGCTGTTTTATTTGCATTAGCAACAATTCAAGGTGAGTTTACATTTATTCATGCGAAATCAGAATTCTATTTAAATGAATATATAATCGTAAAAAACAAAATATTTTCAACATTACTGTATATAGTAAATTTTTAAATGTAACACTTTCACAGTTTTCACAATGTAATATACTGCAAAAAGTGTTTCTATTAAGAAATCATGCAAAAAGCTGGTGATTGTGATTGAATGATTTACAAATTCAAAATCTTATCATGCCGAATAAGAAATTTGGGGGAAAAAATGGAAAAATGTGCTCCACATAAGCAAAAAATTCTATTATTGTAAATGTACGTGTTATCGCAATAAATAATATGTTATTGGTTACAACAATTACTAAATTTAAATTATTGACCTAGTTATTTGACACGCTTGTCATTTTTTGTAACCGCAACCTTAAGGTTTTTTTCTAATCCTAATAGAGTTTTGAATTTTGAACCAATAAAAGGTACTAGACAATTTTGATGTCCTCATTTCTAATCCACCTGTCTAATAAACTTCTAATGAATATTAATTAATAAAAGACAAGTTTATAATTGATTCTCAAATCAGCTAATTGTCACAAAAAGTCACAACTAGAATTTCTATTTTGCATAATTTTCCGCCTTGTTTTAAACTTCAACGTCAATAAAGTGTTTGCGTAATTTATTTTTAATAATAAATTTATTAAAGTGGAAAATTAACGACAAACGTCAAATGATATTCAAACACTCTATCCTGTAAATAAAATAAATATAAAGTTATTTTGAAAATACAAAAAATTGCGTGAGTTATCTACAATTTTTTGTAAATTAAGTTGCTAATAGAGATATTTTTAAATTGTAATAAATTGACCAAAGTGGCAATTCTAATCAATTGATGAAACTGATTGTTATATTATTGACCATTACTTGACATAGAATTTTATTTAGAAAGAGAATAATTGAAAATTGTATTTAAACATTAGCAGAAAACTCGATAAAATTATAAACATTAAAATAATAAAAAAAAACAAAAAAAAATAAAACAATAACAACAAAACATTAAGAAAAAACTTATTGTTAGTTTAATTTTATAGACTATTATCATTAATATTGTTCTTTCTTATGTTTTTAGACATTCTTTTATTGCTACTTCTTTCCCTAACTGCGTTATCATTCTCTCAATTTTTCTTTAATTTTTTTTCCCGTGTTCTCTAATTTTCATTCTCGTGATTACCACATTACTTCTCTTTTCTCGTTTTTTTCTGTTTTTTTTTTGTTAGTTTTTTAGTTTTTCCTTTATCTCATTTTACTCTTCCTTCGATTTTTTTATTAATTTTTTTTTTATTTCTCGGTTTTCTTTTCATTATAGTTTTTTCATTTCTTCTCGCTTTCTTAATATTTCTTACATTTTTATACCTCCTTCTCTTGTGGGGATTTTTTTTAACTTTTTTTTTATTTCTCGGTTTTTTTCTCATAATAGTTTCTTTATATTTTCTAGATTTCTTAATTTTTCTTACATTTTTATACTTTCTTCTCTTGTGGAAATTTTCTAATTAGTTTTTTTTTTAACTTTTTTTTATTTCTCGGTCTTCTTCTCATAATAGTTTCTTCATTTCTTTTAGCTTTCTTAATTTTTTTTTATTTTTATACTTCGTTCTCTTTTGGGGATTTTGCTATCTTTTTGCTTACTCTAAATGTTTTTTCTTTTTTTTCCTGTTCTTTTTCTTTTTTCTACTTTTTTTGGGACCGCAACCTGCTTTCGCTCATTCGCTAAGGACCTTGACACCTCTTCTTTACCATCATAGTCAACCTCTACTTCAGAGTTTTACAATACTTTATGTATGATCGCACTGTATATCAATTTGTATTGACTAATGTTGTTGTGTTTTGATCTTGATTTTGAGAGCAACGTCAAAGTTTGAAAAAAACAAACCAAATTCATTAACTTTAACATGTTTCGTTCTTATTGGATCTCTTCAGCAAGTCATGTTGTAAATTAAGTTGCCAATAGAGATATTTTTAAATTGTAATAAATTGACCAAAGTGTGGCAATTCCAATCAATTGATGAAACTGATTGTTATATTATTGATTGATCATTATGTGACATAGAAATTTATTTAGAAAGAAAATAATTCGAAATTGTATTTAAACATTAGCAGAAAAGTCGATAAAATTATAAACTTCAAAATAATAGAAAAAGAAAAAATAAAACAATAACAACAAAACATCAAGAAAAAACTTATTATTAGTTTAATTTTATAGACTATTATCATTAATATTTTTGTTTCTCCTGTTTTTACGCTTTCTTTTATTGCTACTTCTCCCCCTAGCTGCGTTATCATACTCTCAATTTTTCTTTAATTTTTTTTTCTTGTTTTTTAATTTTCTTTTTCGTGATTACCACATTGCTTCTCTTTTCTCGTTTTTTTCTGTTTTTTTTTTGATAGTTGTTTACTCTTTCCTACATCTCATTTCTCTCTTCCTTCCATTTTTTTATTGATTTTTTTTTTCATTTCTCGGTTTTTTCTCATAATAGTTTCTTCATTTCTTCTCGCTTTCTTAATATTTCTATTATTTTTATACTTCCTTCTCTTGTGGGGATTTTTTTTTTTAACTTTTTTTTTATTTTTTGGTTTTCTTCTTATAATAGGTTTATTTCTTCTAGCTTTCTTAATATTTCTTACATTTTTATACTTCTTTCTTTTGTGAAGATTTTTTTATAAGTTTTTTTTAACTTTTTTCTTATTTCTCGGTTTTTTTCTCATAATAGTTTCTTCATTGCTTCTCGCTTTCTTAATATTTTTCTTATTTTTATAATTCCTTCTCTTGTGGGGAGCTTGCTATCTTTTTCTTACTCTAAATGTTTTTTCTTTTTTTTCCAGTTCTTTTTCTTTCTTCTTCTTTTCCGGGGACCGCAATCTGTTTTCGCTCATTCGCTAAGGACCTTGACACCTCTTCTTCACCGTCAGAGTCAACCTCTACTTCAGAGTTTTACAATACTTTATGAATGATCGATTTTGTATTGTGACTAATATTGTTGTGTTTTGAGAGCAACGTCAAAGTTTGAAAAAAACAAAGCAAATTCATTAACTTGATCATGTTTCGTTCTTATTGGAGCTCTTCAGCAAGTCAAGTTTGAATAAATTTGCAGTTGTAAGGCAGCTTCTAATAGATGTCGCTAGTAGTTTTACCATATTAGGGAAGTATTAGCAAATTTATTCAAATATGAATTTGTTGCGACTTATTGAAGAGTTATCGTTGAAATAGTGGCTCTCTCTTGAGAGGCGTAGTCGAGGCAGAAAAGTAGAGTTGAAGATAAGCACGGTAACTAAGCGTGTAAATTACCCACTTTAAAGGCGACTCGTGTTAAAGTGAAGCTAAATGTAACGATCAACGTATATTTTAATCCCACAGACTGGTTATTACTGGAATTATTAAATAAATGATATTTATTTATTTATTTATGAAATGTAGAATATAATCAGATTTTGTAAGTTTGATCAAGTTGCTGGTTAGATAAATAATTATTGTGTAGAAACTTACGTGGATTTACCCATATTGTTGTTAAAAGTTTGAGCGCTGATTGAATGCCTCGTCGTAATAAATTCCACATAACTAGATTCTTAGAAGCATTAGTTTATGTAACCCGAGGAGGTATAGATGCTTCAAAAATATAATATTTCAAAAAAACAATAATTTTTAATTTAAAATTGAAAAAAATCATATTAAGCCGAATAAACTGTTCACATATGGCTGAATTTGTCTCACTTGCACCTGTTATCATTTCTTTATTGTTT
Source organism: Lagria hirta (assembly GCA_947359425.1). Taxonomy (NCBI): domain Eukaryota; kingdom Metazoa; phylum Arthropoda; class Insecta; order Coleoptera; family Tenebrionidae; genus Lagria; species Lagria hirta. Next base: position 3,743,188 of record OX375799.1, read on the forward strand.
CTGTGATAACAACTTGTTTACTTTATATACATTTTTGCCATTAATGTTTCGGTCAAGTTTAGTTTTTAAAACAGGAAAATAATATTTATTAAAAAAATTAATAATTTATGAAAAATAAGGCTTTATCGGATCAATTTACCACCTGCATTGATTATACAATCAATGAAACTCTTTTATTTCCTATCAGTGTGAGAATTGCATAATTTCATTCTGGGATTTTCTTTATTGAAATTCTATTGACTGATTTTTTTATTTGAAAATATTTTAACAAAATCATAAATAAAAAAACAATTGAAAAACAATTTTTTTTATGTTAACCGTCTATTGTTTTCTAAGCAATTGATAAGAAAAACGATTTCAACACAAATCTTTTATATTTGAAATCTGTGTCTCTTCAACTGACCCAATTCTTTATTTTTAATTTAATTAAATATAAAAAAATAGGCCAAACATATATTTGATGATTTCTTACCTTTAACTCAAACACAATTTATTTTAATTTAATCGATTGATCACTATTGACGAACTCAGCACAAAAATTATTATTATAAATGAGACGCTAAAAATAGCTAAAATTTAACGTTGGACCCTCATACGAACTATTAAGTTTTTTATAGAAACTTCACTATACTTAATTGAAGTCCCCAACGAACACTGTCGCAAATTTGAATTGCTATCTTTGAATTATTGGAGCTGTATATGGAAGGGAGCTGCTACTTTATGGTAAGTAGTATAGTAATTCCTTCAAATATCATTAATATTAGGTAAAGCACAAAATTTATTTTAGCAAAAAAATGTGAGCCGCCACGGGACGCCTAGCAAATCCGAGACAAAAATTATATAAAAAAAAATGATGACTGTTTATTCAATAATCAGAAATGCTCGATCTGATAGTAGGTTTTCTAGGATTACTATTAATTTTCAGTTAAACTTTTTTTGAAAAAATATTATTAATGGAATAATGGCTTTGCCATTATTCATCTTTTGCAAAATTTAGTATTGGGTAATCTTAAAAAAGTTACTTTTTTATTGTAAATTGTGAAATTTCTGGTAATTTCTGATTGGAGTAAGTTTTAATTATTTAAATAAATGTTGGGAAGATTCTGGAACTTGATGAATTTTCAATCTGAAGCTTCATAAACAAGTTTTTAGTTTTTTGGGGTTTAAAGATTATAAAACAAGAAGATTTACGGGCTGCGCCTATTAAAGGCCTCACAAAATAGATTCAATTATCTATTGGTTGCCCTTGAACATTTTCAAATTTGCTTTAGGATATTTTTCAAATGAAAAAAAATTAATAGTTTGCTTTAAAAATTCAAGTTCATCTTTTTATGAAATGGAAGAGAAATGTCGGATAATTTACATTTTAAATTGTTTGTGAAAAAACAAGCATTCATTTTTATTTATTATCGAGTGTAGACATTACATTATCATGCAGTGCAATTAAATAGTAATTTATTTATACTATATCGCTCAAGAATTAGTCGCTCGTGCTTTGAATATTTTTATTCAAAAATGTTTTCTTTAGACCATAAAGATAGATTTTTTCTATTTTGTTTTTAATATTATACATGATTTTTTATTAAAACCCTTCTAAAAGTATTATTTTAATTTTAAGAAAAAAAAACAACAAAATTTTTGATAATGATAACAGTTTTTTGCTGTATGTATTAAAAAAAAAACTATATTTGCTTAAATTACCCGACAGACTGCGTCACCTGTTTATTAGCAGAGAAACTAGTATTCACCTTAGAGTAGAATGCTAAGAACATTAAGAAGTTTAAAGAAAAAATTCGGCTATTATCAACAAATGGTTTAGTGACGTAGTGAAAAAGTATAAGGGCTAGTAAAATTTTATGAGTCTAACATTCTATATAAACTGCTAACTTTTCCAAATAGTTTACGACCGAACATTAGAGCTGCTTAAGCAAGCCGACAGTGCTTATTAGTCTGTGTGCTACTAAATTTTGTTTGGGCAGCTGTAATGTATCGGTCATAAGCCACTTAGACAAGTTAACAGTTTTATCTAGGGTATATTTGTAAAGCTGTATTTAAGAGTGTAAGAATAAAGTGTCTGGATGAACTGTCGACACCTGTAACATTTTTTTTTGAGTGATTAGGTGCATTCTCCATTAATAGAGAAATACGGCTAAATAATGGGACTAGTATCTGCTATGAAAAAAAAAATTTTGTTTTTCCATAATAGAATTATAATACTCTTTCACTTCATAGCTAGATATTTGAACGTATAAAAGACAAACATAAATATGCATGACTAAAATTAAATGATTTAAGTTGTCAGAGTTTTCCATTTAGAAAGGAAAAGCGGGTGCTCATGTCGCGTCGAATTGTGAATTTACCCTTAATTGACTTTTCACTAATCAAATTATACATTCAGCATTCAGCTGCTTATTTGCTAGATCATTTAAAATATCAGAATTTAGCCTATTTGCTGATCATATGAGCCTAATTTAATGAAAAAAATGATAAAATAAAGTACAATTACTTACCTAAAGCTTCGGCGAAATATTCAATTGGTACAAAATCCATGGTTCACCTGCAAAAAAGAAACATTTTATAGAAAAGAATACATAATGCAACAAATTATAGAGCGTTTCTGAACAATTGACATTTAAATTTGGCTGTCATGATCTAAAAAGTATTGTTCTGAGAAGAATTACTATAATTTTAAATTTGTGCAGTTATCTGGCTGTCGTAAACTGCCCTGCCTAATAAAAACAACATTTCAGTTAATATGTTTTGCATCTTAGGATTATTGCCAGTGGCGGATCTACCAGGGTTCCGCAGCTGTAAAGAGTCTCTTTCCCTTAAACTTTTGTTTATTGATCTTTTTTGTCATTTACAAGTTTTTTGATATATGCGACTCAGATGCACAATGAGTATAACATAAGACAAGTCTAATCAATATCCTATTAATCTATTTGTATTATAATATGTCTTTTTACTGAAAAAAGAAAAACACTTGAGCTTTACAAATTACTAATATTATTATTTATAAATAATTAACACTTTTTGAAAAATATACTATTATTAGATAAAGTATTCTTACTAAACAAATTAAATACTATAAATAAATCGATAATAAATTCTTTTTTTTCAGCCACTTTCTGAAGTAAGTCAAATTTATGCAAAAATTTTTATTTCAAGTTTATTAAAATTAATTGATTTATCAAAAACTTTTTATTATTTTTTTAGAAAAAATATTTATTATGATGCCTTGATTTAAAGTAGACTTTAATAATTAATTTTTCTCAAACAACTTATTCTTTATTAAAAATAATAATTATAAAAAGTTGTCTTTACGCAAAAAATGTTATTTGAATTAGTAAACAAAAGCTGTCTATTTATAAAAACAATTAAATTAAACTTTTTTTTTTGTTTTTACCTATATCGGCCACAGTAGCATCTGCTGAACGCAGTTTTTCTAAATACTATGGACCAAAAACGATTATCAAATTTATCCTTGATTTTAATTGCAAACTTTATAGCGACAGAGTTAGACTTATTAAATTTAGTGACAAATTTTGCTACTATGAAAGCAAGAAAAAAATCGTTTTTATAGTTATAATTTGATTGTAAAATATAATAAAGTTGTTTTTGATTGCTTTCAGAATTATTAAAAGTATTTTTTTATGTATAATAACAATGTTTTATTTATTACATAAAATTGTAGATAATCTTTTACAGATTTAATAAAAAGTGTTAAATTCAATAAAAAAAGGGTATAAAACCTATCAGAAATTTTAAAGGGCCTGCAAATATTTTTGAATCCGGGCCTGCTATTGAGTTACTACGCCACTGATTACTGCAAAATAAGTAATAAATAGGTGCTGCAACAATAACACAGAAAGTCGCTAAATCTCAAAACGCTGCTTATGACCGCTAATTCAAGCTTGAATTTCTATGGTCAACTAAGATGTCAATAATTTGGAAACACTTTATATAACTATATTTTATTTTCTTCCAAAAAATGCATTGCGTAGTCAACAAACAACAAATTCTATAGTAGGAACGTTTGAGATATACCCGGCAGTAAATTTTAAAAAGGCAACAAAAGGATTATAAAGTGCTATTTTCATAATTAATCTATTATTTTTTAGATAATTTATTGAAATCAGAATATTTCAACGAAAAATCTAATATTTGCGTTTTAAATTAAATTATGGGATCATCTCAGCATCAGCGATCAAATTCTTAATAATCATTCATACTTTTAAACCAAAAATTTCTAAATTTTTGCTACTTTCGGTGACCATTAGGGGTCTTTGAAATTTCAAAATTGTAAAAAAATTATTTTTAGTTATTTTAAATACGGTGTTTTACCCAAATTATTAAATAAAAATCTCAAATATGTAGATTTGCTGAACTCATTGAAATTCGCAAATGCTCTTAACAAAGATAACGGTCCTCTTTTCAGCTCCTTAGTAGAATTATTGAAAAATATCCAAAAAAATCCATAAACCAGGTAAATTTGAACAAATAATATTCAGTTTATCAGACGACTTTGTGTTTGAAAAGGTCTCAAGATTTGTTAAACAAATTTTTTGGCAAGTGGTAAACTGTGTGAATAGTTTATTGTGTCAAAGATTCCAAACCAGATGCCATTGTAATAAAACGCGATCATTAATGAAAGAATACTACATTTTTAAATCATCGGCAAACATTGCCGTCTAAATGATCGCAAATATAAATAGTAGAGGCCCTAAATTTGATCCCTGCGAAACACCGTTGCTATTAAGTATGTATCAGAACCAAATCCATCATAATAATCATGTTGGTAACGTTGACGGAAGTAAAATCTTGTCAACGTTCAACATAATTTTCATTTGCGCGTAACTTTGAAAGTTTGTTAATTAATAAACTGTAGTTGATCTTATCAAAAGCTTCAGAGAAGTCGGTATAGACAGCATCAACTTGCCCTTGATTGTCTAAATTTTTTCACAAAAATTGTCCGTAATAAATTTGCTTTGGCGTCTTTTAAGTGTTTTCATACACAAATAATTAGATAATATTTTTGGGAATTTTGTTGCTAGCTTGCTAATTTTTTTTTTATTTTTATTTAATGACCGACTAAGCAAATTTAGTAATTTGGTTAACGGTGACAAAAATGGGTTTCTTATTTACACAAAAATGAGTGTAGAAATTTGATATCTTAAGTTGATCTAGTTAAAATTAGTGATTATGCACCGTTTGGCATTGGGGTCCAGATCCAGATTCCCAAAATATTAATTTAAAAAATATTTGAATATATAGGTACAGACTAAAGTTTTTGTTAGTCAAAATAGTGGTTAAAAGATCTTGTATTTTGAGATAAGATTTAATTTTTTATTATTATTATTTGATTTTGAAATACAACCGTTTAGTCGTTTTGAAAAAGTGGTAGAGATAGAGGGGATGGTCCAAAGAGACAGACGGTGCAGCGGATTGTCCCGGTGACGGGATGACGATGACGGTGACGGTTAGAAGCTGATTGCAGCATCATCGCGTATGAAAAGGGTGAGTTAGGGGTAGGTCGGCGCGTCTCAGATTCCATTATTCTACCCCATTGACAAAGGCTCCCCAAATATCCTATTCGAGCCGGTTTTTTACGGAACGGATGCGTGAGAGGGGTGAGGCCCAGGTGCGACATTGAACGCATTTGATGTTGATGCACAGCGATTCTTGCAAACAAAGATCGCAATCAGTAGCCGAGGCCGAAACTGAGGCCAAGCAATCTTTTTAGTTTTAGTTTTCTGGTCCATCTTCACAGAAATACACCGACTGCTTCGGAAGTTCCGTTCTGCCGGTCCTTGTCCTGCGAGCGGTACGCTCTACTCAAAAGTCCCGTTCAAGGATTTTGGCACCTGTTCTGCTTGACCGTTAAAGTCACCACCCGCGCACGTGTCGCTCACACTTGACACTCCACAAGAGGTAGGTACACATCCGAAAACATATTTTTATACCTTTTTTCTATTTTAACCCTTTTTTTTGCTCTTAAAAATCAAAACATTTTAACTCTTTTTCACTATTATTTACCAAAACCATTCATTGATTCTGTTAAAAAACATTCCTTACTCAAATTATTGATATAAAGCCCAATTATCGCCAAAATGACAAAAAAACAATCGCTTACTCTAAAGCGTTAATTTTTTTTGCTACTAAACTTACCAAAAAATTAAAATTATCCTTATTAAAAATTATAAATAAATAAATAAACAAAATGCTTCTCAAAATAAAATTGATTTTAAAATTATCTTTCCAAAAAATTATAATTAATGCATCGCATAAATAAATTGTAATTATTGCATAAATTTAATCTGATTCAATTTTGATGACTATTGGACATGGCAGTCGAAATTTGAGTTTTTAATATTAAAAATTAAGATATCACAAAATTGTCAATATTGTTTAACCTATTTTTCATTACATAAAAAAGTTTAAAAAATTAACTGGTAAATTTCAATTTTGTAGACAGCTAAACTGTACATTAATCAATTATTTTGGCATTTTAAACCTTCATTTTTGTCATTTTATGGTTAAATTAGTGATTAAATTGTATTACAATTTTTTTTTCAAAAAATGAATAGTTTTTATTAGAAAAAAATGATATTAATCGATATAAAATAAATATTTTAGATCAAATTATATTTTTTATCATTTTGGCATTGTAAAATATATTTTTTTCAAATCAGTGGAAACTGACTATCTGAAATAAAATTGCGTTGTAACTCTTTTTCACTATTATTTACCAAAACCATTCATTAATTCTGTTAAAAAACATTTAATTTTTATTTTTTTTTTACTGGTAAACTTACCAAAAAATTAAAATTATCTTTCCAAAAAATTATATTTCAATTATTTTTAGTCAAATTTAAAATAGCTTTCAAGGTATTCAATGCATCGATATTGTTTTTGCATAAATAAATTGTAATTGTTGCATAAGTTTTAAGCTGATTCAATTTTGATTGACTATTGGACATGGCAGTCGAAATTTGAGTTTTTAATATTAAAAATTAAGATATCACAAAATTGTCAATATTATTTAACATATTTTTCATTACATAAAAAAGTTTAAATAATTAACTACTAAATTTCAATTTTGTAGACAACTAAACTCTATATTAATCAATTATTTTGGCATTTTAAACATTTATTTTTGTTATTTTTTGTTAATTTTTTTTCAAAAAATGAGTAGTTTTTATTAGAAAAAATGATATTAATCGATATAAAATAAATATTTTAGATCAAATTATATTTTTTATCATTTTGGCATTGTAAAATATAATTTTTTCAAATCAGTGGAAATTGACTATCTGAAATAAAATTGCGTTGTAATTTTAACAATTTTAGCTATTTTAAGCAGCAAAATCAAAAATACTTGCCGCTAAAATGTTCACTAGACGTCTGCTTGTAGCAACAAACTTTCAACAATATATTTTATTAAAATGGGCACCACGCACAAATATAAATTTAATTTGGTTCCCACAAGACAATGCGAGCTTTACTCCAAGACACCCGAAATTAATTATCTATAGCGCTTCAAATGAATTTCTACTAGCTATCATGTCCCTTTGTTTTGCGAAAAAAACAATTTTCGTTTCGGAATTTAACCGATTATTCTCGCTGTTTATTCAAATGTTGATTGCATTTGTTTCTAAATCAGAAAAAAATTCTTTTTAGCTAGGATTTTTTTATCTGTCTGATTCAAATTTTGTTGAAAGTGAAGCTGTTATTTGATAAAAGGCTTCGATAAGAGAAAACCTATTGCAACATATTCCAATGCAGAGTATGGAAAATTACAGCAACAAATATTATAGTTTTATCTTTAAGTTTTGATTCTCTTCAATATTTCTCATAAAACATTCCTAATTATTGCATAATTTTTACCTAATAGACTGTTAAATGTAAAAAAACTGGTTAGAAAATAAAAAATATTGTAAAATCTCTCATTTAACTGAACAGCGCAAGCAACTGTCTGAGAGTTAATTACAATTTAAAAAAAAAATTTTTTAATTTTTCGGTGGTTAATGAACAGAAAATATTACTATTTAATAAATTAATAAAATAAAAGTAACAAGCCAAATATCGAGAACAAACGGACGACGACTAAATTTTTCCTGATATTTACGTCTTACTAAGATTTTTTGTATCTTAAAAGAGAAGTTTCTTAGCGTTCAAAGTAAACTCTCATTGAATAAAGTTTTAAAATTCTGCCTTTAAATACGTTTGAAATTTAGCTAAAACAAATTTCAATTATAAGTTATTAGTGATTACTAATTTATGGCTGAAGATTAGTAATCGCAGTTCACTTCGACCTATGAATATGCTTGTGTTGTCTTGTTTTCAAAGTTTCCGTAACTTTAAAAAGCTTTTTATATTTTTATTTTTTTAGTTTAGGTTATACATATTTATATTATAATCTTTCACTAAAAATAACGTATTCTTCTACTTTTTGAAAAAAGCATATTTTGAATGCTTTTACAGTGTGTTTGCAGTTTAATAATAAAACTCGAAAGACAATTAATTGATGATAAAATTAGTTCGACCCTCATATTCAAACCCAAATAGGCATTCTCCGATAATCAACATTTGAATAAATTAAATGTCCCGATTTAGTTTGACAACTTTGATAGTCACCCACTCAGTGACGGTATAAATTAAACACTCAGCATTGTACGAGTTTATAAATTGATAGATCTTCAGGTAAAAAGTTCTAGTGGGTAAAGTAGTCCAATTGTGATTAGTCTCCCTATTTTATACGACGACAACCCTCTCTAGTACAATTGTGAAATCTAAAAAAATAGATCTAGGGAAGTGTTTTCGCTAGCTTGCTCTTGCTATTGTGGAACTAATTATTGCCGGAAAAATATGTACCCCTTAAGCTTACAAATGCATATGTCAAAAAGCGGATAATAAAAATGGAGGTAATAATCAGTTTTGAAAATGCAGCTGGAGCCTTGAATTTACTGACAGAACCGTGTCATAATTGATACAACATTTTGTAAAAAATTGTAACACCTCCAAAAGAAAAATTTTCCTACCGTTTTTTTAAAGTTTTTACATTGAAATGCAAAATAAAATGAGAAAAGTGTTCTCTAGACCAGGCTCCAGAATGACCAAAACGTTTAATAAATAAATAAAAACTAAAAACTTTTAAAATAATTATACAAGTTAGAATTTTGGAAAATTCTAGTGAATTTTTAACTGTTGCTGTTATCTTTTATTATTCTCAAAAATTGTGCAATAAACAACATTATTGTCAAAAGCGTCTTCTTGAGGCATTTGGAGTTTTAATTTCTATAAAAAATATTAATTTACGTGATCTGATTCAAGTCAGTACGCACGTAAATCCATTTTTAAAAGAAATGACTTTCCCAGTCAAAAATGATTAAAAAATGCCCATCTTTTGAAAAAAATTTTCAATAAAACAGTAAGGCAGACTCAACTTTTGGAAAAAAAACTATAATGTTTCTCTTATTTTCGCTATCTTTAGCCTTCAAAAGACTTTTATTGCGGCATTAGACTTTATAAGCTAGACGGTACTTTGTGTTTTTTGAAAAATTGATTTTTAAGGTAAACTATTGCTTTTAATTATTCGAGGCGTACCTGTAAATAACAATTGTAATTATGTCCGATTAGCGGGAATAGGTTATTAGATGAATCATATGATTGGAATTTTCTAAGAAAAATATGAATAACACAAATATTTTGTTTATTTTTGATAATTTTTGTTGCAGCTTTGAGTACCTAAATTAGTGATTTTATTACTTTGACATTTGGGAAAAAGCTCTGATGGAAAGTGGCGCTGGCCCTGCCAAATAATTTCGCAAAAATGTGTGAAAAAGCCAACAAAATAAAAATAAAAAACAGCTGCTAATATTGTTTTTGATCATTAATATTACAAACTAAATAAAAATTTAACAATATTTTATATTACATTCTCATCATTTTAAGATTTGACAGACATTTTCAAGATAAAAATGGGGTGATTTTATGGCGAACTATTTTATTTATTTTTATTTAAATAATCGAGTCGTAGCTGTTATTTGGGTAGAGGTCTTCAAACTGCTAAATTTATGCGAAATTGAGCATTCAAGATCAGCTTTCTCAATGTTATTCTATTTATTAAGTTAGATAATCAGTTTTAGATAAAAAATTATTAAGTATTAGATAATATACTCAAAAATTTGATTTTTTTAATAAACTATCAAGATTTGCAAAAATATTAGAAAAATAAAGCAGTCGAAATATTTAAAAATGAGAGCTGAATATTCGGGGAACAAAAAAGAGGGATATCAACGTGTAATTTTTTTAAATTATTAGAATTTTTTATTGTTGTTTATTCGCAGTATTCTTTAATTTGTAAAAATTGATGATTTCCGCTTAAATAAATAAATAAATTATAATCGTGAAATAAAATTAATCATGTTTGATAAAATAGGCGCATTTTTTTTATAAAAATGAGTTTTTTGTTCAAAAATTTCGAATTATATTTAAGCCGGAAATAAATCATTAGTTATAAGTATAGAGAAACTGAATTATCAACAAATTGTTTAGATTAAAATTTTTTTTTGGGTAAGTGTTTTTTACCTTTTTACAAAACCAAAAAATAAATGATGAAAATACTTGGAAAAAATAGGCCAAAAACTTCAAAACTTGTTTTTATGTAACATCAAATTAAAATAATAGAAACATTATGTGATAGTTATTATGCATGCATAACAGGAACAGAAAATTAACTTTATATAAAAAATCATAGCTTACCTTGAATAAAACAACTCTGAATAGATCTTCAATAGATTTCCAATGCGTTTAACACACTAAAGGTATTTTTTTTAAATTATAAACACAATGTTTCCAGTAAATACATATTAGGAAGAAAATGCTAATAAATAATTATCAAAAATTAGCACATTTCTTTGAACAAAAAAAAATTCAAATTCAAAATTATTGCAATTTAGCACTGTATTTATATAATTTGTAAAATTTCCAATAATTTGTAGTACTCTTCGATGAGTACTTTATAGAAATAAAAAAATGACCACTGATTTGCATATGACACTACTATAATATTGTAACAGCACTAGAAGAATGCCTACTAGTCCTACTCCACCATACCCAGATAAGACCTTCCCCCTCAACGAGCTTGCCAATATGACGTAGGTACGTCTCTAATTAGTCATTAACATTAGACATTTAAAGCAAAAAACAGCTAATAAATCTAGGAATTATTTAAATAAAAAAGGTGAAAATTTTTCGTTTGACCCGCAACCTGTATTTTGTTTATTATTATTTATAATGACGTAACTGTTGTTTTGGTAAATTTAAATCATTGAGAAATTTACCTACAAGGGGCAAAGATCTAAACATGATAATGCTGTGATTAGCATCTTTAATTCATCATCAGTTGTTACCAAAAATTAAATAATAAATACAGCCAAAATATATGACATTGACAATAGTTTTCATTTTTGTTTTGTTTTAAGATAGTTTTAATAAAAAAAATAAACAAATTATTGTTATGATTGGTACGCAATAGTATTTTTCTGGCCTTCACAACTGAATCATTACACAAGTTTTCTGATTAATCAATTAAAAAATATATCATTAGATTTTGGAAATGATTTCAGGATTTTCATGTTTGTGAAACATTTTGTTTACAAACAATGTAAGTTTGTGTCTTGTTTTTCTTTAGAATTCGACAAACATGTTTTTTTAAGCAAGAAAGTTTCAATTAAATAATAAATATAAAATTTCATAGCTCAATTTTATATTTATATTTATTCCGTCTATCAGCTAGGGGTTGAAAATACCCCTAGCTGATAGTGCGGTTGAAATCTAACACAAGCGGTGACCCAAGATTGTGTCAAAAACAAAAATGTTCAACAAAACTATTCTTTTTTTAACTGTATTAGACTAGTTTAAAACATTAAAGTTAAAAATGTATCCAAAATAACAATAAAACAAAAAAAAATTATACAAGGTGTATCTAATCCAACCTTGCAGTAATAGACGACAATAAGTAGTTAATTCTTTTTCTCGTATAGACCAAAATATGTAATTAAAAATTATGTTAAAATTTCCTTTTGTTCTGGCTTTTTATAAGAATTTTTAACAAAAAAAAATCAGCAGCTTTTTTTAAAAAATTAGTGGTATAGAAGTACCACCTCGTAGAAATAAAGTTATAAGTTACGTACAATCTATTGATAAAACTAATAATTTGGATGAAACTCCCAAAAATTCGTGATAAGTTTTTTTAACTTTAATCTTTAACAACTCTCTAATAAACTATTTATAAAAAAAAATTTTTTTGTGTACAACTTCCAGTCAACTGATTACAAAACTGAAAAGAAACATTTTTTTGTGGTAGTTCTACACAAAAATAAAATATTTAATTACTCATTTATTCTAAAGCTTAACCTCTTTAAGTCTGTTCGATGCTTGGGGTATATGTGTCGTCATACATTTCATACCGAGTCTATACAGCCTTTATTTATATACTTATAGTTTGAGCGCTTGAGATATACGTGGCAGTAAGTTTTATTGGTAATAATGAGAAAAACAGGGCAACAAAAGTAAGAAAGATTTACAACCCAAAGTGTCGCGTTTTCGGCTTATAGATAAAACCAACCAGGACCATGACCATTAAACAAAAAAACTAATAATTGTTTCTTATTAGTTTTTAGTATACATTAAAATTATAAAATGTACAACATAAGAACGATTCAAACTTATATGGTAACAATTGAATTAATTTAAATAAAATAATAAATTGAAAAAATTAACCCAAATCAAAATCTGATTCAAATGAGCCGTTATCTTGTAGATTTATAATAATTTTGTTTGATTGTGTATTTTAAAATAAATACTACCTTCATTGCCATTTTTTTGGGTTATTAAACCTACCTGTTTTCTAATAACATTTTTGCAATTTGCCTCTATTTTGATACACTAATAGACTCATTAGAAAACGCTACGTCATAGGTTTCGGCCATATTTACCTATGACGTAGAGATAGGCTTCGGTGCGGTTATAAGCTATTAGAGGACCAAACTTTTTTTTCTAAAAAATTCTTAGGTTGGCAAAACTAAACTTGACCGAACTTTTTTTTCTAAAAAATTTTTAGGTTTGTGAAACTTGATTTGACTTTTGACCTGTCTATGTTGTGAAATTGCAATTTTCCAAAAACAAAGTGAAGTGAACAATTAATGAAAAGTATATTTATGTGAAATATGGCATATAATGGTGTAAATCATAAGATTACAATAAAGCAAAAGTCACAGTCTATATGTCACTTAACCTAAAAAAAAAGGTATCTTACAATAATAATAATAATAAAAATCAAAATAATTTTTGCTATTTCACGGATTTCTGGAGGTCTACGTCTTATATATAAAGTTTTATTTCATTTTTGTATTTTGGGGCTGATAGGATTTGGATTTTTGGATAAAACAATAAAAAAACAAATAGATAAACTTTTCACTTTTAAAATCAAGATATTGCCAACCCACTCCAAAAATCCCTAAATCGATCAAATTAAAAAATAAATGCTTAAAAACAGCATAAAAAGGCAAATTACAAAAAGTAGTGTAAAAACTTGTTTTATAAGACCTTAAAGCACTTATTCTTTAAAAAAACTTGAATGCGTGCTTTAAAACATGTCTTATAAAACTTGTTTTTTAATATACTATTACAACTGCTGATGAACTTTCGGGGTGGCTTGGCTTTGCTAATATTCTCTTTTAAATCAATCAAGCGGGTTAAAAATACAAAAATAGGGTGAAAACTCTTAAAACAATTGAATATTTTGCGTCAAATTATCAACAATAAATTAATTAACAACTTGTTGTTGTTGTTGCTTAAATCTCGACAATATTTGTTTGTAAAAAATTCAAAAATTTACGCTTTTTTCAATGATTTTTTGAAAAATTTTAACAAGATTCATTGTCATAAAAGATTTATTTTGATTGTTTACAGCCGTTTTGGGAATAACTATTATAATTCAGCGTCTGGTCCGAAAAAATGACATTCCGATCAGTCCGTCAATAGTTAATTTAGAAAATTTGACAATATATAAGAAGGCAAAAGATTTTAATATCTCTGAGTACCACCTTGAACAGAGAACGGTCTCCAATAAGTGATAATTAATTTATGATTGTGATCTCAAATGTCAAACTTTGGGATAATAAAATTTACTGCCGGGGAGGCATATCTCAAACGTTTTTACTATACTATAGCCGTGTATACGTAATTTTTTCTGAGTAAATTAATTTTGGCTATTCGAAGCAATGTGAAGCAATTTTTTTTTAAATATATTTTTTTTTGAAATTTACGTTTTTGCAGTAATCTTGAAAGTATTAGAAATATGTAATAAATTATTGTTTTTTAAATTAAATTCAATCACAATTTGATCTTAGCTTTTAGTGTCTTTATTAATTAGAATTCTAGTTGAATGCGGCATAGGAGGCCTTGATGATTTTTAAAATATCTTAAGTATTAATTTAGGCTTAAGCCGCATTCAGCAAGTATGATTTTTTTAGAGATAATTTTTTTTTGAGGAAAACAAAAGAAGCAAGAAAGAAGTTTGGAATGGTTGATGGAATTAGTCTGTCTGGGCCGAATAATGATTACGTTCATTATTAATAAATTATTTGGTGCAGTGCAGATATCTAAAAATAGTGGTGCAAAAGTCCTCTTCACAGCCCCCGCGGATGCTGGACCGCGAAAAGGTGTCAAGAAAAGCGGCAAATTAAAAATGATTGGGGGTAACAAAGGGTAAATATTTTGATATGGGTGTGATTCCTTAATTAATGTTTAATCACTATAGGTCTCCATTTTAGTGTAGGTGTTGGAAGGAGGGGCTTCCATCAGTGTATAAATGGAGGGAATGGCCAGTTAGGAGGGTTGAAAGCCAAACGAACGCCCTTTTGTCGCGCACCCTGTCGAAAGCGCAATTACCCACCTATCTTTAGCAAAACGCTACCATCAACAGATAAGTCTTCACCTGATCATCCAACAGTCAACAACTCATCCAGCAACAGTGCTCAGTGAAATAGTGTTCGTCTTTGTATAATATTTGTGCGAAAAAGTCTTTGGAAAATTTCAATTTTGAAAATTTTGTCAAATTTCCTAACATTTCTTCGAAATCCTAATGAAAACCGACAGTTGCATTAGAGTTCATTTATAATTAACCACCCATTGTGCGTCAACATTTCAATTTGAACTTGTCTAATCTAAATTGAACTTGATAGAAAACGGACAGGTGACAACGGTCTGTCTTATTATATATTCACGGTTTACATTTCGGAATATTTTGTGAGTTTGGCACGTCAGCAGACGTATTATCCGTAGAGACAGCCGATTGTCCCTATCCTATTCAAAAAAACACATTTTAAAATCACATTTTCTCCCAATTAGGCCGAATTTACCTAACTGAAGCCGAAGACTTCAACGATAGGATAAGACTCATCCTCTTCAAGATTTGGCTCTTTTTGGTTTTGATTGTTGCTCAGAAAGCCGTGCAAATGACAGGCTTTCGGGCAATGATCATTCCTGAAAAGAATCTTTGATTCGTCCAACATCATAGGTAAATAATTGCGATGTAAAAAATAACAATAAATTGACTGTTTTTATTGTTTGTATTATTTCCGTTCCAACGGCTTCTTTTTATTTTATTCGTTTCATTACAATTCTAATGTACCTACTTAAAGTAACCCGTAGTCAGCTGTGGACATGTTGCTAAAAATAAAAACTGGTTTATTAAAAGGGGCAGATACGCATCAAAAACACTTTCCTTTTTATACCTCACCATTTATATGTTTTACTCGAAAGGCTGCTCTTTATTCAAATTTAGCCGGCTCAAGCTAGATATTCATATTCCAAATTTGAATTCAGGTAGGTACCTATGCCACAACAACATTCAGCTGTTTTGGTAATTTTAACAAAAATACCGTAAAAACAAAAGAACTCGAAAAAAATGAAAAACGTGGAACCCTAAGCTCCAAGATAGTATTTTATTAAACAATAGATGATTAACCAACATCTAAAGCTCGCTACGTGCGCTAAAAATAAAAAAAGCATTTTTAAGGCAACAGTTTATTATAAATAATAATCAAATTCCAGTTTTCAGCCGAAAAATAACAAAATCTTTCAAAATAATAATTTACCTAAAAGTCAAATGCTAATTACTGCATGAAAAAGATCTTTTTTCGAGTTTGTTGAGCAAAAAACTCAAAAAAGTCTGACTATCTGGAAATGTGATCATACCGTGTGATCCACAATTATTTAGATAATTAATTAGAGTAGGCTGTGGAAAACAGAATCAGAGGCTTAGCTTCATTCAGTTTGTTCGACCTGACATAAGTCAAGAAGCAAATGTCAAACCAATCAAGCTAAAAGGCTGACTTTGTTTTTCACTCTTCAAATAATTGTGGATCACGCGGTATACGGCATTAAAATGAATCATACTAGTAAAGGTTTGCTAATGTAGATATAAGTTTTGATAGGACCAGCTCTGGAAAGTAATTTTTAATTTATTAAGATCAAACTGTATTTACTTAAAATTATTCCGTAAGCCAAGAATAAGGTAAAACTAGCGACATCTATTAGAAGCTACCCTATATCAAAAATTTGAGAAACAAGATTTCTACAATATAGGTCACTCTCAATGACAGATGTCAATTTTTTTGCGACTTGTTGAAGCTTTCCAATAAGAAAGAGACATGTTCAAGTCTACAGATCTATTTGTATTGATCTTATTATGCTATTAAGATAGTTTTCGTTATTTCCCGATAATGACCACAAATCAAAAACTTTTTAGCAAGCGGTAAAACTGTGTTAATAGTAAAAAAGCTAGAAAAATATTTTTGATCTTATCTAACTTTAAATTTTAACAATCCTAAAAGGAAAAAGATATGACTCCGTCCTTGGTTATGATTTCTTTACAGAAACAACTATTTCCTGGGCAAATATTTTCTCAATTATCTCAGTTTTTATAGCTCCCATTGCGAATTATGAGCTCATCAGCCTAGCCAGTTTTTAAAAATACCAACTTTGGCTAAACAATTAATTCTTTTTTACTTTGCCACTAAAAGCAACAAAAATGGCAGTATGTATACATATATAAAAAATAGCAAAAAAATGTTTATAATTTTAATAAAATATTGTTAGAAGTATAAAAAAATTAGTCTAGTAGCAGTCTGCGTAGTGCATAATGTCTGTACAGGTTAACATTATCACGTGATCTAATCTGTCTAATCAGCCAATCAACGCATTTTGTGCTAAATAATATGATTGTTCAGCCAATAGAAACTCCAATGCTCTCCAATCAAGCGTTGCTCTTTGTTGCATTTAACAAAAACAAACGCATTTAACTTTTTCAAAAAAGTTAAATTAATTTTTTGCAATTTGCCTCTGTTTTGATACTCTAATAGACTCATTAGAGAACGCTACGTCATAGATATCGGCGCCATTAAAATACCAATGTTTTTTTTCTAAAAAATTTTTAAGTTGGTAAAACTTAATTTGTTTTTTTACCGGTCTGTCTTATAATATTGTGAATTAAAATTTGAAATTGCAATTTTCGAACAACAAAATGTGAAGTGAACAATTATATTTATGTGAAATGTGGCATATAATGGTGTAAATAATAAGTGCAGTGGCCTGGGAAGAACAACCGATTCCAATAAAGCAAAAGTCACACTTAACCTAAAAATGTAAGTATCTTACAATAATCATAATAATGAAAACTAAAGTAATGTTTGCTATTTCACGGATTTCGGGGGCCTACATGTAATCTATTTTCGTATTTTGGGCCTGACAGGATTAGGATTTTTAGATAAAACAAAAGAAAAGACAAATATATAAAATTTTTACTTTTAAAATCAAGATATTGCCAACCCACTCAAAACATCCCTAAATCGATCAAATTAAAGAAAAAATGCTTAAAAACAGCATAAAAAAGGCAAACTACAAGAAATAGTATGAAAAACTCGTTTCATAAGACCTTAAAGCGCTTATTCTTAAAAAAACTTGTGGCTTAGCCACTTAATTCTTTTTCAAACTTGAATGCGTGCTTTAAGACTTGTCTTATGAAACTTGTTGCTTAATATACTATTTTTATTTATTTAATTTTAAGATTTGTGTTACTTCAAAAACACTTAAAAGTTTTGGCAGCTTAATTTATTAAGCTGCCAAAACTTAATAGTAACATAGTTTGCTGAAAACCAAAATGTTGGTCCTTATAGTACAGACGTGTTCTGTGGTACAGACCCTAAGTGCATCAAATTTTTTTCACTTTTGGTAATATCTCACTGTAAATTATAAAAAACATTTTTTTAGGGGTATTTTGCTCTTTTTTTTGCTTTAGGCGAAGTCAGCCAGATTGGCAGTGTGACAAGTAGTTTCTTGTCACACGTTGTTATTTGTTAAATGTTTATATTATTAATTCAAGATAAGCGGTGACACAACACGTTCAGTCATCAACTTCTTGGAATTAATTAGGCAAAACTCTTGAAAGCGACACATTTAGATTTTTGAATAAAGCTTTATTTGTATCGTCAATTCAATATAATAAGGGTGAAGGGTTATTTTTGAATCGAATTATATCACATCTTGGTAAATCAATAGACTAATTAACCCTGACGTCACAGCCCACTGATGTTTCCTAATAAACAAAGCAACGTAGTCGTAAAAGCGGATGAAAACGACGACAATTGCGTTAGTGGTTAGCGTTTAGCATTCTTTTAGCCTCCAATACTTGTTTTTGATAAATTGGACTACACTATGACAAAAACTTCATTAACAGTCCAAATGTTTCTAAAGACATAACCTAACTTTTGTGTTTGGAAACATTTAAGCTCCTCCTACAAACGTCATCACTTAGGTAGTCCATAATTATGTCATAAAAATACACAGTTTGGCTCAGTGCAATTAGTTATTGTTCGTTAAGACTGTTGTCTAATTGGGTATTATTGAAAAAGTATCTATTTTAAATTCAAATTAACACTGCTAAAGTTTAATAGAGGTTATACACTTTACGCGAGGCTTATGACGTCAGCATAACGTACTTGAGAACGATTTAGAGCGTAACAAATGTGACACTTCTTGGTGTTTGGGAGCCCAACAGTTATTACGCCACATTTTTTAATATCTACCGTGAATCGCACGAAATAGAGACCTAAACAGTAGACTTTCAAATTTATTGCAATAGATTAAGCTTCAAAATGGCGGACGAGTCAGCTACCTTTTATAGAGTAGTTGTACTTTGGGCTGTGACGTCAGGTTTAGCTAGTCTATTAAAAAACAGATAAATACTGTTCAGTAGAAAGTTGGGTAACATGTGAAATAAAAAACCTGTGTGTCATGGATGGCGTCATATATTTGTTAATATTTTACAAAAATATATAGATAGGTTCATAAATAAACAAAGTTTATTTGACCCCAACGTAAGCGAATTAACATATTATAAATTAGTTACACATTTCAGATTAATGTCTTAAAATGTATAAATAATTTCATAATTAATATATCTTAGTTACAGAATAAATGAAATACAAAAATATAAAAATATAAAAAGTCTTTGTTGAACTTTGTTAAACTACAATTGTCAAAAAAGTACTTTTTGCCCAAATTTGTAACTATCTATGTATTGAATCGATGTAGTTTGTCAATTTTTAACGCAGAATCCAGTAGAAAAAACATTTACAAAAATATTTGAGGAATGTTATAACATGTTTATAAAAAAATATTTCACTTTATACAAAATATGGCATGAGCATTTTTTTGGCATTTGGCTGAAGAAGAGAGACAGAGACTTGTACAATTTTTTTTCAATAATATTAATTCCGCACTAAACTGGCGGTATCGTTGCGCCACAAACACACAAAAAGTAATTTTTACTAAAACAATAATATTGCATAGAAAATTACGTAAAAATAAATAGACATATCTTGAAAATACAAGAGAAAAGGCAAAGTCTTAAACAGATGAAAAAATTCGGTGTTTCTGAATTCAGGATTAACGACTTCGCCTCTGCAATTGCATAATAAGTAAATGCTTTGCATACAAAAGGATTCTAACAACATACATGCAAACCATTACATTAACAATCCGCAATCTTTTAAATTATTTTTAATTATAACATCAGTAACAGCATCAAAAACGAACTGGATATTTGTAGTGTCTGTAGCACAAGTAAAATGAGTGTAAATTTCCTTCTGATCTTTTCGTTTATTCAAGTTTTCAAACTTTATTCGAATGTAAGTTGAAGCGTCTTCATAGGTATTTGGACCGGTATATTCGGGAAAACAAATAGTTAATGGACTACGCGCTATCTTTTCTTCAAAAAGATCTTTCTTGTTGAGAAAGAGGATTATAGACGTGGAAACAAACCATTTACTGTTGCAAATTGAATCAAAAAGCTTCATAGATTCCACCATTCGATTCATCTCCTCATCTTCTGCTAGTACAAGATCGTAGCCGGACAAAGCCACACAAAATATAATAGCAGTCACGCCCTCAAAGCAATGAATCCACTTTTTACGCTCGGAACGCTGACCACCAACATCAAACATCCTAGAAAAAGAATCATATTTTTCAGTGCATTTTTTCCATTATTATATCCAGAATGAAAATTTCATACAGAAAACCACATTAAGGAATTCAAAACTGTATTGTGAATCTCTTTCAATCATTGAACATCAGCAAGATAATTAGACAATATAATGTATACAGCAGGAACGTTTGAGACATACCCGGCAGTTAATTTTCTTGCTCATAATAAGAGGGACAAGGCAACAATCTAATAATCTCTCGTAAGATATAAATAAATAAAAAAAGCCATTAATCAATCTTTTTTTAAACAAATACACAAAAAAATCTGGTCAAAAAACTCTTACTCTAAAGGTTATAATACGAATATAAAAAAGCAATAAATTAGCATCGATATCCTAATTAATATTAGATAAAAAATCAATAAAGCACTTGCAAAGTTTGCTAAGTAATATATTATCTAACTAGATTGATTAGCGACAAGACCATGATGCGTTTAATAGTCGATTATGTGATAAAGTGATAATAAAAAGATAAACAAACAGTTTTTTGCATGTTATAATTAATCATTTAGCTTATTTTCCATAAATATTCAAATTATGTAAAAAATTTACTTTTTGAATATACTGATGATTATACAGTTGTTATTTATTTATTCTTTACAAATTCATGAATTCTTAGCAATATTTGTGCCACTGTTATGTTATAACGATATACTTTCACAAAGTGTATACTTAAAAATGGGCGGCGAGATTCTTTGCGTGCAAATAATTAGAACTCTGTATACTACTCGGTGGTGCTACAACCTATCACCTTGTATAAAATTGAAATAAAATAAAATCTTACTTGAAATCGAGTCCTTTAAATGAAAAATGCGTTTCAACAATTCCGGTAGTCTTAACTCTCGTTCGTAGTACATCCTGTTGTGATGGAATATAATTAGGTTGAGAAATTCTATCTAGGGCATTTAAATAATAAGCTGCAGAATCATTGAGCTGGTATTCCCGCGAACGAGCGAAACATAGTTGAACTCCTGGATCCTGCCAGAGTTTTTTCATCAACATAACGAGATCCGGCGTTAATTCGCCTTCTTCTGCTGCACTAGCATAAGTAAAAAATTGTCGCGCTATATCCTAAAAAGAAATACAGTCTTTTCTTGAAAATATTAAGTGATAGTTTACGTACTGCTCGACTGGGGTCAGCAAAATCAATTCGTAATTGCCCCATAGCTCTGATTATTGCCATTAAGCTCTGAATGGTATTGCTGTAAACAACAGGCCTGTATTGTTCACATTCCTCTTTCGAATAGCCTGTTTCGTGGATTATTTTCATCTGCTTGACAATTGTACTCTTCCCAGATTCACCGGCACCTAGAAATGAGATAAATAACTTCGGAATGGAACATAATCGAGTGATGAGTAATCAGGGTTTGTTATGATCTATCAGTTTCGCTACGTGTTTGCTTCTTTAAAACGAAATAAGGTGGTAATAGATGAAATATGTAAATGAGCCTAAATTTTGAAATGTGATTTCGATGCATAAATAAGCCATAAATATTTCATGCACATACCGAGAAGCAACAGCTTGACTTCGCTTGCTGCCCTTTCGCCATCTAAGCGAAGATCTCTGTCGATTTTTTTCGAACGTTCCGTTGCTTCTTTATCGCCTGTTGTACTGACCGCACAACCCATATTATATTTAAAATCTGTTTATTTTGACACTTGTTGCTATCACTCTACTGATCACAAACGACTCCACCCGCTAAAGATGAGATAAACTGACGGTTGAACTGTCAAATTCTACCTAACCGTTGGCAATATTGCAGCAACCATGACAAATAACATAACACAGCATTCAACATAAAAAAATTAAATTCCACCAAATTTTTAGTGACATTTCTCAAGCAATAGACCACCAAAGCCTGACGTCACATCTCCGATGTTTTATAAAAAACAGCAACGTAATCGTAAAACCGAATTAAAACAGTGACAATTGCACACACGAATGTGAAGCTTATACACAGAAGTGACAAATTGTTTTAAAAATAAGGAACCTATTAATTGATATAACGAAACTGACACTAATGGCCGAATTGACAGTGGTAACAAAGTCAGAAACAGCTGACTATTGGTTTCCTAGTCATTTTGACGTTTGAAAAAAAATTATCTACTGCATTTGGTGCTATCGAATTAACAAATTGTTTTGATATAATCGGTGCAATGTATAAAGACCTTTAGTAGCAATGGAACTGATAGTGAATCATTTGATTATCTGTTCATTTCAGTCAATTTTTTCATTGTCTGAGCATATAGAGTTCTTTTTGTGACGCTACGTATTGTTTCTGCTTTATAGTTAACCAAAAAAATGCAATTATATGTTTCATAATTTATTAATAATGTATCTTACAGAATAATGACAATAAAAAATTTTAGACTAAGAAAACGCAAAATAACCATTATATTAATAACACAGATGTCTATGCTGGGAAATATTTATGGTGAAAAACCTATATAGTTCCAAATATAACAAAGCTTATTTAAGTACAAGCTCTAACTGTTGAAAACTAAGGCATGTTCTATTTTATAAAACAGCGTAGAGAAAAGATTTATTAATCTAAGAATATGTACAATACAACCTAAGAAGTTGAGTCGATGATTACAAATATGTAAGATGACAAAAAACCAAAAACGTGCAATATACAGATGACATGTACAATATTCTATAGCAACTCAGCACGTTTCTCTATATTGTATACATTTATATACATAAGATAATGCTCCTAAAATGATGCCAACAAAATATCTTATGCTGTCTCAACAATGTTTAAAAGAACAGCTCAAAGGTAAAAAACAAGACTTTGCAAGGTTATCAATATGACGTGAAGATAAATAATTTTATTGCATCATTTTAATAACACATAGTTTTAGATAATTTAGGAGAGACGATAACAATAAAGTTATTATTATTTCTTTAGTATCTTGGCGCAGTGTTTTGGTTAAACTGCGACTGCACAGCAGCAGCAGCCACATTGCTAGCAGCGCTTCGCACGTGCTGATTGCGGAGAAATTCAGAAGTAAATTCTTGCTGAGCTTTCGCCATACTAGCGCCTGTACTCCTATACATGCGATGAATCTAAAAACAAACAAAAAAATTAAGATAAAATCCAAGTGTTAGAGTTTGAAACTGACATGACATAACCCAACTTTTCTATTTGGAAACATTTATGCTCCTCTCCAAACATCATAACTTAGATAGATCATTAACTGTTCTGATAGACAGCGGTTATGATACGTCAATACGTATTTATAAAAAAACACTTACTTTTGTTATAAGAAACAAATCTCCCGCAGCGGCACAAGCAAATCCTATAGCAACAATCAGTGCTATAATTCCTTTTATTATGCTTGAAGCACTTTTACCAAAAGTGTTGATAGCCGTTATAATACCACTAAAAGCAAAACATTAAACCACGAAAAGAAAATGATTTTCAAAATTCTTGGCTCCGAGTTGTATAGTCATCGGAACGGTTGTGGGGCATAAGACGTCTACGTCAGAGGGCGCAGTAGTTTGGAACATTTCTTTTTGACACAAAAGGCTTAGAATCAGCTGTATTTTGCTTTGACAATTGAAAACAGCAAATTTTGGCGTTTCTTATTCGAAGAAATGTTTTCTGTTTTTAGTATTATTTTTTTTTAATATAGAGCTGCCATTAAGATACGCCTCTGTTGACAATACGCACATTAAAACCACGCCCCATGTCCCTTAGTATTTTAAACCAAAAATTTCGAAAATCACTTCGTAAATGCAAAATAGATTGACTTACATAGTTCCTGGAATTCCCACAGCTTGAATCGTAGTAATGACAAATTGAAAAAAGAAGATAAAAAAGAAAACCATAAAGTTAAAAGACGAATCTGAGCGGAATGCCTTATAAGCCGGTCTAAACCAGCAAAGATAAGAAAATGGTGTAAACAACAAAGTGTATAAAATTCCAACCCCGATAATAGTAAAATCAGGTAAAATAATTCCTCCAAGAATATTTGCTAACATTACAATTCCATGAACTATAAAGTATATAGATATTATATGACTGTGAAATGTCAACATTATCGAACAATGACTCACAGATCCAAAGGTAATACAAGTGGCGTACTATTTTCTGAAATTCCAGTGGAATGTCAACTTGAATGTCTTGATAGAAACACGGTTGGAAGCAACATTGCTCAGGTAAAGGGGGCCAATTATTGCGTCTTACATTGTAAGAAGCTTGCCGCATTTCCTCTTCACGGCGAGCCAACTCCTCCTCCTTACGTTCCAGTTCCTCTTGACGTCTCTAAAAAATAAAACTTAAGAATAATTCAACCAAAATCAACGATTTCTTCAACTTGTAGATCTTCGGTGTTTAGGTTCGCTTTAGGAGGGACTTGAGTCTGTTGACCGCTTTTTGTGTAGGCAGGTGGTTCCTGAGTAGGTTGCATTATAGCTGGTGTTGTATTAGGCTGGGTGTAGCCCACCTGCAATTAACAGATTTAAATCAAGTCAGCAAAGAATAGAATAAAAAACAAACTAACAGGCTTATTGTTTGGGGCCTGATTATCAAAAGGGTTATAGTCATTAACGTTAATTTGTGCATTTGCATTCCTAGTAACCTGTTGGACTGATGGGTCCTGCAACAAAACAAAAATGTATTTAGAACAATCTATTAATTCTATTACATTTTATCTTATATATTCCAATCAATGAGTGACAGTTCACACTTACCGCAAAGGGATTATCGATGGTTGGCTCACCAAATGGGTTATCATCAAAACCTGACATTTTTTCAAAAATATGTTTTGTTTTTTGGACACACACAAACTATGAAATGATATTTTCTAATCTTATCTAAAAATCCATCATTATCATACTTGACAAGAAACCATATTTTAATTTTTGACTTTTCTGTTGACAAGTTTACACCAAAAAGAAGAACATTCTTTAGCGTTCAGCGTGCATCATCATCTAAATGTCGCCATTTTTACGTTTTGTTGTTGACAAATTGAATTTTTACTACAGTCATATAATGAAAATATTGTTTTTAGTAAAATCTAAATTTGTAATTGTATAAATTCAATTTGCTAGCTAGTTAAACTATTCAAACAACAAATAAACGCAAATTTTACACGTTTGAATAACATTTCTATTTACTTAGATGCTCAGTTTCTTTCTTCTCCAAAGTCTCTGGTTAGCAATTGTCACTAATGTGTAAGTTGACATTTTCTGTGTTGACATTTACAATCAGTGTCACCACAAGTTTTAATTTTTAGATGGAAACATCCCTAATTTTAAAGAAATTTTTATTAAACAATAATTTTATTTAAGCTAGTATTTAATGTTTTTTATACAATTTTAAGTAAGTACGTACTTTTAAAAACGCAGAGTAAATAAAAGCAACTTTTGCAAAAATTGTTCAAAAATACAACTTTATATACAACGCTGTATTGGCCGCATAGTATCAACAAAGAGAAATTTTACTTTATTTAATTTTTTTGGTTTTTGTTTAGTAATTAGAACAATAAATAATTATTGTTAATTTAACAATGTTTAAAAGATTTGATAATTAATTTTAATAATTGCAACTTATCTAACACAATTGTATTCTGATTTGCCTAACTGGAGTTTAAAATAATTTTCAAAACGTTTTATTTAAATTTTTTTAAGCATTTATATAATTTTAGATTTAAAAAAATTATTAAAGCGTTATTTTCTCTATTTCTTGAAAAAAAAATCATCAATTGTTCTCGAAGTTTGAAAAAGCAATTTGTTTGTTAAACATGATTGCCTAATGCACCCAGTAGATGTTATTTTTTCAGTCAAAACTGAGATTTTCAGAAACAAAATGGATTTATATGTAATAAATAAAACAAAACTTTTCACATATTATTATGAAGTATTTATTAAATTAATGGCAGTTAAAAAGAAATCACATTAATTACCACCTTACTGTTTAAATTTAAAATACATTCTAACCCTAATATTCTTCAGTCACAGTGTAGTCCTGAGAGCTATTTATCCGTTTCTACCCTTCAAATCATTTTCTCCACCATTATATAAAGATAACTCAGTCAATATTAATTAAAAAAAAAAACTTCGGTTTTAAGCTGTTTCCAAATGTGCTGAAAATCGGAACTGTGACCGGCAAATTATCAAGCCAATTCTATAAATTGGGGGTAAAGTAATTCCCGGTTAAAATAATAAAGGAAAACAATAAGAACCATGATTTTCAACGCATGGTTTGTATAACAATAGAATGTATATATTCCAAAAATTGCTGATAATTGATGAACATATCCTTCAACAAAGAAAACATATTTTTCATAAAAGGATCTTAAAAAATATAGACTAAATAAAAAGAGAAATATAACAAGGTCAAAAATACATAACAAAATAGATCAATAACATAATACGTTCAAGATGAAATCATACATCAATCTCGGCGGCGTGTCATTCGTCAATCGACTATACTCAACCGAAAGCAATCTGCGAATATGATAATTTAAAATTTATTATAATTTGAGACTTTTTCTGCGCAGATTGTTTCCCACAAATTGTAAATAAGCAATACACGAATTGCGATGGCGACTAAACCCGGATCAATTGCATAATTCCACCTAAGAAATCAAACAAATTATGACATAAAAAAGCATTTTGAGGTATCTATTTAATAATAATAGATTGAATCAACAAACACGTTTTCATGTCGTACATAATGTATTATAAAGTGTAATTTTTTGTTCTTTAATAGCCCCTCAAACTGCTTTGCACTGATTAAATAGAGAAAAAAATTGAAAACAAATCAGGCAGTATCATAGTTGTACGTAAAACCGATTGTTAAATAGAGTAAGGCAGTGGCATCTGTCGTTCATTACAATTAATGTTTTTGTCCTAATTCACTAGTCTTTATACAATAAAATGTCCTAAAAACTAGATTACATATGTACAATATACAAATAAATTATTGTTAAACACAAATTTCTATACGAGATTTAATTGGCAGTGTTTGTCATTCACACGTTAGTAGAAATCAAAATCTTTTCCGAATAATTTTTTTGCAAATTGAAAATGAACTTATCCATTTAATGTTTATGAACACAGAGTTGCAGTCTCCATCAATATACGAAAAAGAAAAATTTTCTAATTGATTAAAAATTGTCTAATATATTTGAGATCGCGATAGACATGGTTTATACAAAAGAAGAACTGCTAACCACTTGCCAACTTGATAACCTCTCTTCTTTTTTAAATTAATCTATTCACGATACACATATGTACAAGCAACTTTTTCTACATTCACTAAAAATAAAATATACAACTGTACCGTTTATACATCCTCCGGTATAATTATCTAACAAGATCGTTCTATAACCATCCGTTTATAACATTATTTCATCAAAAAATCGCGGCAGTGTTTATATTAACAAGAAAAAAAATCATAATAATAAATAATAAATATAAATAATTGCAATATTTAATAGAACAAATTGCAGAAAAATGATTTTTAGTACAAAAATTATGAGATAACATGCTAAAGCTGAAAGTAAATTAAAGATGGTCAAAAAATAGCTCAACAATGCGATTTTATTTTCATGTTTAAATTCAAATCAGGCTTTTCGTTTGTAAAAAGAATGCCAAAATCACAATAATTTTTCTAAAAGTGCTATTAAAAAAATTAAATCGCCTTTGTTAAACCACTTTAAATAGCAACAAATAATGTTAGATTTTTACAGACGCCATAATGTTTCGTCTCCTTAAACTATTTTGCATATTTAGCTTTTTTTATAAAAAGCTCCGTTGATGCAAATGCAACTAAACGGTCGAATCCAGAACTAATCCGGTCCTGCCATTTGGATTCCTCAGCTTCTTCTTCAACGTCAGCATCTAAAGAAGAAACGGCTCTTAGCAACAATTCAAACGCAAAATAATAATTAAAAAACCAAATAAATAAAACTCCTAAAATAATTTAGATCCAATCGAGATAAATAACAGAAAATTGAAATAAAATCAAAATTAATTTGGACTCGTACCACCACCAACGAATGAATAATTAAAATGAGCTCAGCAAAATTAAAAAATAGCGCAAAGCTACTTACCACCAAAATTTTTAATCAGCCATCTAAATCTAGTACGGTAGGGGTATTACGCATGCGCTATATTGTGCGCGTGTGATTGTGCATGCCTGAATGTGCTGCCTCCTATTTAACGCAAACAAACTACAGTAAATATAAGAGTTTTTACAGCAAATACCATTATAACACGTAAAACTTTTCGCACCAAATTTAGTATGGCCGAAACTACCACAAAATAGACAAAAGTTTTATCCGTGCAATAATGTTTTTTAAATTAATTTAAATCTAAATTTACTCCAACACCACAACTACCTTTCGTTACCTTGAAAAAACCAAGTAGAAAAACTAACCACTCAACTAAAGCAAAAGTGCTAGAAATTAAGCAAAAGCTGAATTTTAAGCGGTTAAAAACACTGACAAGGCTCTAAGAAAGTCGATAGAAAAAGAATAGCATTAAATTTAGTTTACCGTAACCAAAAACTAAATTACGTTAGAAACAACCGCAATGTGAAGAAAAACAGTTTCGAAAACTCACAATATGATCATTTGCTTACAAAATTAGTCCAAATTTCAATGCAATTAATATATGAAAAATTACGTTAATAATCGAAAATCTTCATCTGTATTCTACCTTCCAATGTGATTCTAATTTAATTTAATCCATTAAATTAAAAAATACTCTAAATTAACGTTTTTATAAGACAATAAACTTTTTTAGTATAAACACCAATATAGGCTAAACCCAAAACTCTAAGCATGTTGGGTACTGTAATTCACACAATACTTAAGAGACTCGTTGAGCTATTGTGAACAAAAACCCATATTTTTACAACTCTGTTGTTTTAGGTTCACTATACATTTTACAGTAGCAAAATAATTAGATAGTCACTTATTGCTGGTAGAATACAGACGTCCTCAAAAGTTTGAGCTCATGTAAATATTTTATTCATAGAATGAAAAACGATAAGGCAGATTTACACCAATTAAAACTTTCTTCCAGTAAATAATATCAAAAAATTACTTCTCATCATAAATATTTTTGAAAAAAAAAAAGTGCTGCTGCGTTGTAAACATTGGTGGTTTCATTATTTTACAAAGTGCTTGATTCATCATTCTAAAAGCAAAGTTTCTTGCTCATTATATGTAGGCTATGTATTCTGATCTCTCACAATACAGCGCGACCAAGCAAACATCAGCCCCGGAAAATATGCGAACTAAATTCAAATTAACCAATCAGAAGCGCAAAAAAGATGAGACTAAAGCGCCCTCACGTCACGCCTCTTCAGAGCTCATGTTTGCTTAGATAGACAATAGATGATGTTTCACCAAGATTGATAGAAATTAAAAAATTGTAAAACCAGTACGCCAATATTATTAACAACTTCGATTTAAACAATGTGACGTCACATTAGTAGGCCGATTTTCAAGAATTCAACAACTTTAACCAGTTAAAAGAAAAAGTTGAATGTATATAAAATGTATCTCAAACGTTCCTCCTATAAATTAATAATTGTTTTATATCTGTCAGAAACAAATTGATTCCTTTTCAAAAATTCAGATTTTAAATTTTTTACATGTAAATCACGCGCTATCAGTTAAAATGCTTTAGAATGATTCAACAACCACTATGTGCAATAAATCAATGTTCATCAAATAAAATCAATAAAACTAAAAAGAAAAAGTTATATACTCACATCACACACACACATGATACTCTATACTTATTACATTAATTACAGTTATGCAAAGAATATTTTTTTTTAGCAAAAAATTGATGATTTATTTTGTTTAAACTATTCGTTGCATCACCGTCATTCTACTGCAACTCCAAACTCAAACAAAACATAAAAAACAAAAATCTAAAAAATAGACATCTTTGATGATTTGATGCCTACTTAAAACTCGTGCTTGGAGACTTGCAGCCAAACCTTCAGCGACAAAACTGCTGTGGACGGGGGGCTCGCCTTCAATTGGGACCGGTGGTTTAACATCGTTGAAATATGATTCATGATACGGTCTGATATCAGCTCGAGGAAGGGGTGTGTATGCCAATCCCTCTAAACCTAGAGGAAAAAACGAATGTAAGGATATTTTAATATATCATTAAAATATCAATTGTTTAAATGGTGTTTTATCTGGAGTGCACGCAATATCATTTCTTTTAATATTGTATAGAATAAAGTGTGTTTACTCGGTTAAAATAAAACAACTAAAAATTTAAGTTGAACTTAAAATCACAGAAAATGAACACAATTCATTAATTTACTAGAAATAATTAATTTTTTCATTAAAACATTAAAATTAATTTTTTTAGTTGAAAAGTGTCTATTCACTAAAAACAAAAAGTACACTCTTCATCCATTACGTAAGATTTTCACCTTGAATGCTCAATCAAAGCCACCAATCATATAAAAACTGAAAAATTTGTACAAATTCTTTTCAAAATAAAATAGATATCGTCATTTATTTAAAATATTTTGATTGAAACTTATGAGGCCGAATTAAATTTTCATATACAAAAAGAAAAATATATTTTACGCACAATATAAAAGTTTTTATATAATTACAAACTATAATATGGTCATTAAAACATTGACCAAATACGCAATTTTCTTGAGTGATAAATTCTCAAAAAAAAAATTACAGAAGCAAATCAAATTAAAAAGATAAGAATTAAGAAAAAAAAACACGATTTTTTTAAAAAAAGTAATGTTAAATTTAGAGATATGACATAATTGAAGTAAAAACTAGATTTTTTGATAATTTCTAACCGAGTGCACAAAAAAACCTTAACAAAATTTATAGAAGCAGATAAAATAATACGAATACGACAATCATTTTCTGAAATAAATACATTTTTTACCCAAATAATCGTCATTTTTTTTGTAAAATTAAAAATCAAGTTTTTTTTTTCTCTCTTGTGAACTTAATTCTTAACATACATACTGTATATTGTGCGTATAATTATTAAGATATCATTTTTGTTTCATATATAGCAAATTTAATTTTGACACAAATAAACTCCTAATTATTTTATATATATATAAAATAAAAAAATATAATATATATTATATTACTATTACCGAGCTCATTAAACGTCTACAAAACTTATTAATATTATCTAATAAATACTTAAATAACTACGAAAACATTACCCAAATCATAATATTCCAACCATACTGCACAAAATTTCCAAAATATTCGAAATTTTTTTATTTTTTCTAGCTTAAAAATATAATTTGAAACATTAATAATGTTAATAAATATTATATTATTTTTATTCAAAACGACTCACCTTCAGTTGATGATGGTCGTGAAATAGGACTATACACTTGGCGCATTGGTTCAGTCTTTTTTTGTACATCTGATGTTGGCACTTTAACTCTTTCAGGTCTTGGTGGTAAACTCACATTAACGACTGATCTTGAAGTTAATGTAGCTGTTCCTTGTATATCACTCATATCAACTGCCGCATTTATAATAGATTGATTTGAAATTTCCAAAGTTCTTTCAATTTCACCTGACATTAAATCACCAATTGTTCTCGTTGCAACTATTCCATCTGCTGGATTTACATTATGATGCTGTGCCGCTAACTTTTCTTGCGCTAAATGTCGTCGTAGAGCAAGTTTTGCTGGAGAGACTTGCGTATAATCTGGCTGCTCGGGAGTTAATTGCCGGGCAATGTGAGGTGAAATTTTTGGTACTTCCGTTCGATAGCATTCCATCATTCCTGCTAATCCCTCTTGATATGGCGCTAGGCTCCGATTTTCTTTCTTTCGTTCTTGCACTTGCTGCATATTATACGCCTGTTGCATTTGCGCTCGATTCCGATTTTGCTGATCCTCGTTCAAAGCTGAGGTTATAATACTTTTTAGTCGATCCTCAAAATCTGCCAGCTTTGGTGGTTCATTAGCTCGCGGTAAAGGCGATGGTTGTGAATTGAAATTATTGACATTTTGCCGTTTTGCTGCAGGCAGAGGTGCCGGCATATTATTACGAACAACTCCACGATGACCATTATTACTTTTATTACTAGCCGTATTGTTTAGTTTGACAAAATTAGCAGACATTTTACTAGCTTCAATTTTGCGGCCAGTCTCAAGAATTTTCTGCGCCAAAATTTCGGGATTTTGTTCCTCAATTTTTGCAATATCAGGTACGTCGGGCCAATCTTGAGATCTAGCTCTGTATTCTCGAGTTTTCCGAGATGGTTTTGTATTTGCCTGTTGCTGTCTTGAAACTAACGCTTGTGCCTGCTTTTTCTCTTCAGTAACTTTTTCAAGAGATAAAATATCACCTTCCAGCCGTGACACTTGATTATGTAATTTTTTGCGATGCGATAAAGTTGATGAAATTTCACGTAAAACAAATTCTTGTATTGCGATTGGTGATAGATCTTGAGCAGCATCATGACCATTGTACTTTTCAACAATTTCTTGCTGACGTTGAATTACAAAATTATTTTGTTCTTGCTCTAAGCTAGCTACTTGACATTGAAGTTTACTCGCTTTCGCTTGAAGTTCTTTGTGTCGACAAACTATTTCTTTAGCTTTGGCTAATAAATCAACAGGTGAAGTTGCATTGATTCCAAGTTCATTCATGCGTGCTTTTAATAATGCAACACTATCATCAATCAACACTTTAATTTGTTTCTCTAACTGAGCGGCTCTATTTTGTAGTTTCTTATTTCTTTCTTTTTCTTGTCTTATACAATTTTCAACACTTAATTTATAATTTGGTTGTTTCATTTGATTAATCATTTGTAAATATTGCGCTCGGCACATGTCTAGAAGAATTTGTAAACCATAAGGTGTACTTCCTGGAGCTTGTGGTATATCCAACTCATTATGAACTAATTCAGTACTCAATGCTGTTAGTTGTTGATCGACGCATCCAGGAGCTGGTGGCAG
The DNA here is from genome assembly GCA_947359425.1 of Lagria hirta. Taxonomy (NCBI): domain Eukaryota; kingdom Metazoa; phylum Arthropoda; class Insecta; order Coleoptera; family Tenebrionidae; genus Lagria; species Lagria hirta. The sequence continues at coordinate 3,776,756 of OX375799.1, forward strand.
TTTCTTTCCTAAAGCTATATAATAAATGAACGAAACATACAAAAATATATTTCTAACAAACCTTGAGGAGAAGTACTAAGAAGTGTTTCGTTGTGCAATAGATCTAATCCGTTAATTTTAATAGTTTTCTTTGGTTTTCCTTTCTTAACACGACCTCTTCGTATCTTTGGTCCAGGTTTTTGTTGCTTGTTTTCTTGATTTTGATTCTTACCTCGTGGAATTTTTCGTCTTAACTTTTTCGGTTGGCGTCTACCGTTCTGAAAAATTTATCACATAAAAAATAATTCGAACATACAGTACGTGTTGACAATTTACCCTATAACTTGTTTCTTCTTCTGATTGACTGCTACTACGCGCATTCTCGTTATCATCTCCATTCTAAACAAACAAACCATTTATTAGAGCAAATGTCAACACCATGTTTGGATTAATACATGGAAAACAACATCAAGCAAAAACAAAAATATACAAAATACTATTAGAATGTTAAAAAAACAATCGAATTAAGTTCGCATGGATCCATCATTGTCTGTTACCTACCATTGACACTTTATTATTCTGAAATTTAGTATCCCTTTTACGATTCGTAGAAATTCCTACAAACAATATATTATAAAAAGACAAAAATACACCAAATTTTTATTTAGATTATTAAAATAAAAAACCATTTCATCTTCATTGAGCACAATAAGATGTAGCTTAATATTAATACGCATATTACAATGCAGAAAAATTGTTGAAAATACTAAAATAACAGAACTTTATATTTAATTTTCAAATTATTAAACACTGAACAATGTTGCAAATGTAACAATAGCTGGTTATGTCACTTAAGTGCCCAACTTCAATACTATAAAACTAAAAGTCATGCTATATAAATTTGTCATTAGTAAAAAAAGCTTAAAAAACAAAAAAAAACATACAGAAATATAAATATTTCTGTATGAGCTTACCTTAAGTTGCGGTTTTTTCAGGCGCTGAAAATAACGTTCTAATTTGGTGCGATCAATTCTATGTAGATAGTAAGAAACTGGCTTTCCCGTCCACGAAACAGATCCTCTCAATGGTGACATTTCCGAAACGTGCATTATAGTACCAATATCACTTAGATTTCTATCTGTAATTCGAAAATTCAAAGGACAAAAACTTTTCGAAGAAACAATTCTGGCACCATCTTTCAAATCGGCAAATCTTTCTTTCAGTTGATGATCTACAGCAGGACCAAAAGCAAAATTATTAACAAAAACAATTGTTGCTTGATTAATCTTTTCTCGATGTTCTTCAGATAAAAAATCGCTCTTTATTAACTTGTATTCTCCATATTTTTTACCGTACCATTGCATCCATGTTCGAAAATACTTGTTCATAGCATCGGCATATTTACTTGGTACTTCCGCGCGCTCTATACCAAAACATATTTTACATGGCGTCGCAGCTGCCATTTGCAGCACCACTTGACCGACACCAGATCCCAAATCTATAAACACATCGTCCGCTGTAACGTCAATTTGATCAATCATTTGAGAGACTAGATCATAAGATGTTTCGCCGTAAACTTCAGGTGAAAATGGTTCATACTGATTGAGTTTTTCTGGATCTGTGACCGCAGCGTTATAAGTTTGTTGTAGAATGTGACGGAGAAGACCTCGAGATGGATATTTATTTAGGCGTTGAGCTGGTAAAGAAGTTCCTTTCTCCTAATTGATAAAAGTCCAACATTATATAGGTCATATAAATCAAAATATTTGGTTAAAAAAAAAAACATAGATAAAACAACCAGAACAATAGATAAAATTGATTATTTTTTATATATTTGAAAAATAAACAACAAGAGATAAGTGATTTTTCGATTGTATAATACAATAACATAACAATCTTTCGACGAATTGTAAATGTCGCATTTAATTATTTCAAACGCTTATCATGTGATGTAATCTCACTTTTATCAGCAACAACAAAAAAAAAAAATCAGTTCAATGTTTGACCAGAAATCTTCCTCAAACTATACAGATTGTGCTATTATTATAATGAATTATAGATTAAAATAAACAGAAATGGCTGAAAATTAAGACAATTGGCAAAACAGTGGCTCAAAACATGTTCCTGTAAAATCTTTTGCCAACATATGAGGCGTCGCTTGTGTCAAAATTAAACTTTTTATATATAAAACCAAAATAATATAATAATTTTATTCACCTATGTTTTCTAAGTGTGATGTATTTAATAAAATCCAGCTTCTGAATCGTTCCGTTATAGACGGAGGGCGCACATGTTGTTACCTTACTTATAATAATTTCAAGCTAGAGAGGATGCTGCTGCGTCACAAGCCGATCAGCTGATTTTGTTTCGTTTCTCATAAATTATTGCAATGTGAAATTTTAGTTACTGTATTTTCCGCTAATTATTCAACGGAAAACACAACAGTAGCTCTGAAAAAATACTTTAATAATTTTACTTTAGAAAATAATGTAATATAATAAACTAATTGTTTATCAAAGATTTAAAGTAGCAACACAAACGCCCTCCGTCTATAACGTAACAACGCAGAAGCTAAATATTATTATATTTGTCACACTTTTACATTGTGCTCAAACTATATATCATTTTGGTTTTCATATATAAAAGTTCAGTTTTGACACAAACAAATCTTCATCATATACTCAACTAAAAAACTATTTTATTTGCTTTATAAATAAAATTATAATAATAGTATAGTAGGTCCATTTCATATGTGTTAATTCAACTCACCAAAGCGACGACACTATCAATGGCCCTATTAAATCGATCACATAATGACTTCATACTTTCATAACATTTCGTATCGTAATCATTCAAGATATTGTTTTCCATCGGCAGTTTAAGTTCAGGCAGATCCTCGCTGACCCATCTAAAAACAGTAAATAGATTAAATATTAATATAAATATCATTTCCCTCACCTAATTGTCTCAACGATTTCATGGGCTCCATCATGTTTATCCTGAAATAAAGAAAAATCTTTTTTATTTATGGAGTTACCGGCAACACCCAACAGATCATAAATAAAAGTCTATCCAGAGCTACGATCTTACACTAAACTGCATTATATTATTTAAAAAAAACAGCACAACAAATCTTTTATTAGTGTGTCAATGTATCCCAGAATTGATGTTACAAGACGTCTAAAAAATTTAGTTTTTTTTTTTTGAAATTGTGGGATTAAAGTCTGCTTAGGATATTTTCCGTTTTTGAAAAACAAGTTAGCCTTGACAGCGAAGCAAAAACTGTTTTCTTTTCACCATGTAAAGCACCATTTTTGTTTATAGTACAACAAAATGTTACTGAAAGAAGTTGTTTGGAATGGGAAATTATGGCTTAATATAAAATTTGGGGAAGATCGACCCACTTTGATTAAACCGTTATTTTTTATTTTAAATAAAACAAATGATGGATGTATTACAATTTTTATTTGTAAAATATTGAACAAAACAAATAGTATTTACAACAAATTTAACTTACAATATCATCGGTGACCAATGTCAGCAATGTAGGTGGTCTAAAGTAAAACTATTTAATGTTCACGCTTTAGCATGTGACGCTATGGTATGTTCACATTATCGAGTTTTTACTATAATTGTATTCAAAAAAAAAAAACAAAAACTATTTATTCATCTCTAAGAATAAGATCCAAATCAATACAAATCAGAAACAAACAAAAAATTGTGCTACTGTCGTCATCCTCTAAATAGAATGAATCATTTATTATTTATGAATCAAGTTGTACGAATTTCATATTTACGTTATTAAAATTTTAGTAGATCGTCACTGACTTACAATAACCCATGAGTAAATTAAAAATAGAATCAGATAATTATATTTTTAGAAACTATTTTTATTACAAAAACGCGAATTCGAATTTTTAAGTTGCATCCCGCAAAGTATTCAAAAATATCTTTGTGACGTAATGTGGTTGACAAAACTAATTAATAATAATAATATACAGACAGCACAGTAAATATTAGAATTGCAAAATTATACCGATTATATAACACGGATTTTTAATAAAGAAAAACAAAAGCTGTCACAAAAAAAAATAAAGGTTACCGACAATTAATCTTATGAACTGCTTTCCCTTGAGCAGCCAAAACTTTTGATTAACAAGTTCAAGGTGATTGGCTCAATTACACATGCATACCTAACAGGGTGTTACAAGTACAGTATGACCTCGTTAATTCAGTCGGTTGAATTAGAAACTTCATATATACAAATAATGTAAACCGATAGCAGCACTTCTTTACAAAAACATGATAAAATGCGACATCTTTTAATAATTACGGCTTTATTTACATTAAATGTTGCACTTTAAAAGTTATAAAAATGTATTAGCTGAAAGAAGTGTTTACCTAAACAATCTGTAAACAAGCACACACAAATCTAGGACATTTGAGTCATGATATTTATTATTTTTCACTAAAATCCATTACACTAATAAGAAAACTTAAGTTCTTTGAAATGTCTTGTCATCAAGAACAAATCACGCCAATACGTCATACTCTCTTTGGTATTTTTCTTAATGAAAATCCTGGCAGAAATACCCGATGGTAATAATAATTACTCTTTTTTATGAGTAATAAATTGTTTTATAAGTACCTAAACCCATAGTACACTATTATTGGGTCAATTATCTATCAAACAAGTTGTAGTGAATGTTTAAAAAGTCGTTGCCGTCTATAATATCGCATAATTGAGCTTCGAATTCCATTTCTATTCTAGTTTATACAAAAATAATTAAAGACAAATTTTTAATGATACCTTTAAGTCATAGCAGGAATACTATACTATATAAAAAATTTGAGATATACCCGACAGTAATTTCAATTTCTCATAATGAGAAACACAGGGCAACTATGGTAAAAAAGATTTACAGCTCAAAGTGTTGCCTATTATTATTGGGTCAATTATCTATCAAACAAGTTGTAGTGAATGTTTGAAAAGACGTTGCCATAATATAATATCGCATAATAGAGTTTCGAATTCCATTTGTATTCTAGTCCAGTTTATACAAAAAAATTAAAGACAAAATTTTAATGATACCTTTAAGTCATAGCAGGAATATACTATATATATGTAGAAAAGTTTGAGATATACCCGACAGTAATTTCAATTGCTCATAATGAGAAAGACAAGGCAACAATGGTAGAAAAGATTTAAAAACTCAATAATTTCAAATAATGCTTTTACAAATAATGTGTTATTTTCAGCAATAAGCTTTTGTAGTTTTGCTGGAACAAAAAACTTCTATTTCTTAAAATATCGATTGTAAACGCCCATTTTTGGAATAACTACTTCTGTTTAAAAAAAAATCAGTCCGGCAACAGTACAAATAAACATGATCTGATTTAATTTAATTTAGATAATTCGACAATTTATAAGGCAATAGATCTCACTCCAAAGATTTTAAAATCTATTCGAGTACTACCCTGAATAGAGAACGGTCTCCAACAAGTATTCTTTAATTTATGACTGCGACTTCGGGTGTCAAACTTTCTGATGGATTTTAGTGCAATAACGCTGGGTATATCTCAAACGTTTTTACTATAGATTTTAATTTATTTTATTTAATTTAGAAAATTCGACAATTTATAAGGCAATAGATCTCACTCCAAAGATTTTAAAATCTATTTGAGTACTACCCTGAACAGAGAACGGTCTCCAACAAGTATTCTTTAATTTATGACTGCAACTTCGGGTGTCAAACTTTCTGATGGATTTTAGTGCAATAAAGCCGGGTATATCTCAAACGTTTTTACTATAGATTTTAAATTGAAAATAGGTCATTTTAAAAGCAAAAAAAGTTTTTTGTTTACAAAATAGAACAGCTACCAAGCAAAAAATAAACTCTTTTGTTAATTTGTGTTCGTTACATAATTATTATTACAGAGCGACAGGCTTTTCTTGATCCAAAATTATAGGGGATCTGCCAGCATGAAGAAGTTTAATACTGATTATTATAAGGGTGCTTAAACAACTTTTATTATTCAATACCTGCCATGAACCATACTAAATTTGCAGAAAAATAAGTTACACTCAGGGCATGCAGTGCCAACTTAGCAAAAAAAAAGTTTCATGATGAAATATAGGTTCATAAAATTAATATTAAATAAAAATGATGAACACAGAGCATTACACAATGTAGAAAAGAGCATGAACAGTTATATCTGAATTTCCTCAGATATACATACCAAATAAGAGCTGGTACAATTTTTACAAGCTTAATATACCTTACCCTATTAAAACTGTTAACTTTTCTGAGTAGTTTATGGCGGTTATATTTGACATTACAACTATCAGAGCAAGCCATGGTACTCATTTACAGTTTTATATAGGGTATTAGCCTCGTATAGCTCTTCTTTAGTTATCATACATCGTGGGTGAGTTGTATCAAGTGCCAAGCCAATAAATCAAAACTAAGCTAATTATATGCTATCATAGTCAATTAAATTGTGTATTCTGTTTACTTTTTTTATCTCCACAAACATTTTACTCCCTATCTGACGTCACAAAATAATATACCATACAAGACTTTCCGCCATGTGCTTTTTTGCGTTTAAAATTACTATTTAAACCGCATAGATACATGGTTAAATCCCCTTTTAAAGAATTTACACAAAAGAAACCCTTCAGAATCACCCCCACAGAGTAGATGATATCAGACACAAAGCATAATTATATAGTATTTAAATTGTACTGATATTACTACGTTTTTAACGACTGTTTTCTTTTACATTTATGATTTAAGTCTATAATCAATACACTTTCTATCACAAACAAAAAAAAGTATTTTATTATATAATGTTACTGTTCAAAATTGATAAAATTAAAAAACTAACAATTCTATGAAAGCAATTTCGCTGACTTTCTAAGTAAAAATACAAAAGAAAAGTGAGATGTGTAAGCATTTTTAAACCAGTTGCTGTTTAAACAGATCAAAATTAAAACTATACATGAATTTATAGTAAACCCAAAACTCTTGGGGGTTATAATAGGCACAACAGAGTAGTAAAATTGTGAATTTCTCATGAAAAAACTTGGTCATGGATAACCGCATCAATGCAGTGCACAATAGCTCCACGAGTCTCTTAAGTACTTGTACTAACTCATTGTGTGAATTACAACCCCCAATAATCTTAGAATTTTAAGATTTCTATATAATAATAAAAATGATCACAATTGAGACAAGCCAGCGTCTCCAAATTTAATGTTTTTATTCTTTACATGGCGAAACAGGCAACCCCAATTGTCATTATTTGACCCAAATTCGCATTTATTTCGTGCAATACTCTAAGAAATTAAAATTAAACGAAAATTCGGCACGCCACAAAAATTTCCTTATCAATTGATTGGCAGAAAAAGCGGTTTGGAATGGCCTGCGAGATCACTTGATTTAAATAGTTAGGTAGAATCAATTGTTGGCTATCTAGGTCAAAGAATTGTCGATGAGCACCCCCGATGTTTGCGATTTCATTCATTGAACAACGGTATTAGATAGAAATCAAAAAACAACAAAATATGACGCATGCTTTATTTATTCTTTCTGAAATAATTAAGATGAAAAGTTTTCGATTGGCCACCCTGTAGATAAAATAAAAGCAGATGTTTGGGACAATGAGGCTATAAAGTTACATATTATAAAAAGCAATTTGATACTATAAAATAATGTCTAAAGACCTCGAAACTGATTATTATATGACATAATTTCTGATAAGGAGTCAGCGTATTATGAAATAGGAAGGTAATAAGGTATACGTCATAAAATCCCGAGGCTTCCGAGACATGAATTGAAAAAATATGAATCATGTGCATTATGCACCTCGTGAATAATTCTTTTATTGAAAGGAAAACGTGGTTTTTTTTATAGAATGTTTAATGAGCGAAATGTAGTAGGTATTATTTTGATTATTTTTCGCATGACAGACCTGAACTTTTAGGTAACAAGTTCAAGGTGATTCAGTTACCCAAACACGAGACGAGGATAATCGCAAAGAATTAAATACCTCAATCGAAAAAATGCGGATTGTTTTGAAAAGAAAATCAATGTGGTTTATGTAATATGCAAAGTTGATTGACTTGGATGGAAAATTATACATACATTGCATAAATAGGTTGATGTATAGATTTTTAATTTCACTATGTTGAAAATGTTGTATAAAAGCAAGTTGATGTATAAAATATCATTAATTAAATTGGCTTGTATCATTTAATTAAATAATAAATTTGTAGCATGCTTTGTTTGGCTGAATGGGCTGTCAAAAATTTTGAGGTTAGAATTTTCCAAAAAAGTTAAATTTTGTGTTTTCCATAAAATATGATTATTCTCCTTGTTTTTCCAAGAAAAATAATAAATAAAACATATGGGAGGGTAGAGTAATAGTTAAGGGATCTTACGTTCCCTCGTCCGGAGGTTAATGGCCAAGTGTATAATACTGGTTCTGCCCCCGCCGGAGAATGCAATTTCAATTCCAGCGCACACATTGAGTCAATATCAACTAACACATCCACAACCGAAAACTATTATATAAACCATTTGATTTAAGCTAAATAAATAAGTTTGTAAACATTATCAAATAGTCTTTTTACGGCAAAAACACACCATCGCCGAGCGCGCAAGTGCTCTGACAGGACCAAACCAGGACTACCAACCAAAACTCATTCGGAGTGAGTTTTGATAGCTTCGACCCGGTTCGACCGTTTGATCCAGCAACTCGGGCTCAATGCTTTTGCCTCATCGCATATCAAAACTGTTTTCCCCACGTAGGCCAGGGTCCTTGCTGCATTTAAATGCAATTATGCACTTTTTATTATTACTCAAATGTGACATCATAATTAGATTCAAATTAAAACAAACCATTTTCATTGCTTTTCTCCGTTTTTTAATTGAAATTATTTTGATTTGGCAATCCTGCTTCGGGTTCAATGAACGAGTTCACGGTTTTTTTTGTTCTCAACAATTTATGGCTTCTAAATATTCATCCTATTTTAAACAATGCGCGCGGTTGCCAGATTAGGTGATTTTTCACAAATCATCTGAATAATACAACATCAACTAATAAATCTAATTTATACTCTTTTTCGCGAATCATAAATAACCGATCATGAATAATCGTGCGTGCTTCTGCTACCCAAAAAATGCATAAATGGCTTGCAAAACATCAAAAATTGTTTTTTATTATATATTTATAAAATTATCAAATCACTACTAGCTAAAATCAGAATTTTCAAACATTCCTTATATAAAATCATAAATCCCTTTTTTAAATTTTGGATTTTTTCTATAGGAGAATTTATGTTTGAAGTTGGCACCCCTACTAGATTAGCTGTTACAGTAATTTAATTTTCATAGAATAATTTATGCTTGAATGAATGTTTTGACTTATCTGACAAATGATGAAAAGTTATAAATTTGGCAACACCGCAATTTGTTTAGAATTTTTTTATTGTTATTTAATAGAAATATTTCGAGCTTTAGATAAATATAGTTTTCTAATAATTATCAGTCACGGAATCACCCCTTCACTGTATTGTTGTGAATGAATTGCAATAGAATATATTATTATGATGTCACATGTTACCTGTCGGAAAGATGCAATAATGTATTGTGTATATACATGATTAATGTTGCGTGGTCATCTATAATGAAATGTCCCATTTTGGCGTGGCCAGAGGCGGCTAGTGACAGGTGTTATTTGCACAGTAAAAACATGTACAGATCATGGCAGAAGACTGTTTATAGCAGCTGTTGGTTGACTGTTTTTGCAACAAAATATTTTATTTATACAACTTTCTTAAATGTACCAAGGCTAGAACCTATACTAAGTCAATTTAACTGAAATATTAGCATTTTTTTTTTATATCTAAAATAGTTGACATTAAAACGCAGCTGGTGTTAATAACAATTCAATAAAATACTTATTGTAGAGTAAATGAATAAGAAGTCTATAAAAACGCAAATTTTTCGTGTTTTTTAATTCTTTTTATTATTCATTATCAGTTTGATAATAGTATCTCAAAATTTTATATACAGTGATCAAAAAAAAAAAACAAAGGAAGAGTGCTACCTCTTCTTTTGTTTTATCGAAAATTTGTCTTGCTGATAATTAATATCCATCCGGTCCAGATATCAGGCTTGAAAGTCCTCAATGCAAAGGGCTATAAAATATGACCTCTCTCCATTTTCTTGCTTTACCCCGTTTCGAAAGTAACATTCTAATAAAAATGCTTTTTCTTCAGTGGTAAAAAGTATGTCCAGTAGTTATTGTTATTTAGGAAAATTACCGAAAATCGAAAAAATGTTTTGTATTCCAATAATTTTTTTTTGAATCACTAGCTTTTTAGTATTAGACAAAAACAGATCAATAAATTGTGCTTTTTAGCATGAAATTGTTGATATTAAGAAAGAAAAAACATTAAAATGATAACATTTTTGTATTTCAGCAATACAACAACAACAACAACGTAATTGAAACACATTACTTATGCACATAAGTAGTGATGCAGCGGCACTCATTTCACTTTCGACACATCACTAAACTTAAATAAGCATATAAATATGTGGTCTATGAAATAATTGTAATCGACCCAACTATGATACATTACTTGATATTATGTAATGAAAAAATTATGCCAAACCAAGACGTCGCATTTCTTTTAGTAGCTCATTACCCATTTGTGCTGGTGACTTAGTCACAATTACACCAGCTTTCTCAAGCGCGTTAATTTTATCTTGCGCTCCACCCTTGCCCCCTGAAATAATGGCTCCTGCGTGACCCATTCGACGACCGGGAGGTGCTGATAAACCAGCGATGAATGAAACTACTGGTTTTGCCTTAGGACCCTACAATAACATTATAAAACCCATAAAATAATTCAACTAAAAATGTCTTACTGTATTATGTTTCAAAAGATAATCAGCAGCTTGCTCTTCAGCAACTCCTCCGATCTCTCCAATAAGTATAATGCCCCGGGTCTCTGGATCATTTAAAAACACTTCCAAGCAATCAATGAAGTCGGTACCGTTAAAAGGATCACCGCCAATACCCACACACAAGGTTTGGCCTAGTCCTACTTGGGTGGTTTGGTGCACGGCTTCATATGTCAAAGTACCTGAGCGAGACACCACTCCTACGATACCTTTTTGATGAATATGCCCTGGCATGATTCCAATTTTGCACTGAAATAAAACACATCATTCTCCTACACATTTGAGACACACAACTATATTTATTCAGTAAATAAGGAGAAGGACATATTATCAAACAAACCTAATAAAATATTCAATAATTTTAACATTTTTACCTTCCCTCAAGCTCAAGGTTTCTTACACAACCATGTTATCGTCTTCAAAATCAATTTTTTTTTTATTCAATTAGTGACGAATTGTTTTTGGAAATGATTATAGATCAAGCTTCCAAAAAAAGATTGCATCATTGCTGCCTGGTGATATGATTGAATAGAGAAAGTTGGTTCAAAATTGCATTTTTTTTATCAAAAAAGTCTTCAACAAGTTTAGATCGAAATATATTGCCTTTATTATGTCGTTTACGTTACTTTGCTGCAAATGCTTATAGCCAACAAGGAATCACTAGACAATGCCTTTTTTGAGTGATTCTGTGCACTGTCCAGTAAAAAGGTATTACAAAAGCTGAATTTCAAGTACGGCCCTATAACGTTATTTCACTGAGCCTAGTATAGATTACCTGTTCTGGAGCAATAATTCCAGGGCAATTCGGCCCGACTAGTCGGCTCTTGTTTTGTCGTAATAACCTATGTTTAACTTTAACCATGTCTTGTTGCGGAATGCCTTCGGTGATGCATACTATCAGTGGAACTTCAGCATCCAAAGCTTCTAAAATAGCAGCTGCGGCTCCAGGAGGTGGAACATAAATGACTGTAGCTTCAGCACCAGTTGCATCTCTCGCCTAAAACAAATTAGGGCCATAATTGCCTAAATCCTCATTATCTTTTAAGTTAAAAATAGATATTTTTCAAATTAGACAGCGATAAAAAAACGATATTGGTTAGAAATAATTTAAAAAAGTCATTAAAGTAAACAATGTTGAATATACAGAGTGTTTCAATAGAAAAACTCCTGAAACAGGCTTGACCTTCTAAAAATTGGATAGAGAGGGGGAGTCTTTGAAGTCTCTCTACAACGTAGTATGATACAAATTTAAGATAATCAACATCAGAGAGTCAATTGAACAAATTTCTCTATCTCTATATAATTTTTAAAGTTAGAGAAACGCATCAATAACAACATGCGAGATATCTCTTTGCTTAGGACAAAACTACTCTAGAAGTGTCGAAATTATAGAATCGATTAAAAATAAATAACGCAAACCTCTTTGACAGTATTGAAAACTGGCAGATCTAAATGGACTTTTCCTCCTTTTCCGGGGGAAACCCCTCCAACCATTTTAGTCCCATACTCAATGGCCTGTCTGCTGTGGAAGGTGCCTTGTTTGCCCGTAAATCCTTGACATATAACTTTGGTGTTCCCATTTAGCTTTAGATTTGCTCTTGTAGCTTCATAACTACTATTAAATCGGATACATTTTCCGAGTTTAAAATGATCAGCTGCAATCAGAACAAATTCTCAATCAATAAATAAATAATAAGACATTGGACTTTGTACTTTTAAGGGCAATAGCTTCAAAAAGTATAAAGTTTAAATCCAAAAAAAGCAATATGACCGGGCCTGATTAATTTGATAGAGCTAGAGTTCTAAATCTATTTTAAAATAATACATAATAAAAAGATTATGTAATTTGAATTTTATACGCACCCACCAACCGCTGTAACAATCTTGTATGTGTCACCATTGTTGACTTTATTATTTCGTAATTATTTAATTATGGCAATTAATAAAACTTCTTTAATTCATTTGATGTAACATTTACAACACAAATACTCGTTCGGCCACCACACAGCGAAAAAGCAAATCGGAAAAAGCAACACTAGGCCGGACAATTGAATGTCAATGTCAAATCTGACATATGTCAACTAAATGTCATTAAGCGGAGTGGGGTTGAACCGAACATAGGTCGCGTGCACGTAGATCAGCTGTTTTCGAGCTTGGAGGTAAAACAAAGTGATTTTGAGGTTAGAAACTATTGTATTTCAAATCATTAATTTTGTTTTAGTAGTTTTTTTAGTATAAATATAGTTTATAGTGCTCTTTATAAGTTATAGTTGTTTTTTTAGTTTAAATATAGTTTATAGTGTTCTTTATAAGTTAGTTTAAAGTGTTGTTTAAGTTATTAATTTTTTAAGACAAACTGTTAAAAGTTAATCTGTGTAAGTTTGTCGGTTGTGCACTTTACATTTTATGTTTAATTACGTAGAAGAAGCACCAACTCCGTCTTATAAAAGTGTCTCCTAAACTGTCTGTTGAATAAAGAAAAAAAATTAACAATAATATGCATAACAAACAAACAAATTTGTTTAGAAAGCCGTTTTAATTTGTAAATAAAATAAATTTGAAATTATTTTGATATTTGCAGTAATTGCTTTAAAAATAATGGCCAACTATGACGCCAAATTATAAACAACACTCTATATATAAGTTGGAAAAAAATTCCTATAAACATGAGGCTGCTTATACTGTTTTTATTTTATATTCAATGCCTTTTTAAATATTATTAAGAAAATAGTAGGAAACAAGCAAAAAATCTTTTTTTATTATTTGTTATAGTCTTTGAAATTTGACAAAAAACTATGAATTTTTATCAGTTTTATGGCATTCTGTATCATTCTAAATCATTAAAAGTGAGAAGAAATATCAAAAAGAAGATGTGTTTCTTCAATTTTAGTCCAAAAAAGTCATTATTTTAGAAATGTAATAAAATTAAATGAATTATTTTCGAATTTGGATATATTCAAGTTACTTATATAACTCGCTTATCAGTTTTTTTTTGTTCTTAAAAAAAAACAATTGGTTTTATTCTTTCTTATCAATTTTTTTGTAGTCTTATGTGATATTCTTTTGTTCTTTTCAGAAATATTGCTTATAGTTTAGTTTAGTCCAAGACTTCGTGCCGTTTGTCACGGACTATTAAAGGGGCGCGTTATTAATTTTTTTTTAAAATTATTATTGTTTTTTAAAAAGAAATATTTAGAAAACAAATCGATTTTGCGGTCCGCTGTTTTCGGGTGTTATTAGTGAATAAATTCGGGTTAAAAAACATTACATTGCGCGGCGCGTCCTTGCAGATGGATCCCAGGAATCCCAAAGGAATATACAATAGAGAAAAATCGAAAAGGTAAAGTACAATCAAATTTCCTTATTGACTTTAATTATATCCTGACTAATAGAAAGCAATATTGATGATTTATTCGACTTTTTTGTGTAATTTTCCACCAATTTTGATGTAGAAAAGTGCCAAAATTTCCATTTTTTTTTAATTAGAAAATCTTTTCGATATTGCCCTCAAGCGTAGTTTTTAATATAAACAAAAGTTATTAATTATAGAAACTTTCCAATGGTAAATATTTTTGCTATCAAGCAGGCCGTGAATTATGACATTAGGTTTCTTTTTTTTTTTGCTAATTATAGTAATGACGCGACACTTTTCAAAGCAGTTTTCTGGATTTTAGGACTAAAAAGATTATTAAAACGCTTTTTCGGGTTCGGAAGTGATTTTGTGTAGTGAGTTTTTCTTATTTTCTGAGGATCTGAAAAGTCCTTCCAGGTAGGTCCCAAAGTCCCACAGGAACCTCATAACTTTCTACAACAGGAAGAAATCAAAATAGTAAAGTACAATTCAATGTTCCTGTTGATTTTTAATTATATCCTGGTCGATAGAAAGAATTATTGCCTAAATCATGATAGTTTCTTTATTCGACTTTTTTGTCTAATATCTTGACTAATAGAAAGAAATATTGATGATTTATTCGACTTTTTTGTGTAATTTTCCAACAATTTTGATATAGAAAATTGCTAAAATTTACAAATTTTTTAAAGTTGCTTATAGGTGTAGTTTTGATATTAAAAAGAAAAATAATTATTTATTATTTTTAATAATAAAAACTTAAGTGGCAAATAATTTTGGATGAAGTAGGCCATGAATTATGACATAACGCTAGTATTCAATTGTTTTTTTTTTAACAAATAATTATGGCACTTTTAAAGCGGTTTTTCAATTAGTTTTAGGGCTTAAAAGATTATTTAAATCGAATTTTCGGAAAAAATCAATTGTGTAGTGCGTTTTTTTTTATTGTGCGAAGATCTGAAAGATAACGCTTTGCGTTTTGTTGCAGGTAGGTCCCAGGAGCCCCCAGCCCCCAGCTTTGTTCATCTGGCCAGGTTAGTGCAATCAAATTTTGGTGATGGGGTTATTAATTATTATATCTTGATTGATAAAATTATTGCATAAATTAAATCAAAAGGATTTATTCTACTTTTTAGTAGTTGTCCAAATTAGCAATTATTTAGGGCCAAGTAGGCCGTGTGTTTGACATAAGGCAAATGCTACTTAATTTTTCATTTTGACGACGTAGTTTCTTTCAAAACGGCTGTTTTTGCGCTAAAAGAAATAGAAAAGAGTTTAAATACGGATTTTAAAAGGCTTTTTTGGAGGTTGCCTTTAAGCGTTTTTTTTAAATAAAAATTAAATTAGTTGAATAAAATAGCATCCTTTTTGTACTTTTGTTGAAGTAGGTCATTGACCTCTACCAAATAGCCTACATATTAGAAAATTTTTTTAACAATTTTAAAAGTGTTTTAATATTTTATTTGCTTTGAAGCGATCAGGCAGAATAGCCAACATAATTTTATTTTATTTTTTTAATCACAGCTGCCAACTGTCAATGTGTCATTTATATTTTGTGTCATTTGTATTTTATGTGTCATATATTTTTAAAAATTGCCTATAGTACGTTTAATAAAGATTATCATCGCAGTAAGCTCTATGTTTTAGTTAAATTTCATGTTTTGTTTGAATAAATGGTGGGCTCTATTCTTGTTTTTTATTTATTGTTTGATTAATAAAAAAAAAATTAGTACACTTTATTGTTTCTACTTTTTACAAGCTTTTTCAGCGTGTTTAATTGATACTTTGTATTTGATTATTTTTGCTAAGTCAAATTTCAAATGATAAATTTTCTTACCAATAAAATATTATAAAACATTTAGTTTCCTCTTGTTGAAATGTTTTTTTTTACAGTTTTGCATTTATCATAGAATCTATTTAATGATTAATTTTACATTTTTTAAATAACAACAAGTTTTAGTTCTGTTTGTTATCAGTTCTGTTGTCGTAAAAATCAACTGTTTTGTAATTTTTTATGTCATTTCTTCTTTTGTTTTACGGCAGCACAGCGATACGTTGTTATGTATTTAATTTTAAATAAGTCTAAGTAATCTTTTTTATAGAGTAAAATTGTGTACGTATTTTAGCTATTATGTATTTTCTGTGACGTCACATTCTTCTAAGTTTTAATTTTTTTGTAAAAAGAAATATTTAGAAAACAAATCAATTTCACTGTTTCCACCTTTTCTTTTCTTTTTAATGAAAACATTTATAGTGATTGGTGTCAAATGTATGTTGTTTGTCTTTGACAATGTATGAATTTTGCGGTGCACTTTATCAACCTTGGCTTATGGTAATACGGGACCTGGCACAGTGCGTTATAAGTCATAAAGGGAGATATACAAGTGTGTAGAATTCTCATAGTCTAAGCTTTCAGTATACATGCGATGCTTCTTGCTATTTATGGGTTTATTAAAAAGACGTCAAAAACCAAACACTCACTTTTTTTGCATAGTTTTTTAAATATTTCCTTAATTAAGCGTCTTAAATAATTAGATGTAAGTATTGTAATTTCTAATTTGTTTTAATTTATTTAATTGATTGGTATTGATGTGATGTTAGTTAAAGATATAAGCCGCGCAAGCTATTTAGATGTTTTATTTTGATCATAAACAGGACCATATTGAGTTGTCATGTATTTAACAATAAAGAAAGTGTAAGTAATGTTTTGTAATAGAATAAGATTGTTTACGTATTTATATTTGTCTAATTAAACGTTTTAAACAACTAGATGTACGTATTGTAATTTCTAATTTGTTTAGTTGATTGATTCTGATGAATTGTTAGTTATAGACATTGTCATAAATATATATAAACAAGTGTATTTGTTTGAATTTTGCGGAATTTGCGCACAAATAACAGGTGTTGTTTTCTGAGGGGAGAAAACGGATGTGAGATCTAAACAAACAGCGTTTATTTTTAGATTCTCTAGTTGTTAGGCGGTTCGTGTCGTTTTCTAAGGGGAGAAAACGGATCTGAGATTTAAGCAAACATGTTTTTGATTTGACAAATATTAGCGCTTTTTTATTTTGACAGTGGATTAGGCCTACTGGGGACACCACTATAAAAAAAAACGCACCATTTACTGTACCTCCCCAAGGTGGTGTGGAAATCAGTAAAATAGTATATTTATGATTAAGCAATGAATCTGCTTATGACATATATAATTCAATATGAAAAATTTATCTAATGAGTTTTGTTTCAGGTTGGTATAACATAACCATAGCATAACACTCATAACCGTGACAGTAATATCAGAGTTTTTGACGTTACAACTATTATCCATACCAACCCACAGCAATAGTCACTAAAAACAGTTACACAAAATTCAATTTATTGCTTTATCGATCTGCCTGACTGTTTCTATAACAAATGATTATAGAAGGATGAGTTGAAGTATATTGTTGGCAATAATAGCAGGCTCTTTTAATAATACTTCCGAAGCAGCTAGCAGTTTGATATAAAAACATTTGTTTGAAGATAAACACACGCGTTAACTGCTTACTCGCTTAAAATAGTTCTCCTAAACGTAAAAATGGCCGTCTCTATAACGTGTCTTCTTATGTCAAAACGTATTCTCTTTCTAGTTGAAAAATTAGCGAAAAATGTAAATTTTCCAAAATATCAAATATTATAATAAAGTATTCAACCGAGCATTTCAATTTATTCAACAAATTCCTATTTAAGAAATAAATTATTTCTGTTAAGAATTACGCCAGAAAAAAATGACACTATTGACAGTTTATAGAAGTGACAGTATCGGTAATTCGGTACCAACCCAAAGCAATAAAAAGTCGGTCATTTAAAGACCTCCTAGTACCTCCTGCTACTCCTGTGATTCTTTAACTTACTTATATTATTATTTATTAATAATATAAGTCTACAGATATGAATCTTGGTATTGGATCTCAGACATCTTTTCCAAATATCGCAGTTTGTGATTTCCATCCAAAGTTACGTAATAATTGCTCAGATTCATTTTTCTAAATGAATAGGTAACGTAATTAAAAATAAAATGTAAAAGAGCAAACGACAAACTTGCACGGGTTAATTCTTCAATTCGGTTTTAGAAGTTTCTCTTAACACGTCAATAACTAACTTAAACAACACTTTTTAGTTATAAACGAACTTATAAAGAACACTATAAACTATTTTGTTAAACAGGCAATAAAGGTAAAAAAGATTTACAATCCAAAGTGTCTCGTGCCTCAAATTTATGAATCGAACCAGCTGAGTACTAGCATGAATAGAAAACGGTTTTTTTTTAATTTGACTGTGGTTTCCAATGTCAAACTCTGTGATAGATTTGGGCAATAAAATTTACGGTACAAAATATTGATTGTTATCTAGGAAGAATAATAAAAATCAAATAAATTCAACAATTTATTACTAATAATAATCACAAAAATATAATATAATAAAAGTTGCATAAAATACTTTAGGTACAATTTTAATAAGTAACAAATCGGACAAATATAACAGTAAATTGAAGATGTTCTAAACATAATGAGTAACTAAATCAGACATAATATCACAAATGTATTAAATGAAGCTGAATTGCTGTTGGCTTCCTAGCACTATGTTTATTATAAAAATTCAGAAATAAGTAAGAATAATTCTATCTACACCCGATGTAAATTTGCGTTAATGCTTTCTAATAAAAAAATGAAACCAAAAAATCCATTTATATCACTTTTAATGTTATTCAACGTTAATTTTAGAATTGCTTGTAAGAAATCTTTGATTTTGATCCACGTCAACTAATGAATTGTGAGCAACAGTATCGGGAATTGGCAGAGGTTTGGCGACTCCAATTCTAACAATTCCTTTGGAAGCTCCTTTTAAAGCTTGTACAGCTTGATCTAAAGACGCATTCTCTAAGACAGTATCATTGACGAATAATAAGCGGTCTCCAGGTATGAGCCGTCCATCTAACTGAGCCACTCCACCTGGAACTAAACTTCTAATAACAATTACAGTGTCGTTAGGATCAATTGGATCCTGGTAGTCTAAAATGGAAAAACCAAGGCCACGTTCACCTTTGACTAATTCGATTATTTGTGGTTCTGAACTCCACATCGCAAGACCTGTAAGAGGTTCTAAAGATCTAGATTTCATTTTATTGAAAGAGTTGTCAGAACTGACAGCAGCTATACTACTAGCTAAAGATCCATCTGATTTTGCTTTAACTAATCTATCTGAAGTAGGCAACAAGTTGTGTAAGCTTCGGTTAAGAGCTGCTCGCTCCGAAAAAGAGGTGTCATCAGACGAACGCTGCTCAAACAAATTAACTGAGCTTCGGCCACAAACCATACAAACATTAATAGGTAATTCTTTTAAAATTGAAACAACTTCATGATGATTCATTCCTAAGAGTTTGTGACCATTTACTTCTAAAAGCTCATCACCCGATTTTAAAGTTCCATTCTTGCCGACAGGGCCTTCAGGAAGAATAGATCGTATGTAATGATGTGGTCTGACTTCCTGCCCGTCTTCCACATCAACAGTTCCTTCAAGGCTAATACCGAGTCCACCTTTTTCCCCAAATTTTGTCAGCTCAGCAACAACAATCTCAGTCTCTGGCCCCATAATTTTCTCCCATTTTTTTCTAATCTCCTCCTCAGAGAGCACAACTGGTTTGTCTTGGTTACTCTTTACGAAAGAATTGAATAACTCATTTTTAGCTTCAAGCAACAATGGTTCTTCATTACCTTCATCATTAGGAATAAAATTTCCATCTTCTCCTTTAGGGTATCTGAAATTTACATACATGACACTTTTATTAATAAGAAATCCGAACACAGCCAGACACCCTCATTAGTACATTAGGTTCAGTTAGGTTAGTAGTAAAGACTAGATGATAAAGGACAAAGGTTTAACGATTGAGAAAAGCAACTAAAGGAATTTAGCTTAAATTAAAATTTCCACGTATCATCATTCTATTACCGTGGCACTTCAGGCGGTGTTGATGGTGTTGGAGGTTTTATTTCACTGGCGGCAATTGCCTGTTGAAGCTGCTCATATTTCGGGCCATGCAAATACCTCTCCAAACACAATTTTACTACATTTCCGCAATTTCTTAACACTTCTACAGCTTGAAGATTAGTATAACCTTGCAATGATTGACCGTCTACTTCCACAATTCGATCATTCACTTTAATTCTTCCGCTAACATCTGCCGCGCTTCCTTTGCTTACACTCTTGACAAAAATTCCTGATAGTTCTTCCTTTTCACAAACGTACCCTGCTATAGTTATGCCTAAACCTTTCACATCCTTTTTCAATTCCACTATAAACTTTTCCATTTCTGGCATCTTCATTGTCATATCCAAATTTAATAAAGGCAACGAAGGAGATGCCGGTACTCGGGACAAACCGGGAACCGGAAACGTTTTTGCTTGATCAAATTGGTACAAATCAGTTATTTGATCGACTGCTTTATGAAACATCGGTGAATATTTATGTTGTATCAAATAGCGATCTAATTCTATGGAATCGCTAAGAAGTCTTGTAGGCACAAGCGGAGCTGATGATCCTAAATATTTATATTCGGTTGAACTAATATCGACTGGTCGCGCCACGACCAAGCGAACGTGCGTTCCAGATTGCCTTAGCACAGTTGCTACTTGCTCAGATCCCATTTCGTGCAAATTTACATCTCCAATCTACAATTAAAAAACGACCAACTTTAATATTAATTATTTAAACCCGTCAATATGGCACATTATGGTCTGTTAACATTGAAACATTAATCCTATGAATAACAAATTAGTAGGTTCCTATCTCACCTGCAAAATATGATCCCCGCTTTGCAGACGACCATCCCTATCCGCCACACCTTCTGGTAAAATGGTTTTGACAACAACCCCCATATTTCTCATTCCAACAATACCAAAACCCAAGCCAGTTCCATCATTAATTAAATCAATGCTTTCAACTTGTGACCATTCACTGCTTATTATAGTATCGGAGCCCGTTTTAGAAGCATCGCTTCCGATAGAGGGAGATCTATGAATAATATCATCGTAACTAGAACCAAACCCTTGTGATCCCTGCAGAAGCCTTAATGCATCTTGATTGCAAATATTTCCATTAAGCGTCTTACTATTGAGTAACAACATTTTATTGTCGGAGGTATTGAAAGAGTGTACATGAGGCGATCCTGGAGAAATAGGGGCTGAAGGAACTCTTTGCTCATCAAAATCCCTTGCTGTTTGGTAGTCGTCTGCATAGTCAGGGTCGTATAGTTCTCCAGAAGGAGGCACATTCAAGACTAATTCTCCCGATGCTGTAATATCAAAATCTACTGGAAGAATCGATGGATGTTGACCCAGTTGTTGATTCAATTCACTTAAAGAGTCCTGGACAGTCACTACACTTCGAAAAATCGGATTTTCCAATACTGAGATTAGTAAACATAGGTCTTGATAAGTGTTCACCTGAATTTTGGGATCGCTTAACTCATCTACAGTTTGCTTTATGTCTTCAAGAAGCTGAAGAGCACTTGAAATATCAGCATTTAAATGCATTCTCACAACACTTTACCACTCAAAAAGCAAAAAACACATTAAATATAAATAAATTGTTAAGCCCGCGTCCAATTAATTTATTAAATAAGGAGCAAAGGAGCGGTTGTTTCACTGCTTTAGGCTTCTATACCAGATTGTCAATTTTCTTTGACATTGACAACCAGTCTAGCTTAAATGCACCAATATAAAAGCGCATATCCCTAGTAAATGTCAGAAAGTGAAATCTGCTAACTTGAAAACGGACAATTATGTCGCGTAAAGACATATACCATGTGATCCACAATTATTTAGATAAGGTGAGGTTGTGGAAAACAAAATCAGACTATTAATTTTATTTCCTTATTATTTATGTCAAATTTGTTTGTTTAGAAGCATTTATAAGAATGATCAGCTGGTAACAATTTATTGGTACCAAACGATAAGCTGGTTTCTTAGGACAAATGACAGATTTTGTGGCTGCATCATGCATCCACTGCTCAACATTTGCTATCACTTCTTCAGTCAAGATTGTGACCTACCAGACATACACAGCAGTTTCAACGCGACAACCTTAAGTAAAAATTGAAAAAAAAAACAAAAAGTTATTTTACTAATTTATTTATTTAGTAAACACAATTATTTTACAAAATAAATACATAATGAAATGAAAATGCAATAAACGTTTATTTCCTGCTGAACGAATTTAAAATATTTTTACTGTAAACGATTTAGCCGAACATGATTGAAAAAAATGACAACTTCTTCTAAATCCGGACTAGCATTAAACAATGCAGCCGTTGTTAAATTTAATGAAAATCAAAAGATGAAGAAAATCAATTTATCACAAGGCACAAAATGCGGAGAAAAATAAATGATTAAGAAAATACACCTAGAAAGTTAATATGTAATAATAGAATAATTAGTAAATCGTTGGTTTAAATTAAGCTAATGTAAATGAAAGAATTACAGATTGATTCTATTTTTTAACAAAAGAAACTAACAAAAGAGCCAAAATTTGCATGGTGATAAATATTTTCTTCTTATATAATACTCGAAATAATTCCGAATTGAATTTGTTAATGCTAAAATGCAGTGATCTAAGCCAACAGACAAAACACAGCAAAGATAGCACATAAATTATCTCCAAAAAAGCTGTGTACACAGAAAGAGAGGAACAGACATACATTTTTACGAACATTAACCCTAAAAATGTTGTGTTGAACTGTATTTAGGTAACAGTAGCACTTAACAATTACCCAAAACACCTATGGTTGTAATCATAATAAACGCTGATAATATATTGATATATATTTATATCCACCTACATCTTCCTTTTCACACGCAAAAATATATTTATTTCTTTTATTTAATTCTATCAGCCTTTGCAACGTTATGAATACAACCGATAGTCAGTACTTTATATTTGAGTATAAAAGTGCTTTTAAAAAAGTAATACAAAATACTTATTCAATAAAATTCAGTACAAAGTTATCATTGTAATAATTGTTAAATTAGCAATATACCATTATCTGTTACTCTGAGATTAATTTAAAACTTTTATACCTATTACAGAAGCCAGAGAGATGACAAAAATAATACTATTATTTAAAACTAAACGATGTTACTCTTCAAATGCAAAGTTTCAAAAGTAAATATACCATTTTACCAGTCAGAATCACGATCTATAGTAAATTTCATAAACGTAACATTAAAACAATATTCTCACCTCTGTGCTTCTCATAATAGGTATATAGAATTCACAAAAATAGATACCAAACAAATAGTAAGAAAAAGAAAACAAAATGAAGTAAAACTAAACACAAAAAAATTTAAAGTTGAACTTAAAATAAGTATATGATTTATATTACATAGGTTAAAATAAATTTAGAACAGGAATTTCAAAAATGTTGCCACTGCCTTGTTGACTAGCACTCTAGCCAGAAAGTTGCTAAAGTTGAAGAAACATAGTAGATAAATTTGAAATAGTAAGAAAATTTGTGCAAAATTAATTATATAAACATTGGCAAATATAGTTGGCACTGCTCCCCCCCCCCACCGAGACTGGTAATTTTTGAAATCCCTGTACAAAAGAAAATAGTGCATTCTGTATGTGACTGGCAGCACAGCCGATGACTAGGGCACACACTTGGATCATGGGTTCACACCTAATCGCAGCTGATATACACATCAGTACGTATGGGTTGGAATGGACGGGCAGGCTGCAAAGCCATAGCCTGTGCCTTCTTTCATGCGTCTGTCTCACCTCCTTTTAATCGAAGTCTAGCGAAATCTTCAAATATTATGTCGTCATCGTGGTCTTGCAAATTATTTTCATCCCTAACAAAAACCCACAATCTATTACATAACACTAAACTATGTGTGTTTTTTTTCTTCAATTTTGTTTACAATAAATAATATGAGCTTGATAACAAAAAAAGTTTCTTTTTTATCAATAAGAATTACCATTACGTTAATTTCAACTCAAGAGTCTTTGCATTAAATCATATCATTATTATTACGAAATATTAATGAATGTTTTATTAATAAATCAAAAGGAAAAAAAATTATCAAGTGTGAAAATATAGATTACAGTTTTTTTTATATGGTTCTCATTTACAATAGAAGTAATTATCCAACAAAATATTTATTAAAAAAAAACAAGTTTTTTTCATACAATATACATTAATTTGAGTACTTACGCATCCAATTGAATTAGGTTGGCATCTACTGGAACATCAGTGCTACCAACGTCTTTGCTAGACCTTCGAGAGCCCGTTGTTTGAGGCGCTTCTTCCTCTGGTTTTGGATGCATTAGAATGAACGGAAGCTCAGCAACTAGATCCCTAAATAGATTTACTAAGTAAAAATAGTATAAATTGCACAGAAAGAACTAACCCTCCTAGAGCCCCTAAACATAATTTTACTTTCACTTTATATTGGACAATAATTCCCAAATTTTCCCTCTGTGATGGATCCGCAACTCTGCAATTTCAACAGATTAGTTAGAACAGTACAATACTTTTTGATCATCATGCATTAAAAAAAACACATGAACATGCACTAAACGGAGTGATTTTGTGATTATTCACAACAAATAAGTTTTCTGGCGATGAAATAAGGATAAGATAGCCAAATATGTAAGATTAAAAATAATTCTAGGACTACTGCGAATTCGTGACAATTAGGGCAATATAAATCCTAACGCGAAGTTACCGCTCTTTAGATTAAT
Organism: Lagria hirta; assembly: GCA_947359425.1. Classification (NCBI taxonomy): domain Eukaryota; kingdom Metazoa; phylum Arthropoda; class Insecta; order Coleoptera; family Tenebrionidae; genus Lagria; species Lagria hirta. Next base: position 3,801,836 of record OX375799.1, read on the forward strand.
TTTTTTAGACAAAATTTTAATTTTATCCCTATTTGAAATATGTGTGATTGAGTACTTGAGACAACGTCATGTAATAAAAAAATCGATAGATTGTTATAAACAATAATTATAAATCAGTTATGGCAAAAAAACGAATTATTTTTACGTCATAACCTAAGCACACTTTTGGCCAATTTTCTATAAATAAGTGATTTAACTTGTCAAAATTTATTTCACTTTGATAGATTCAAAAGTCCTTATGAGCCGGTTCTATAATTTCCAAATATTATGATTAATTTCCCTAAATTTACTTTTATTTCGTATAGTTATTTATTTATTTTTTTGTCTATTGCTTTCGTTATTACAAATTACAGCCAATTATATTCATCCCCAATTCTCTCGAATACCTTTTAAAAGAGTTTAGAATGAATTGAATGCTGAAAAGGGAACAGATATATCAGATACATGAACGTAAATGAGAAATGCTGAATTGTTCGAGAACAAAAGAAGGATTCGCTCTAATAATTATATAATTTTACATGATGCATCAACAATGTAGCAATAAAATTTGAAGGAAACATCTTAATATCACAGATCTTTTGTTATTCCCCTTTATAATAGGGATAGGGTATTCATGACAACGTCAATATTATTACCTTTAATAACTGATTTGAAGCAATTGTGTTACTAAGATGTTTAAACCAATAGAATTATGAACTTGCCTCATAAATTGCCATTTCCAGATATTGTGCTGAGCTTCTAAACTAACAAAATAAATGCATTTTTCGAAATGCCATGCACATTTATTTGAAAAAATAAAACCATTAAAATCGAAGTTTGAAAAACGTTTCTAAAAAGCCATGTTGTAAACAAGCTTAATGAAAATATAATTTTCCTCAAAAGTTTCATAATCAAGTTTTTATAGTCTATTAGTTTTCTAGAAACGCATAATAAACATACCGAAAAGTTTTTTCAAGCAAAATAAGCCTTGTAAAGAAATACATGTACAAATTGGCAAAAAATATAGAGGCGATTATATCAATATTATTTATTTGATAACTTACAAAGTACTCGATGCTAAGTTAGTATCCTCGTGCTTTAATTGTCCGTCCAAGGCGAGGCCCCACTTATCCTTATTATTGGCCAGAAGAGGTGTTAGAGTGAACACTTTGCTCAAAGTGAAGCCTGGGCCGATGGGACAGCCTTCTCTAGCCAAAGCAAAATCACAAAAGAATCATTTAAAAAGTGCACTTATACAGTTTGCCTAAACTGCAGACACTGCAATCCCATCGCCCTTAAATTGTTCTTGGATATAGCATGCAAGAAAACCAACACCTAAAAACTGACGGTTCAATAAATGAACCTACTACGTTATTGCAATCATATCTCAAACTGATAAAGTCTCTTTTAAACCAGAAACACACAAAAATTTCAAAATTGTTTTTCAGATGCAACCATTTTCATACAATATATATATCATCATCTTTCCACATTTCTTCTTTAAACAAAAAAAAAAATATAGACAGCACCATGCCCCATGCTCATATTTTATAACTGCTTTTTTTCTATGTAAATAATAAATTGAAATTTGACAAATTTATTTTTGTTATTTTATGTTTCCAGCTTATTAGAGACTTTGGAATGGTAATATTGTCAAATGGTGAGTAGGGAGGGCGAGCTGCAGATAAACTCACATAGTAGATGAGGCCAAATTCGTGTCCTCATGTTTAAGCTGGCCATCTAAAGCCAAGCCCCTTTTGTCCTTATTATTAGCCAAAAGTGGCCTTACAGAGAACACCTTATTCAATGTACACCCTTGTGGTATGGGACAACCTGCACTATAATACCCTCAATATTATATATTAACCATTATTACACAAAAAAAATACAAATATATTAATAAAAAACCTAACAATCAAGAATCAATATAACAAAGGCGTATAAAAAACAAAAATAAAATAGATAAATTAAAGTACACTTACTCGCTTTCCGTTTCAGCAACTATACATTTATACTGTGCAGTGGAAAAAAGGCATATGTCAGCAAATTGACGTACGGAAACTTTAATTTTCTTAACCGTTCTATTTGAATTGTTAGCTATATGAACATTAACTGCTATGTTTTCTCCATGATGATACAATTCCTTGTCTAGCGATGCTTCTAAATGTAATTTATTCGGGCTCATCATAAACTCTTTGCTTACTTCTACAGAGGGTTGTTCGCCTTGTTTGCTTGGAGCATACATTATCTTACGAATAGCCAATCTACCAAAGCACCTTACGTAAGCCATTTGAACTTAAAATAAACGTGCAAACTAACCTAACCGAATTCCTTTTATGGGGTTTGTCATCTTGAGACTCGCCAACAAATGCTTTAAGTTCATAGTCTACACCACAGGGTTTGCCTGTATCACCTGGTGCCGGTTGTAAAGTAACTGAAGCTGGACAATGGGGCGGCAATTCAAAATAAAAGGGATAAGCATTTGGTCCCAATTTTTTTATCAGCCGTTCCTATAAGACCACGATAAGTACAGAAAATTCTTTCTCAATAGCACAAGAAATAGTTTCCTAACATTTTACAATTCCAACGTTATCTGTCCAACAGATGACTTTAGATTATTATTTTAATTACATTAAATAATTTTCTAGTACTATTGAAGTTATGTTATATTCAGCTACCTGTAACCTAGTTGGCTCTCTTTTATTTTTAGCTTCGGGAGGGTAAATCTGCTCAGCCGCTAAATACAGATCTTTGCGAAAAGTTAAGCCTAATACGTCTAAATCCTCCCGGCCATACCTAAATGCGGCTAGGACATGGCCAAAAACTTTCCTATCTTTTACATAATCAGGGTCAATGAGGACAACACCATCTATAAAAGCGGTTACTAATGATAATTTATAAAATTAACATAATACCTATTGGATCCACGTGATCTATATGATCAACAAAATCCCTTTTTCCGAGATATACCGTTATCTACAAAAATGTGTCAGTGCAAAAACCAGATCCCAAAAAAAAAGACTTACCTTTCCATTAGGAGAGCTCTTCTTAAAAACCCTGAAATATTAAATAAGCAATATCAATTTAACATTGCAAGAACATTATAATATTTTTCTCATCAAGCTTTAAACAAAAAATCTCCTGTCTTCATAAAACCTCAATACTCTATTGTTTTTAAAAGATGGCTACCATGTTTAGTAATTTAAATAATTTTATACTCAATAATACTAATCTTACGCTTATTTGTATCAATTTTTTATTTAGTTATTAAACTATAATATGTAACTGATCAATCCAATGAGAGCAAAGCATGCGTCATATTGTTCGCTTGTCATTACACTTTACATTAGCATATAAATTTTTTTTTTAATATTTATTCAGCTAAATCTGTGAAAACTTGAAAATGAAGCACTGAAAACAGTAAAATTGCTACCTATAATAGATTAGCCTCCAAATTTTCTTCTAAAATAAATAAAATTAAAAAACCTACCTTGTGGCCTGCCTTTTGCTGCTTCCATCATCCATATCTGGGCTCGAAGAAGGCGCCAAATTATTTCCAGGGTCCACTGGACAAAGTGAGGGCACGTTGTGCCCCTCCAGTCTGACCTGTGATTTCAAATTCATAAAATAGAATATTCTTATGTCATTCGATTTTAAAAACGTCATATTCTGACGAAAAAGCAAGCTTGCAACAATACTTGGCCTAGTTTTGTCGGCTAAATTATATCAAACAAGACATATTTACAGTGATTTATTTTTATTCGTCCACAGTTTTAAATTACTGTGTACGTAATTTAAAACGTACACATAGTTTTAAATTACAATGTGTACGTAATCTTCTTCTCTTGACCAAGCAAATAAGTGAACAGTGAGACTCCGTTAATGAAGGCTTGTTAATAAAGTGAACCAATGATCGAACTGCCCCTAACATTGCAGAATCTGTGCAAATTCTAAAGCATATTTGGTGAAAATTGAGTCGTTTTTGTACAAATTTATTTTTCATAAAACTCTTTATTAAAATATTCTATTATTTATGACACATACAGCTCCAAAACGTAAGAAAGAATTTTTATCGCACCGTATTTGTCACGCTTTGCCCATTACTCATTAAATATCCAGGTAATGACTATTAAATTTTCATCAGAACGGAAAACACATTCATAGTCACAAATATTGCAAACACATTTGGAATTTGGATTTATAATTGTGATAGACAAAAAAAAATAAAAGCCAAAAATTATATAAAATTCTAACAGTGTTCATAAACATTCTAGATATATATATATATATTTAAAAAACATTAACTAAAAACAAAAAAGCTTTTAGAAAAAACCAAATGTGTAAAAAAAACCAGTTATTGTAATTTAGTTTTTGTTTATAAATATTTAAAAAGCTGGGTCGCAAGCAACGCCGAAAAGACTGCAGAAATTGATTTGTTTTGCACACATTGACGTCAGAATCTTTATTAGAAACGACCTTGCAAAAAAAAAAACAAAAAATATTGTAAAACTATAAATAGTCCAGACAATAAATAGTAATTCAAGTTTACTGCAGCATAAGCCAAATAAGTAGGAATAACAAAGAACGTAAATTATCTAACTTAATTGTTAGATGAAGTATGTATAGAAAAAGACAAAATATTTGAGTACCCATAAAACCAAGCTCATTGGGATTGAACAAACCGCCAAAATCGAGTAGTTTCAAAAAATATCCCATGTCTACTAGATTTACAATGAACAGTGCCGTCCCATTGTGCCCTTGCCAACAATAAGCATCATTTTATGAGTATTCAATTATTTCGTTCTTTTCTAATAGTTGTGAGAATCCCAACGTCAAGGGTCTTGTGAAAGTCCAATCTTTCCGATCAATCGCGTACTTGATTATTTTTCCATAATTGACGCGAAGCGATTGTCAATTTGAAATTCTAGTCTTCGGCCATTAGCAAGTATTTTACATTGCCTAGAGGTCTTGATTTGACCTATTTAAAAATGGTGAAAAATTAAATTTCCGCGTGTTTTCATTACTAAACGGATAATGAAGTATTTTATATATTTTAGAAAAACAATAAAAAAAAAGCTCCAAAGCTGGTCTTTCGTTTATTTGCAAGTCTTTCATGTCAAATCAGAAGGAAACATAAATTGCAAAATCATTTCATTTGCGAGAGGTTTTTTTAAAACACCTCTGATATAAAAATCAATTTTTGAAAAAAGAAAACTATGGAAACCCGTGGAAAACGCTTATTTTTACAGCTGCCTTTGAAGTGTGTGCAAATTTACCGTCAGATAAATTTAGCTCTCATTTTCTTTTCAATCTCAACAAAATAAGAGAATCAAATGCTTGATTGACCTTGCTCCATGTTTTAGCATACAGTAAACAAATTATAAAAAAGAGAAAAAGCAAATAAATATGCAATGTTATTTATTTCAAACGTAATCAACACATAATTGATTTGGGGATAAACCGTAAAACAAAGCTCATTTCCTATTCGAAACATTTTAAAATTGACAAATCAAAGCTCACAAAAAGATATACATAATGAGATTACTTTTAGCAAAGTTAAATAAAACAAGTGGCGCATAAAAAGAACTTAACCATGTCTCTGAATTTCGTTACAATGCCTGCTTGACAAGACACAAAATCAAGTACAATTCAATTAATAAACGTCTTAAATTAACCTTTGGGGTTGTAGACGAATTTATATTCCACGATTCGCGAAAATCATTAATTGTACTATGTCTAATGACATAATATTTGTCTGTCATTTTTTCACAACAGTGATATCTGCATACTATAATGATAATTCACTTGTACAAGATTATTTATTTTGACTTTCAAAAGCCTCACCGATCAGGTGCACCAAAACAACGTCTATTTTACACTACAGAATAATTTTTTATATACAATAACAGAAATTAATCTATTTTATCTTCTCCAAAAGCTTCTTAAAAAAAATTCAATCATAAAGTGTCCAAAACCATGTCTACCTTATTACCACGTAAAAGAAGCTTAATAATAATAATTATGAGTCCAAACTTTATTTTATGACAAGGCCGCAATTACAATACTTTACTCGTTTTTCCAAAAACAATATCGTTGGACCCGGTTCAGAAATTTCCGACATTTAGAGGGAAAACTGAGCCTTATAGCCACAGATCTGAGTCAGACAATGTAAACTATTATTGGACAATAGACAAGAAACAAAAATTAGAAAATAGTAATGATAAAACTACGCTGAATTATGTAACTTTTAAATAACCAAAATGTGGCTCAAGATGCAAATGTTTTAAATTTTTAGTTCTATTGAACTATAAAAACACATTAATAATTTGTCCAAAACAATTGTCCCGCTTTGATTAAACATTGTATATTATTTTAACTAAAAAATTTTGTGTTCCAAAAATCAATTAAAGAAAAAAGGCCGTGACTTAACTGTTTTGTACCTTGAACTTATTCAAATACGCTTGAAATCTATGAATTTTTCCAATTGTTTACAAAACTGTTCCTTTACTCTGCTTCGCATTATTATGTGACAACGCATTAATAATGTATTCAGTTATTTCCTATATCATTTTACTAAAAGTAAAGAAATACATTCTAATACTCTTAACATAAACTGCGCTACTTTATTCTAATAGTAAATGTTAATTAAAGTAGAAATTAGTTTTCACAGTATTCAGAAAATTGAATTAAAATGTTGTATGAAACACTGCTGTTTCAAAGTAAAATCAAGCCAATTTAATTACACCACAATTATTATCTAAGCGGAAAATACTTGAAAAGTTAACAAAAAAAAACAACTTATTACAATGCGGTTCATACAAAAAAGCTATAAACTATAACCTTTACTATTCTATTAGTGAAACTATAACCTTTACTTAAACAGTTCAAGTTTCAAAGAAAAAAAAACCGCTTCGTAAGTCTTTTGTACGCAAACTGTATTTCTTAAAATTGTTATACAAGATCTAATAATTTCCAAATCTTGTTATTAGACGCAAAATGATATTTAATACAAAATCAAAAAAATCTAGATGCCTAAATCTCTAAGCCAGATTCTGATTTTTCCACATAAGCGCTAACTTTATCTTCATCTTTTGTGAATATCTCTGTGATTAACTTTTTCGGGATCCATTTGCTTACAGTTTTGTTGTTAACAGCTTAAATTGTTTCAAGCAGTTAAGCCGTAAACCAGAATTGCGGTTGAGGTCTATGGTGTCTATCCAATACAGGTGTCCCTTATGGAAGGTTTCACTGTATAACATTTTGAGACTATAGTTATTATGTTTTGCAAAATAATTAATTTTTTAAGTGACTCATCAAGATTTTAAATAAAGTGTAGATTTCACATTAAACGTTTACAACTTTTAAAACTTAAGTTAAATGTCTTGATTGTAACTTTTTTATCTAAATAATAAATAGTAAAAAGTTTGTAATTCTAAGGGAATATGCTTCTATAATTGACGAAAAGTTTTTGAAACTTTTGTGAATCGATTGGCAAACTATTTGTTCGCGTAACGATATTGATGTTTGAAGTATACATTTCTCTTTTATACTAAAATTGTATCATTTTGTCTCTCGAAAACCAAACGCTTGGGAATTTTTCGGCTATTATTACTTTCGTTTCGGTTTACTCTCACTCAAACAAACGATGTTAATTGTTCCCACTCACTAAAAAGACGAAACCTTTGTATTTCGTTGGATATTTTCTTGATCATTTAATAGTCTGACCACACCTGTGGTTTCGACGCATCCGGTACTCCACAATACGATCATATGTAAGAGTTTTTTCTCCAAATAACGACAGTGTGACATTTTAAAATTCTTTTTCAGCATTTTTTATAAATTCCTCTATACATATTTGTCGTCATCTCAATAGAATTATTAAAATTACAATATTTAGAAATTGAATTTGCGTCTGCAGAACCACAGGATACCACAAAGCGACCTGTGGTATCCTTTACTGATACAGAAACCATAAAAATACCCAAACGGCTACAATGTTTTATCTCCTTCTTAAGTATGTTTAAATGTAAGACCCAATAACCGCATTTAAAAATTCTGAGACACTGTATATAGTGTCTCAGTCATTACAATCGCATAAATGCAACGTAATTAAATTTATGAATTTTAAAATTGTATTTCGTTGTAGATGGAGCCGACCATCTTTTTAAACATTTTATAAAGATCTAAAAAAATGTTCATTATTTTTTTTAGATTCCTTTGAAACATTGAATACTACTAGTTTTTACAATTGTCATTTATATCACCTCTTTTATTAATAATAGCACCTTGTCAAAGCAAAAAATGGCGTGTGTATTTACATTAAGTAATTTGAATGTGCTGACTTTTTATAATAATGATTTGTGCCGAATTGTGTTATCGACTTTTAGGAGATGTGATATTTTAGGGGTTAAATTATTTTTAAGCGTAAAATGGAAGTTTCTGGTTTATTAGAAAATATAGCACTCACTTAATGAATTTTCATTTTAGCGCTGAGCCTGTTAATGTAATTTTCTATTCTTGTTTTATTTTCCGTATCGTAACCGCAAATTACATTTGCGATACATTGAGCACATTTTATAATTCCGCTAGTTCTGACATTTCTATCACACATCAAACGTAATCGTCAATTATGTTTTTAACCGATAATTATTGATAGAGGCTAATGAGATGGTAGAGCTTTTAAGAGCAACCTGTTACAAATAGAATATTAACTGAAGTGGCCGTTTGTTGGTCTTGCACACAACTCTGTTGAAAACTCAATGTACATAATAATACAATTATTAATCTACGATAAAGCCGGACTGTCACGCACGGTCAATCCGATTTAACCAGCAACAGAACACTGTTTTTCCGTCTTTCCGGTCATAGAACAAAAGAGTAATTGATACTTATGTTGTCACGAAGTGTCAGCTTTTCATAAAAAGAAAAAAAAAACAAATTAAGAAAAATGATTGCAGAAATGAGCAACAATCCAGTTATCTTGACGTTCTCTGCACTAGGGACTAGAGTTATGAGTTACTACTGCAAGATTTCATCTCTCAAAAATAAAATTTATATTATGAACTTGGTTCCCTAATATTTACCTACTCCTAATAAGTAATAAAATTATAGAAGATTTTTCAAACATGTCTTAATTCCTCATCTACAATGTTAATCTATTTGTTTTTAATATTTTGACCAGATCCATGATAAAAATATAAAAAAAATCTTCTCGAAACGAATATTGAAAGTGATTTTTATAATGAATCCTACCTACATATTGTTTTTTAAATCAAGAAAACATTGTCATTTTTTTAATAAATAAAGGAGTAGACAGATTAAGGTTTCAATTCTGACTTTTGCATTAAAATTGTTCGTCGGCTTAATGGTGAGTGGCTTATTCTATTTGCAAACATATAATGCTCTTTAATCATTCCAAATCCTGTTCAAATGGCAACAACAGACATATTAATTTGTGAATTTTCTTGAATCTGTTCATTAATTAAATCAAATACACAAATAATAATGCAATATAATACGTGAATACCATGTTGCTCGAGAATGAAAGAAAAATTATCTGAATTATTGAATTACGCAGAATTAATTATTGTTCATGCATACGAACTTTGGCTTGGTGTTCAATTAGTTTTGTTTTGTTGTTGACTAGTTTAGGTCAGGTTGCAAACAGAATATTGGGTTTATATGCTGTATAAACTTATAATTATGTTGTAGAATATAGAAGATTCAATTTATATACAGTATGACGAATTATTCGAACGCATTCAATCTATAAATATTGTTTGTCAATTTTTTATTTCAATTGACAACAGTGTTATGGAATATGTTTTGTCGTAAATATAAAAACTCCTCAGAAAGAATTATTATTCCTAGTTACGAATATTGAAATTTCTGAAATTTAGTTGTTTTTCAATTTTTTGAGCTAACCACCAACAAAAAATACTCAGATAACGATTGACGTTATTTGACCACAGAAACGATTGGAAAGAGGCTGAAATGTGATAATAGCTTAAAATAGAAAATGTTGTTAAATAGTTCAACTTACCGATAAAAAACGAAAATAGTCGCAATATTTAGAGATCACACCCAAACTCGTCCCTGACACACTCATAAATCGTTGCTATCAGTTGATTTTTCGTCAAACAAACGCAAAACATCAAATCAATATATTTATTTACATATCAGAGCATTAAAATATTCATTAAACTTAATTCAGCATGAGACAATTATTTGCGAAGCGATAATCTAAGAACTAACATGGTTTTATCACTAAATCAATAAATACCTCTATGTTAAAAAAAACAGTTTTCTTTATTACTGAAATATTAACGCAAATATAATGCCAAAAATTTCAGCATTTTTTTTTTAAATTGAAAACACCTTACTTCCAAAAATATAATTTTTATAATACAGTCGTCCATATGTATCAAATCTATAAACTTTAAATTAATTTGACAATTTGTGAAAATTGTGTAAATTAATAGAAATCGAGCTGCATTCGGTTTTGCAAAACAACCCTAAAAATAAATTTATTCCATACATATGAACCGCATTGTTTGTATGTTACAGAAACTAAATCCATTTGGGAAAACACGAAAATCTCCCAAGAAGGAATATCTCGGCATGTAGGTTACATTTCATCACAATATTATGTCGTACGATTTTATTTTGCCAAAAGTAAAAAAAACGCGCGATAAATAAATACTAATAAAAATGAGAGTATTGTTTAACGTCTTATCTTACTTTTTGCGTGGAATTAATTACTAAAGGTTAAATAAATAATTGAAGAGTGTTTGTAATATCGTTGTAATTTATTTCAACAAACACTTTATACTCGAGGTTTTGTAAACTGTTTAAATAATAACATAATAGAGCTGTTTATTAATCCATATTATGTCTCGCCACAATTTCTTTTGAGCGAAACCAAGACAACGTAAAAAGAAAATTGCTGAAGAAGAATCGTTTAGTTCTTATCTTTATGGTATCTCATAAATATTGATAAAAATATGTATACAAATACATATCTATCTCATAATAAAAAAAAAAATTCAAAAAAACCGCTGCGAACTATTGATTCAAACTGAAAAAATTCAACTTCATTATTTTTTGTTATGAAGAAATTTTAAAACTAAACACCTGTAAATTTTTTCTCTATATTATTAATTTTTCATGGAAACAAAGCGTTGTAATATAAAAGAATTTCATTGCTATTGGTTTTTAAAGCTGTATATTAAAAATTCTCCTCATAAATTTTTAATTAAATTTAATTTAATATACCTACAGCCAATACTCTAATTTATACCAATTGTTAAATTTATTTTACGGCATCAGTTATTTGTTATTACGTCTATTGTCTATTAGTACTTTGTTTGAAGCTAATTAATCAATTAGCTTTAGTTGTTGATGTAAATTCACTTAATAAGATCAAACCAAATTTGTAGACTTGGACATGTTTTGTTTGTATCTATCAAAACTGATATATATTATTGAAAGTGGTCCATATGATTGAAACATGTAGAAACCTTGTTTCTCAACTTCTTGATGTAAGATAGCTTCTAATAGATGTCGCTATTATTAATTTGTCACTCAATCTTTAACTAGACGAATGATAGTTAATAGAAGAAGATTATAGATATATGTATAGTGTATAATAATATATAATAATAAATATCTTACAAACGTAATGCATTTTCATTACATCCCTCGATTAGAAGTTCCATAAAAGATTAACTTACCTTGCCACAGAGCAATCAACCAGCCAATAATAACGTTGATGAAACAAGATCGTTCATTCAATCAGTGCAATTTAATTTTTATTCACTTGATTGAGTGCATGAAAATTAGCTTAAGCTATCAATCTTTATTTACAGTTATCACAGTTTACTATAAAAAAAAAACAACAACGTTCGATATAGTTAAAACGCACAGCCAAAGTCGTTTTGCAGAGAAAATATTACCTTTTTTTTTTTTTCACTTTTTATGGATTTAACATATTTATTGAGTTAATTAAAACTATAGCACAACTCTTTAATCCGAACATGCGGTAGTCCGAATCTATTTGGTCTCAATCTGATACCATTTTTCTGTTTATTATCAATCTAGCAACCAGTTTTTGAACATTATCAAAAACATTACAACAGCATCATAATTTATTTCTATACTAGCCCCAGCGAAATAACGTTATGTTATGTTTTTAATATCCTATTAGTGACCAATACAGCTAATCTTTCAACCTGTGCCGTTTGAGCTATAATGTTTTGCAATAATATAACGTCATTCCTCTTGAGATACTATGCATTCAATTCAGTTTAATTACTAATATTTTTATTTTTATACAATACAATTTGCAACACAAGTCGACATATTTAGAAAGAAAACTTCAATATGAAACATACAATAAGTATAATTTAATTTTACAATAAAAACAAAACGGACTGACAAAACAGTGAGTCCTTGATTAAATTAATTTCAAAACAAAGAATGAATGCTGAAGTATGCCTTCCAGTAATAAATTTGAAAAATTAAATCTTTTCCGTGAACAGAAAACTCATTAGTTGAAGCTAATAAAAACTTCAAATATCTCAAGTGAATTATTGCACGGCTCTACCTCGAGTTTTGTTTGTGTAAGGAAAGTTCAAAACTTCAGAAAAAAAGTATGTAACTGACGAAGTTATAAAAAAAGCGAAACATTCTAGAAGTCTAGTTTCTTGCAGGGAGAAAAGTCGTGCCAAAAAAAGTTGTTTGATTGTTCTGTAAATTGCGGTTCGACTGTATCACTTTTTGAATAGAATTATTCATTTTTGTATAATTTTTTCAACTTCGGTTTATTGGCATGTTTCTTGCCGATACATATTTTTTTAATATTAAAAAAATGTTTGCATATGGCATAAAACATCAACGAAAATAACAGCTAATAAACCTTGGTTTACTTCGTAAAAGCGTTTGCAAATAAACAGCAATCTTTTTAATATTCCGGTCTTGAAATTGATTTCAAATAAAAGACTACCTTATACAAAGCAAATCACAATCGTTTGCATTTACATTTTGTGCAGTTGATTCTCCACTTGTCTGTGTGAGATGAGCTCATCTCTTGTTTCATAATGGAGGGTTTGAATTTTTTAGAATTATTAGACTTCCAGTGTTTATTTTAAAAAAGAGAATTCAAAAGAGAGTAAAGACTTTTAGATTATTTATCCGAAAAAACCGCTTTACGAGCCTATACATACTAATGAACAATTTATGCCCTTCTGATTGGAATTCCATAATTCGTGTGTTGAAAGAGTAAATTATTATTTTCAGCGAAATAAATTACGCCTTTTAATCCTATTTGTCTATAGCTAGGTGAGTTTATCGTAACCGAATTAAATACATATTTAATTAAAATTATTATTTCGTGACATGATTGGTTGAATTTGAACAAAACGACCAATCAAAAATAATAATTGTGAATTTAATTCAATTAAAATAATTATAGATTAATTATCTTCTAATCCCAATTAGTGTTTATTAATACTTAATATAATGCAGTAGACGATCGATAACATAAACTTTCGATCATGTGAACATATCGCACCCAAACAAAAGCAGGAGCAAGACAAAAACAGCTGATTGGCTTGTTGATCCTGTCAGGTCAAAAAGCTTGAAATCATTACATAATTCACACCTAAAAAGCATATTCAACGTGCGTTTAATAAATTATATAAATGAATATTATAAATGTTTTATATATAAAACAAAAAGCTGAAAGTTTTTCTTTATCGATCTTCTACGGTATTCACAATTTTTATAGACCAATAAAACCTGTCTAAATAAAAAAAATGCTTTTTTAGGATCAAAATTACTGGCTGTAAAATTATTTTTATCTGTTGATGTTTGATTTTCGCATTCTCTCTCTCTCATTCTGTTATTTGTTTGTTTATGATAACCGTTAGAAATTTTGAAACAAACTTGTTTTTTTCAATAACGCAAAATTATAGTGACTATTTTCTGTAATAGTACTTCATGATTTGGGAGATCCAGCTATTCTATTAACAGAATTAAAACTGTTTTTCTACTATTTTAATAATAAATTTACTAGAATTTTTATGAAAAGCCAATACAAATCTCAAAAAATTTTCCATTATAAAGCTAAACCAATAAACTGTTTGGAAACAATAATTAATTCCAAGATCTGTTGACATTCTCACATATTGTACTTGTGTAACGTTTCAATTAATCATAAGAACAAAACACAATAACTTGTTGTTATGTTAATACAATGCATAAAACACAACAGGATAATTTTCAATTGATGTGCATGAAAATGAGAAGAACACATTGTTGCGGCTTTAGAAAACGTCTATTAAACACACTTTCAATAGAATACTACTTATGCTTTTGGACAGAATCCAACAAGTGTACGGTAAACCGTAAAAATAAAGCAGTAAAAACATTACGATAACAAAAATTTTATTGTTTTGCAATTTTAAACCATCAAATTATGCTTTAACTTACATTTAAAATTAAATTTAACAACATTTAGCAATTGTGCCCGTAAATATATCCCAAACAACAACAAAAACTCACGTTATGTTAGTTTTCTGGACAAAACATAAGCTTAAAACAGTTAAAATGCATAATTTAAGACCTGATGTTTCTAAACTAATAAAAATTCTAAACCATTTTGAAGGAGTTTTAATTATGAACGATAAAATAAAATAAAATGTACGTGCTATTATTAACTTAATAAAATATCACCTGCTCGCCTATCGCACTACCTACACTTTATCAATATAATAACAAAACAAAATTATTAAATATGCACACAAAATACTAAATAATCTAGATATAAATGATCTAGAATTAAAAACAAGTTGCTTATATTGTTATAATCAGTTTTATTAACTACGAAATCATCACTCATTAATGATCAACAATTTTAATAATAAATGTCAAATCATTTATTCAAGATTATTTTGTCACCCCAACTGTCAAGTCAAAGAATGCATCAATTTGATTTCCATTGTTTAAAATTTGTCAATGTTGAGAATAAAAGAAATATTCTACCCCTAGTTGATTGATTTATTAAAAGGGGTAAAATAATGATAACAATTTTGTTTTGAATATTTCGATAATGTTGACATATTCCACAAAAAAAACCATTATAAAATTAAAAAAATCTGATTATATATTTCACAAAATGTACGTAATTTAATATATGGTGAATTAAATATAATTATTCTACGCATAACCGAAAAGCCGCTTAAATCCCTTAAAAGCATTTTAAGAAAATGTTTTCAAATAAATTTCTACACATCGCCGCAAAATACCCTTTTTGAAAATAATTAGGTATAACTTTTAAGGAAACTCAATTTAGACTCTAACTAACAATAGCCCTTCGCCACTGCTAACAGCTTCAATGCTTTCCAACGCGTAAGTATTTCAAAATTTCTGATTGAGCATTGATACACATATGAGTATACTAGTTCCTGTGAGATAACGTTATATGGCCGTACTTGAAATTCTGCTTAATCCCCTATTACTAGACAATGCAACTGGCCATTCAAAAAGAAATTTGTAAATTACTTTTCAGGTGAACAGGATTTTGTTTCTGAAAGAATAAAAATTTTATCCCACCTTTTTTGCATTACCAAAATATCTAATTAGTTTTCTTTTATTCATTTAGTACAATTATTATAAATATACCGGGTGTTTCGTCAAACTGCTAAAAATTAGATAAATATACTTAAGCCATATACTGTGCCGTTTGTCTGAGCAGTGTTTGAAAATTGTTTGAAAATCAACAAACCGTTAATTAATCCTAAAGTTCTAAAAATTCGAAATGGTGTTTTCCATATTTATTTTATTTTCAATTTTAATTTAAAAACCAATTGACGAGTTATTGAAGGTTTATGATGTCTACTGGAAAGTCGGTAAATATGTATGCACTGTCATAAAACATCGCAAAATAACTATCGACTTTATTAGAACCGTTTTGAAGCCTCTACGTAAACATTTATTGAAGCCTTTTATTGATTTGAAAAACATGTGTCTTATAAGAATTCAGTTCTCAAAATGATCAATTTAAAATTCAACAAAAAACATTAAAGTGGATGTTGTTATAAATATAAAGTACCATAACGTCTCTATGTTGGAAAAGTTCGCCTCCACAGCCCATTTTCTTTACTCTTTAAACTCAAACAAGAACCTGAATTCAAAGACTCGACTCTTCTGAATCCACTTTTGATTAAATTATATATATTTGATGGAGGGCTAGCATGCAAGATGATCGAGCTGACACCTATATCATAGGAACGTGTTATTTACAATCTATATATGTATATATAAAAGAAAGTCTGTTAGTTACTCCACTTATAACTCAAGAACGGCTTTACCGATATGGTTGAAAATTGGTGAGGTGGTAGCTTAGAGCCAGGAGACGGACATAGGATACTTTTTATTCCAGAAACCACCCTCTAAAAGAAGGGTGAAAGTCAAATGTGAAATGCGATGTCGGAAACGTTCGCTGAGGCTCGACAAATTACCGAGAAATTTGACGCAACCACGAAGAAGCGTTTACATTAAAATTTATTTGACGTGGCTCAAGAAATTTTCCCAAACTTGGATTTTTATATCAATTATAGTTTAGAGCCAGGAGAAGGACATAGGATACTTTTCATCCCGTTCGACAGCATTCCCGTGTGACTTGACATGAAACGTCAGTCACTATAAAACGTGGAATAACAAAACGCAAATGACAGCTATGTAATGACGTATGGATGACAGATATGTAATGACGTATGGATGACAATTTGTTATTTGTAAGAAATCAATAATGAAACTATTTCTATTAAATAAATAATTAACAATTATAATGTAATGATAGTGCCGTTGCCCATTCGTAAAAAGTGAAGTGAACTATAAAACTCGGTATGGTTGAAAATTTTAGTTTTTAGGTGAAGTGAAGTTTAATTAATAATGCCGCGACCAAGACGATCGAATCTTTCCCGACAAAGCCGTGATGCAAGAAGAATACGAAATACTGCAAATGAAAGGACTGAAGAAGAACAAGAAATTGCACGTGAACAGCGCCGCGATAGTATGGCTCGACTTCGTGCTTCTCAATCACGAGAGCAAAGTGAAGCAGCCCGTGAAACAGCTCGGTTGGCAATGCAGAATCGTCGAGCGAACAACAGAGGTCAACAAATAGATAATTTGCGACGCAGAACAAGATATTTATCAAGTGCTGATTTGAATCGAGCAGCGAGTTTATTAATATTAATAAATATTTAAAGATATTAATAAAATTTTTAATTAAATATTAATAATTATTAAATATTTAATAATATTTAATAATTTTTAATTATTAATTAGAAAAAATTAATAAAACTAAATAATTATAAACAGCTACTTTTTATTAACAAAGGGATGGAAAGGGGAGGGATGGAAGCCTGTAGAAAACTTGACACTTTTTGTCATGGGTGCATCATGCATCTGCTGCTCAACATTTGCAATCACCTCTTCTGTTCTGATTGTTGGTCGACTAGCACCTTTTCCCTGAATATACTAATAGTATTTATTTAATCTGCTTCCAACAAAAATGAGGCGAGCAAGCGTGAGCGCTGTATTCTCATTCACCACTATAAAATACTCCATTTAACAAACTTGACAGAAGTCAAAAAACAAATGTCAAACTAAACGCGTTGCTTTTGTTTTCCATGGCCTCCTCTTATAGATCACACGGTATTTTAAAGCATCATATCTCAAAAAATGTTAACGATAAAAAAAAAACTAAGAGTTGTAGAAAAGGGTAAAAAAATAGGTAGAAAAACCAAATGGTCATTTTACTTCTAACAGTACGCTCAAAAAGTTCTTGTCTCTTCGGAGTAAGCAGCAGTGGGCCAAACAGAAAGGAAATATTATTGATCTAACTGAACTGCTGACCACATAATAAATTCAGATGAAACCGTATGAGAAGTCGTTCTTAGAATGTTGATCTTTAAAGCCTGAAGATGGCCAGCTCTCTTGAACTAAAAATTCGCGTTTAAGCCACTAGTTTGCCAGTTTTTTAATTATTCTTTCAAACAGGCGTATAAACCGTATTCTCGATTAAAATTTCATTTCGAGTTGTCATTCGCCACTTACTGAAACATGGGTTACCAACATGTCCACAAATTATAAATAGTAATGAAAAAAGTAGAAAAAATTGATAAAAATGCAAAGAACATTCAGAAAAAGTCTACTAAAATGGGCTAAACTTCAAATGTTGAATATTTGCTCTAATAACTCTTTATGCAATATGCAAGGAGTATAATCTAACTTACTACAAATACCTCCTTTATAATTCTTATCAAGTCAAAGCCATTCACAAACTAATAAAATAACAAAGCAATTTTGATAAGGCCGACACAAAATGAATTAAATCTTTTATCGTCCACGTCAATGTAATTCATTTAATTAAATGCAATTTAAATGAATAAAACAAATTTCAAAATCAGTGAATTTGAAAGTAAACGTATATCTCTGCAGAATAAAGACAATATGAATCATTTTTCCCAAATGACACAGATCGGAAAAACACAGAATGATTAAATTCCGTATTAGTCAAACCTAACAATGTCCAAGAGCAATAAATGCGTATTATCATTATTAAGTATTAAATACACATAAATACAATTTCGCCGTTCCAATAAACTGTCCCTTATGATTTGGCAGCCAATCAGAACCAGTGCTCAGCTCAAATTAATAAGCTTATATAGAAAAGTAATCGACAAAAATTAGACAATTTGTTCGCAAAAATGATTTCAGAGAGAAAATTAAATATAATTTTTCTATTTAGTTCAAAGAAATAGGTCATTAAATATATTTCAAAGTAAATCTCAGAAGAATAACTTCCTTCAGATTGCTTCCATGAAAACAATAATTTTTTTTCGACGTCGCTTTTATCGCCGTGTATAAGAAAAACTTACTAATAGCCATTTCGTCTCAAACCAGCTATATTGTGGTAGAACGCTCAGAGAAAGAAGTGGCAGTGTAACTCAAAAAAAGCATATACTCGCCACCTCGGCCGCCATATTTATCGCCCGTCGAAAAAATGTGGGATTAGATAGGTAATCTTCTTTACTACAAACTCTTTTAGGGAACTTTTTCGACTAATACCCTCTTTTATTATTGAATATTTTCATCGTTTCAATTTAATTTAATTTAATAATAAACAAATAGAAATAATTTTTGTTGAAACTGAAATTTTTTTAATCTAACTCTCTATTAAACGAGTTTGGTCAGTCAACAAATTGTGATGAGTAATGTGGTCGATATAAGAAAAAGGAAAAATAAATAGTTATTGGCTCTTTATTTCTTTAGAAAAAAAGACAATTAAATACCAATTGTTCTCATAAAATCCCAAATTGCGTTAGCTTTCTAAACAAGATATTATGAAACACGCAATCCAACGTTTTACTAAATCCACAAAAAGATGGTTCAGTCAAAGCTTTCACGTTGAAGCCCTCTTTAGCTGTACATAGAAGTTCTATTATTGTGTCTGTCTTTCTGCTTGTACTTAAGCTGTTTCTAGGGATAGTATCTTTTCTATCAGTTTCTTGACTGAAACGCCATTAGAGCAAGAGCCATACAGCCACTCAAATATAAATCCCCGTAGAAACTTCAGTTTAGATAAATATTTCAGTTGCAAAAACTCCTGCTCATAAAAGGTAATTTGATATAAGTCGCTTTACCTTTGAAAATATATTTTTACAATTTGCCAACCTTAACAACACATGCAACATTGAAAATACTGAGAAAAGAGGATTTTGCAAACATTTCTCGTCTTGCGCTAAATTTTATATCAAAAAGGTTTTTCTATAGCGATTTGAAAACATAATAAGATCAATGCAAACGCAGTCAAACTAGATCCGTAAATTTGAACATGTTTCGTTCTTATTGGAACTCTCAACATGTAGAAGACGGTTTCTCAACTTTTTGATGTAACGGGCTCCTAACAGATGTCGCTAGTTTTACCAAATTAAAAACATGGTTTACAAAACCTAATAGCACCCTAATAACAATTGCCTTTGGTGGAAATTTTAAAAATAATACTAAACATTTGCGTCACCATGCCCTTCATATGCTCGCGGATAGACGGATTTCATTGTAAAAAGCAATTTTCTAATAGAATATAGATGAAAAAATACTTCAAACGTTATAATTTTCTTTTTAGTGAATTGAGTTTTTTGGTTTCTAAATTTTTCATCATATGTATTTTAAAAAATAATAACAATGAATGGTTTTATTCATAAAAGTATGATGAAAATGTGACAAAATGTATTTTTAACAAAAAGTCCTCAATCCGACTGTTTTTTTTAAGTTAGCTCTGAACTTTCATGTGCAGAGCCGATTTTAATATCTGTGGTGCCCTACAAATCTAAATAGTAGTTTTCAAGTTATTCTTGATGATTCGTTTTTTGACATTGACTTTTGGCACTGATTACCAAAAATTAATAAATCAAAAATCGGGCAAACCGACCTCAATTATCAATTTATCTTTTTGATTAATATAAACAAATTGAGCAAAAAAGCAATTTGTTTAAATCAATTAATTAATTGTAATAAAGTCGGTTTTATCCAAATTTGTTTTTTAAATAGATTTGATTTTGTCAAGCTTATTATTTATATTTTTTTCTCATATTTCGTTGGTGTAGCCTGTTAATTAATATTTATAAGTCTGCCTACTGTGGACACAAATATATCTCCAGTTTTCACCCAAAAGGCACAAATTAAGATTGTCCAGTAATAAGAGATTATGAAAGCTGAATTTTAAGTACGGCCATATAACGTTATTTCATTGGGACTGGTATATTTGAGGAGACCCTGTAAGGATTACTACGGGTTAACAGCATAAAGCAAAACGGTTTTTTTTAAATGTTTTTAAGTAAATAAAGGCTGCCAGTTTAAAACGTATTTGACAAAACCATCAATCAAGGTCATTACTATTCAAGGGTTGATAACAATATAAAGTTTAAAGCGCTTTATAAATTTGTAATATCCAAGCAAAAAAATTTAATTAAAAAATGTTAAAGTAATGTAATTTGATTTTGATAAGAACAATTGTGAGTAAAATTTGGGTGGTCCCAGTATGGAGCTGGAGCCCCAAATCAAACAATATTAGGTTCTCTGACATTAATTAGAGATAAATGTTTGTTATCATCATATTAAATGGTTGTATCGATATACTACTAATAAAGCATACAATTTTTGGAAAATGAGTTTGAAAAACGAATAAAAAATCCTTGTATTCGACGACTTTACAGGTTATTAAACTCGAAGCGCATTTCCTAAATCGAAACAACTTTTGAAATATATCGACTATAAAATTTTATTGAAACGCATTTAATGCAAAACACATATTTTGACTTACGTGTACAGTATTTTCCTGAAAAAGCCGAAAATTGAGAGTCCACACGTTCTTCGAACACGATTTGATGCGAAAAGTTCTGATTCAGGCTCCTCTTTAGGTTTTATGAGTTGGCAATGTTGGATGTAAATCTATTTACACTTTTAACAAATTTTCACAGCTTTTCACGATCCCAAGGTAATAAACAATTTGATAACCTTCCCTATCAGTTACTTTGGGCCTTGTCCAATTCCCGATTCTAAAACTAGGAAATCTAAGAGGAGAAGGGATAGGGACTCAAGCGCATGTTACACCTCTATTACCAACCTATTAAACTGACAAAACAAAACTGACAAATGACAATTTAAACATAAACTGACAGACAAGTGACAATCACTTGACACCCTCAAGTTTATAATATAAATTTAATTAAAATCTTGTCATCAGCGGTTCAGCACGGAACAATAAATATCTATTAATATTAAAATATAAAAAAAAAATGATTAATGCACAGTATATTTTATTCATCAGTGTTCACTAAGCTGCGCAACCGCCCAACAGCATATGAAACGCCCTAACACGTTTGTTTTTGGAAAATACAGTTGCACCCGGAATCAAGCCTCATTTTTCATTTAAGCAAAGAAAACACACATCAGTCTTAATACTCTATCATCTGTTTTTTATTTCAACGTTTTATCAACGTCACTTTGTTTTATAAATTAAATCTAATCTATCTGATTTATACTGGTTGTTTATAAAAAAACATTAAACTGATTATTAATTTTAATTACAATTGATTAAAAAGTTTGCTTAGTTTAAATTTAATTGTAGAAGTAAACGTCTATATACTTGTACTGATTTGCGCAACACAAAACGCACAAAATTATGATGATTGTACTATATAATGCCGTTTTATAAAAATTTATTTATTTTTACAGTTGTAATTGGGCGGGTATACCTACAAAAAAAGTGTTTTTTTATACACTCCTAGGGTTATTTCGTATTTTTTATCCCAAGGGTGTTGAGCCGAGTAGGCGTGCCGGGTAGAAGAGGGGCGGGGCGAATTGCAATTCGCAGTTTGTAAGTTGGTAGAATTCCAATCAAACAAAATGTCAAATATGTTTCTTATTTTTAAAAGTCCTTTAAATTGATTTGCAATGCCGAAGCGAATATGCCCCGAAGATGAGGTTATTCAGCCGATTAAAAAGCAAATAAACTCAAAGAGTAGATCCCGCAACATTCATTCATTCAATTCCGGTAAAAAATTTGTTTTGTTTCGAGGTTATGTTACTTTTTCGTTTTAGAAAAAACATTGCAACTGCTGTATGAAGGGGCTGCCAAGCTTGAAACTCATCCCGCGACCAATGAGAAGGTGATTTTCTATGTTACTAACACAAATGGCCAATAATTAGTTTAATTCAAGGAAAAAAGTGTATGCTCAAGTTGTGCTGCGGGGGCTTTTCTGGTAAATTGCTGCTCATATTGTGAGTGTTGCTTATGCTCACAATGTATAAATTCTTGTTACCAATGCCATGAAGTTTTTTGTAACAACTGTAGTTTTAATACGTAAGTTTGAATGGTAACTACAAATAATAAGTCAAGCGTTTGTTTTTAGATATAACTCCAATGAGGCTGTTTATTGTTACTCCTGTTATGGTTAAATATTTTTAAAACGCCGTCCTGTTACATGACAAAATGAAGAATGTGGGACTAATAAGTCTTTTTGTATTATATGTTATCAAATAAAGGTTTTTTTTGTAAATTTTAAAGAAATATGCAGTAATAGTTTATTTAAAAATAACTTTTAATACATCAAATAATAGCACACAACCTCAGTTCTACTACTTAACTACCCCAAAATTTCACAGTTATTCTTTGTCGATTTCATTGACTCTTTGCTTATGACGGCTGATGGCATCTTGATGTCTCTTGATTTGCTCTTCATGGAAACCAATTTCATTCTGAAGATCGCCTTTCAACTTGGACAATTGCTCCCTTTGCTAGAAACAAACCAAAATAATACTTACGACTCCACAATGCACATAACAAACACCTTTTTATAAAAGTACTCCTCTTCCTTAGCGGCTTCAGCTTTTCCGAAAGCACCACCGGCTTCACGAATTGAACCGCCACCACCACCCCCTTTTCCAGCGCCACTGCCTAGGTCGCCAAGTTGTGACATAAGACGCAATTGCCTAAAATTTATTTAAACGCAAATTTGTATTATGTAACTAAAGGGCACGCATTTATTTAAGCCCTACAACCACTTACATTGACACACTAGATAAAGAAAGTCTCGAATTGCGTAAAACATTCATTTTATATTCCTATTTTGCCAAGTTTGATAGTTTAATTAAACTGAAATTATTTTTATAATGCGTGATCTTCTGTCCCAATTGTGACAGATGTCAAATCAAAATGTCAGATGTGTCAGATATTCAAAATCAAGATTATTGTAAAGTCCCTAGATAAACAAAATATCGCGGTGTTGCAGCCATGCTCTGGTCATCTGTCAGCGGGAAATTTAAAACCCCAGTGTTTCCATCTCTTCATTTACTAAATTTTGTAAATGCACTTTATTTTCAAATTTTCTCGTTATAATCTGAGTTGGTTATCAAAATATTGTAACACTTGAAATCTATATACAAAAAATGGCTATTTCTTTTAAGAATTTTTTTATCAATAAATACATAAGCAGCACAAAGCAAACCGCTTAATTTTTATTATTATTAGCATGCCCTCACATATGTGTGTGTAAAACATGATTCATCGAGAGAAGTATGTCGATTCCTTCTTGCATAAGCAAGAGAGACGCTATTGAAATTGTAATATGAAAGAATTGAACCGCATTATGTCATTGATTCTGCCTAGGAGTTGAACTGGAAACCTAATAAATCTTAATCTAAATTGATAAAATCACAAATATACAATTTTACTGATTTCCACACCACCTTTGTGAGGTACAGTAAATGGTGCGTTTTTTTATAGTGGTGTCCCCAGTAGGCCTAATCCACTGTTAAAATAAGACAAAGCCCCTAAAATATTGCAAAAACAAAAGAATATTTTGCTGGGATATCACAATCCGTTTTCTCCCTGCAGAAAACGATACCAACCACCTAATAACTACAAAACTTAAAACTAGACGCTGTTTGCTTAGATCTCACATCCGTTTTCTCCCCACAGAAAACGACACCAGTTATTTGTGCGCACTTCAAAATTTGACCGTAATTTCCGCATTTTTATAGATAAATCATCGCAACACATAATCACAAAACGTCAACAAAAATAAATAAAAACATCTAATACAAAAAACAACTTTATTTACAATAATCAGTAAAAAATGTTTATTTGCTTCAAAATAGAAACCAGTAATTTTTAAGTGCCTTTCAAAATCAGTCTGAAAATTTCGCATTTTTCCAAATAAATCATCGCAACACATAATTACAAAACGTCAATAAAAATTAAAATAAAAAAAAGACATCTAATACAAAAAAGAACTTCATCTACAATAATCAATAAAAAACGTTTATTTGGTTTAAAATAGTTTATTATACACGGTTAGGCACTTAAAGTAAATTAATTATCTCTAGACGCCATCTTACCTCTGAGATTATCTCTTCAAAAATGTTCTGAACTTGACACTTCAAAATAAATGCTATAATTGGATGCCCTTCATACTAAAATCAAATAATATTAATATACAAGTTTTTAAACAGCTTTTATCTTTTATTTTTTTTGCTTCTATCTTTTTTTTGTGTCTGGAGTCCATTCCTGCAGCTCATCTTCTATGCAACCATATCATTGATATATTTTTATCTATTTTAACTTGTTTGATTTTTGTACAGTTAATTTTTACATTTACATATTTAAAGATGCCGTAGCAAGCTAAACAAAAAAATATTTAGAAAAATTACGCGATTGCAATTTATGTAATAAAAAAGTTATTTGTTTTTTTAACAGACTTCAACAAAAAAAAGAGAGGTTTCTCAATTCGACCGTATATTTTTTTATGTGTGTTCGCGTTTAATTAAGTTTGTTATTTATAAACCGATTTTAATAATTTTGTTTTTGTTGGGAAAGAAATATCTTGAGAGTAAGACCATATAATAAGGAAATTGAGATGTGATAATGGCATTTTAGGTAAATCAAGAAAAACCTTCGAAAATTGTAGTGGAAAAGAAATACATAAACAGCAAAAAGCATCAAATGTATATTAATTACCCCACAATGCTGACCCCCCTCACATGCCCTCACATATGTATGTACAAGACATATTCACAGAGAGAACATGCCGATTCCTTCTTGCCCCCGCAAGAAACAATCGTTATAAGAAACACTATTATACCTAACTCCTTAACGATCCCCAACGAGTTTTGGAGGCTCGGAATTTTACAAAGAATCAGAGTTGGTACGATCCTCAGTGAGGATTTATCGTGCCCTTACGCGAAGCCAAACAAAGTTAAAGGTGATAAATATACATTTAACACTAATTACTGCAAATGTTTCCATTGATAAAAAGAAAAACAGGGGACAGAAAAATCGATTTGTTTCTGAAATATATTTCTTTACAGAATATCAACTATGTCTCAAAACAATTTAATAAAGCTAGTTTCTTTCATAATGTTTGAACTGTCTATTTAAATACTGAACATTGTGCTTATGAATAAAATGACGAAGCTAAATAGAATGAACTTTTTATGACAAGAGCGAAAATTTTTTAAATATTTTATCCATTCATTTATTTTGGCACAAAAAATAACTGTAAGAAGTTTGGAACTACACTGAACTAGATAGCAATTCCAGGACACAGAAAAACCTTACATAAAACTACAAAAAAGATGATAACAAAGAATAAAACCATTGGTTTTTATAGAAAAAAATTGAATTACTTAATCAAGCAAAGAATTTCTGATTGAAAACAAGAATGGAAACTTATTTAATTTTTGCAAAAAAATTTTAAAAATTTATGCAAATTATTACTAATTTTTTATGAGACCACTCTTGAAACATTCCATTTCAAACAAAACAAAAATTATTAAAATCGGTCTACAAATAAAACGACTTATAATTTCAATTCAATTTCAAACTGACTCACTCTGTATATTAAATTACTGAACATGGTTCCCATAAATAAAATAAAGAAGCAAAATAGCACTGCACTTTACAATTATTATTATTATCATAAACACGAGAATTTAATTAATATATTTCTTATTTTATTATCACACACAACCGTATCAAAGCGCACAAAGTCTTAAACTAAACCAACGTAGGCTTTTTTTAAAAACAAAAGAAAAGCATTACATAAAAATGCAAAAAATATGATAACAAATTAAACCAAGGTATTGGTTAAAAAAAACTGATGAATTATCTAATCAAGCAAATAATTTTAATCTACATTTATACCGATTGAAATGAAAAAACCTAAAATATAATATTAATCTAAAATTATTTTATTTTGCTAAAAAAAGAAACAGCAGTTACTTTGTTTTATTATTAATTAATAAACATAATTTTAATACAGCTTACTGTAATGATAATCTTCAAAAAGTTGTCTAACAGAAAGAAATGTCAGTTTAGGGCACTTTTCTAGTTTAAAATTGACCGAAAGATTACCAATGATTAAAATTATTTATTTAATTTTTATATTAAAAGCTACGCTTAAGAACAATTTCAGAAAAGTCTTTAAAAAAAAACGTAAATTTTATTATTTTGTTTAAACTTTCTAAACAATTACTAAAAAGTCGAATAAATCCTTTTGATTTAGGCAATAATTTTATCAGTTAAGATATAAAATAATTAAGACCCATCACCAAAATTTGATTGCACTAACCTGGCCAGATGAACAAAGCTGGGGGCTCCTCCTTTGGGACCTACCTGGAACAAGACGCAAAGCGTTATCTTCCAGAACGTCACATAATAAAAAAAAACGCACTACCACAAATGACTTTAAATGTTTTTGAACCCGGAAATGTGATTTGAATAATCTTTTTAGCCCTAAAAGTGATTAAACAACCGCTTTGAAAAGAGCCATGTCATTACTAAAATTATTTGTAAAAAAAACAATTGAGTAGTAGCCTAATGTTATAATTCATGGCATCCTTGATTCAAAAATATTTTCCACTAGAGTTTACATTATTAAAAATAATAAATAATAATTTTTTTGTTTTTTATTAACAACGATGCCTAAAAGCAACTTTAAAAAAGTTTTCTAATAAAAGAAATAGTAAATTTTGGCACTTTTCATGTTCAACATTGGTGAAAATTACACAAAAAAAGTCGAATAAAGAAACTATCATGATTTAAGCAATAATTCTTTCTATCTGTCGGGATATAACTAAAAATCAACACGAAAATATGATTGTGCGTTACCTTTTTGACTTTTTCCTGATGTAGGTTCCTTTGGGACTCATCTGCAAGGACACGCAATGTTATTTAGCCCGAATTTTTTCATTAATAAGAAAGACCGCGAAACTGATTTGTGTTCTAAATATTTCTTTTACAAAACAATAATTAAATAAAAATAACGTTTTAAAACAATTTAATAACGCGATCAATAGTCCGTGACAAACGGCACGAAGTCTTGAACTAAACTAAATTATAGTGGGCAATATTTTTGGAAACAACAAAGAAATATTACATAAGACTACAAAAAAGCTGATAAGAAAGAATAAAATCATTGGTTTTTTTCTTTTTGGACGAAGGAAAACTGATAAACAGATTATATAAGTAAGTTGAATATACTATACAAATTCGAAAATAAATTATTTATTTTTATTAAATTTTCAAAATAATTACAAAATAATCACTCATTTAAACCAAAATTGAAGAGACACATTTTCTTAAGATTAACAATGATATCATCTGCTACAAAACCAAGCGAGAGCTTAAAGATTCAAAGGTTTTTATAATAAAACCATCATATTTTCAAATTTATACGAAATATTAAAATACATTGTTTTTTAATATTTTTTAATTAAAAAGACATATTTGAAAAAAAAACTGAAAAACTCACAAGAAATAAAATGGAAATTATAAAAAAATAAATCATTTATGCTTAAATTAAATTCGTTTCAATGAGTGAATCAATATTAACTTTACCATATACACTCTATCTTAAAGAATTAAAAAGTTATAGCACTTAAAAAATAAAAAAAAATGCATAAAATTGAGATAATTTCTACAAAAAGCACGTTACAGCACAAAATACTTTATCTAGGGACATTATTTTAAAGTTAAATTTTCCAGATAATCTAAGAACTTCAATTTTTGGTAAAGTTCCTAAATAAATCTATTGTAGAGACTTTTAATTATTGGTATAAATAGCGACATCTATTGGAATTGAAAGCTATCTACGTCCAAGTCGAGAATCAGGTTTCTACATGCTGATGTTGATATTTATCATATTCAAATAAAAAATAATGATTTTAAAAAAAAAAAAATTACAAAACAAACAACTACGTTATTATAATAGAAATCTGTAATCTTTTTATTTTACTGTAGTGGCAGTTTTGAATTTTGAGTGGAAACGTCACAGTCACGCGTCACAACAACTGTCAACAATGTCATCATTTAAAACATTTCAAAACAAACATAAAAAATGATGTAATCGTCAGTTTTTCATGAATTATTCAAAATGGATTTAGAAAAACCTTTTTTAAAAATTAAAGAAAGTGGTGAAAGTTATTCGGATTTTGCGCCAGTATCAATTGAAAAATGTGACAATGCACCAACGCGTCGAACATTGTTCGAAGAGATTGGACGGAATATTTGGGGGTTTGATTTGATGTTATGTCTTTTTATAGCTGCTTTGAATTCCTATCGGGCAGATCGATGTTTAAGACCATTTCCTCAATTGTATATAACGGAAGAAGGGAAAAACTTCAATAGTTTAGTAAGGAACTAGTTGGCTTGTGATAAATGTACTAATTTTGCTTTATAGAGAAACGTCTGTGATAGCATTCCACCTCTTCAAGATATTTTGACTAAACCAAGTATTTGCACTCAGGAAATCACTAGATTACTTAATTGGCTGTTTTTCGAGAGAGGCCATCCAATTTTAAAAAGAATTAGTTTAGTAGGTAGAGTGGTCCAAATAGAATAACGTTATATGGCACTTCCTTTAAAGCTAATAGCCCAAAAATATATTACTACTCACAACACTGTAAATCTCCAACTTTCACGCTTAAAACAAACAGCAAAGGTTTTGTTTAAATTGTATCTAACACCGGTTTGAAGGTTATTTACAATCTTTTGTGAGTGATTCTTTGGGAGATTAGGTGCATTGTTCAGTAATAAAAGATTGTAAAAGCAGAATTTTATGTTCGGCTATTTAACGTTATTTCATTGGGACTAGTGTAATTCTACTACTGTCAGTTATAAGCTTTCTTTATTTTGTTTTAGAATAATGTTCCTTTTCCCAGCAAAATTGATAATATCTTTAGACCGCATTATGTTTTTGAGGCATGTTATCAAGCCAAAGTAGAAGCTTTATGGCAGAAACGAGTTGGTGGTCGAAATGTAATTTATGCATATCATGGAAGTGCTGTGGACAATTTTTATTCAATACTGAAAGTGGGTCTCCAGCAACACTTTAGTTTTGGACGCGTAAGTTTGCTGGATAATGTCTTTGTCGAATGTTTTAGCTGTCATTCGCAGTTTGTTACAAGAGTCTGTAATGATTTACTAATTTTTAGGAAGTTTTATTCGGAAATGGTATTTACTTATCAACGGAGCTTTCAGTGAGTGCGCATTATTCACCATTTGGACAAAGTTGGGCCAATAGTGCCCTAGGACAAAAACATAGTGTGATAGCCGTTTGTGAAATAATAAACGACATTGAAAAAGTGAAGTGTCAAGGTTTTAAATATCAAAATTATTATATTGTATATCATCATATTTATTTTTTAGATACAAGAAATAAAGGGCGGTCAGTTAACCAGAACAGTTTGGGAGAAATTCCAGAAAAATATGTTGTAGTGACTGATAGTGATATGGTTAGAATTAAATATTTAATGGTGTATAAAGAAAAAGTAGGCTTTTCATTGAAATCTTACATAACAAATCATTTTTTTTTGTTTTTTATTGTACTTTATATGGTTTTAATGCTCGTTATCAGTTTTTTTGGAAAGTCGTATTATCTGAGATATTTCCGGAAAATTACTCATGACTTATTTTAATTAATTATTCTTGGAGTTTTTAGTTTTATCTAGTTTTTTGTACATTGAGGGTTTCAAGAGTGTGTTGCTTAATGCCAATTATTATTGTCATAATTTAGAAATGAACTTTGAAAAAGAAATGCCGAAAACACTCTTGTTTTTATCTTTTTATCATTGAAATCTGTTTTTTTAATTTTATAATTTCTATTGATTTCAGGATTTTTTTGATAAAAATGAAAATGTTTCTTATCTATATACCTACTTACTACAATCGGCCTTTTAACATGCTTAAGATTATATTTTTTTTGTAAAAACTGAGTATTAAATATATTTATTATTGAGCAATAATTGTTTTTTTTTCAATAAACCATCAAATTATTCCTCATATTGAAAATGGATTATTTGAATGTGGTTATTTAAAATTATACCATATGATCATATAGAAATGCCTTCAACCTATAAAACAAAAGATGTCAATTTAGTTAATACAAGTGACTTGATAATTAATAAGATTGTTTGTGTTGAAAACAGTCAGTGTTGATACTAAAATTTAAAATACATTGCTTATTCTACCTAATTACAGGTACCTATATTTAATTAACTGCTCGGTATTTAAATCATTGTCGGTGCGGGTACGAACGTGATGAAGCATAATAATGAATCTCAAAAGGTCAAATTTTAACGTAGCTACATAAAAAAATATATTTTTACTGAAAAGCAGCATTATATAGTTGTAACGTTTGAGATATGTATATGGTAGAAAATGTTATTACTAATAATAAAAGAAACAGGCAACATAGGTGTAAAAAAATTACAATCTAAAGTATCGCGTCTCTTGTGTTTATGAATAGAACCAAAAATCTGTATAAAAAAATAACTTTAAAACTACTACTTAGATCTATATGGCACCACATGAAAAGCATCAGAAAAAATTTATTAAAATCGATCAAAAGATCTGAGGCAACAAACATATAAAAAACAGTTCAAATAAGAGCCCTTTTTTTTAAGTGTTAAAAAAGACAACTTTAAATATTTTTTTTAATTAAATGACAAATTGAAAATTATATTACAAAATACTTTTTACAAAAAAATCTATGTTTTTGGTAATTTATAGTATAATTATGCCTAAATAGCAATGAATTGTATAAAATCTGACTGATTATTCAGCTACAAATTTAAAAATCGATAATGTATTTAGGTTGTCCTAGGATTGTTCTAGCACAGCGAATGTAGATCACGATTGTCGTAAAATTTAAAAGTTAAATTTTGCAAAATTGATAAAATGTTAAATAAAACTACACAGTAGGTCTCAAAAAAGTTATTTATTTAAGCTACAATTGCAAAAAATTCTTTTGTTTATTATTGTTTTTTTTTAGATAACTAACAATAATAATAATACTTAAGACTAAATAATTTTTATCAAAAAAAAACTGGCTTCAGTAAACTAAACAAGCATCACTATATAGACGCCACTACAATTTTCGAAAATTTCTCTTCATTTCTCTAAGATGCCATTACCACATCTCAATTTCTTTACCATGATACCATCTTTGAGATATCTCCTTTTTACCACAAAAATAATTATCAAAATTGATTTATAAACAGCAAAGTTATCCGCGACCACGCGATAACAAACACAATAGTCGCCGCTGCAATTTTCAAAAGTTTTTTTTTGATTTTCCTAGGATGTCATTATCAAATTTAAATTTCCTTATCATGGTACCATCCTTAAAATCTCCTCTTTTCAACAAAAAAAAGATTTATCAAAATTGGTTTATAAATAACAGACTTATCCGCAAACACACATAAATATATTTATATATATATATATACAGCGGCGTAGCAACTCAATAGCGGGCCCGGGTTCAAAAAATATTTGCGGGCCCTTTAAACTTTGTGATAGGAATTATACTCTTTTTTTTTATTTTAATTTATTTATAACACTTTTTATTAAATCTATAATAAATTATCTAGAGTTTTATTTTATAAATAAAACATTGTCATCATACATAAAAAAATACTTTTAATAATTCTGAAAGCAAACAAAAACAACATTATTATATTTTACAATCAAACTATAACTATAAAAACTGCGTTCAGCAGATGCTACTGTGATCGGTATAGTTAAAAACAAAAAACAACTTTAATTTAATTGTTTTTATAAATACATAGCTCTTGTTTACTAATTTAAATAACATTTTTTGCGTAAGGTCTACTTTTTTAAATTATTATTTAAAATAAAGAATAAGTTGTTTGAGAAAAATTAATTAAAGAAGTCTACTTTAAAGCAAGGCATCATAATAAATATTTTTTCTAAAAAAATAATAAAAAGTTTTTGTTAAATCAATTAATTTTAATAAAGTTGAAATAAAAGTTTTTGCAAAAATTTGACTTATTTCATAAAGTGGCTGAAAAAAAAGAATTTATTATCTATTTATTTATAGTATTTAATTTGTCAGTAAGAATACTTTATCTAATAGTAGTATATTTTTTAAAAACTGTTAATTATTTATACTTAATAGTACTTTTTTCAGTAGAAAGACATTTTATAATATAAATAGATTAATAGATATTGACCAGATTTGTCTTATGTTATACAATTGTGCATCTAGGTCGCATAAGTCAAAAAACTTGTAAATGACAAAAAAGGTCATTAAAAATATTTTCAAGGGAAAGAGACTCTTTACAGCTGGGTAATTTTTATTGCCTGCCGCCCATCTTCTACTAAATTCCAGAATCGCTAGCTTAAAGCATAACAAATTGTTTTATGTTATGTTATTTCGAAAGATATACATTTTTGTCATTAAAATAAACAAAATTTCCCACAAATATGACAAAATGTATAAAAAATTCAATTTTTTTTAGGAATAAAGTGTATTATCCGGGCCCATGTGACTGCGGGCCCTGGTGCCGCGGAACCCTGGTAGATCAGCCACTGTATATATATATATATATATATGTACAGGATGCCCCAACTGTCATTTTGACAATTGAAAGAGAAGAATTGAGTAACCTCCACTTTTTTGAAGTCGGTTTGAAGCAAGATAATAGAAAAAAGCCTCCTCTATCATTTTCTTATCACAGAATCAGAAAACCCATTATTAGAAAGATTGTTAATTTTTGTGTATTCAGTTTTTTGGTAAAAAAAAAAGATCAATTTTTAGCCAACTCCAAAAAAAAAAGAAGTTTATTAAATCATCATATTTTTGTTATCTTATAACTTCAGACTGAGTGAACCGATTTTGATGTTTTTTTTTTTAATTGAAAGCTGGTGCTTTTTGTGTGGTTTTATTTCATTTTGGTCTTGTTCTGATAATGAAAAAGGCATATAAGTCAAAAATTTGAATAACTCAATATAAGTTGAGACTTTTTTTCTTAACCCATTTCAAAAAAAACGGAGTTTTTAATTAGATTAGACATATAAATTTTGCTTTATGTCTGCTCGCGGATAACTTTGTCGCTTATCAACCGATTTTGATAATTTTTTTTTTGTTTGAAAGGAGATATCTCATGGGTGGTACCATGACAAGGAGACCCAAATCTGATAATGGTATCCTAAAAAAAACGAGGAAATTTTTTGAAAATAAGAGTGGCGTTTGTTATTGTTCAGTTTGTTTGAATTGATTATATTCAGTATTAATTAAAACTAATATAAAACAAAATTCTATTTCATAAGTTGTCTAAAAACAAAGCTGAAGTAATAATATAGAAAGAGACAGAAGGTTCTCATTCTATTAATAAAATAAAGATCTATCTATTTGTGTTATATATTCAATTAAAAGTCTTTCTAAGAGTGCCAAATTAGTTCTGAAATCTAAATTGGCACCATATGTTCAAATATTGAGTTGATAATAAAAATTCAATCAAAAAAAGCGCCCACGCAATGACGTGTATGGTGGGTTTCAGCCCGAGTGCCCGAGTCTATTGCATTCAAAGCATTGCGGGAAGAGGGAACTCGCAGCAAGCAAAAGCAGATCGATGACAGAGAGCAAAGCAGCTAGACATATGTTCCGTGTAGTGTGTGGTATTTTATTCTTAATCTATGCAACATGTGCTCATCAATACAAAAAATTCCCACTTCTTATGCCGAACGTATATCCTGACAGGGTGAGTATGGCTCCATGGGCTGTTGTGTGACCTGCTAGGTACCCCGAATTTAGTCAAAGCAGGTGGGGTTGCCTATGGTTCAAATGTTATCTTCATTCGGGGAAATACCCAAATTTATTTTTACTTTTTTATAACTCTGCATTAGATATAATCCACATAAAGAAAAAGTTATATTCGACAAAACCTCAATCTCTTGTGAAATTCCCTATCATTCCGCTTCTAAAAAAATTCGTCTTCTAATTCCTTGGAGAAAATTTTTTAATTTTCCATCTAGATACCTGGTAATAAGGGTAAACCGTGTAATTGTTGGCCATCATGACGTATTTACGGCTATAGTCTGTCTAAAGATAAGTGAATTTTACGGTTCCAATCTCTAATGTATTTCATAATGAGTAAATGGGGGTTGTTGTAAAATATTACCGCCCAGAGGGTCCTCAACAAACACAACTAACGTAATTTACATTTACGTCAGCAAAAATTCGGACTGTTTCCCTTATTATTTAATGAATTTGGATAAAAGTTGATATTTAGTAATTCGTTATTATTATTTTTCTCAAATAACTAGTCTGTTGCGTTGAATTTTGTCGTAAACGGCTCAAAAACAGAGAACGAAATTGTATAATAGCCTCAATCGGTAAGATTCTTGTGAACAATATTCGACTGCGTGCTGTTGCGCTGTTGTCAATTTTGGTGGCCGATCATTGAACGAGTTAGTTGTGGTCTATATAAGAAAAACGAATTGTCCTGTTCTATTATTACGTAGAAAGATATTTAGGCATTTTTTCAAACTATGCTGCATTACTTTTTTTTTGCATCAATTAAGTCTAATAAAATAGCGAATGAAGTGAAAATGTGACTGCGAGCGTTGACTCTGATAGGATTAAGCTGTTTTTTAGCAAGAATTTCTAAGCCTATTTTACATAAAAAATTTTAATTGCTCATTATTAACGCAAATCAATTTATGTTTTCAGCGGAAAAAATAAGTTTTCAATTTCCTTCTCCAAAAACTGTACGGTTTCTTCTATTTACTCGTTTTAAGAAAAATACGTTAATTAATTTCGTTATCGGTCTGCTTTTATGTGAAAATTAGAATTCCTTTTTGCTTTTCAAAATGTAAACAAGACCCATAAAACTTTTCCGATAAAACTTAACGACAAATACAATTTGCTTATCATTGAGGTTGCTTTTGGTAATATTTTATCAGTTGTGCAACAGTTAAATTTTATGCAGACTGCTTAAAATAAATAGTAAATACACATAGGCGTCTCTAGGTGGTGTGCAAGGGGTGCTATAAATTAAATGTACTGCCTGACTTGTGATGTGATTTTCCAATTAATTGTAAACAAATATTTCTAATGAAAAAAAGAAATTTCTCAGTAAATCCTTTAAAGATTCTTGACCAACACATCTTGTAGCAGTCCAAATGGAATAACGGTATATGATCGTTCAGAAAATAGCCGAACAATGGACCACGACCCAAAACACTATAAATTTCACGCTTTAACCTTTCAGACAAACGGCACAGGTTGGGAGATTATCTTAATGAACTACATAGTATGAAAATTCAAATTAATTCAAAATGCGACTAAATTTGTTTTAGTTTTTAATGTGAACTTTGTCAGATATGCGCTGTGGCTTCTCCCACGTAAACAATCATTTTGTAATTTTTTTTTTTACAGGAGGAATCGTATTTTTGCACACCAGTGAGAGTAGTACAAAATAAAAGCTTCTATATAGGTACGTTGCACGATTAATAACTATATTATTCAAATTCTAATATTTTAGTGGGTTTTGAACCAACGGCAAAAATGGATGTGGTACATCATATGATTGTGTTTGGCTGCTCAGAACCGGGAACTTCAGATCTTTCCTGGTAATTTTATTTGACTTTTAAACAATATTCTATATATATACCTATTTAATCTTTGGCAGGGATTGTGGTGAAATGGCAACTTATGATTCGGATCCCAATTTAAAAAAGGCTAATCCATGTGCTGCAGGTTCAAATGTAAGTCACAACTGAGCTTCGGCGCTAAAAACATATACAGTAGTCTAAATGGAATAACGTTAATAGGCTTACAATGAACAACTAACAACTACAAACAAACGACTTAGCTTAAGTTAACCTTTTGGCTTAGTTAGTCTGGCTCTGGATAACCTGTCGACAGGTTTTTTTTTTTGAGTGATTACGTGCATTGTTCAGTAAAAGGAGACTATAAACGCAAAATTTTACATAACGCCACTGCACTGAGACTAAAAAATTTTTGTCAATAGGTAATTTACGCTTGGGCGCTAAATGCAAAACCTTTACAACTTCCTGACGATGTCGGATTTCAAGTGGGAAAAGATACAGAGATTAAATATTTAGTGCTGCAAATCCATTACGCAAGGAAATTTGCAAGTAAGTGCTCATTTAATACCAAAATGAAATGTTAAACTTATAGTTTGTATTTCATAGAGGGTGTGAGCGATAATTCAGGATTGAACCTGATTTACACTGAAACGCCGTAAGTATTTTATTAAGAAAGTAATTATTTTTGTTATAATTATGTCAGGAGTATTATTATTGGAATATCTTCAACTACCGTATTTTGAAGCTAAAGACGAAGTGGATGTAAACAAAATAAATCACGTGATTGGAGATCATTAGAGCTTCTATTGGTTAACCGTCACATGACTTAGCACAAAGCCCGCTGATTGGCAAGCTAAAGCACGTAATATTGCTTACCTCCACTTATAGTCACATTTCTTCGGCTTGGTGGTTTGCACTTTTACCTATAATTGGGATATGCCGATTGGTAATTGTAACAATTGTAAAATAAAATACATAAATATGGTATGATTGTTATTCTTTAAAATTTATTAAACGTTTCTTCCAGTCAAAGCAAACTAGCTGGAGTACTTTTACTGGGAACGGGAGGTGTGATTCCTCCTGGTACTGTAACGCACATGGAAACTGCTTGCGAAATTGAAGAAAGAAAAACAATTTATCCTTTTGCCTATAGGACGCATACTCACGAACTCGGTAAGAGTTTGTTTTAATTGACTGATTATTGTCTATTTTGATGATTGTTTTAGGAAAAGTTGTTTCTGGCTACAGTGTTCGGCGGGATTCATATGGAGATGATCATTGGTCATTATTGGGAAAACGAGATCCTTATACGGCACAAATGTTTTATCCTATTTTCAATAGAAGCCCTATTACACAAGGAGACAGATTAGCAGCTAGGTGTACAATGGACAGCCGAAATAGAACAACAAATACAATTGTGGGGTATGTTAAAATATATTCTGTAAGTAGTTTATGATCGGTATATCATTGAACATTAAAGTTCAGGTAAACAGATTTTGTATAGGCAGCTGTATTGTTCGGTGATGTATCGGTCATAAACTACTAAGGGGTGTTAGGCGCTCCAAAATTATACTAGCTCGCATAAGTACTTGCAACTTTTTTTGCTTTTTAGACCGAGGCACGAAAACGAAATGTGTAATTTCTACATAATGTATTACGTAAAACAAGGAACGCCACTAGACATGAAATATTGCATATCCGAAGGACCACCATACTTTTACTGGGGTAAAGAGAACTTAAACCACATTCCCAAAGACGCATCTCGATTAAACTGAACAGACCAAAACAACTTAAACCTCGAATTAAATAGATAAACATATATTTCAGAGCATAACTTTATATTTTTGTAAAGATTATTTTAAACACAAATTTTATTTTTGCAGCCTTGGTCAATGTACTTATGTACTTAACGAGTGTAATAGCCAGGGAGTTAATTGCATATCTTGGGCATACTGTATTGTGATATATTTCAATTAAGCGGAAGATTAGATGTAATTTGTATTACAAGGTGATTAAATTAGCAGCTTTATTTATATAAAATTATTTTAACTGTACTGTTATGAGCATAAATATGTATTGTTAAATTTAATAATTTATAAAAATTTTAAATATTGTTTGCACAATATAAAGTTTATATTGTTAATATTGGCAAATTTTTAGTTAAGGCACAACATTATTGCACTAATTGTACAAGTCTCTCACAATTAATTATATGTCATCTGCAGCTACTTACTAAAAAAATACAAAAAAAGTAATTCTTAAGAAAGTATGTAGTTAGTATGTGATTTCATGACTGAACAAATAAATTTTTTTCTCTTTACTACTATATAATATATACCTCCAACGAACTATTTTGTAACTGTAGTAAAGTTTTCAAAGAGTTTTTATTTCCACTTAGTACCTAAACAGTAAATATTAAACGTACTTAGACTGTAAGCATATGTTTACCTCATTTTTAATTACAAAAAAAAACAGTTTTATTTTCAGAGTTCTTTTACAATGTATTCGCTCAGGTTCTGTTCAATAAAACACTTTTGTTATGACATGAGTTTTTGTCACTCTCTTTATTCTCATACCTGAACCTCGCCCAAAAAGCTTTTATTTCTTTTTCTATATACATCTTTTCCTTTATTTTTTTTGCGTTCTTTTAAATTCTCTTAGCGCTTTTTTTAGCCGGTAGCATTTCTTATCCCTCCATTCATGTCTCTTTTTTGTTCTTTTCTTTCTTCTGTTTATTTATGTTTTTGTTGTTGCTTCTAATATTTCTTTCAGTTTTATCTTCTCTACCTCTTGCTCCGTTTTCTATCCTTCTGTACTCTTTCAAGCCTTGTTCGTCCTATACCTTGATTATTACCTTATTCTGCTGTTTTACATTTGTTTTTTTTTCACGGTGTTTTGTAAATAAAGTTGCCGTATTGCTAAAATTGTTATAATTATATTTGGAAACATTAAACTATTTTTTAAATCGTGAATTGTCAAACGATTCTATTGTCAATTGCAAATAGTGTAAAATATCTTGAGTATACAGTAAAAAAAACAATCTATCAAAAAAATTGTCAAACAATCATTTATTTTAATAACTAAACATAAAATAGATAAAAAAATTACTGCTGACAAAATAATACCAACTTCACAAAAAAATTAT
Source organism: Lagria hirta (assembly GCA_947359425.1). NCBI lineage: Eukaryota > Metazoa > Arthropoda > Insecta > Coleoptera > Tenebrionidae > Lagria > Lagria hirta. The sequence continues at coordinate 3,841,441 of OX375799.1, forward strand.
AGTTTAAGCTACCCTGTATGAAATTAAATCTTTTATAAATCGATTCGTATAAATTCAATATAATCTGTCTTAAAACTCAGACTACAAATCAAACCGAATGGACCAAGTTTGATTGATTATTAAACAAAAGATTATCTTTTGTAAATCATCTAATAATTCAGAACTGAAGTAGGTACTCCCGAAAACAACAGAAAAACGTTACATAAACTTCCAAAAAAAAAAAACAATGTCAAATCAAGGCAACTGATAACGAATAAGAAACAAATAAGTTTTTGGCACCTCCTTGCAATTTATTATGTGATGTAGCATTAAAATCGCTACATTAAAAACAAAATGAACGTCAAGAATATTTAATCAAGCAAGCATATGCTTCTTCAGAGCAAAATCCACCCAATCCAAAGCTTCTTGTAAACATTAAGAGGGGGACATGCTTACATCCATTTTGCCTTTAACTTATAAAATATAGTATCTATATTCTATAGTAGGAACGTTTAAGATTTTCCCAACATTAAATTTTATTGATCATAAGAGGAATAAACAGGGCATCAATGATAAGAAAGATTTCAGCCTAAAGTGTGTTGCGGTTTTTGGTTTTAGAAATAGAACCAACCAGGCAGCTGAGTAGAAAATGACTCTGGTTTTAATTGTCAAACTTTCCGAGAAATTAATACAATAAAAATTTCTGCCGGGTATATCTGAAACGTTTTTACTATACAAGGTTCTTGAAAATTGTCAACATTTAATTATTGCTTAAATTTAAAATAATTTCACAATGTGTTTGCTATATGAAACATTTATTAACTGTTATTCAACACAATATTGTATAGAGTAAATTTAAATAAATAAGATACGCTAAATAATAAAATTATAAACAATATTTTATTAAATGTTAATTGGCAGGAGCTATAAAATTTTATGATTTAATCATAATCTTAACTATAAATCTAAATTATTGTAAAAAATTATCACTGTTAACAGTTTTTAATTATTTATTTAATAACATTTCGTTCAGTAAATGTTAATTAACGGTCAAACCAGATTTTAAGTTAGTTTCGCCTAGCCCTATTAATGATAGGATGAACCAGTTTAGCTTAGGTCTAATCAGTTCATCCTAGCCAGAATGTACATGCTTTAGGATAAACTTGTACGTTCTAGCGTGAATTAATTTGACCTAGTCCGAAATTAGTTCAGACTAGGCGTACAAACTAGGTGAAATTAGTTCAGGCTAGGATGTACCTACAACATGTAAATTCTAACTAGAATGAGCCGATTTGAGCTAGATTTGTTCACGCTGGTACGAATAGCCTAGTCGGAAATTTATTCACAAACTAGGTGAAATCGAACCAGTTTAGCCTTGGCTAGGTATACTGATTTGTCCTATTGCTAAATCAGGAAGATCTGATTTAGCCTAGGCAAAACTAGTTCATGCCAAAATCGGGTTTGGTCGGTAGCATATAGATTCTTTTTCTTCCTATTCATCCGGTACTCATGTTCTTTGTGCCACACAGGTTGCATAATATTATTAAATATGTTGAAAAAGTTATTTTTTGGAAAATTTTCGTTTGTCTTATGCTTTGTGTTCAATCGCAAGATAATTCTTTTTGTATTCAAGTATCCACTTTTTGTAATATTATTACTGGAGATTTTGTTCAATCATTATTAAGCGAGTTATAATCCGGAGAGCTTGATTTTTTTTTCAAATACTTTTTCTGTAGCTTTCCGGGTGTTGGCGTGGAAAACAACTCAAAGAAGGAAAAGAGTTAATTAGATTTGCTTGGGCTGGTTGTTGATTGTATAAAAGTAATAAAAATGACAATTAACAGTAATGTGTGAGTTCGAAAAGTCAATAAATGGCATCATACAATACTGAGTACTCAGTTTGGTCTTTTGTGGTGTTTTTATGATGGTGGTAGGTGTATGTCCTTGATGATAATAGTACTGAGCTCTGTGTATAGAATAATTATGTCACATTTTTAATGTTTTATATTAATCCTTGAATGTTGCATCACGCACGTATTATTGCTATTTTTTAAAAAAATACAAAACGTCTTGTTCATTGTATTCAATTAGACGATATTTGAAGATAGAAGAAATAAATGATATGTAAATGATCTGTATCCTCATTATCTAAAAGATGGTATTGAGAGTTGCATAATTTGGGCGCGCAAATGTGTTATTTTGAATTTGAACACTTGTTGATATTAGTATCAAATTACAAGCGCTGTTTTTGCTCGAGAAATGTGTTTTTAAGCGCTCTTTGGCTTTGTTTTGAGAATTATTCGAATTGTTTTAAAAGTTGGGTTTGTTGGTTTAGGTGGAAATCGAGATTTTATTGAGATTATTCGAGTAATGTTGTTTGCCAAATACATTGACTTTGCGTTTTTGCGATTTGCGACAACATAATATATAAAGGTCTCGAAAGAATCAAGGTCTTCAATTTGCCTTTGGCGAGTTAAATGTGATGTCATAATGACATCATCGGGAAGTGTTGTGGCTGTTGAATGGCGTTGGTATTTTCACGAGTGTTCTGAATGTTGAAAGTTATTAGCCAAGTTATTATTTAGTAACTCGAGTTAATTAATGTTGATGTTATTATTTCATCAAAGTTATTCGAGTAGAGGAGTCTTGAGAGGAGTCGAAATTATCGCAAGAGCCAAGCAGAAGCAATTCAAATCGGCCAATCCACCAAATCGATAGTGGCTGACGTCAGAGTTGGGGCCGGAGGGGCGCTATCAAAGAAGCGGGGAGAGGGGCAGTGCACTTGTAACTTGGCTAGTAGTGTCATGTATCCGCGCAAGTGTCTCTGCGAATGCAAACTGTCTCATGGTTTGTGATCAAATTCAATAGCTCTGTGGTTCGTTCGTTCGTCTCCTGTCTGTGCTGTTGCTGCTGTATCTTGCTGTCAACAACCAAACTATCTCTACGTAAGTTTGGCACCATTTACTTAAGGTTCCGTATTTGAATTGTGCGTGAATCGGGTGATTCCCGCCCGCGCCAGTGCACCCCAAAAAGTGACCACAACTGCGCCAAAGCAAACGCCACCGACACTCGCCACTCCGACACAATTTGATTCCAGTAACGTGCTAAGTGGCCTTCACCGGCGTATTTGTGTTGACATTGAAGGTCTCTACGCAAAGACTGCAAAGCAAAAGGCCAGTAGAGGTCAACTGTTCAAACTGTTCAACAAACTGTTATTTCAAAGGCACAAATGGTAATTCTTTTTAACTACCAAATAACCATCAAATCACAATCTTAATAACCCTCTCTACTGTCATCTTGACAATCAAGCGACCTGTGACCTGCGCCCGATTAACAACCACAACCAACTCATATTTTTTTTTATTTTAAAATACGCGCCAAAACATCTGCCGATTTTCCTTATGCATTTTTGCAATCAGGTTGGACAACCGCTAAACAGGTTCAGCAGCAACTTAAAAAAAAAGAAATAAAAGCAAAAATTCTTCATGCTCTCGAACTCTTGGCGACGATAAACAATAATTACAATATAACAACTTATGACATCTTAAGATGCAATGCAGCGTCTCCAGATGGAGCTCGGCAACGCCGCATTGGTTGCAGGGAGGTGGGCGCCAAAATTCTAAGGGAAAATGAAAGCGAAAAAGGCTCCACGTGGTTATTTCTTGCGCGCGGCAGTTATTGTTTGTAAACAAAATAATCATTTCAAAATTCATACCAACCCTATAATTTAACGTCTGCGCCATTTAAACCTGTATAAAATTTATATTAGCACAGGCTTTTTTTTATTCCATTCTAAAGACATCAATCTCATCAATTACCATTATATAACTCGAAACTATACATACAACTTATCAACGCAATAAAAACATCTTTATTATCTTGACATTAGATTGCCACTTAATGCTTAAAACTGATTAGGGGAGGAACGCAGCACTTTACACCATGTCACTCAACCGACATTCTATTCGAATTCCAATTCGATCTCTATACCACCCTTTACCCTTATTAGGTTATTGGAGTCGTCAGATATCAAATCAATTGAAAATGTCAATATTAAATATACAGTACTGATAATAACCAATCAATTATCAATGATTATCTATAAGCTTTTTTAATTAACTAACTACACCAACAATTACACTTTTTCTCAAGTGGCTTGCTGAAATAATGTCAACTTATGAATCAATTCTTTTAAATTTTAATGAATATAGAACTTTAAATTTGACTAATAAACATAAAAATGGTAAATTCCCACATAAATTTATCTGTGTTCTGCAAGTTACATGAATTATCATGAATTTGTTTTGTCTATTAGATAAACATTGTAATGTTGATACGCTCTAAGAATAAGGTAATGAATATTGTGTGCGAAAGGATACGGAACGAAGTAAATTCCTGATAATTTTATATCATAAATCTTACTTCAATTGAAATTTGCCACCAACGGCTTAAGTCTAGCAACGGTATAGCCGTGAAAATGATCCACGAGTCTCTTAATATTATAGTAAAAACAAGTTTTTTAAGGTCTTATGAAACGAGTTTTTTGTAATTTGCCGTTTTTAGGCGTTTTTTTTAATTTGATCGATTTAGGGATTTTTGTAGTGGGTTGGCAATATCATGATTTTGAAAGTGAAAATTTTATCTAGTTGTCTTTTTTTTTGTTTTATCTCAAAATCCCAACCCTGTCAGTCCCTTCACAAATACAAAATACAAAAATGAATGAAAACTTTACTTGTATGCCCTCCGACATCCGTTAAATAGCGGAAATTATTTTTATTATTATTATTGTAAGATTCATACCTACTTTTTTAGGTTAAGTCACATCACATATAAACTGTGACTTTTGCTTTATTGGAATCGGTGGTTCTTCCCAGATCAGTGCACTTATTATGTACACTATTATTTCACATAAATATACTAGCCATTAATTATTCACTTCACTTTGCTGCTCTAAACTTGCAATTTCAATTCACAATATGACCGAACGACAGGCGACAGGTAAAGAAAAAGAATTGTTTTGCCAACCTAAAAATAATAAAAAAAAAAGTTCCGTAATCCAATGGCTCAACAACCGCACCGAAGAAATCTATGACGTAGCGTTGTCTAATGGGTCTTTTAGAGTATCAAAATGGAGGCAAATTGCAAAAATACTTTTTACTCGCTCAAAGATCGGTAGTTTTCGGTCATGGAAAAACAATTTTCCCACGCCCCGATGCTTTTTACTTAGCAATCGAAACTAGGCGAAAATGTTCTTTTATATCAATAAAACCATAGCATCCAAAAAATGAGACCATTTTAAATTAAAAAAATTAAGTAATCGGGGGGGGCAAGCGAAAGAAAAATAAGTAAAAAACTAAATCATTTATTATTAAAACATTACGAGTTATGGCCTTTCCTATCTCACTTCAGCTCAACAGAGAATGATTTCAAAAATGCTCAGTTTTTAAAAAAAGCTTATATCGTTCTCATCTCTACACGTTGTAAATGAGCTTGAAGTGAGCCTAGGATATGTAGAAATCAAAAATCCAAAGCTGGAGTGTTAAGAAAGTGAACTTTTTGGGAATTTCATGGCTCATCAGCGAGACTTATTGCACAATAAGTGATCACCCGATCTAGGAGAGTTATTGAGGAGACGTTCTATCTATAGATATTCTAGTTTGATAATTGTAATTAAAAATGGGTCTTCCTTGACAGATATTGTTAGGTGAAGCATCCTTTTTACTTATTTTACTCTTGTCTGCATTTGAAATTAGACAAATTACAAGAGACGCGTTAAACATGATTTAAAATAAGAGAAGGTCACGTTTACTTTTTATCAGTTTCCTCAAGAGGCGTACAAATAGCTGTTGAAGCAATTCAATTTAGCTTGATTACTTCTAAATTCTAACGGCAAGCGGTTTTTCGAAAATAAAGTGGAAGCTACTAATTAATAATTAGTATTAAATTTTATGTAGAAGTGAAATAATTGCGATTATATAGTTGGTAGTGCAGTATGATGCGAAACTTCGGAACAAATGTAATGAATGCAAAACAGTTTGTAAAATATATGTTGGTTTAAAAAAAAAGAGACACTTACACTTGAAAATTTCATTTTATTTTTGATGTGAAACATCTATAGCGATGGGTAAACCTACCGCATTCCTTGGTTCACTTGATTTGGCTTCGCGTCATCTCGCTCGCAACACCGAGCTGATACTGCAGTCTTCAGTTATTATCGACCAATTGTAATACTCTAAGAGGCAACATTAAATATAACTATAAGTTACTGATTGAAAGAATTGACTTGTCGCAATTGTAAAAAATTGTATTTGATGAAAATAAATAATTATTATTTGCAAGAAAAAATTATTAAGCTATATTTAGTTCCTGTTGTAATATGCTCTTCTATGATATTACTCGTGCAAAATAGTTTTGATGTTTCACATCTGCCGGGCACTCCGTGACGGCTCACATTTTTTTACTATATTTTTTCTTTCACGCTAAACGCTTTTCATCTGCTGTGGATGGACAACAAAATGTGAAAAAACATGTTGAATAATTGTTAACTAATAATAATATTTTAGTTATTTTTTGTTCATTATCAATAGTATTACTCTTGGCCTTCACATTTCCTACATTTGTGACCTATTGGGCATTAATGAAATATGATAAGCTTAGAATTGTGTACAGTATATCATCATAGCCAGCTTGTGGTGACATACTACATGTGGACATTAATTATAATTAGGATATTGTTGAATAATTTACTTTTTTGTACTGAAAATTTCATAATTTGATTGTTAATCTGTATTGAAAATTTTATTAAAATTGAGTCGATCTTTCTGTATGTTGCATTTTTCATGCAAAGCAGTATGTAAAAATAAATCAAAATAATTTACATTTAATGCATTCATCAACAAACTGATATGTGACCAAATCATTCAACATAACCTTGTTTTAATTGCTATTAGTTTATTAGCAGGCTATATTTGGGACTCCTTTATTATTCACATTAATTATATAATAAATGTCTTAATTAGCTATGAATTATAATTATCAGGATTTTTATATTATTATAAAAACAAAAAATTTATAGACTTTAGAACTAAAAGTTTTTTCTCCCTGTTACTTCTTTAATTATTGCACAATTATATTTATACACTGTGTTTCAACAAAAAAGTTTGTGTAATTTTTCAAGTAAAAAATTTTCCTTGGAGAATATATTTTCTGAAATACAGTGCTTCCAAGCAAACATGGACCCTGGAGCTTTCCTGTACACACCAAACCTCATCGTTTTTGAGCTTTCGATTGGTTTATTTGAATGTAGTTCTGAATTTTCCGGGGCTTATCTTTGCTTGGAAGCACTATATATTTGAAGCTAAAAAAGCAGCTTTTTCTCAAATTAAATCACTTTACTTGTGTGTCAAATCATGCTCCCCTAAATAAATCGGTCAAGTTGATCAAGATAAATTGGGGAAAATGTTTGAGATGGTTACTTTTCAGTGAGACACCCGATATATATTTTTGTTTGAGATATTTTGTTTAATGTTTTCTCGTTGAAACCTTGGATCTTCTGTGTCTATGTTAAATAACTTTGGTAATTTTGTTCTCTTCTTCGTGTCCAATTTAAATAAATTAAGCTTATAATACATCCACCTTAACCATGTTACGCGTTTACCACTGCCATTGTTAATAACGTATTTCATCAAACGTGATTTTACGTCACTAATGATTTTTTTTTCTTTTCAGATTACAGTGCTTTAATAATGGATCATCTTGCATTAAAGGTAAGTTTAATTTTGCGGGATATTACGAGAACTTTTTCCACTATTGAATTACTTCAGTTCTACTAAATGTAGATCTTAATAAGAAATTTGATCAGTTAGATAAAGTTACAAATGAGTTGATTCTTCACTCATTTTCTCAAAATTGCAGCTAATGTCGCAAGAAAAGTGTCATTCGTTTTCTTCATCATCTTAGGTAATGGAATTTGTTTTATTTAATTTAACGTCAAGTCCTCCACACTTCACAAGCTATGTATTTAGGTTTAATAAGAAATCTAATACCATTAAAGGAAATGGTGCCAAATTAGAACTTGGGGGTTAATTTAATAATCTTTTTCGACTTTGATATACAAGTCTTAATATCACACATCCTGCATGAATTTGAAGTGGTGTATTATTTTTTACAAATATTAGAATTATTTGAAATATTTTTGAGGCACTTTTTCTTATCTTTGAATGAATTTACAACAAAAATAAGATTGTTTTCCTGCTTTGAAGTCCATACAATCAAAGACGAGGAATTTGGTTAATAGAGGACCAAAGAATGATTTAAATTTACTAATAATAATAACCTAATTGTTTGCTATTTCTAGCTTGCAATATATATATAATTCTAATTTTTTTCTATTCTATTGCTTTTCTGTCTTCATTATTTTATTAAAGCTTGTTCTGTCTCTTTCAGCTCTTCACAATTTTTCAAATGTTATAAAGACTCTCTTCTTCTTCTTTCAACCAATATTTGTTTTCATTGCCTTTGCTTCCACATTGGCAAAAAACAATACATATATTTCTTTCAATTTTTTTTGTTTTTTTTTTTTCAGAGATTTTGGTAGTCTATCAGTCTTCTTCCTCTCCTTTGTTGCCTACATACTTTCTTTCTTTTATTTCAATCTCTGTCAGCTCTACACCTTTTATTCTCTACTTTTCTGTCACTCAATTTAGTCTCGGAAATTTATTTCCAGGTAAAAAACATCTTTTAGCTGCTATGTGCGACTAATGCTACCAAAACAATTAAGAGATGTCTGATTTATTCACTTGCATGAGCTTTAGCTTATTTGCTAGTGAAACGTGAACTTTAAGCAAAAGTATAAGAACATTTTGTCAAAGAAAATCAACACAAAATAGTATTCCCTAATAATAATTATTATAATATGCTTTTAAAAACAATTATCCAATACCTATGTACGGCTTGAATCATCAGCTACAAGTATGTGGGTTTGACTGTACGATTCAAGGAAAAAAAATTACAATTTTTCCAACTCAAACGTTCAACAAATGAATTTTGTTTTAAAACAGCGATATCGTCGAACATTATTGAAAGCAAAAAGCCAAGGAAGTGTTGACTGCACAATAATTTAATTGCGCGCTAGACACCCACTAAAGCAGCTGCCAACATCAAAAGTTGAGAAACCGAAAAAAAGCTACTCTAAATCACAGATATCAATATTAATAGATACAATTTGAAATAAAAAGTATATCGCTGATTGGACAACCAAGTTGTCACTTTTTGTTTCAAATGTTAAAAATGTAGTGAAATTGGTAAACGTTCAAGATCCGGCAGGACACAAAGGGTTAATTGCGGTTTTAAGTGTTCTGATATTTTTCTGCTACCTTAAAAAAAGCTATTTTTATGCTACTCACTTTTATTTTGTAATATTTATCAAGTTATTCGATTAATGTTTCGTTTTATTTTTAGTTTTATGGGTAACGTAAAAACACCAAACATTTACCAACGGACAAACCAAAACGAATTAAATTTTAGGTGAATCAAGCCGAGCTTTGTTATAAATACATTTGGGCATTGACTTATAAATACTTTTGTTTGAAAAATTGTTTCGACTCTCAAGTTCTCGGGAAGTCTGCGCTTAAAGTTTTGTTGTTTTTTGAGAGTGGAAAATTTTCTTTTGGCACATGCTGAAATGACAAATCAGACATTTTATTAGTCAGAGTTGCGGGCTAATGGAAAGCATATTTTATTGACGCAGCTAATTCGACTTTTTTGATTTTACAAATAAAAAATTCCTAGTCCTGTATTTTTTTTAATCAAGTACAATAGAGGGAGTTATTTTTTGACAGATTTCACGGGGATTACTCGAGCTTTTCAACCATTTTAGCAAAACGAGACTAATGGACAAAAGTTTTATGCACATTAACGTTTTGTAAAAAATATAAATAAAATGAGTCGTTATTTTCAGAACACACTTTGATTTGCTATTCTTTCTGGATTGCTATCGATACTTCAATTTGAAATTTTTTTTATCTGGAGATAATTCAGCAGCCCACAATTTTACTCCCTTGACGTTTGTTGATGAATTTAACGATTTGTTCGCCTACGAAAGAACGACAAACAAATCAAAAACGTTTTTCCCGACTCAATTAAAGTAAATTCTTCTTATGTCAATTGGAAATTTTCAAATGTTTTCAGGTTTGCATTTAAGCTTTTGGTTATCCCCTCATTAAACAAGCGTTTTGTTATACAACTGAAATTGATTTTTTCCTGAAACTTAATTTAAAAAAATTGTACTTCAATTAATTATCGGATTTTTTGTGATAAAATCAAATTTCGTAGTATAATTAAGACAGTAAAATTTGTTACTTGATAGGGATAAGAAACGTAGATAAGTAATACACGTTTTTCTATCTATTATCCGATAAAGAAAATAGAATTCTAGTGTTAAGGCCAGGGTCAAGTGAATACTATTATGTATATCGGTTCCATTGAAAAATCATTTTTTCCATGGTATTTTCATGGTTGACGTATGCAGAAGCAACACTATTTCAATGTCAAAAGAGCTGTTTTGCGTTGCACTACAAATTTCATTTTCATGTTCATAATCAACTTAATTTACAAAAGCTCACGCCAGCGGTATTGAACTTGATGTCGTTTGCTGAAACCTTGGTAATCACATTTTTTAACAAAACATCTATTAGCGGTTTTGCAATACAATTGTTTAACTTTTGATTAATTAATAACTTTTTGAAATATTAATATTGCCTTTGGGAACTTTTAATTGAGTGTCAGAGTTATAAAGTTTAAATGTGCACTATATTGTTCGATATGTTAAAAAAGGCCAAAGTTAATTAGTGTTAGCAACAGATTTCCAGTAAAAGCATTTCACTGTATCTGCAAAATCATCTAAATTTAGAGAGAATTTTGTTCTTTGTATATGTTTACTTTTTTTACCGCTGACATCCAGCGTATTGGACTTTTGCCAATTTTAAAAGCAAATTAAAGTTTTCGGCATATCAACACTAGATGGCTGTTTCGCCTTTTTTCAATTTGTTTTCTCTCAATATTTTCAGTTTTATTTATATATTCCTGAATAGTTCATAAAGAGTCTAAATGTATTCAGTGGTTTCAGGTTCATATTCTTAAGAACTTGTATTTGTGGTAATTATTTATAACGCTATGCCGTATTTGAATTTGTGCCACATGTCACATATATATTCTATTAAATTTATTAAAAACCTTCAGTATACTAATCTGTATAAGTAATCAAGTAAAGACAACTAAGAAAGGAGAATGGATGTGAGAGAATGAGAGAAATCAAATATGTTTAGGAATTATATTACTATGAAAGAGTTACGAAAGGCAAACAAGATTATAGAGTTGATAGTGATTCTGTGGTACATAGCTGAAACGAAGCTGGAGGCGAGTATCTTGAAGTGGTTTTAAGACTGCCTTATGAGAAAGGAAGCGAAAAGAGAAGATTAGATCAAGGTAGATAGCAGGAGAGCAATCAAATTTGAGAAAAAACAAATTGTTATGACTGGAAAGATCACGGAATAAATATAGAAGTGTAGAGGTTTAAAGGATAAAAGAAACAGATAGAAAAAAATTATTCTGGACTGAGTTATGAAATATTTTGATTTGCGGAAAAGGGTGACAAAGACTGGAAAATGCTGGCAAGGCTTATGGAAGTAGAAATGAATTTTATCAAACGTAATGTAGTAAATTTCCGTGGAAACTTATTCTGTAAGTTCCAAAGGACAGCTCTTTACCAAGCAAACTTTTTTTTCTTAAAATTTTATAACACTCAATTATAGTTTTTTTTTTGACTTTTGTACTTCGCTCTTCTGCAAAAACCCAACAACCTCAAATTGTTTTTCTTTTTCAAATAAGTAGGTAAATAACAATTTTGATTTGAAGAAAAGGATGACAAAAAGTGGAAATTGTTGGCAAGGTTTAGGTGTGGAAATGAATTTTATCAAACTTAATAAATGTAGTAAATTTCTCTGCTTCTTTTCGAAACGTATGTTCCAAAGGACAGCTACCAGCCAATTCTGGTGGTTTGCCAAGGAAAATATATATTTTTTAATTTAATAAAACTGTTGAGGTTAGCTTTTTTGTATGAAGGAAAGAAATTTTCAGGAAAAGGGTAGAAGCTACAATATATTCTAATACGATAATAATACCAATGCAAATTGATTCAAACTAGATCCGTCGACTTGGACATGTTTCGTTCTAATTGGAGCTTATTTGGCAGTAACCAAAGAAGATAGAGCACATTACATATCCTAGATATGGGCTTGCGACAAAAGCCACTAACGTGATAACTTCTAACAACCTGGTTTCCCATCTTTTTGATGTAAGCTTAGCTTCTAATAGATATCGCTAAGATTCCAAAAAAGAAGCGTTTGAAAGCTAATTAATTGTATATTAGTTTAGTTTTAGTTGAAATAAAATTTTTCATCATTCTAATATTATAAGTTGCTGGTAATATATATTTTTTTTAATAGGGGTTGTTGATTTGTGTATAGGAAGGTGGCATGCATGTTTTTTTGCGAGTTTTGAATTTGTGAGAATCCAAGTTGAATAATTGTGTTTTTTTTTGTCATCGAACAGTGGATTTCTTTTCTAGTCGACATCCGGTATGTTGGAGCTTTGCCAAAATTCGAAAAAAAAAAATTAAACATTTAGAGTATCGAATAGCGTTGGAGGTTTAATTTTTTTATATAAAATCCAGCGATTTGTAAATGCTTTTACGCTTTTGGCTCGTTATGTAGTTATGTGGAAAATAGGAAAGCACAATAATTGCAGAAATTGATTGTTTAAACCGGAAATTCGTAAAGGATTTTAGTGATAACAATCGGAAAGATGTTTTGGGCATAAGGCATAAGTTACCGGTAATGTGATCTATCAAATGGGGAGGGAATGGCTCGTGCTTACGGCATACCAATGCCACGTGTGTTCCGTACGTTGTGCACAGCTGTGGCACGGCCGCCGCCGCCACACGGCCAGTAGGGGGCATTTACTCCAAGACATGTGTGCATTTCACCACACAACAGGGGCCGTTGCATTTGTTTGCTTGCTTGTTGCATTACTGTCTGTGGGGTACCACTACAAGGGTAGGTGAACGCTGCATAGATACACTATCAATGCTGCACCATGCGAAACACTAAACCCACAAATTCTGGTTTATGTCTTCCATCGGAGGAAGTTAGGAAACAGAAAGGGGAAACTTGAGGGATTTATCACAAAATTGATGAAGCACTCCTGCAGAACTAAAACATAAAAAAACTCGCATTATAAAATCTTCTATAAATATATTCTAATCAAAATTACTATTTATAGCAATATTTTCATTTACCGACTTCTTGGCATAATAATTAAAACTTTCAAATATTCGAAATATTTGACCAAATAATAAGTGATCAAATCAAAATGACAGAAATAATTAATGAACATTGGAGAAAACTTTGTTAGAACTCAAAGCATTCTAATTTTTTTTTCTTTTTAATTAGAAATCAAATATTAATTGAAACATTTGGTACAATTTCTATAAAAACACGACTATATTTTATAATTTTTCAAAACTTTTATTCTGCAACCGGATCAATGACATGGCTGGGATTATTATTATCTGCCGTATGCTTTTTTCCACTGTAATTTACAATAATCAATAAATGACACTTATTTTATTGGAGAAAAATGCAATTTTATTCTAGTTGCACTGTACCAGTTTCCATAAATAAACCAATTTCCTTTATATATATATATATACCTTTTGTTGAGAAGTCTATTTTTATTTAATCTTTTCTATTGTACATTTGTATCTGGACTTCTTTGAAGCCTGGAGAAACGTAAGTTCAGGGAAAAATTTTTAGTCTAAAAATAGCCACATTTAAATTATAGACATATTTTTAAAAGTTTATGCTAAAGATATTAAAAACTTTTCTATTCAAGTATATTACAAGGAATATATTATTACTGGTTCTGAAACTTCATAAAAGGATAAACTTTTCAAGTTATCATAGAGATTTATAAGGCAACAATTCTCCGATGAATTTTTAAACTCATTGATACTCTGCTTGAATTTGACAAACTACCTTAATTTAAGGATAAATTTAATTATAATGATTTTTTAAAACTAAATCTGGACGTATACGCACAAAAAACTGCCAAAAATGCATAGAAAGCCTAAACACAAATTCTGTTGTTTTTTTTTGTAAAAATGTAACTAAATTAAATTATATTGCTAATTTAATTAACTATTTTAAGATCATCAGCAAAATAAATATTACTTTCCGGCAGTCGCTGACATTACTAGACTTTCACTGATGCTTCTATTTCTTAAAATATAATACATGAATTGCTTTATCTATAATATCTCATAAAGGTTTATGTATTCTGCTAATCCTGAGCACAGCAACGTGTTTGATAGTGAAGATAAGACGTTCTATGTTATATGATTTTATTTCTGTTTGTTTTGTCGAATTTCCGAAAGGGCTATTCTGATTTTGACAAGACTTCCACCGGCTGATATTTATATGGAGAAAGTTTGACATGTTTTTTATTCTAATATATATCTTGTAGATATGGAGAATTGCATTTCTGTAATTTGTGTTTTTTTTCTCTCATATTAAAAATGTATAAATTTTTATTGTTTGGATTATTTTTTGTATATATACGGTTGAAGCTTTTTATTTTGTATTGATTTTTAGAACTAGAAAATGTAAGTACAATCGGAAGTAGCATCCGACACACTTTTTATAGTGACTGATGGATTGAACGATTATTTGGTCTAAAAATATATTTGAAAAAGCTTTAAATAGAGGATTATCTTTAGACCTCTTCTAAAAATAATATTTTATATCAATTTTAAGACTAGGTGACATTTTATAAGGCTCTCATTAGAGATAAATCAAATACTTTGACATTGGGAGGTTTATATAAATCGTGTGATTTCTAATGACATGAATAGTAATTTCTTGTTAATGTTGGAAATATAAGCTCATTCATTGAGCTGTTCTGTCAACATTTATTATGTTTGCGTGCCGTATGAATGATCAAGTGGTATTTTGTTTATGAGCTAACAAAAGATGAACGTCCCTCCTGTACATAAAAAAATCAATAATTAGTGCGTTATCCAAGTCAAGTAAAGCTCATTTCGCAATATTTTTCAAATGGCAAAAGCACAATTCTTATTTTATGCAACCCAGAAATTGATTGAATAAAAAGTGAGTTTATAGGCCACGTAACTGCTCAACTCTGCTAGTACAACCCCATAAAATAATTAATCGCGTGACGATAATGAAGTATTAAAATTTTAATACTTTATTAATTGAAGCGTATAATTATTAATTCATATTTTACTTTATAACAAGTGTAGAAACCTAAAATTACTATTTTTAGATAATCTCGAATATTTTTCAATTATAAAGTTTTATTTTTACATATTTGTGGTCAAGAAAGTAACGAATAGCTTATTTTGAATTTTGTTGGTTTAAAATTAATTTTATCACCGTGACTAGTAATAGTTTGAAACTTTGGAGGTACTTAAACGCCGAGCTTTATAGCGGTTTCATGCTTTTTACTAGTTTCTAAAATTGATCTATAATTAGGTATTCTTTCTCCAATAACAAAAGGAGATTTATCCAAAACTACTTCATATTTTTTGTATTTTAAGTTGAGTTAAATGGCTTATCCTACAATTGGTAGAGCCCCAATTGGCTTTACCAATTAAAGTGAAAACTCAAAGTTTTTGATATTCATCTTGTGATAAACGAAAAAATTCTTACAGTATTTTATTTATTAAAAAAAAAAACATATATTTTGTCTAAAAACTAATGATGTTTTTGACGAGATAGAATGCAAAGGTAGCAGATGTCCAGTTCCTGAGAAACTGTTCAAAACTTATTATGAAAGATTCTGAACGTTTGCTGTAAATTTGTTAAATTCTAGAATTAAAAAAGAATACGTGAAGAATAAAAAAGAGTGCGTTGTGAAGTCTCCACATGGGTAAAGTAAACTAAGATTAGGGGTTGTCATTCACGCAATAAGTTTGCAAAAAGAGACTCGTGGAGCTATTGTGTAACCACAATTTTACAACTCTATTGTGCCAATTGTAAAGCTTAGAGTTTTGGGTTTACTACACTACTGTTTATTTATGGGCTGTGGAAACCTAGAATGTTGTATTGAAAAGAAGAGTTCTTTTCTATTGTTGTTCTATAGGGCAGGTATATATGGAAAAAGCTATTTAGCAAATTGTCAAAATAAAGCATTATTTCTTCAATTTCATACTCTGATAAGGTTTTTAGATTTGTTTGAGTAAAAAAGGCTATTTTACTGAACGTTTACCTTAATTTTATGTCTATGCGTCACTGTGCTTATAGTATACTTGTTCATTGTTATGTAACAACGTATTATCGCCATTTGTTCATTCCAAAATTATAGATAACATATTTGATAACCTTGAGTTATCTTAATTTTGACATTTTGTAGCCATGACTTACACTTTAACGAAAAAAACGTAATACCACTCATTCCACAAAACTGTGCATTTGTACTTTTTCTGCTTTATTTTTTTAATTAATCAAAGAGGCAGAATTTTAAGAGGCTTCTCTTTTAACAACTTTCCTCCAATCGCAGTTTTCTTCTCAAATACAACAAAAAATCAAAGAAAATACGATATGTTTCTACTGCGTTTAATTGAAGGACGTTTAACACAATTTAATTTTGGCGAAACCATAAATAACCAAATTAGTTTCGTTAACAGTGATCTTCCTTGTTTATTTTATTTAAAATATAAACTGCTGTATCATTTAAATAAAGCGAACACTCGACTGTGCTATTTATTAATATTTTTTTGGATTATTAGGCGAGAATGGTTTTTATATTTTGCATTGGAATATTTTTTCACTTATTTTAAAATTTAACCCACTCTCTTAAACCAGTGGCGTACTTTAAACTTTTGTCACTTGAAAGGGTCTCCAATTACATTACAACCCATTTTTTCTTACTAAATTTCATACTTATTATAATTAGTGATTCTACAAATTGCAATAAAATTTTAAAAAAATGGTTTTCAAATGAATTACTCTATTTGAGCATACCGAGAAACAAAATTTATACAAAAAAAATCAGGATATGATTGAAAAAATGAGTTATAAAATCAAATTCTCGAGCAAGGAAATTAGAAAAATGGGTATAAAAAATAATGAAAAAGGAAGAGAGATTTGTCAATTTTTAATTAACCACATTTGATCTACAAAATTTAGTTGGAAAAAAGCTTTTTATTCCTGATGTTCTTTTACTTTTCTCACTTAGTATACATTTCGTAATGTAATTAGTGTAGTAAGCGTTGATGGAATGTTTTAAATTTGTCTATTAGAGCGTTGAGTAATCGGTGTTCAATAATTCTTTCAATAGATTTTTCAACAAATTATTGTGCCAATTGTTAATTATAACTGATTTATTATTATTAAATTTATAACTGATTTTAGTTTCGGATAGTGGAAAACCAAACCGTATATGAATCATTTCTGTAGCAGAACATATTCAAATGTTATAATGTTGGTTTTTTTCTCATAATTTCAAGGGCACTAATATTCCCAATTAATTATTTTGTTAAATAGAATTTTTTAGTTTGCAGTTATATTTTCTGACCTTTCATACATTATTTTTCTAGTTGTTATTCGTAAAAGACTTTGAGTTTTACGTACTTTGGCACTAGCAGTATAATGAGATAATGTAAACAGCAGTTACTACTTTATGTAAGTTTTTTTTTACTTATTAGCATTTGAAACGAAATTTATAAGATTTTGATTAATTTTTTTATTTCCTGGTTGTTTTGGTCTACTGATCATCTTGGCAATTGTTATGAGGTCATTTGGAAGAATCTGGATATGAAATAATGAATCAGTTACAATTTTGTCTCTTGTTAAAAACACCTCATTTTACTAGGCCAAAGTATAGAATTTTGAAAAAGTGCCAAGTAATTTTTAGTCTAGTTGTAAATAGGCGTACGCTTCACGTAGTTTTTGTAAAAAACATGTCAAATGACATATGTTTTCTAATTTTTTTTTCAAGTATTGTGACCTCGTTATAAAAATTTTGAGCACTAGAAAATGTAAAATATGACACGGTATTGCTTATTTTTTTCATTATTTTGACGTGTTCAAATTTCATTCGGATAATTTAGTCGGAACACAAATTGTTCATAAATTTTTTTAAGATCTACCCACGGATCTGCTCTTGTGGCGTTTGAATAATAGGGAAAAGAATAATCACAAGAGTATCTGATTTTAAACTCCCTTATTTTTCTGGAACAAGACCATGAGTAGAATGCGAATCTACAATTTCTTAAGTGGACTACTTACTGTCTTTTATTTTAGAAAAGCACTTTTGATAATAATTAAAGTTTAAAAAAAGTATTAGTCATTTGATGGAAGATGGTAGAGATTGAATTTGTAATAAGTACATAGCTATAAATCGTTGTGGGCTGCGCGTGTACATATCAAGGTGATTTATTTCTTACTTTTTTTGTTTTCCGTGGTGTTGTATTCTTGAAGTTTTGAGTATTGAAATAATTATTTTCCTCTATTGTTCTTGGAAAGTCTGCAGTTTTCAAATCAATGAAAAACTGTTGAAATTATGGCTAAAGCTGCTATATCTTCAAACAGAAAAGAAGAAAAGAAGAAACCCGAGAGGTTATCTTCTTTGGTTTGAATTTTATGCAAAAAGAGGCTTTACGCTTTCAAGCATGCAGGCCCGTATTGTAGAATGCGGTACTTAGCTGGCAAAGATCAGCTCATGGGACAGAAATTTTAGAAAACTGACTTTGTGGAGCAAAGTCTTGGCATTTTTGAATAAAACAATTTAGTTTAGTTCATAAAACATTAAGTTTTTTATTAACGTTGCTTGAGCTTCGACTTGAAGATCATCTGTATTGCAGCCGAAATTCCCAATTAAAGATAAATAAGTTTTTTGTTCTTCTTTCAAAAATCTTTTGTGTGTCTCGATGAAAAAAAACTTTAAAAAGAAAAACAAAGTAGTCAAAAGTAAGATATAGACTGAAACTTTTTCGTATGTTTTTAAATGATATTTTGCTTTGAGAAAGTAAAAGCTTTGGTTCAAAGCAGTATTTTTCTCTAAATGAAAACACTTTCGAAATATGTTTTGTAATAGACATTTTAATATTGATTCCGTTTTTATGTGAATGAAGGAAAATGTTTATTGGAAAAGACGTGTAGCGAGAATAGACAACTGTTCTGCTGTCGCCGCCACGTAACTACATGTGTTTCGGCGAGATGAAATGATTGTAACGTTACTACGCACGAATTAGAGGTATTGGGGGTAAGTGGGTAGTTTTGTAATAATTTAAAATTGCAAACGTCTTTGGAGTTGACTGTTAATTGAAAAGCTATCGCTTCGCATCTTTTGAGTGTGTGAATGAGTTTCCGAAGGCGGAGAACACGTGCGCCCCCACGTGTCCTTCGCGAGGGGTTGGAGGACGCCGCCTTCTGTGTGCGTCACTCCGCTACCTATTGATTGCAGTTGCGTACCGACGATGGCTCTGGTCATGGCCGAGATTGTCGTTGGCATGACGATCATGGCGTTACCATGTCTTTACAAAGTATTTAATACACATGAAATCAGACGAAGTGGCATAAGGCAAAGGCTAAGCGTTTTGAAGATGTATCGATCAAGAATTTTTTTTGATATCATTTTCATTCTTTAAGTCATTCTGTTCCGTAAAGTTCAACATTCCAAAACACTACAAAAGCAGCTGATATAACAATATTGTTAGATACAGCTTATTTTTTCTTTTTGATGTTATTTTTTACTCATGCCATTCCCAAGATTTAAATCCTTCTGCTCTTTAACTTATCTTGAATCTTGTTGTTTGTATTTTATAAATCCGTTTCAATCAATATAAACAAACTACTGGTATAATTAAGGAAGTTGTTTCATAGGATCTTCTGACCTTTCGAGGATTGTTAAAAAATAATGATTTTTTAGAAAATTCAGAAAATAAGTGAGTTTCAATTTTGAGAAGGAGGAAATTTGGCGCGTCAAACTTCAATTCTGTGAGGGAGATAGTAACTTAGGGGATCAAATGACATTAATGTATTGTAATTCTCTTCATAATCAACATAATCCAGAACTATGTTAGTCAGACTTCTTATTCTAAAATAGTTCTGGATAGTGCAGCTCTAACAATGCCTGTTCCATCCAAACCATCTTATTTTGGTTTTTCAGATTAATAATAATAAATATTACGTATTTTTCTCTCAACTATGTTTTATTATCAGTAAAAAGTGTTTTGTTTTTCCATACGCCTGAACCGTTCTTCATTTGTTAATGTTTGTACATTGTAATGAATGTAGACACGCAGAAACGCATGCAAAAACACGTGATTGGAATCATTGGAGCTTCTATTGGTTGAACCATCACATGGTTTTGCACGAAGTGCGTTGATTGGCTGGCTAGACAGGCTACAACACGTGATCGTGTTTACCTCTATTTCGTCTTTAACTTGAAAATACTATAGACGAAAAATTATTTTATTTATGTAAATACTTTTCTAGTTTATGGTAGAGCTTGCTTCTTTTCTAGGTTGATCTTATTATTGTGCTGAATATTTAAGACGTAGCACCTGTTGTACAATGCTCTATTTAATTATCATAGTTGCGACGATTTTGGTTTTATTTTGGAATTTTTTAATTGCAAACCGAACGGCTTCCTGTATGTAACAATGTGGTCAATCATGCTCTGTAACTCGGCCATGTTGTTTGCTATAATTACAGTATGGCCTGTGATCGAATATTATTAATTCTGATAAGTATTATATACTGTAATATCTCATTTACTCCGTCCACTGTATCTAGTAGCTTCTGAAAAGATGTTTAAGAGTGGAAATAGAATGCAACTCTAGATGCTGCTTGTTCAACTCTTACTTTGGCAGTTTGATGCCAATGGAGGTTGGAAATAATATTTATGCTCTTCGAATTTAGGTTTTTCTTAGGATTCAAACCAGTTCAAATGCTTCTGTATGGTCTATAAAACGCGCAAAAACGTTAACGTTTTCGACACAAGATTTGAAGCCATTTGAAAACTCTTTTAGTTAAATTTTTTACTGGAAGTTTATAACAACATTTGGGAGTTACATAGACAATTAAAACATCTATAAATTGATGTATCGCTTGACCTCTTGTGCCATTTAACATTTTTAAGGTGGGTTGCTACCACGCGCCCAAGTTTTGGAGGTGGATTTTATGTCACATTTAATAACAAAGTTGATGTATTTTGGAATTTTTTGAAGACTCTTTAATTTCAATTATTCAAGGTGGTCAAGCTTAAATTGTATAAATGTAGAATTATTTTTGAGGGTTTCGTGCTTTTGAGCTTGCGTCGTGTTATGCCACTGCTACATTTGTCTCAAGGAATTTATCGTTATTTTAGCGTTCTTGTTTTCTTTTTACGTAGCCTTTTATGTGTGCAGCAGAAGCGTGCAAAGCTAATAGTTTTCGAATTAATTTTCTGCTCGCTCGTGCCATAATGAATGTAGTCGATTGGTTATGGATTAGTGACCAGGAAATAAAAGAAGGTACTGAACTATTAAATATCCTTCCTACGCAGCTTGGCTTGCTCAGGATTCAACCAGAGGCAAATTTAATGTTAATAATGTGCTATTTTTAATTTTATTTTCTATCAATTAAAAAAAAATATTTGTTAAAACTTTTTCAACACAATACTACCCTACATTTCCTAGAAAAGAGAAGAAAAAGTAATACAAATCCTCGTATAGGTATCATGTGGTCAAACATTTTATCTGCTAGCATGCCATGACTTTACTTTGTGATTAAACATTTTATGTTTATTTAAATATTACAGATTTTATCCCAGATTAATTTATCGGGTAAAACAATATTGATTTTTACAATTTACTTTTGCACTCTAAGATTTCTAGTATCTACTACTTAGATATTATAAAGTATTGTTGAGTTTTCGTCCAGTGAGATAGTTAAGAATAAAAATGCCGGTGATTTTTGTCTATTGCTCTATAAATATATTCTTTCTGATTCACAATTTTTGTGACTTTTACTAATTAACTTTTAGTTACTGGCTCCTAGACTATATACTAGTCATGGATAAAGAATATTATTAGTGCACATTATAATGCTTTAAATCCACTAAGTTTCTAAAATCTATTAGAAGAAAAGTACTTGGAAATCACATTTGTTACATATTCAAACGAGATAAAATTACCTGAAATAATTGGCTATTAATATTAGATACAAGGTATTTTTGAATACGATCCTCCAATAATTACTTTCTTATCTAATATGTCTCGGACATAGCAATTTCCAACATAAAAGATAATGAAGATTCACCTTTTCCACCATTATGTGGATGTTATTTATAAAGTTTGATTATTTTTTCTAAGAAATGCAGAGTCTGGTTATATGAAACTCAAAAAATGTATTAGAACGTTTTGGTTTTACCCGAAGTTTGTTATAAACAGAAAACTTGAAAAGTATTTTCTTATAGTAATTACATAAACTTGTTAATCTCTGTTATTTTGATGTGTATGTGCTGTTAGTAAAATTTGACATTTTTTAAATGATTTTCAAAATCAAAAAAGCTGTTTTAGAATCATGTGTCTCTAAAAATTTGTGAGTCTGTATAATCTCATCTAGAAAATTAAAAGAGTTATCAGAAAAAAATAAAAATTGAAATAAAAGTTTAACTTTAAGCAGGTTATCAACGACTTTGGTACGCTACTATAAAACGATTGATGAGTTGTAACTTGGAACCGCAATTATTAGGAGAAGTTTGAAATATCTATTCTATAGGAGGTATTTCTATAGTTTTCCAATATGTGGGAAAAGTAGTTCCCAAAAACAAATGGTGTCTTTTAATAGGAGGCACCCGTTCCGAGAGGTTTTACTGTAAAATGATTATGTTTTACGTATTTTTATCATGTTTCATTAAGGGCTATCAAGATCAAGCTATCGATTCTTAAAGCACAAAGTGATATCATTTAACAAGTCTAAGGTTTCAACACTTAAGCTTCAGACGGGTTTGTACAGAATAGAAAATGTACACATTTGATTGATCTGTCGTGCTTTTGTTGAGCAGCAAAAACGCTTTAAGCACATAGAAATGATTTTTATATAGAAAAATAGATGTTTCGTAATTGAACTGTCTATGACATGTCTTAACTTCTGTCAATAGAAATGTGGAATTTGTTTTGCTAATTCTAGATGTAGATTGTAGATTTTAATTAGTTAATAAGTTTAAATATATGTATATAATCTGTAGTGATTAGCCTAATTTATTTTTTAAATTTTCGCTCTATTAGCAAATTTATTTTTAGTATTCCATATTGCTTTTGGCACGATTTTGAAATTGTACGCAGCAAATTGAAATGTATTACGAATGTGTACCATATTTATTTACTGATACGAACTTTAAATCATATATCATACAAAATACAAGCCGTTTCAAGAGCAGCTGCCTTATTATGCTCGTTAGTTTGCATTTGCAAAATTGCAGATTGCTGCCTCTATACCTTCCGTGACTCAAGTTTACATTTTTATTTCGCTTGTTATCGCATCTAAGTTGAGTTTTTTCTGCTACAAATAGTAGCAACAATTAGCAACAATTTTTCTTCCACTTGCTATTTTTAGTTCCTGCTTTGAATATTTTTATTATTCTCCCCTTTGAAAATACCATATGTTGCATGTTTGAAATGAACCTGCTGCTATTACCTTGATCGCCATAAACAATTTTAATATAAATATTTACTTTTTCTTTATGATCTTTGGATATGGTGCTAAATTTTTTTATGCAAAAAAATTCAGTATCAAATGTTGGCGATATTTGCACAATATCAACTAATTGACGCAATCATTCACCTATACTCAGCTTGTGTAAATATTTCAAACTAATTGCACATCCATATTCATTCACAAATTTTCAAAATATAAAATTCACTAATTAAAACGAAAAAAGAGCCACTTTTTATTGGAAATCTTGGTGGAAGAATGGGAGCAGCTGTCTCCTGAAGTTAGTCACAATTTGGTACAAAGTATACCCCGACGTAGTTTTACGTGTTAGAGGAGGCCATACCCCACTATAAAGTGTAAAATTTTTCTAATTTTTTTAAACGTTTGTGTTGAAACAACAAAGCTCTTACACTTCAAACTGCAGCATTTTTTGTTTTTTTCCTATAATCGTGGGACCCAGATGACAAACATTTTTATGAAATTGTTAGAGAAAAGTCTAATAATACTGAAATATAGAGATACTTTTGTTTTTAATTAAGATTTTTATTCATTCTACCTTGTTTTATTTAGTTTGGCGACAAAAAGATACTTACTGGTTCATTTCGAGTAGGGAATTGAACCTACACTTAGTCTGTCGCTTCATCTTTTTGCACCAGAGCCCCTATATTATTACATATTTCAATTGACAAGTTTATTTTTGAACAAAGTCGAAATTAAATGGTTATTAATTATTTTGTCAAAAATAATTTTATATAAAAAAATTAATTTTGTTTTTTATAAGATAAAATATTCTAGCAACAAACCCGTGATATATCTGTCTTTAGAACGACATTGAATTTTGTTTTTAAAAAAATTAGTTTCTCAGCAATTTCAAAGTCTCAAAGCCTTAGTTTAATAATGTCGTTTCATTCAAAATTGTTAATTAATGAAAGCTCTATAGATTTGTGCTTTTTTCCGAATTTTAATTAAAGTTCTCAGGTTTTTTCGCATTTTTTATACAAAGAAACCGAGGAGTGTGAGTGGGCCAATGATAAAGCAATTTGCGGACATTGAACAGCCTAATTTGTTATTTCGGCTTTTTTTAAGTGCTTGTGTAATTCAATTTTAGGGCAAAGTTTACCGTATTTGAAAACAAAAGGCTAAATGACAGTGTCTTGTCATCTGAGAGGTTTTCAAATAATTACAATGTATTTTGTAATGACTGAGTTCTAAATAGAGAAGGAGGAGGCTCACTAATTGCGGTTAATCAGAATTTACCAGCTTAGGTTTTGTGTAAACTTCGCCGCTATCAAAAGGCCTTAATTTATTATAAATATTAATTATGTTATGTATCTCACCAGTTAAAGTTCTATATGATTACAAACATATATTTGAGCATATTAAATCATCAACCTTTCAGTACAAAAAATAATTATCAGAAGGAATTTAATAAAGACGTTTTGAGGTTTTTACCTCTCATCAGTGTCTTCTAAAGACAACATATCTTAGTAAATTATTATTATTATTCAAATCTGGTAAAAGCGTAATCGGCACATTAGAAACACTTTAAAAATTTTTTTTCTGCTTTTTAACATAAAAAATTATTATTAATTATTGCAAAAAAGTTAATCGCGGAAATTTGATATGGCGAGTGAATGTGAGTTTTCGTTATACAGAAGTTCGACTGTATGTATCAAAATTAACTGCTTATTATAATATTTTTGTTTTTTTAATATAAAACCTAGTTCTGTAAAGTAATCATTTCCAAAAAAAAAAAACAGTAAGAATTGGTTAATTAGTGGGATTAGATTTTGTAATATTGTCTGATGGAAATTGATACTTGATATTAATTGATTTTGAAGTAAAAATATTTTTTAACTAAAATGTGACAAATTTATGCAATGAAGCAAGCGATTCTTACGTAGTTTTAAATTAAAAATGACGTAATTGATTCTATTTATTGTTGGTAAATTCTAGGAAATTTTGAATAATATAGAGGACAATTTTAGTGTTATTTGGCACTATATATTTTTAGATATTAATTAATTTTTTTTTTATTTCTTTAAATTCTTAATGCTTTTATCGTGTTAATGCAAATGCCATTAAATAATTGAAGAAAGCGCATTCAAGCTTTATGAAATTATTTGTTTATTGTTTCAGATAAACTGCACATATCAAATCGACTAGCTGATGATAGTGGACCGTAAGTATATAGGATTTTTATCAGTAAATGACATTTTGGTAGTGTTTGGTGTTAAAGATCTTATCAGTCCGCGAACAATAGTAATCTTTATAATTTAACTATTTAGATAAACGAAAGATAAATAAAATAAAGCAAGTTGACATAAATTTCTTTAAAGATGTTATATTACATTTACCCGATAAAAATGATAGTATCGATCAAAAATAATACTAAATAAGCTTCGCTTCTCTCATTTCTGACGTCAGAATAATAAAACGCATTTGCCGCTCTTAATATTATATTTTTGCAATGGATTGTAAACGTCGCAATCAATATCAGACGAGTATATTACAAGCCATTCCTTGTGGTAAATTATTGTTGCAACATGGAACACCGATACAATAAGGTACTATTTTAGTTAGAAAAATCAATCTGAATTTTTTATCATTATAGATTGCTGACAGTTCACAGCAAGACTGGTCATTTCCATAGCAACGCTTCCAATATAGTTAAAATCGGTTTAGTGATGGAGAAATCAAACAGTGTTGTATTAAATCATTGGTATCTAATCAGATTTCCAATTGAAAGCACAAAAGCATTTGCAGAAAACTAAAATACAGCTTAAGCCACTATCAGAAACATTTCCATGTCTTTAAGTACCCACCTATATCACAGCAACAAACCAGTCAACTAAAATTTCAATATCTAGACATATACAGTATGGCTCAACAAACCAGTTTTGTCGAGACTTTTTTAAAAAATTAAAAAAAAAACTCCGACAAGTAATTTTTTTGTGGACAGTCATAAATTTAGCAACACGTCGTTCTTCTAAGTGGTTTTGCACTTATAACTCTTGAACTTTTAAAAAATATTAAGGTTTTCGAAACGTTTATAAGAACATTATTTTTTTTAATTAATACATTATTTTTTGATCATTTATAACTGAAAAAACGTACGAGAAAAAGTAAGCTTTTTGCATCTTAACGATATCATGAAGAAATCCACAACTACTTTTCTAAATATCTATCAGTCACAATCAGAAAAGAAGAATCGAGTAAAAAAAGAAGCAACACAAGCGATAAAAAAATTAAACTTTGCTTTTCGGTCAAAAAACGTTAGAACTAAATGATGGAAGCTGTTTTTTTGAAATAGAAAATAAACACAGTTTGACTAGAGCTCTAGACTCCCAAAATGAAAGCGAAACGGCATAGGAGAGTCATCCCACGAGCTGTGTAATTTTTTTAGAAAACCCTCTGTGAAGCAGAACTAATTTTTTATACAATTCTGGAAACAACTGTCACATAAGGAAATTCTATCACAAAGTTTTATGTTTTTCCGCTATTTTACCTGTTTTGCATTCATCCTAGATCACACTGTAGTTCAAAATCATTTTATCTTGGAAATTTGTTAAAAAGAACTAAGATATTCGAGAAAGACACAAACATACCAGATTTTCACGCATTAATCTGTATTTTCTTTTTTATTTTCGTTTTTTTGTGCAAAATGTCCGTTTTGTCAGAAATAGATTCAGTTTATTATTTTTAAATAAAGTGGGCCGATGAGTTTCCAATATCAACGAAATATATTTGTCTTTGGAGAAAAACTAAAATTTTGAGAGAAATGAGTGTTTTTTTTATTTTATTGACATTTAATAATTTTTTCAAAAATAGTAAACTATAAACGGAGTTTGGAGGATATTAGTAGCTACAATGCATAATCAAAAGTGTGCTATATTGGTTGGAAGGGAGTTAATGTCATTTGGCACACTTGTAGTAAACATTGCAATGGAACTTTCGACATATAAATGGAACATAAATATTTACCAGGAACAAAAGATACAGATCAAGCTAATATGAGAAGAAATGTTCCCGTTTGGTACATTGAATAAATTAAATTTATGGAATTTTTTTAAATTAGTGTATGTAATGTTATTGATGAGTTATGGTGCATTTTGTGTGGGAAGCGAAAGGGTTTTCATAAGCTATAAATCTCATAATATCGTAATGTTTACATTTTAGAGTATTGCGTACAAAAAAATTGACATTTACGTGATGACACTTTTTGACAAGTTGAAAAAAATAGGGAGAAATTAAAAAAAACTAATTATACGAATGAGTTACATAATTTGTGTATGTTGAAGGACGTTCGTAGCTTTGGCTTGATGTCAATGTCAAAGTCTATTAGGACTGTATATTGGCTTGAATTTCTTATTATAAAATGGCTTTTACATATTGCATTATTTTAGACGACGGTAACAAAATAAATGTCAATATTGTTGCATAATATGTGGGTGTCAGAGACGAACTACAGAGGCGCGTTCAAGGTGTTTTTAATGATTCTCTAATTTAAACGGTAAGTTGGAGCAGCCACAGATTTTATCATTTAATGAGATCACTTCTTGTCATTATCACTAAACTTTTATCCTAATTTAATTGTGGACAGTGGCGTGACCACTCATCATTTTGCCAATTCCATGAGAAAAAACCATCAATAGGTATTGATGGTATTTGGATTTGATAGCTATTGCCTAATTTCATAATTATCAGAAGAAATTAAACTTGACAAACATGTTTTTTTGGAAATTTACTATAATAGGAATTTTTTTTCTTGATTACTTTGAACATTATCATCTAAAAAAAGGTGCATTTAGGCTTGCAGCACAAAGCAAACGATTGTAGTCTGAAATGTGAAGTGACTTGGTTGCAATTCTGCATCTTTAGTTACGCATATTTTTCAGAAATGTGAAACTAAAACTCCTTAAACCAGTGGTTATTCTTTTTTTTTATATTAAAGCAACTTCTTATAGTCTACCGTAAATACCCTTACAGTTGAAGGCAGATTTTCTGGTGATTATCTTATAGTCAATAAATTTTTGGAAAGCGATTAATCTGAAAGGTTTAATTTGATGTAGCTTTTTGGGTCTATCGTACTTTGAATAGGCTTTTATTTGAGACAAATGAGTAAATATCGAATTTCTAAGCCTGCATCTAGGTTCTGCAACAATAGTCATTATTTCGAGGAATCAATATTGTGATTAATACAGCAATTAAATTTAATATTGTTACTGTTAGCCGAACATTGGTTGAATATAGGTGGTATCCAAACTGTCAAATGGCTTGATACCTATTAGATTGGTCATATTGATTTGATTGAGAATTTTTTATTTGTTTTTGAGAATATTAAAGAAACCTGCTAAACAAGGTTTAGAACATTGAATATGAATAGTCAAGAAAAACCTAAAATTGCCAACAAATACTTTAATATAAGCTGTATAAATCCTAATTTTAATATTTTGAGATTGTCACTTTACACTCCGGTTCGTAAACCTGATGAGTTTCAAATAAAACGAAACGGCGCAGTTTTAGGTTCTGCTAAAAAACTGAGAATTTAACTTTTTATGCAATATTAATGAATAAGTACTATCATAAGCTAGAAATTATATAACACTGATACGCTTCACTGAAGTTGGACCTGAAACTATAGCTATACATTATAAAGACGTGTTTTTAATTGTGTTTACTGCCTGAAGTATTAATGATAGAGGCGAAACTTAATAGAATGAAAATTTTGAAGGGTAAAGAAGCTTTACACATTTGTTGTATAACAAACACTTTATAATCAATGGTGCTATGAATATTTGGTTTTCACCCCTAATTAAGAGCTTTCACCATTTCGAACTTTAAGCAGCACGTAAAATAAATTTCTTGAAAATCATGTGCTTTTACACAAAGCGAGAGTTCAACTCAATTTGTCTTTTTCACAAATTGACGACATAAGTGCTATACTTTTTCAGGAAAAAACGTTTTATTTTGACTTTAGAAAGTGTTATATTTTGGCAGCATTCGGAAATTTTTTTTTTGGTAATTTGTTTAGCGACAGGAATATTTTGCTTCTTGTTCTCAAAATGGCCTACGTTTTGTACGACAATCTTTAATAACATCTCTAAGGTATTTTTTTTATAAGTCAAATTTTCAGTTTCCGTTAATATATCTAATTACAAAGACGGCGAAAAGGGCAAACTAATTGGTTTCTGGTTCACATGTGAACTTTACTGTGGAAAAGCCATTGTTCAATTTTTTTATTTTTTTTATGTAAAAACTAGCAAAGGCGATGTATAACGATCTCAGATTCTAAGAAAATAATAATGTTTTGTGCCGTTAGTTTTAAATTTACTTCTTGATGTATCTTCGTTTTGCTGATGGGAATTATTATTTAACTGTGAGGACGACGTTTTGGGCAGTGTTGTCTTCACCTTCATCATGTATAAAAAAAAAATGATGTCAAATAATTTTTTAAATTAAAAATCAGTGAAAATTTTAACAGATGTTTTTATACTAAAGTCCTTGATGAAGGTGAGAACAATACTGGTCGAAACGTTGACAAAAGAATAAATAGAAAATGCAACATGATCCTTTCTCCCAAGAGCTACTTGTATTAGCGAATTAATCTTTGATTCACCGGAGTGATTGGACTTGGTAATGTACGTGAAAAGAAATTATTTTGACGTTAGAATTTTGGTTTTAAATTCAGTTGAATATATTTAACTGTTTTATTTTTCGGCTCAGATGAGTCAAAAGCATTTTTAATTCTTGAAATGTTTGATTTTTGGTTTTATGAATTTTTGAAAGTCAAGATAAATAGTGAAGAAGAATTTGACGTCAGTAATTGAAATTTAAAAAGATTTGTTTTACCAAATATAGTTTTCACTTAAACACCCAAAGTTACATAACTTCTTGGGGTAATTTTTTCTTTTTTTTTTGTCTGCAAGAATGAAAACTTAATCAATTCTCTCAGTATTGACCTCAGAATGTTTATTAGTTTTGATAAGGCTCATCATTTTGTTTCTACAAAGTAGATTGTTGTTTATCATATCATCAACATACGGTTCAGTATATTGAAGTTCTTATCGTTTCCTCGCAAAATACATTGGAAAATGCCAGAGCAAATGGCCAATATTACCTCCAATTGGATGTTATCGACTTATCGTATCATAGAGAGCATATTAAACAGTGTTGTGATTTGTAGTGAGCATTATTTATTTAAGGTTTATACGCTCAACGTAAATTGATATTAATTTGTACACCACAGGTGGTTCACGTTTGATTTTTACGCGTTTCAACAAGGACAAAATCGAAATCAGCAGTGAACCGTTGAAAAATTCGCATTTGTAACTTATCTTTGATATGTGTCATCTGCAGTGAAAAACGATAATTTGAGGGTTATCACTTTGGTTACTGCTTGTGGATAAGGTTGAAACGACAGACAAGTGAATGTTGCACAAACATATTATATTTAATAAACAATATAATACTATTTTTCTTGAATTTATATCTTTTTTTATGTTGTTGTGATAAGGAGATCTTTATTCTCATGAGTATATAATTTCAATTTTAAGGCTCTGAATTAGAACGAGAACTAACTGGTCGAAATTTACTGCCGGGTATATCTCAAACGTTTTTACTATGCTTGCATTACGGCCAATACGATTGATTCACAGTTTCCTTGAAAGACATTCCGCCCAATCTTATACCCAACAATGTCATAATATTATTTTCTTTAAAGTCTGTTAACTATCAGTTGGCATAAATACAGTAACACCTCAACAATTACAAATCTTTACCAGTTTTTTTTTTGAGCCATATTTATGTTTGATAAATGAACACTCAGACATTTTAATTTATTCCTCTTTTAATTTTTTTTGCGAGTTTTAAAATGGTGATATTAAATGTTGCTTTATTCATATGCAACTTTTGGGTTTTATTGACAAAATGTGAGGTTTTTAATAAACCTGATAAATGGAGCGTTGTTCGATTTCGAATAAAGCTAAATTTTTAATTGTTGTCATCAGTGAATAAATAAATTTAAATAGTGTTTGCTGTGTTTGGTTTTTTATTATTGTTTAACTTTTTTGTTATAGAATTAAACTTTTAATTGGCGTTAACATTTAATTAAGGTTTTAAATTTACAGCTTATTGAGACTCGTATTTTTGTTTATTAAATTACAAACTGCATAATATATTTTAATCATCTTGCTACAAAATATATCGGATTATGCATACGAAAAACAGATATTGATTCAAAATCTATAATGATTTTATTTTATGTTGATTTTCTTAACCACTGCTCAAATTATACATTTTTTTAACATTAACATGCAATCTAAATAAAGCATACTTATTTACATGTTTTTTGAATTTGAACAATTTAAAAAATGTGGAAAGTGCAAAATAGTGGTATCGGTATTTGAAAATTCAGAAATTCAAAAAAGCGTTTATTTCGTGTAATAACCAAAATGTCAAATCTAAATATTTCACCGTTCACTGAAATTGGCGAAATATCAAACTGTTGATGGATCTTGAACTTGAGCGAATTAAAATAATGAAATATTTATTAAAGTTACGTGAATTTTGCTAATTTACATTGCAAAGTATTAAACATAACTTCAATATTTGAATATATTTTAAAAACATTTGATAATTGTTTGTTGACAACATTTAATTTAATTTAAAGTTTTCAAATTTGTATTTAAAATGATGAAATTATTAAAAATTAATAAACTATTTTTTAAAATGATAGGTTTTTTGATAATTTGAACAATGATTAATGTATTGGTCATATAGACCATCCTCTTAATTTAATTTTAATTAGTCATTTAAACCAATAAGGAATATTGAAATGAAGTTTTTTTTATATCTTTTCTATTAATTTCTTAGTTATTTTTTTTAAAACATTAATTGAACTAAAATAAATAATTTGAAAAAATTCAAAGGAATAGAATTAAAAATTATCAAAAATTAAAATGGCCCAAATGCTGAAATTGACTGATTTTTAATAAGAGAATCAAGATTATCTTTACTTTCTATAGTCTATCTGAAAGAATTTTATAGTTATAGCACTCTAAAAACTAATAAAATTGGAAAAAATAGAGATATTTTTAAGGAAAAGCTCGTTATATTCAATATAATGATTCATTTGAACCAAAATTAAAGAAAAACGTATTATTTATGTTATTCCTTCTCATTTTTAAAGATTACGAATGGTAGGACTGGCATAGACCAATTTGTTAAAAATTTTGTATTTGGCGCATGTACCATTTTATGAAAATCTATCAAATTTTGCAAAATAATGACTTATTTGAACCAAAATTGAAAAAAAACGTCTTCTTTTTGTTATTTCTTCTCACTTTTAAAGATTAAAAATGTGGACTGCCATAGAACAACTTAATTAAAATTTTGTATTTGGCGCATCCACCATTTTTTCACTATTTTATCAAAATCTATGATATATTACAAAATTATGACTCATTTGAACCAAAATTAAAAAAAAACGTCTTTTTTTTGTTATTTCTTCTTACTTTTAAAGATTTAGAATTATAGAATATACTGTATGTCGCGTAAAAATCGATGTTCCTTCTATCAGCCATTGAAATAGATACAGTTGCGATGCGACTCATATCTTTTCAGTAAAGGACTATTCTAACTAGAGGCGTTTCTAAACATTCCAGTAAAAGGAAACTTCTTGGAGCGGTTTCGGACGCTAAGGCCATCCATCATTTGGATGATATTATTTTTAAAACTTAGAGTAACAAAACATTTTATGTTTTTAGTGATATCTTGCGTCATTTTTTCCTTAAATCAAAAGTTATTTCTGTTACACCCTGTACATTAAACAATGGGATAGAAGATTTATTTATCATAAAAAGAACAAAATTGTAATGTTGTTTGAAGAAAGCACAATAAGTAGTGTTGCAAACATCATGAGTTTGTCACAAATTTAAATTCAGAGAGCTCATATCTCACGAGCATTCTTTAATCCGTCATATGGCTGGGCTGCCGATAAGAGACATAAAAAATAATCGCAAGTTAATACCTACATACGATTATTTTTGGTGTTAGTAAAGATAATTTTATTTTACTAAATTAATTTTTTTTACCGGAAACGGCAGCCGCGTCGGATTTTATTTGTGTACAATAAGTACGTACATTCATATTTTTCTTGAATGTTTTGATTGATA
The DNA here is from genome assembly GCA_947359425.1 of Lagria hirta. Classification (NCBI taxonomy): domain Eukaryota; kingdom Metazoa; phylum Arthropoda; class Insecta; order Coleoptera; family Tenebrionidae; genus Lagria; species Lagria hirta. The sequence continues at coordinate 3,875,375 of OX375799.1, forward strand.
TAATGTTGCATTGACTACTTTAGTCTATTTGTAAAGATAAATTAGACGATGTCAGTTGTTGTTAGCAGAACAATAACTAATTGCTTGCAAATGAATGTTTATCTGAGGTCTTTCCATACATTTTGAGAGATTAAGCTAAAGTTTGATTGATAAAAATTTGTAAATGTTAAGTACATCAAAGTGAAGCTACTTAAGATAATGATAACAAGTCATTTGACCACTCTTGGTTATCAGTGAACTCTGCGTCTTTCACTTTTAGATTGCGGTAAAATGTAAATAATTGTAAATGTCATTAGTATTTTGTACTTCATGTAATGAAAAAAATAAAGATGTGTGCTGAGAAGCCGTCCCTGTTCCTAAGGAGTATTTTGTTGGAGAATGAAATTGTCAAAGTATCAAGTGTCTGATTCTGACCAAAAATTTTGATTTTATTATAAGCATCCTATAGCGAATCTATGTATAGATAGATATTTTTGTTTGTTTATGTCTATAATTAACATTAAAAATTGTTGAGGCAATGCTGTGTGCAACTTAGGCAGGTCAAAAATACTCAAAAAGCTGTGCTATAGGAGTACTGAAATAAAACTTGTATTTTGAGCGTTGCTTTTATTCTGGATGAGAAGCTCCGGACTTATGGTTAGTGGGCATCCGTTCCTTGGTGCGGCCCGTCGGAGAAGTGCTTCTCGGACGGGCCGGACCTTGCAACTTCTTCGAAAGGGCTGTAAAAAAATTCGTTAAAAAATCGTCGCGTTGGTGTCGTGTGATATGTGAGTTTCAAACATCTGATATTTTCCTCGTCTGTCGAACCCCTGGAGACATTCCTAGTCGGATTGAAGCCCCAACCAAGATTTTTACTTATCTAAGACTTCGCCACTTCCACGGTAATATAGGAGTTAATGCTACTGCTGCTGCTGCTGCGTGTTACACAGCTGTCGAGTCAAACCATCCGCTGAAACGGCTTTCCGATGAGGCACGGTTCGTCTAATGCGACAACCGAACGTTCTTTCATTAATGAACAGGAACGAATTTTTTCCATTAAATATATTTGTCACAAGTCACATTAGTATTGGGTTTTGCTTATTTAGATACAATTTTAAAAGAAAAAAAACAAAACAGAATAATTAAAACAAATATCTTGCAAAATATGATGCAACTTATCTAAGTACATAATAACTAAAAGTCATCTGGAAATTAAATATTTTAGTACAATAATTGCTTTATCAATGTTTTTTTGTCTGGCTACCCACCCGTTTAGGACATTCAGATCGATATCATTTTGTATAAAAACCTACATTCTGACCAATGGCGCTGACACAACGAAGAAGTCTTAAGGTTTTATTAACCAAAAGTGTAAAACTAAATATGATGTGAAGACATGCCACTCTCAGCACTTTGTTTTTCAACAAGATTCTGTAAAAAAACCTGCAAATTTATATTGCAAAATTTTGTTTATTTGTGTCTTTAATAAAAAATTCAAAAGATTTGAGTAGCAAATTACAGGGCTGCTCGTTTCTAGCTTGAAAAAGGAATAATTTATTGATTAATAAACTTTGTTTATGTTTTATAAGTTGGATTTTGGTCTATTGCTTCAATGTCAGGGCCTAGATTATTTGATGGCATTGAAATGAATCTACGTGAATGTACATATATTCATTAGACATTAAAACTTAGTATGATATCTTTTGTTGACCTCTTGCGTTACATAATCTCCAGAAAAAAAAAATTACGGGCGCCGTAAAAAACCGCAATATGCAAGATATGTACCACATGCTTATTAAGTTTCAAAATTGAAAATGATTTTGTAGGATATTTAAAAATACACAAAGCGTATAAATATAGAAGCGGCTGTAAATATTTTATTGTTTTCCCAACATCACAATAATTAATAGTAATTTATTCAAACAACCCTGACCTTGAGTAAGAAGCATGTCAAATCTAATCTATATTGTGACGATAAGAACAAACAGCATTGAACTATCTTCGTTTCAATTTCACACAATACAAATTATATTCTTCTTTAGTAAATTAGAATATAGTATTGTTTTGCTAGAAAAATGACGCTTTTGGCCAATCTGACGTCATTTTTGCGAGAATTTTATAATTCAATTGTCGCTTTTTCATTAGCATCGCTAATTTAGTACAAGTTTTTATTTAATTTTCTTAGAACTTTTGATTTACTATAGGTATTAGTGGCTGGTCATAAGTTAGTCAAACCAATAGTCGTTGATAAGCGTTAAAGTCAGTGAAGCATTCAAACTTTTGCGGTATTGCCACGTTTACCCAAATGATTTGTTTTTGATTATTGACTAAAGTTGATTTAGATTTTCTACTCTACCCGTTGTAAGCATTGTCAGAAAAAAATTTATTCTACATTTCTGTGAAAATGTTTTGTTGGTTTTAGTAAAGCTTTTGATTGGGTTAGGTTGATTGATTAATAGTCACAAATTTAAGAGTCAAGTGAGTAAAGCCGGTAGCAACGCATTTGATTTGAAAAGTGAATAATCATTTTGATTGTGTTTGATGTTTTAAAAGTTTTTTCTGAGTATCAAAATTATCTTTCAAATGTTTGCGGTTGATTGCTCATTTGAAAAAGTGCTTTGGAAGTTTGCGGTTATAAGTACATAGTATGTTAGGTAACGTTTTTAATAATCTCTTTATTTAGAAATTATAAATACACTGTTTACAAGTGTGTAAATTTTTCAATATTTATAATTTATTAACTTTAGTTGATACAAACTTTTGTTATACCGATGTACATAAAATTAAATTACTGTTTTTCTATAATAGCTCATTCTTTTTTTTATTTTTTCAATTATTTTTATTCTTCTATTGACTATTCTCATTTGTAATTTTTTCTCTCTTTAGTCAACTCTCTCTCTTTCCCTCACTCTTATCTCTCACTTCCTTCCATTGTGTTTCGTCGGCTGTTTTTCTTTTCTACATTCTGATTTTCTTCTAGCGAACATTATATAATATCATCAGATTTCGATAAAGCATACAACAAAATTACAAAACCAGTGCTAAAAAGATCACACTGTTTTTTTTGTAATAGTTTTCTTTTGAGATTATGAATTATGATGTCTATAAAACAAGATGATTAATCTTCAAAAATTCTATAACCTGCTTGATTTTTAGGAAAAATATTTTTTTTTAGCAAAAAAATTACTTTTTGTATAATTATATGAAAGAGTTAGGAAGTGTAAACACATATTCTTAATTATTGTTATTAAAAATTGCTGTAATTTGTTTATATTTTAAGGCTGGACCTCCCAAAGTTCCAGAGCAATTACAGTTAATGTTTTGAAACATCACCCAACATTTTGTTTCTATTTATAGAAAGTTGTCTTTCTTAAATGAGTCCTTACCTTTGCTCTACGCACTTTGGCGATATGCCAACTACATCACGGATCCTCGAAAATGTATTCAATCTGTGAATATTTGGTTTTTGTTAATTAAATATAATCCAAATGTTATAATATTTTTCTACAATCAGTTTATCAGAAGGACAGCAGCTATTAAATATTTTGGTTCTAATTAACTTGTCATTCAGTTGCATTAATGTTGTAAGCTCAATCAACAATATTGACAATATGGTGTTGATTTTGGGCTTATTTTGTCATTTATATAAATGAAAAGTTGGAAGTTTGAATTATTGAAATTAATGAGTGTCACCGGGATTATCATTGATACCTACAGGTACTGACGTCAAAATGGCAGCTCAGTTCAATACAAAATTTTACATAAAAAGTTACTGACGTCACGCTATTACTTATGAAAATGCAACCAGTTGCAAACAATGCGAAACAAAATTTAATAATGAACGATTATTGACTAAAGTTGGAACACGTACACTGCAATTTGAGCCGAATTCCATATGTACATGTTAACGAAACTACCGTAATTATCGTAATTTTGTTGTCTGCTGATTGGGTCGAAATTTAGTTTTTTTGAACTTCTCTTTTTTGCAATTTCAATTACTTCGTCATCATCATCACCTCTTTTCAATCTCTATTACATTAAAGACTAAAAGCAGTTTTTTGGTTTGGTTGTTCTTTAATTGCAAAGGCAGATGCTGGAATAATGGCATTAATTCTTGATTTTTGTCCCTTAATACTTAATTTTTATGATTCTACAGATCTTAGCACGTCTAATCCTTAGTAGCGACAAATGTTTAGACGTTTTGCTCTCTTTAAAAGCTTGTCAGCTCCATGTAGTTTCTTTTCCATTTGCCGAAAGGCACAACTTTTCAAATTACAATTTTGAAATTTGGTTTAGTGACCAAACCACTTTATCAGATGTCAAAATTGGTATTAGTCGATTTTAAAAATACTTGTGTATGTAACACAACTATTGTCAAATTTTGCATTTCTTCTACACAAATAATTAACATATAAGCTTGCAATATCTAACTTATTTTTCTCTTATTACATCCTGATTTGAATATTTTAGAACAAATGAATGAAAAAACAAAATTTTAGAGTTATTTAAATGTGATTGGAAGAAAAACTGCTTTAAATGAGATTTTTGGTCTTTATCTACAATCAGAAAGTTCTAAAAAAATCTTACAATTACGTTTTGCAAATAAAATATTTTCTCTAATTAAAAGTTAAGACAGTTTTTTTAATGCTGCACTTTGTCTTTATTACCTATATTATTTTTCGGTAAATGCCCTTGTGTTTAACTTCTCTTGAATCTGGTTATTATGAGGCATTGTACATTACATTGAGTGTATATAATTTCAACTTTTTTTTTCTCCGACAAATGTGCGGGAGGATGTTTAATTTGTTAGTATGCTTAATTAAATTGGGTTAACGCTTTCATAATAAAGTAGGCAAATAACATGGGACAGTAGTTGTCAAATGATGGATTACAACCTAGTGTGAAAATGGCAAAGGTCATATTTTTTCTGTTGAAAATTGTAATGGCAAGGCTGTATCTAGCAGCACAGAACCACATGCTTTTGTATCAAGATCCAAACCATCTTCAGCGAATATTGGAATATTTATATAATAAAGTTACAGATATATTTAATATGTATACTATATATATACTTAATTATTAAATACAAATAGTGAAGTAAGAAAATAAAATAACATACCTATTTTCTATCTTCTTGCATACAAATAACGTCACAACAAGTGCTTTTCGGTTGATGAAGAAAAATATGTAATATTATTTCGTTTATACAGAGTGTTATATAAAGAATTTGCTGAAAATTAAAGTTTTGTTCTAATTAATAACTCAAGATTTTCTACTACATTTCGACAAAACGTGGCAGTATGTTTAGTATGTGTGAAAAAATTAAAAAGAAAGACAAAGAGTGGAAAAGCTGTTAACAAAACAAAAGCAGACACAAAAAGAAATTATGTGGAGATAAAATCAATAAGAAGACTAATGTTGGGAGACAAACAGACAGAAAATAACACAAGAAAGGAATATACATTAAAAGATTAAACAATTGAATAGCGAACAGAAAAAAAGAAACGAAATGAACACATGAACCGACTAACAAACTTTTGGTAAAACAGCACTAATAAGATGGAAAGACAACTCACAGTTCACAATAATGGAAACAGTATAAGATTGATTGACAGGTTTTTTTGTTTCTTATATAAGTTTATGTATGTTTTTGCCGAATGACGTAATGTTTATTAAAAAACTGTAATATGATCTTATTTAGCTTAATCATTTTGTCGATTTCTTGTTAGTGCTGGATTTGATTGTTTACTTTTTTTTTATTTTATAATCTGATTGATTAGATGTTTTCTGTTTTTTGTCTTTTTTAGTAAATTCCGATATTTCTGTCAATTTTTACATGCGCTTTCGAATAATAGGCAAAAGCTCTAAAGCAATTATAATGAAATATTAAATTGTAGCTTTTGAATGTCTAAATTTGCTCTTGAGAGTAATTTAAACACTCTGAGGAGTATGTTTAAAAAATTAATCGAAAAAATGTAAAGGAGTGTTTGAAGTACGCACTTAACAGAATCACGGAAACACATGTAGTTTTCCCAAGTGTTATTATTTGCCAGCGAGCGGAAATCAGGTTACAGGAAACACTAACATTACGACGTGCCTTTTCAACATTTTTAACCAACTCCAAACTTTATTTTATAGAAGTTTTGATGTTTTTTTACAATAAATCTAAATTGGCACCTCTCACATATTATGTTTATTGAAAATTTTTCAAACATAAAATGTATTTTGTGAATAGGGATGATGTTTCTTCCAAATCTTTATATTGATATCAAATAAACATGAAATTGATGTAGGGATATATCATAACTTTTATTTGCATAAATCAATTAAATTTTTGAAATCTGTTCATTGAGGTGATGGAAATAGTTTACCCACATCAAGCTATTGATGTTAAAGTGTCAATTTAAATTTTCATGTGAAAGGGATAATGAGAAAATCTATAGGTTTATAGGAAATTAAATCGAGGGAAAATGTATCCCAATCTGATGTTGCCTCTGTTTAAAATGCGTATGTTAATATTTTAAGTGTTGGATTTATAAACATAAAAAGTGTGAAATTTATGAGAAATTTTCCAGGTGCGGAAGCAACAGTAATTTCCGATAATACTTTCCTTCGAAGTGAAGCTTTATTAATTTCCAATATTCAGTATAGAATATTTTATTTAAATAAATTTCCATAATTCGCACCACCGGTTAATAGGATGAATATTTTCTTTCGATTCGGGAAACGACGTGTTTTTTCTTCACTTGGAAGCATTTTCCTCAAATTCATTGCGTCTGTACACGCGATGAGTTTTGACGTCATGATTTCTTCCTGCTTAGTTAATGCTGATTAAGCATATTTGACTTTAAATCTATTTTTTTCTTTTCATTTCGAATTCTTAACTCGATTTTTCAGCCTGAGGTTTCCTTCTCGAGATGAGGATTTAGGCACCGTTGTCGTCCATAAATTGCTGTTTGTTTCTCTTGAAATAGAACAGGGGCATTCACCCGTTCGTTCAAAGTTGGTTTAGCATTCGAATTTCCATCCTGGAAAAGTACCACTTCGATTTTCTGAATTATCTTTCTGCTCTGGAAAATTACCAATTTCCCATACACAAATCACAATACGACTCTTAATTAAGAGGACACAAAACACAATTTTCTTCAGAAATAAGCACCACTTTACACATTTTAGATATTTTGTTCATATATTATTTTCTAAACATTTTAGTTTTTTATTATTATTACTGTTTCATTATTATTATATTGGCATTTATTGGTAAAGCACTATAAAAAATAGTTGGATATTTAGCACCTAGAAGGACTTTTTTTAACTATTATCTTTTAAAAATCTACAATATTGAAACAAAAAGTTATAATTGGCTATCCAAATATTTGAAAATATCTAAAAATTGCAATTATCAAAGTCTTTTCTTTAACAAATATTTTTTTTTTTAAATATTGAAAACAAAACTTTGAAAATTTAACATTTTTTAAACAAAATTCAAATACGTATATAATTAAATTGACGATTGTAGAGATTGATGTAGATCTAGAATTTTAAAAAGAAATAATAATAAGTTTTTTTTGAAAGAGTCTGAATCATTAAAATAATGATTATAAACCCAGACTTTAAGGGGTCGTACAAAAATGGCTATCAGCCCCATGAGTGGCAAAAATTAATATTTTTGGGGTAAAACAACTAATCTCACTAATTTAGCCAATTAATTTTGGGATTTTAAGAGCCTTTTCTCTTTCTGTAATCAAGTATCTTTTGATGCGTTAATTAGTTAAGTTTGTTTTATTTTTTATTTTTCAGTGTTGAAAACACGATGTTTGCAGCCAACATCTGACATTAGCAATGAATAACATTTTAGTAGAATCTAATTAAATTTATAATTCCTCCGTATTTGTTTTTTCTCTTTCATAATAGGCATTAATTAAGTAGATGCAGCAAAATGTATTTCACTTGCTAATTGCTATTGCATAGTGCGAATTTGTTTGCAACAGACAACACTATTTCGAATTCAATACAGGAGTTTAAATGTATGTGTATAGATATTCACAAAACGTGGTGGGAAATCAACAACAAAACATCCCCACGAAATTAGAAACATTTTTACATCACATCCTTTTTCAAATTATTGATTCTCATTACTAAATTTAAATTATTAAAATATAAGCAGATCCATAAACACTAGATTCAAAAACAAAGTAACATTTTATATAAATAATGAATTCTTTCACAAGATTCAAGCTTTCATTTGAAAGTATCATTCCTACCACAAATGGGACATCTTTTTGTGAAACAAATTTGATGATTGATACAGACGGAATATACTTATTGATTTCAATTTTTGAAACCTATCTTAATGCGCTATTAAAGAATATTATAGTAGTTGTAGGTCATGCCGTGATGATAAAAAAGGCAAGTTTTTTTTAAATACTCAAAAGTAGTTCAAAAAACTTTGATAATTTTTTTTTGGGTACTAGTTTGATTTACATTTTGCTTCATAGAAGGTGAGAGTATATTACATAATGACAATAATAAACAGCATGTTACGCATCAGATGAAAAATTGCGCACAAGGCTCATCTTATTATTTATTTTTTTTACACTCAATTATTTTTTGTTCAGTTTTTACTATTTAATTTCGTGTCTATTGAGAATTTGGATGAGAAAAGAAAAGAAAATGCATAGGGCCTATATGATATTAATTATAATATCTCTAATTATAATATTAACAAAAAAAAATCAAAAAAACAATATAAAATATCAAAAGATTGGACAACGTCTAGCCAAATGCTATTCTACTTAACTTCGAAAAGAAGAGAAGATAAGAATAAAAAAAATACATTTAATAAAAGAAAAACTAATGACATTAATACCGTGTGATCCAAAATTATTTAGATAAGGGGAAGCTGTGAAAAACAAAATCAGACTCCTCTCAGCTTGATTCAACGTCATTTGTTTCTTGACTTCTGTCATGTCAAAGCAATAGCACTGAATCAAGCTAATTTTGTTTTTCACAGAGTCCTCTTATCTAAATAATTGTGGATCACACGGTATACTAGTACATTGGCCTATTAGTATAATAAATCTATAGCATATGTATGTAATGTAAGCCAAAAGCAATTAATTTACAAACTAAAAGTAATAGAATTTAATGTATTTACAAAATGGTTTCCTACTTTTCTATCTATTGTTTTTCCAAAATAATTGGTATTGTTGGCAAGTTGAGCCACGCCATGTATAATAATTGTTTATAGTTTAGTATTGAAATAAGTTCTATGTGGTGGATTTTTTATGAAAAGTAAGTGATTTGTTCAAAAGTGTACATCTATTTATCTAAAATTTGTAGCATTTTAAAAAAAAATTATTAGTAGTATATTGGTGATGCCATGTTTGAAGGAAAGTGTGAATGGGTTGGTTATTGTATATTTTCTGTATAAGATTCAGTTTATGCGTATGGCAGACGTTAGAGTAAACAAAAAGTGAAAAGCAGATGTTTGTAGAATCCTTATATGCAAAAGAGATTTATGTAGGCCAAGCATTTATGTTATCTCAGGTATGCAGATATCTCCCGTGGAGGAGTTGATGAGGTGAATATCTTTTGGTCAGTATCTGTGTGCTCACGTGTCAATTGGATTGAGGATTGGCGTTTTCGCAGGATGTAAGTTTGTCAGGTTGTCTGGCAAAGCAAAAGGAGAGAATTGAGATATGTAAAGCAAAGCAGGAGTTCTGTGAGGCACGTGCTGGTGCGACCGTGGGGTGGGTTGGCAACGTTGACCGTGGATTGACGCGGGTTGAGACGTAAGAGGGGCTGAAGAAACCCGACGCACTTGGCAGTTTCATCGCGCCTTAAAAGGCATCGGCACTTGAGAAGGGGTCCATGAGCCGCCGACCGATGTATTGCTGCGTATGCGTATACTTTGCCTCAGCCGCAGTGTACTGTGCTGACTTATCTCAGAACTTGGATCTGCTGTATATCTTAAAAGCAACCGGGAGCCAGGAACCAGGAGTGTCGGCCAGCACACATGACAGCACGGCATAGCTTTCCTGATGGCTTACTGCAAAGGTGACTAACCGATGCAAGCTCCCGGTATTCTTCCGGTTGATCGCCAGCTCCGCCATGGTATACACAGATCTCCAGATCACAGCCGCACAATCGACATACCATGACTCAACCTCGCGACGACGGCCGTCGGGACGTCCGCTTACCCCGGGCCTCACATTTCCCGCTCTGCACACGTGCCCAAAGCTATCTTTAGCTCATGGCCCCTTACACATCGTTTTTTGCTTTGATTTGCTAGTTGGCATCATGCAGAACTTAAAATTTCAAAACAGCTACTTCAACTTGCATCCAAGTTTCACCTCTCTCTTTAACTCATAGGATGCATAATCTCCTTTTGTTGCCACTTTTCGTATTATTTAATCATACGTACTTACTCTTTTATCAAATTGAACTACTTTGTTTGCTTTCTGCTAAATGTTCTCCACATTATGATAATTGTAATATAAAGACTGAATGAACTAGATCTACTTTTGAGAAGCATTAGCAATTTCTTTGTACATGACTAACTACTAATTTGACAAAATGCATTTATCGGCACGAAATTTTCAGTTATTGACTCAATAAACCTCTTTTTTGTCAAAAGCTATTACTCAGAAGTTCGCAATGCGTTAGAAAATTGTTTTGCACATAAATTATTATTATTCACATTATAATTTTGCCGAAAAAACTCATTTTAGTACAGTAATCAAACCCTGAACTAGAAATAGAAAAGCTTTACATTTGTTTTTATCATTTATTATGGTTACCTACTCACTCATGCTGCCAATTACCTGAGGTATTGCTTTATGACTCATGCCGTATTGACCGTATTGAAAAATCTGATTTTATCCTAAACTCAAAACCAATTATAATAATTATAGAAATCATTTGAGAACAGTTTGAAAAGAGATTGAATCATGTGTACATAACTTTCCTATTATTCTTCGTCTTGAACTTAATTTTCTAGGTTTTGTACTCCTATTACCTCGAGTGGTCCTGCTATTTTTCTTAATTTGGAGCCAAATATTTTTATATGATTTATATAAAAAAAAATACAATTACAGCTTTTAATATTTATGCCATGGCAGCTGAAGTTTTTAACAGTAATAACATGCGGAAAGTTAATTTTGATCTTTGTAATTTTATACGTCGTTCACATTATAAAAAGTAAAGAAAAGAATTTTACGCTCTAGAAAAACGGTCTCTCGTAATTTCTTGTTAAGCCAACTCATTCAAAAGATATTCGAGGTCAAAATCTAATTTGACTACAAATTAGACTTTGACCTCTACACTGATGGACCTGACCTGATTTTACAGCTTTTTTTATTTTTACTGCAGAAAAGTGATTTGAAAGTGACAAGCGTATTATATTTCATAAACTGCATATTTTTTGCTTTTATAAAACATCAGAAATTTCTATGTAGAATTTTGTGTTTTTATACTGCCATCTCTGAGCTTTTATGTCAGCTAATTTTGTTCGAGCTTTGAGTGTATTCCTAACTTATTTTTATTATTGTGCCTGTTTCATTACATAAATGTGCAAAGTGTAACAATAAATTACCATCAAAACTAAAAACCCTAAAAGTACCTACGGATTCTAAATTATACTGTACTATATAATATTGAAATAGTTTTTCTTTTCTACATGTTAGAGGATTAATTTAAAGAAAACTAGTACTTATCTGGCACTATTGTTACTATAATTTTAATTTAGTTATAATAATCTAACAATTTGTTGAGCTTTTGACGAATTATTGTAATATATTTATATCACTTGTTGCACATATAGTAGCAAAAAATAAGGATTTTTTTCTATTGATTGAATTTTTTTTAGAAAAAGTACAAAACTCCTGGAGATAGTTTTATAACAAACTTTTCTAATTGATTTGATAGTTTTGCTATAAATAATCTGGTTATTTAATATTGATCTGGGGTGGCTTTATTTCTTACGTTCTTTGTTTAATATTCTATTACACAGATACGTTGCATTCCTTCGTGTAAGCAATATTATTTATTTAAAAACCAATATATTTACAATTGTAGATTTTTATAGCTGTAAACACTGTAAATGTAATGTAGCTAGCTGTTAACTACATAGATTTATATAAACAAATGCGACACAATTGAATTTAATTAAATATTTTTTATTGATTCATTTCAATAGAAGGCTTTAATGGTTCATACATTGTTAATCGGTAATGGGGTATAAATTTTTTATATTTAAATGTTTTTAATGTAGCATATTAAAAATAGGATTTTACAGTTTTTTAATAAAATTAAAGTTTATCTCGATTCATAACTAATCGTAAACTTTTAAACATTTAATCACCGATTTGAGATAAACTATTACTTATCAAGCTCAATTCATTCTATACAATTGATATTGCACTTGAATCTCATGACAACTTATAATCACCTTTGTCACATTTTATTGATGGTATAGACTAACTATTCCTTTAATTTCTACACTCGTCACATATTTAGACAAATAAACAATCTCTAAGTTATTGACAATAAATTATGATTTTGGTCTCAATTGCTCTACTCGTTTTTCAAAAACTTTATTCAAATATTTAGTGAGACATGAAGATTCCAGTCTACACACCAGGAATCAACTCTTTTGGCAAACTAATAAGCCGAAAACAACTACTTTTGGGGCAAGTACCCCACCGGACATTGAGTTACATCAATTCTATTGGCTCTTACTGTAAAGTCGCACAAAACTGCAACATTTCTACTAAATATTTCAGAAACAGATTTTTTTTTTAAGTTCATAGTAAAAATATAATATACTGTGTCGCAAAAAAAATAAAAAATAAACATATAGGTATATTTACCTCTTTGGCAAATATGTCTAAATAAAATAGGAATTAGTAAATGCTACTTGTATTTCGTTGGAACATTTCAAACGTATATGTAAGATCAGTGTGTAATAGTTTTGGTTTAAGAGGATTCTTTATGATTTTGGAAAAAAGTTGGAATTTTATATTGAATAAATAATGTTGGGCACAATTGATTTGACATTTATAAATAATTTATTCAAACAAAATTAGATATAGATTTCATAATAAAGTTATTTATACATTTTTATCCCAATAAAACACCGCTAATTTGCACTTAATTTATATAAAGGGCTTTCATTGTATAATATTTTATCGTGGAGTTTTCTATGAGTTTGTAATTTAATATTCCAAATATGTCGTCGGAAGAACACATAATGTGGTGAATACAGACAAAGCTAATTATTCTACATCTTATGAAATCTTGCGTAATCGACATATGTCAAAGTTTCTCAGGTTACAGCTTTTTTTTCTAAACGTTTTTTGTAGCACCAAATAATAGCGTCGTCTGTAAATAAGAAATATTAATAATAATATTCTCTCTCTTAATACGAAAAAATCTCATAAATACAAAACTAATTTCTAAAAACCTGAAATTTTTGTTTGTTTTATTCTGCATAATATGTAGATTTAGAATTTAATTGCTGGTTTACTAGCGGCTTCTTATCTTATTGTTGTGAACATTATATCGTACGTTCAATATAAATGTTCATCAAGTTGCAATTTTCAGTTGGAAAACATTGCTTGCTTGATTTCTCATGAAATAATCTGACAAATAAAGTTTTTTCGTAATTTCATATTAGCCACATTTTCATGCGTTCTCAAACGTGCCACGAATTTGTCATCATTTTCCAGCATTTGAGACAGTTAATTATGACACTTTGAATTTAAAGGTTAGACACTTTGTGAAAATGTCATATCAGAAAATCGTTCCACTTGAATTTTTAGAAATTATTCACAGATTTTCATGTTTTTCAGTCCAAAACTGTTGAGCTTGTAACAAAAAAAGTGATTATTATTTATACAATATTTATATGGCATATGAGTATTGTAGAAATAAAATCATTAATCATTTAATAATAATCACTTTTTCTATTATAAGCTGAAAACATGAAAAATCTGTAAATCGTTTATTAATAAGTACGAGTGAGTAAGAGAAAAAAAAAGTAGCAATCAGGAGTTAGTGCGTGAAGTCATTACTTATACAATGAACTATGTTCAATGGTAATAGATTTAAGCTGACAGACCATTTGAGGCTTTAATTTTTACATGTGCTGTGATGGATTTGTGCGGGGGATGCATCTTCTTTTGTTTTTCGCAAATATAAGAAGTAGAGTTTATTGGGAAAATAACAAGTGAGATAATCTTCAGTTCATTTTTCTCTTTCGAAAGTTCAGCGTCAATTTTGGTTTCTTATTACTTGGTAAATTACGCTGTGCAATTATAGGAATTTTCTGTTGTTATTTGTGCTGTTAATCATCTAGCGAGAACAAGCGAAAAAAAAGCGATGTTTCTATAGATTGAGATAAATGAGGAGAGATTGTCGTGTTCATGCAACGAAAAGTTCTTGTTTGAGAAGTTAAAGAGACACGGGATGTTAGATTGGACCATAAAGAGAAAGTTGAAGTTAAATTGGCTATTATCATTGACAAAGGTAGCAGCATCACTTAATATAATGTGTACTTTGGCTACCAATCACGCATTTGACACGAGGACAATCATAACATCCCAAAATGTGGAAACTTAGCAAGATAACTTTCGATACGAGTTAACTTCCTTAATTTGAATTGATGAATAGATCTTTTTTATTTTTGAATCAGTTATTGTGTTTAAACATTCAGAGAGTCCTAAAAGTCTGTCATGATGCTGCTTTCTTCAGACAGCGGTGGGAAAGCGGGTGCAGCTAAAAACACGTGCACTGGCTTGTGTTGGGCTTTTGGTGCAGGAGGTGAAGGGAACGAATCCCGATTTTCTAGCGAGAGGAGCGAGCTGGCGCCCTACACCCCCATCAAACCTATCTCACTTCAAAGTCATTACTGCTATATCGCATTTGGAAAATATGTCATATTCAAGTTCACGTTTTGAAAGCGACACTGAATATCATTAGCGCTGATGTTGCATCTGCTTAATATAAAAGAAATTTATTTTAATGGGAAATACATAATTGAAATTTAATAATGTTTAGTGACATTTTAACATTTCTCACAGCTTTGTGACAAAATTATTTCGTTTTTATTATTTAGTCAGAACAAATTGGTGAATTACACCAAATGTCTAAAATATAGTTACATGTTATAATTGCTCAGATGTGTTATTATCAAGGGATCTCATATGCTTTGACGGGTGACTTAGTGATAAGAGACTAGGGGAACGAAGGCAGGGGCAGGCAAAACAGCTGTAAGCGCACCGTCTTAGCGGAAATCCGGCGGCGTGAACATTCTATTAGCTTCAGAGAAGGGCGCTGGCCCAGCATCTAGAAAATTATTAGAAGCGTGATACTAACCGTGTACTTATTGTTGATCACTTAGTTTTGAAGAGGCTCGGCGGTATTCTTTGTTAAAATCCAATATGGTAGATATTTTCAATTTGGAGTCATCATTGATTGTTATTTTATATCTTTTAACACTTTTCGGCAGTCAAGTAAACAATATACCTTTTAAAGAACTTTGATCAATTAGCACATTTTCGCTGAACGGAATTTACAAAAAAAAATTGTAATTCCAGATGTGGTGGATGAACATTCTGTCTTAACCACACGTCTGGTGCTCAAACCTTTTATAGTCAATAATTTCCTGTTAGGAATAATGAAAAAAAATTTAGTGAATTCTGTTAGCAGTTTGGCAATTTAGCGATACGTAATTTGAAAATGTTGATGCCAAACTTTACCATATTTTTGGACGGAGTCCAAGGATTTTTAATGTAGTATTTGGCGCATTAAAATCAAAACTAAACGGCATGGTCTTTTCATCATGATTAGCTATAAACTAATAAACTTCGGGGAAAAAATTAATTGATAATGATAAATGAAAGCTAGGGATAGGTATATGACATTTAATTAAGCACGAGTAGAGCAAGTCGCACGCGGGTTTAAGAGCTTTGGGGGGTTTTTGTGTAATCAGTAGCGTGTGGAGGCCAAAGCATATGTTTTGGTGATTGAGTTGTATCTCTTGGTGAGTTGAGACGCATAAAATTTTCTCTTCTCTTGTCGTTGTCGCGTTTTAGTTTTACCCCATAGAGTAGTCACAGTACAGATATCTTTGCTTGGAGCGCCAGCTACTCGACGGTGGTGATTGGTCGTGTTTATGACGTCGTCGTGGTAAAACGACCAATGCTGTGCCGTCTCCGGTGGCGGGTATCAGCGTATCATCTCAGCTTGGCACGGGCCCGTGCGGTGCCGGGACTCGGGACTCGGAACTCGGTCTCGGTAGTTTTCTCTCGCGTGGTGCGCGTCCTGCTTTGAGTGCTCTGTGCTCTCCCTGCCAGCGTCAGCGAACTCTCGCCGTTGCTGTTGTCGTTAGTCTTACCGCGATATTTCTTGTTCCTGGTTTTGTCAGTACTTAATACTTTGACGTTTTGACTATACTCACACAACATCATTACTAGATACATTAGTGTCTTAGTGTCATTTGTGTTTAAGTGATGTTTGATTGTCTCGCGTTGCGATTTTAATTTAAACATCACTAGGTGAGTTTTTTTTTTACTTAAACGCAGCTTTTTAACTTTTAACCTTGCTCCCTCAAACAATACCACACAAATTATGGAAATTAATTCTTTGGTTCCGCTACACTCCAATGCATTATTTATTGTTTTTCCTCTCACCTTTATTTTGTTTATATTGAGAACTAACAATCAAAAGAAAAAGACAACCTCGTGATACAAATTTAAGGGACACGGGGTAAACTATATACATTCATGTTATTCCATTTACTACTACCATTCACTTTCACTACTTACTATAACACAGCTATTTTATTTTTTTCTAAAAAATCAAAACAAATTATTACGTACTACATATATTATATGTATTTGTGTAATATATTTTTTTCCTAAATATAGCAACAATTGTTTTATCGACTAATTAAAAATAGTACGTTTATTCTATTTTTATCATAAGTTAATAATTTGTTTATATTCCGCGATTCAAGTCCGATAAAACGCCATTCATTACTGCCGCTTTAAACGTTTGAATTTTTGCGCAAAACCAACCGATATACCAACTGATGTATTTTCCCCCCAGATTTATTTATAGGCATATGTTTTATTTTTCACACTTTTTTTTGGTGTCGCCGTGCTTTAATTATATAAACAAAATTGAGTGTGGGTGGGTGGTTTAATCTACTACCCGTTACCTATACAGGTAGATCGCCCTTGCCGCGTAGGAGGGCCACGCGCCGGCCTTGTTTGCCCTCGACAATCGATCCGTTACTACCCTGATCCAAATCAGGTCACTATGTTTGCGGGTGGCCCGTTTTGCCACCGAAAACTCACTCAAGAATATAAATTTAAATTACATAAAAGATGACAAAGGGTCCTCTAAAGCAGCGAAATGTTATTGTTTCAGATTGACAAACTAATCATCAGAAATACTTCGCTCCTCAATATTTAGGCATTTGCCACCGTTGTAAAGTCGACACAAGATTCTACATCTAGCATTTCAAAATTGCTGCCATGGGTCGCAAAAAAATACAAATTTCGAGAATCACCGATGAGCGGAATCGACAGGTAAAGCCCCATTCTATGACTTTAACACAAAAATATTTTTTTTATTTACTTCATTATAGGTGACATTCAACAAAAGAAAATTCGGAGTTATGAAAAAAGCATACGAATTATCGGTTCTATGCGATTGCGAAATAGCTTTGATTATATTCAGCAGCAGTAATAAACTATATCAGTACGCCAGCACAGATATGGATAAAGTCCTGCTGAAATACACGGAGTACAACGAGCCGCATGAGTCACTTACCAACAAAAATATTATCGAGGTACATCAAACCCAGCAGCAACTATGCCCAATACTTGGCTGATGCAAACACGATAACTGTGTTTTTTTTTTTTTAATTTTTTTATGTTATTACTTTGTGTACAGTCATAAAGGGGTGATTTTACCTCCACCTAACCCATTTTTTTTTTCTTTTTAGTTTGCTTAATATTTGCTAAGTTATCGAATCGCTGCATTTGCCTGTTATTTACGCGAGTTGTTGCTTCAGTTTTGATCCTAACTTTGTAATGCTAGTTGTGTGGTAGAGATTGTTTAGAAATTACGTAGATAGAATGTGTGATGTTTGTTTCTGTGTGTGTGTGTGAGATAGCCCTAGAGGCTGTAGTGTTTCTCCATGAGCTGGTCCACTGACACTTGCAGGCACTTAATAAGAAAGAGCATAAGAACGGAGTTATGAGTCCAGACAGTCCCGAGCCGGAGACGGAATACCAACTAACGCCCCGGACTGAAGCCAAATACAGCAAGATCGACGAGGAGTTTCAAATGATGCTGCAAAGAAACCAATTAAATGGACAAAGGGTATGTTATTATTAACGAGAAAGAAACCCTTGTGATAATTCTTTCAGAATCCTTCAAAGTCTTATAATTATTGTTTATCTTTCCCAGGTCAATATGAGTTCATCAAATTATACACAACCTGTTTCTGTGCCTGTTAACATAAGCTATGGTGATTCTGGTCTTCTACAATCTAGTCCACAAATGGCTCACACTAGTATTAGTCCTCGACCATCATCTTCAGAAACTGATTCAGTTTATCCTAGTGGGGGAATGCCTGAAATGAGCAATGGCTATCCAAACTCAGCTTCACCTATGGGAGGATCACCTTCCCCGGGACCAAGTCCAGGACCAGGTCTTAGTTCTTCGAAACATCCCAAACAACACTCACCGGGCCCAAGATCCAATCTCCGAGTCGTTATACCCGCTGCATTAGGACCAAGTATTACTGAAGAAGTCGCTTATGGAGAGGTTTGTACAATTTCAATAGTACACAATTGATGTTGTTTTTGTGTTCTTTTTTTTTCTTTTGTTTCAGACGACGTTTACTATATTTTTTTAGCATGATTTTTATTTCTACTTTGATTTTATTCGGTTTCGTGATTTAATTAATTAATAAAAATTAATTATTTTTTGTGATGTTTTGTAAAAATAAATTCTCTTTTTCCATCAATTGCGCAAATGTCGCAAAAAAAAAGATAATTTTTATTAATTAACAAAAATTTGATTAAAAAAAAATCTTTTTTGAAGACTTGGCAGGAAGTTTTGATTAAAATTTTGTTTTTATTTTAGCATAATCGGACTCAATCAACATTGAATACTCCAGTAGTGGCATTACAAACTCCTGGTTTATCAAGTTATCCGGGAGCATTAACGTCGTTTGGTGCACAGGATTTTAGTATGGGTCCAGATATGGGTTTAAGTTCAATGTCATGGAGTGGCCATCAATTGTCAACATCATTAAGCCATGGTAATTGTTTACCGCATCTAGCAGTGTCTAGTAGCACTCCTCCTCCGTCATCATCATCACCGATTCCCATAAAAATAAAAAGTGAACCGATATCACCTCCAAGAGAACACCACCCGCATTTGAGCATAGGAATTCATCATTCTCACGTACAGAGTCTTAATTTGACGCACAGTCATCATCCACGGCCGAGTTCTGCTGGTCATATAACTCCGACACCTGGTAGTGTAACGCCGACGAATTTGCCATCACCGACAGGACCACCCAGTGGTGATTATGAAAATTTGCAGATGCATAAGCGGCCAAGACTTACAGACTGGCCATCTTAGAGCGACGCACAAGACGCTAAGTGCCATAGTGATAAGGTGTGGACAACTGAGCGTGTTTCTATTGCCAATTGTCATCTATGTGATAAACTACGAGTCTAGTAAAACTGGATATTTTATGAAATTTGTAGTCATTTATCAGTGAAAATTCAAAGGAAAGAGTGAAAGGATAGAGAGAAAGGAATTGTGAGCAAGTATAACATTTATTTAGAATGGATAAGTTCGGTGAGTGTGTCGTGGTTCCAGTCAGCGACTGCATTGCATGCTGTTCGCCAACATTTGTTCTCAGAAACAAACATAATATATAGTGCCATTATTTTCTTGTAATTATTAGTGTCTTTTTTATAAATGTTTTTAGATAAATAGTATATTATTTATAATGTACACTTGTTAATTTAGCGAGGATGCAGCCACTAACAAACATATTGAGACTATGCAGGACACTACTCTTGTTATGTATTGGTGCTTTCCCCGACCTGATCGAATGTACTCTGTCCACTGGCTGTTAGAGCGGGTGGCTGTGTGCCTGTCAAGGCTGTCAGTCAAAACCAGTCACTTGCTCGTCAATGTTGATTGTACTGTATTTGTACTGCTTCCCCATTGGAACCTAGAGTGTTCATTGTTGTAGCCTTTTCAATTTGTTTGTGATTTCAGAGTACGATATCTATTCTGTATATGACCTACACAAATTAAATTATATAATTATACATTATATAATATATAGATCTATTTTATCTACTGTTGTGTGCACAAACCTTGCACATAGTTTTAAAGTTTAAATGTCGGTTAAATCCGACTGTCCGTGTAGATCACATGGACGACCCTATCTCCACTGAACTACTGTAGGATTGCCTTACTCACAGTGCCTCGACAGTACGTACGTATCTATTTGTGTACTACACCATTGGATGTCTTCAGTAAAAAAGCCATCTTAAGTCCGAATGCGCTGCGGTACATTTTTCGTCGATTATTCACAGGGTATTGCGCCGTTCTACACTCCACTTTGCTGACTGGCACATTTGCTAGTGCTAGACAGCTGCCGCTGCTTGTGCCTTCTTGTTAACCTGGTACCTTTCCGAACCCCCAACTGGCTTCCGTGTCACTGCACTACTGTCTCTTCTTCTACTTCTTCATAGTCTATTTCTATGTTCTCCCTTATTTAATTAATGTCATTGTTTTGACATGTCAGTTGACACGATTTTATTTAGTCGTTTTATGTTAAGCGGACATAGGCCTCATTCTTAAATGGACGAAATACATTGCTACATTTTGTAAATATAGTTATATTTAATTGTAGCATTATTGCCAACATTTTCTTTTTTTCATATAAACATTACATGAAGTATCTCAATTACATACTTTTTATATTTTTTCATTTTACATTTTTTTTCTCATAGATGGCATTTTATATTACGTCCATTTGATTATGGGCATTTTTCAATCATGTGCAATATTAATCTGACGTTTATTTATCTATGATGTATTGAATTAAACCAAATAAAAATTGTTTGTTACAACTGAAGATTATATTTATTTATCTCTTTTTTTTTCTAATTGGAAACTGCATGCAAATTCAAATCCAACGGCATGAGGCTTTTGCTTAAGGAGTTATAGAATAATTCTCAATACACGCCAAGCTGATAAGTTTAAGGTGATACAGAGTGAGAATAAAAAACAAAAGATTGATGAGTCACTATTTTTCCATTATCCTAATGAAACGTGTGAAAAAATATAAAAAATATTTAAGCGTGGCTCAATAAAGCTACAATTATCAAGAAAAAAATGACGCTTGAGAAATTACAAAAATCTTTACCCAAATATTCAATTTTTGAGAAAATATTTTTAAAGCAAATCTTGTATATTCATGCAAGATTGTAAATATTCATTTTTTTGATTGTAATGTTTTTTTACAAGGCTAACATCGTCGTTAACCTTCTGCAAAATAGTGATAAATAAGTAGCTTCTCAATTCACACTAGGATTAGCAAAGCCATTTTTATTACGCCTTTAGTTATAGCTCATTATCAGGTTGAATAATTATTTTTGCAGGCGAGCTCTTTTCATTCTAACTTTTATTAATCTAAATCAACTGAACGCAACGCACTAGATAAAATAAGTTCATTGTACTAGACTATGTAAGATAACTATGATACTACAGTAGGAACGCTAAAATAATAGAAATAGGCTAGGAATTGAACCAATTGGTCAGCTAATTATATGGTCTAAACTAAACAAATAGAGTTTATTCAATTAAGAACTAAACTAGCTTTAACCGCATCTATATGCGGTTAACCAAATTACAGAAACAGTACTAAATTTATATATAATTACCAATTTACCCAAGCTCAATTACATGAACAATCGAAAAAATCTTTTAGTCATTAAAATATTACTCTTTTAATAGATAATTTTATATTAATTATCTAAAAAATGTAGTAAAATACATTAGCAGCCGGCGCACTCTGGGGTGCGCAGCCAAGCTCCCGTTATAGAAATTTGGAAAAAATTGTAATTTTTGTGCTAGTTTTTAGGCCCCATTTGGTTAAGATTTCACTTTTTCATCATAAAAAAGTAGTTTTGAGACAATAAAGCCGGTAATGGTGATTCAAAAATCCCTCTTTTAAAGCTTTTGTTTTGGCGGGATAATGCTGTAGACAACCATTTATTTATAATAAATGTAATAAGTGTCATAGCAAAACAAAAGAATGATGGTTTTTCTTCCATTTTTAAGGGAATTCCAATTTGGCAAATGTAAAGAGATGACTGAATAGGTCGGTTTTTCTAGTATCTGACCTTTCAAGTAGCTTATTTTATGTATTATGTGCGAAATCGCCATTTCATTCACAAATTTATTTTGTATTATCAATTGAACAAGCTCCGCCTATGGGTTTCTTATAACATCGCCATTTTCCAGTGCAAGATAAGAATTTTAATTGCGATTGGTGGGTGGCTTTGCCGTTTTTTGTTCTATGTGTGTCAGTGACACTGATGATTATTATTGATCCCGCCCAGTCTTACGATACTTTTCTAGCCTAATTATTTTATTACGACCCAAAATTCCCAAAAAGTGTAATCTGTTTTCTATTAAGGTAACCTGCAAAATATGCTCAGCTGATCACATTCCGTAACCATGTTCACTGATGAGGATCTCACCACCGACGCAATGCCGAGTCCCCCAAGAGACGAACCAAAAGATGAGGACTTCCCCGAAAACCAGGAAAAATCTATCCCGCCTAAATCAAGTAATACACATAAGGCAAAATCGAAAGGATTTCCAACAAAAGGCAAAAGAGGAGCAACAGGTACATATATTATAGTAGCCCAAATGGAATAACATTATATGATCCTTCTTTTGTTGCGCCAAACTAATAGCACAACAATGGGATTACCCTAAACACTAGAAATGTCCAGCTTCCAGACAAACGGTACAAATTGAAAAATTGTATTGTCCACATAACGTTATTTCACTGGGACTGGTATATATATATTTGTTACATTATATTATTTTCCAGCATATGCTCATGTCGTTAATGTAAGTAACGCTAGTAACGTACATGTTGGTAATTACAATGTCTACAACATGAATAATCCAGAAAAACCCCGGGAAAAACCACAAGTTGTCACACCTGCCATACAAAAACTATTCTCTAGTCAAATACCTGTCACTAGGGACCATATTGTAATTGTTGCTCCACATTTAAACGAAGACTGGAGGAGTACCGCCCGAAAATTATGCTTCTCAGAAGGCCAAATATCTCAATTTTTTGAAGATTTTAACCGAAGCGGAATAAAAGAGGTAAACATGATTAGAATCGGTTTACAAAATTTAAATTAAACAAAAACTAACTTAACCGCCATTAAACTCAATTCATTTTTAACCATGCAGTCGGGAAAATCATACTATTTTCTAGTGACCTTTTGAAAAATCCAGTTTAGTTATTGTTATTTAAGCAGATTGTTTTGAAATTTCTGAACAATACTATGATTTTTTGACAAACTCAGATTGAAACATGCTTCGTCACTGAACAATTTCACCACTCAAAGTATGTCATGGAGCAAAAAATCAATGGTATGGATGTTTAGAAAACAGAATTCATAGTAAAAACGTTTGAGATATACCCTATATCTCAAACGTTTTGACTATAGGTCTTTAACTTTTTTTTTTGTTTAGGTAATAATACAAATTTTACTGGACTGGATGCAAAATGATGGCCCGTCAGCGACTGTGGGCCGCTTAGCAACAGCCTTATGGGAAACTGGTCAAAACGACTCTGTGAAACGATGGTCAGAAAAATTCGACTGATTTTATTCCTGAACAATCTCCATGAACACCTCAAATTGCTCGAAAATTATAGGCATTTTCATAAACAGATTTTTATCATAAGTAAGGTTGATAAAAATGTGATATTTAATAAACTTGTTTTTAAAAAAAAATTGAGATTATTGAAATGCAACAGAATTGTCACAGTTAGGGTTTCTTATAGTAGGAACGTTTGAGAAACGCCCGGCAGTATTCTTAATTTTTCATGATGAGAGACAGGGCAACAAAGGTAAGAAATATTTACAAACCAAAGCGTCTGTACCTTGCATTTAATAGAAACAACCTGGTAGCTGAGTACTACCCTGAATAGAAAACGGTCTTTTTTACTGATGAATTAATGGATACTGCGGGGCCTATCTCAAACAGTTTCACTACACCTTCCTCTAGAAAAACTAATACATTTCAATTGCGGTGGATAAAAGCAACAGTAAAACTAGGCTCAACTATTTATTTGTCAATATAAAATATAAAACTTCACACGAATTAAAAAACACAATATAAAATGTCTGAAGGTAAAAGGTTATATGGCCGCTTTAAACGTATACTTGACACTATATCATTGCCATTAGCATAATTTTACTGCTACCATATAATCTTATAGCTTCAGCCACTATACTATTATAGTAACTAAAATATACTGAACTGAAAGTGCTCTATTTCAGCTATAATGAGTTATTCCCATTTTGAGTTTGGTTTTATGGCCGTGCAATTGTAATCTTTTCAGGGTGAACTCCAGGTTCGCCTCGATTCTTTCCCAAATCATAAGAAAAGCGATGGTTTGTTGTTCCAGTATTTTACTCCCTAACAATAAAGCGGGTAATAAAACCAAACTAAAAATGGGAAGATTACACAATACATCATTCGATAATTAGCTTTGGTTTACAACATTTACGCAATAACTCGCATGGCTTTCTCTGTGAATATTTGAGTTTTACATTTTAAATATTCGTCTTGGATCACAGATTGGTCTAAATCTGCGTTAATTATCAAAACAGGGGCTGGACAACTGAACATTGTTTTGTGGTACAGCCACTCTTCGTGCATTTTATGGATTTCTCTGAAGTACTCTAAAGGTACCGCTTGCTCTTCTGGACGATTACGATGGAGAGTACGCTCGTAGGCCACTTCAGGGGTCGTCCTCAAGTAAACTGAAATGTTATATTCCATTATTGGATGGCTTAGAACCGAATAAAAAGAAAAATTTCAATCTTCTCCCAATAATGTTCCAGACTCTCATTTATAACCAGAAGATTCTCACAAATGTCTTTTTAATTTTGAAATTTTCTTGATTTTAGAAAATAAATAATCTATTTACTAAAAAGCTTAACTATACCATTTTATATTAAAAGCAGTCATTCAGTCATAGCAATTTTATTTGTTTCGTTTTTATGCGAACTTTAATTGCCTAATACTTTTTCATTTTCCTATACGTCTACAGAAAGCAATTTCCGATTAATTTTCCATTAATACAGAAATCAATCATTGATTGCTTTAGAATTTTTGGCACTTTAACACAGTTTAAAACACATCACACAGCATACTGTAGCGAGGCCCCCTTAGCAAACAAATTTTTGCAGCCCTTCAAGCCAGTTTGTCACAATTAAACCACTTTTCAAAATACTCTCGGTTTGAAATGAATATCTACGTGTTTTCTTTCAAAGATGGCAGTAATTATCCTTGAGTAAAAAATTAATGATAATGACATTGACATAATTATTTTTTTGACAGTGATGTATACCAAACTTTAAAAACTTCATAGACCACACGCCTTGCTTAATTAAGCCTTTTGCTTATGGTAAGACACATTGAAACAAGACCTTATTGTAGAAATAAGCTCATTGATATTTGTACAGAGATTATCGTACCAACTCAAGCGCGCAAAATCCTTCAAAATCATTGGTCATTAATGTAATAAAATCATTGTCTTAGCTTAGTTAATACCATTTTATGTTGGTACTATTGACATTGATAACATTTATATGGGTTACTATGATCTTTGTATATAGGTAAAGGTCGTTATCTGAAAGCTTATTAAATGGTCATCTGATCATCAAGTGATGATTAAATGACAGTAATGACATATCCGATGACAATTAATCTAAGACATGACTTTTTCTACTCGTAGGCAACTTTGATGGTAAGTTTATTTGACCAAATTGTCGATCTGCCTATTCGCCACTTATGAAAGCAGGAGCTCAAATAACATATTTTCCTGATTAATTATAATAATATTTACCATAAATAAACTACAAAGCTGATTTTGGACGTCAATAGGTAGTCTTTTTGGTATTGTAATTATACGCACCTATTAAATCGACTGATATATCTGAAGCCTCTTTCGCCCATTTGACCCACTCATCCATAACTGCAACAGAAGAGTCTTCAATGCATCCACTTCTCATTAGTTGCTCCACGAAACAGTACCGCGCACTGTACACAGACCTTTCCATGAGCTTTATAGGATGGCATGTTTTCAACGCATGGTGCTGAAGAATAGTTAACTGAACATAACTCTGAAAGGTGTAGCTCCATTTTTGTGGATCCGAGTACAACTTCTCCTACAAAAACAGCTTAAAATTAACCTCTAAAAAATTTATAGAACTTACCAATAAATTATGTCCATTGCAATTCCGCCACTTATTCACTGGCTCCGCGAGAACGTTAACGTCTTCAAACTGCTTGAAATAGTTCAGAAACGTTGTTTTCCCGGATCCTATGTTTCCCTCAACGATTACAGTGTACGGCCGGGTTTTAACAAAATGTTTTAACGGCGATTTATTTATTGCAAAAGGGCTCATTCGATTCGAATCGCAAAAACTCATCGTTACACTCTTCTGATACCGTTTATTAACCCGGGCGCCGACGCCCTTGTGCAATAAGGTACTTTACAACCGTTTAGAATAGAATTATAATGAGCGTTGTTTACAATGTGATTATTTGTCTTGTTTCCCGCGCTTCCGATCGCAGAGTCTTTAGTTTTATGAGTTTGGTACCTTGTCAACAGTGTCATTTATTTGAAAAATGACAGCTGACAGTCAATGACAGTTGCATTGATATCAGGCAATAGACCATCTAAGCTTGACGTCACAGCCACTAAGCTTTTAAAAAAAAATACAAAATAGTCGTGAAATCAAATGATTAGCATTTAGCATTTATTTAAGCTTTAGTACTTTTAGATTTTTGATTGTCATAATAATCCTAATGTTTATGGAAACATAATCAAACATATTTTAAGTTAGGTTATGTCAATAGTGACATAACCTAGCTTTCCTGCTTAAAGCTTTTCTTCATACTTAGGTATTCCCTTATCAACTATTTAAAACCATAATCTTACAAAAAAAAAAAATTACAAAACAAAATTAATTTATTTTGCTTGTTATCTATGAAAATGCTAGAATTATCAGATAATTATATAATATGGTCGAAAATCATAATAGTTTATTCTAGTATTTGGTAATTTTCCAACAATTTTAAAGCAGATAATTTTACAATATTTTTTGATTAAAAAATGGTTTTGAAGTTGCCGTTGGGCTAGTTTTTAACCTTTAATAGCAATTATTTTTGAATCAGGTAGACTATGACAGAAGCCTACGATCATTGTAGCAACGACATGAAATTTTTAAGACAGTCTATCAATTTTAGTGCTAAAAGTGATCTTAATTCTTTGGTTTTTTTGGCCCTTGAGAGCTGCTTGCAAGAGCCCCAATGGAGTCTCCAAGCTTTCTTCATCGGGAAGAGAACAAAGTTGTAAAATACCAATTATATAGATTATTTTGGCACAAATAAGTAGTGCAGTGTTGTAAGTTATAAGCCTTTTGCTAGGCTCATGGTGCAATTTCCATCTTCATGGCTAATTATAGCTATTATTGTATAATTATTCTACTATCAAATTGAAATAAAATATTTTTTTAAACCTCATTCGTATATGTTCTACTAAATGTATAATTAAATATTATTATTATTATCTTTGTAGAAATATTTATCTATTCGTAAATATAATAAGTTAATTTTTTGTCGTATACAACATTCCATCACACCACTTGTGCCGGCCAATCAGAATGCTTAATTTATTTTTCCAAAGCCGTCGTCGTTTAAGTTTTCAAAGAAATTGAAGTATTTAACTGCGGTAATTAGTATCTGATTGACTTTCAAGGTGAGGTGACGCGCGCTAGTGCTTAAAGTTTCTAAAATTTTATCAAAAAAATAAAGGTTGAAGTAATGTTTATAAAGGAAAAAAATAATAAAAAAAATTAGATTAAAAAGGCTTGCGTTAAAAAATATTTATTAACAATAATTAATGAATAAAGTTATAAAAATGTAAATCTAAGTTTTTGGATAATTTTTGGAATGTTTAGGTCAGGGTCTTTATTTGTATGTAATTTATTAGATTTTTATTATGATGTACAGTTGCGTGATTAAATGGTTTTTTATTATTTGATAAAGCAAAGAACACTTGATTTTTAGTGATAACGAAAAACACATAATTGCAGTTTACTTTTTTTTATTACAAATTTGCGATAAGCAAATAAATATAGATTTTTATTTATTTAGAATCAATGGTGCCATTCTTAAAAATATTATTAATAATTATTATTAATTTCAAGCGAAATTGTATTAGAATTACCGCAGTCTCAATCACTTTTTTATTCAAATCAGTATAAATTAAAAATATTTTATTGTTTAATTTAACAGGTTTTGCAATATTATCAGTTAATTTAAATTCTTAAATATCAACTTTTTTGTAGTTTTATGCAATGTTTTTTGTTGTTTTCGATAACATTTAAAAAGTATTTGAAACTTTGTGGAGAAAAAACGTTATTTGTTTATAAAAATAAAATAATTTTTAGCAATATTAAATATTATGTGATTGTGCGTGGTGGATGCTGGAGAAGAGATCAAATTGGAAAATTTTGTTTCTGCAACGTGGGACAGGAGGAAAAGGTTAGTGGATATTTTTTGTGCCTTTTGTTAAAATTATCTCTATTTTTTGCAAATTTATAAGTTTGAAAGCGCTGTAACTCTATAAAGTGAAGATAATCTTGATTCATTTATCTAAAAGCATTTAATTTTAGCATTAAAGCAATTTGAATTTTTGATAATTTTTAATTTTGTTAACGGATTTTTAACTTTTTAAGTTATTTGAAAATTTTCATCTTGATTGTTGTGTTTATTAATAAAAAAATTAAAATATAAAACAAACAGAGACAACTGCAAAGTTTTTGAGAAACTGCTGATTTTATTATAAAAAACTATTAATTTTCAAGCTTTCTATTGGTTCTATATCACTCGTTATCATTCCTAAACTATAAAAGTAGGAGAAAAAGTAACAAAAAAACGTTTTTCTTTAATTTTGGCTCAAATGGTGGTTTTTGCAGAAATTATCTCTATTTTATGCATTTTTTTTTAAATATTTAAAGTGTATAGTAAATGTAAAGTTAATAATAATTTACTTATTGAAACGCGTTTAATTTAGGCATAAATGATTTAATTTTTGATAATTTCTATTTCATTTCTTGTGAATTTTTTCAGTTTTTTTTCAAATTTGTCTCTTTAATTAAAAAATATTAAAAAACAATGTATTTTAATATTTCATATAAATTTGAAAATATGATGGTTTTATTATAAAAACCTTTGAATCTTTAAGCTCTCGCTTGGTTTTATAGCAGATGATATCATTGTTAATCTTAAGAAAATGTGTCTCTTCAATTTTGGTTCAAATGAGTGATTATTTTGTAATTATTTTGAAAATTTAATAAAATTAAATAATTTATTTTCGAATTTGTATAGTATATTCAACTTACTTATATAACTTGTTTATCAGTTTTCCTTTGTTCAAAAAGAAAAAAACCAATGATTTTATTCTTTCTTATCATATTTTTTGTAGTCTTATGTAATGTTTCTTTGTTGTTTCCAAAAGTATTGCCTACTATAATTTAGTTTAGTCCAAGACTTCGTGCCGTTTGTCACGGACTATTGATCGCGTTA
The DNA here is from genome assembly GCA_947359425.1 of Lagria hirta. Classification (NCBI taxonomy): domain Eukaryota; kingdom Metazoa; phylum Arthropoda; class Insecta; order Coleoptera; family Tenebrionidae; genus Lagria; species Lagria hirta. The sequence goes on from OX375799.1 coordinate 3,905,324, forward strand.
TTAAATTGTTTTAAAACGTTATTTTTATTTAATTATTGTTTTGTAAAAGAAATATTTAGAACACAAATCAGTTTCGCGGTCTTTCTTATTAATGAAAAAATTTGGGTTAAATAACATTGCGTGTCCTTGCAGATGAGTCCCAAAGGAACCTACATCAGGAAAAAGTCAAAAAGGTAAAACACAGTCAAATTTTCGTGTTGATTTTTATTTATATCCCGACAGATAGAAAGAATTATTGCTTAAATCATGATAGTTTCTTTATTCGACTTTTTTTGTGTAATTTCCACCAATTTTGAACATGAAAAGTGCCAAAATTTACTATTTCTTTTATTAGAAAACTTTTTTAAAGTTGCCTTTAGGCATCGTTGTTAATAAAAAACAAAAAAATTATTATTTATTATTTTTAATAAAGTAAACTCTAGTGGAAAATATTTTTGTATCAAGGATGCCATGAATTATAACATTAGGCTACTACTCAATTGTTTTTTTTTACAAATAATTTTAGTAATGACATGGCTCTTTTCAAAGCGGTTGTTTAATCACTTTTAGGGCTAAAAAGATTATTCAAATCACATTTCCGGGTTTAAAAACATTTAAAGTCATTTGTGGTAGTGCGTTTTTTTTTATTATGTGACGTTCTGGAAGATAACGCTTTGCGTCTTGTTCCAGGTAGGTCCCAAAGGAGGAGCCCCCAGCCCCCAGCTTTGTTCATCTGGCCAGGTTAGTGCAATCAAATTTTGGGTGATGGATCTTAATTATTATATCTTAACTGATAAAATTATTGCCTAAATCAAAAAGATTTATTCGACTTTTTAGTAATTGTTTAGCAAGTTTAAACAAAATAATAAAATTTACGTTTTTTTTTAAAGACTTTACTAAAATTGTTCTTAAGCGTAGCTTTTAATATAAAAATTAAATAAATAATTTTAATCATTGGTAATCTTTCGGTGAATTTTAAACTAGAAAAGTGCCCTAAACTTACATTTCTTTCTATTAGACAACTTTTTAAAGATTATCATCACAGTAAGCTGTATTAAAATTATATTTATTAATTAATAATAAAACAAAATAACTGCTGTTTCTTTTTTTAGCAAAATAAAATAAAATAAAATAATTTTAGATTAATAATATATTTTAGGTTTTTTCCTTTCAATTGGTATAAATGTAGATTAAAATTCTTTGCTTGATTAGATAATTCATCAGTTTTTTTTAACCAACACCTTTGTTTAATTTGTTATCATCTTTTTTGCAGTTTTATGTAATGCTTTTCTTTTGTTTTAAAAAAAAAGACTACGTTGGTTTAGTTTAAGACTGCGTGCGCTTTGATACGGTTGTGTGTGATAATAAAATAAGAAATATAATAATTAAATTCTCGTGTTTATGATAATAATAATAATTGTAAAGTGCAGTGCTGTTTTGCGTCTTTATTTTATTTATGGGAACGATGTTTAGTAATTCAATATACAGAGTGAGTCAGTTTGAAATTGAATTGAAATTATAAGTCGTTTTATTTGTAGACCGATTTTAATAATTTTTGTTTTGTTTGAAATGAAATGTTTCAAGAGTGGTCTCATAAAAAATTAGTAATTATCTGTATAAATCTTTAAAATTTTTTTGCAAAAATTAAATAAGTTTCCATTCTTTTTTTGAATCAGAAATTCTTTGCTTGATTAAGTAATTCATTTTTTTTCTATAAAAACCAATAGTTTTATTCTTTGTTATCATCTTTTTTGTAGTCTTATGTAATGCTTTTCTGTTTCCTGGAATTCTTATCTAGTTCAGTGTAGTTCCAAACTTCTTACAGTTATTTTTTGTGCCAAAATAAATGAATGGATCAAATATTTAAAAAATTTTCGCTCTTGTCATAAAAAGTTCATTCTATTTAGCTTCGTCATTTTATTCATAAGCACAATGTTCAGTATTTAGCTTTATTAAATTGTTTTGAGACATAGTTGATATTTTGTAAAGAAGTATATTTCAGAAACAAATCGATTTTTCAGTCCCCTGTTTTTCTTTTTATTAATGGAAACATTTGCAGTAATTAGTGTTAAATGTATATTTATCACCTTTAACTTTGTTTGGCTTCGCGTAAGGGCACGATAAATCCTCACTGAGGATCGTACCAACTCTGATTCTTTGTAAAATTCCGAGCCTCCAAAACTCGTTGGGGATCGTTAAGGAGTTAGGTATAATAGTGTTTCTTATAACGATTGTTTCTTGCGGGGGCAAGAAGGAATCGGCATGTTCTCTCTGTGAATATGTCTTGTACATACATATGTGAGGGCATGTGAGGGGGGTCAGCATTGTGGGGTAATTAATATACATTTGATGCTTTTTGCTGTTTATGTATTTCTTTTCCACTACAATTTTCGAAGGTTTTTCTTGATATTCCTAAAATGCCATTATCACATCTCAATTTCCTTATTATGGTACTACTCTCAAGATATTTCTTTCCCAACAAAAACAGAATTATTAAAATCGGTTTATAAATAACAAACTTAATTAAACGCGAACACACATAAAAAAATATACGGTCGAATTGAGAAACCTCTCTTTTTTTTTTAAAGTCTGTTAAAAAAAAAATAATAACTTTTTTTTTACATAAATTGCAATCGCGTAATTTTTCTAAATATTTTTTTGTTTGGCTTGCTACGGCATCTTTAAATATGTAAATGTAAAAATTAACTGTAGAAAAATCAAACAAGTTAAAATAGAAAAAAAATATATCAATGATATGGTTACATAGAAGATGAGCTGCAGAAATAAACTCCAGACACAAAAAGAAGATGGAAACAAAAAAATAAAAGATAAAAACTGTTTAAAATCTTTTATATTTATATTATTTGATTTTAGTATGATGCGTATCCAATTATAACATTTATTTTAAAGTGTCAAAATCCAGAACATTTTTTAAAGAATCATCTCTATGTCAAGATGACGTCTAGAGATACATAATTAACAATAAGTGCCTAACCGTGAGTAACCGACTATTTTAAATCAAATAAACGTTTTTTTACTGATTATTGTAAATAAAGCTGTTTTTGTATTAAATGTTTTTTATTATTCTTATTGACGTTTTGTGATTATGTGTTGCGATGATTTATTTGGAAAAATGCAAAATTTTCAGACAGATTTTGAAAGGCGCATAAAAATGACTGGTTTACGTTTTTTACTGATTATTGTAAATAAAGTTGTTTTTTGTATTAGATGTTTTTTTTATTTTTATTGACGTTTTGTGATTATGTGTTGCGATGATTTATCTATAAAAATGCGGAAATTTCGTTGAAATTTTGAAGTGCGCACAAATTATTGGTGTCGTTTTCTGTGGGGAGAAAACGGATTGTGATATCGCTGCAAAACATTCTTTTGTTTTTGCAAATATTTAGCGCTTTTTCTTATTTTAACAGTGGATTAGGCCTACTGGGGACACCACTCTAAAAAAAAACGCACCATTTACTGTACCTCACAAAGGTGGTGTGGAAATCAGTGAAATAGTAAAACAATGTATAATAATAATAATAAAAATTTTACATTTTAATATAGTATTGTTGTAATCAATTTTTAATTTTTATAACATGAATACTATTGACTTAAATGGAAATATTTATTTTGAAATGTTTGTAAAAAGCTGTAATAAAATCTATTTCGTATATTGTTGTTTTCTTTTCAACCGACAGAAAAAAGAAAGTTTCCAATTCAACAAGTATATTTTTTATATTATGTCCACTAAAGTAGTCTAAAAACTAAAAAAAAATGTTTTTTTTTTTGGAATTTTGTTATCATAATAGTCTATGCATTTTGATCAATAATAATAAAGTCTTTGAACATTTTTTGAAAACACAAATTTATACAGTGACAGTGCGCGTCAAAATAATGGAATACATTCATTCAAAATTAAACAAATTTTTTTTTAAGGAAATCTTTAGGCACGGTAATTTTTATTTATAAGAACACATATTTTTATGGTAAATAAAATTCCAAGCAGTCTTTTGTTTTATAGTTATGACGTTGTCGATACTTTTTTGAAATAAAAACCCTCTATTTTCTTTTCAATTACATGATTCGCTTTATGTTTAAATAACTTTAGTAAAAGACATTTCAGAAAAAAATTGTTGACAACAAATTGGAGACAATTTACTTATTAATAACCTTTATATATTTTGATAATAAGTTTTTAGATAAATCATAAATAATTATTATTTTAAACGAAGAAATAAAAAGTTTAGTGTGCCATAGATTATAAACCAATCAATTGATGTATAGTCTATACAACACTAAAACCGTTGTACGTCATTTCGTTGTACACTATCTCAACTTTGATAAAATTCTTTTACGGATCATGAAACCTACAATTTAAACGATGCTGTTAACAGCTAACGCTATACTTTTTATTAACAATGTAATTTAAAAAAAAAATTTTTTTTTGTTCAAAAAGTAAGTCTATTTTTATTGAGAATGACTTAAAATAACTAGATAAAACTATTAAACTTAAAGAATCTATGCCTAATATGAAAAAAAAATATTAAATACAAAGTAAAGGTTGTTTAGAGTTAGTTTGTAAGTAGTTTATAAAGTTAAAATTTGTCAATGAAAGACGTCTAGTGAAAATAGATTATTTTATTTAAGTTCTTAAACCTATGTCTTCTTACAACTGTTATAGATCTTATGTGATTGAAAAAAACTAAGTTACAGACTACAAAGTCGATTATTTGTACATAAAGAGTATACACAATACTACAATTAAAACACTTTTCATAATTTTAGTAAAGCTGGTCAGGAATTGTACATCTGGTGTCACACATATGTATAACCCACTCTCTTTGAAATCGATTTCCATTGAACACTCCGATTGCAAGAACTCTTAAATGCGATCAACACACATAGCAGGAGACTATATAAGCGTGGCTGACTATTGTCTGTACACTTCACATCAGTCCAAAAAAGATAAATTCGGCAACACTGAGAAAAATTTTGAAACAACTTGTCAAAATGGTGCCGCGTTAAAACATATTTAACGTTTCATAAGTCTTTTAAATATTTGCAGAAAATTTCTGCTTTAAGGGTTTAAAGCTTGGTCCTTGAGAACAGGTTCAACTACCTGGAACAGGTGCTTTGTGAGCCTCAGCCAGCGCACTTTCCACAAGACGCTTATGTTTTCCAATTAGCTCTGGCAAATCATATGCAATTGCAATGTCCAACCTATTTATTGGACATCCTCTGAAATAAGTACACGTTGCTGACAGCTGTTGAAACTCATATAAAGGGTTCAGTTTGAAGAAATCTCGATATACATCTGGATCAGGAAGATCATAACGAGAAATGTTTGTAAGAGTAGAAAGACCTTCGTAAATATGATAATCTTGAGGATGATCTATAATTTCGTCAGCTACTTGCTTACGATTACCAAACACAGATTTGTGGTTATAATAAGTTGTTAAATAACAATCTACCATTTTAGCATGATTGCGTACACGTACCTAAAATAACTTCTATTAAAATACAATTTAAGCCAAACCATCTCTTACCGCAAATCTACGCGCGCTGGCTATTTTATTTTCTATTCGTTTATCTACTGCTGATCTTAAATCTCGTAGAAAAGCCCTTTCTTGTGCTTGCAGCAACCGAGTAGGTGCCCAAGGCTCATAAGGTCTTGACCACAAAGACGTTGTATACATAATAGGAGGCTGAGGTGATGACATTAATGGGGAAATATTCCATATAAGAGCACCTTGTACTCTCATAAGCTCTTCTGGTTTAACTTGATCAGCTTTGTTTAAAATAATCCGTGACTAAAATAACAAAAAAATAAATAAATCGACATTTCTTTACAACTATCAATTACTTGGTGTTCTCGTCCTTTCAACTGATCTAAAATGGCCTCAGTTTCAGGACCAACATCCAGCTTTGATGGGTCATATACTAAAAATATTATATCTGCTCTGTCAATAAACCATTGACAAGCGTCATTGAATGGGAACACGCGTGATACTTGTTTTCTTACTTCTAAAATACCAGGAATTTCAACTATATTAACCTACAAGTAAATGTTGTAAAAACAAAAAAAAACATAGACTTTAACTTACTTTTTCTAACAATTTGTGTGGTAATTTGACCCCTCTTAAACGCTCTTCCAATCCTTGTCCAAATTTTTGTAATCCAGAAAATGTAAAATCAGCAGCTAATTGCGTTCCGTCAATTACTTCATATTCATCACCATGCAATAGTAAATTAAAATATGCTGGTGATGGTTCTGCCCCTATGATTCAAAAATAACTAACCCACCTGAATTAAATAAAACAAAACTAACCTGTTTTTAACGACGTTTCATTATATTCATTATCAAGGAGGTAGTTAATAATAGAGGACTTGCCTCCGCTCCAAGGACCCATAAAAAGAATCAATGGTTTAGAAAATATTTCTGAATCACCAAAGTGCCTGTTGCTCAAATCACGATATTTATAGAGAACTTCTAGAGGTTTGATTGCATTTTCGTATAACTTTTTCAAGTCTCGAAGGGTAATTTCTGCAACCCGGTTGATTATTGTTTCAGTTTCGGATGCTTCAGCGTCTAATTTTAGTAAATGTTCAACATGATCTGTATTTCTCAGATCTGTAGGGATGTCAAAATCTAAACTCAATTCTTCTTCAGGAGCAGAATTGTCATCCTCAGCACTTACTGTATTTTCATTAGATTCATCCTCTTTTGTTTCGTTTTCTGCACTTTCACTTGCTTCAGCTTCGTCTGCAAGAGTGCTGTCTTGTTGTGTACTTCTTTGATCAACTTCTTGAGATGTTTTAGTTTCTGTACTGTTATCATCCTGTTCCTCAGATGCAGATTTATCACCGACACTTCTTTTTGCTTCACTTTTATCATCATCGGTTTCATTACTTTTATCCGTTTCCTCACTTTTTCCATCTTCTTTAGATTCTTGAACTTGTTCATCGCTTTTGGAGTCGTCTTCAGTAGTATCTGGAGTTTGTTCAATTACTTCAGCTGTTTCTTTTTCAATTAATGTTTCTTTTGTTATATTTTCAGTGCTTTCTTCTTGAGTATTTTCCTCTACTTCAGTGGTTTTATCTTGGTCTGTTTCAATACTCTGTTCTTGTTCTGGTTCTTCAACACTTTGTGGCTTTTCTTCAGCGCTTTCTTTTTCAGCTTCTTTCTCAGTTTCAGCGCTTTCTTCTTCATTTGATTGTTTCAGATTTTCAGCGCTTTCTTCTTCATTTGATTGTTTTACATTTTCAGCGCTTTCTTCAAGTAGCTCAGCATCTTTAAGATTTAGAGACACGCTTTCATCATTTAGTAATTTTTCTTTACTATCTGTTTGTTCAGTGGTGGTATTTTCATCAGTGTCATTGTTTGTTTCGTCTGAAGTTTCTTGTGATTCCTGAGTATCGTTTTGTTGTTCTACAGTTTTTTGAGCCTCAGTTTCTTCTTGCGATTCTACGGCGTCATTTTGTGATTGTTTGTCATTTTCTTCTTGTGATTGTTCTGCATCAGCTTGTGCATTTTCCAAATTTTCTTCTGATTGTTGGTTGTCATTTTCGTTCGAGTTTTGCTCATTACTTTTAGTTGCTTCTTCTTCAGATTGGTTGTCAATTTTTTCGGCAGACTCTTCTTTGATTGATGTTGCTTCTTCTTGACTTGCCTAGATAATTTTGTTATTAATTATTACTTTCAATGTATGAAAAGTAACTGCTTACTCCGTTTTCTATTCCATTTGCGTCTTCACTTTTAGCGTCGGTTTCTTCTCGAGTGTTCTATTATGAATAAATGTTAAATGTAATTTATAGTAAGGATGGTACTTACATCTTGTTCATTGCTTGTTTTTTCTTCGTCATCTTGTTCGGTTTGTTCGACGCTTTCTTCGCGAGTTTCGTCATCTCCGTCATCATCATCATTGGTCTGATGGTCGGAGTCGTCGGTAGTAATTTCTATTGTAGGAACATCTTCTTCACTGTTATCTGAGTCTGGATTTTTGTGTGTACCGGTAGTGTCTCCAGTTTCAAGCTCTTTGAGAGCTTTCTCGATGTATGGCCGGCATTCGGATTCAGACGGGCCTTCTGACTCTGCCTCACCTTGCACCCCTTCAAACAATATTGAAATGCATTATCAGATGTTTAAGATATTTGATCGCTTGCGTTCTTGGCATGTTTCCATCTAAGAATTTGGTACTGAATCCACGATTGAAATTAAAGTGTTTATAAAAATACTTAAAAGTTTTAATAAAAAAATTCTTTGAAATAAAAGGCATCACGCAAGGGCAGTTGTACTCAAATTATCAAGCATACACTTTTGGAGTCAGGTCTAAATCGGTAACGAAGTCTAGGGTAGCCTTTGCTGGCGATTTGCCGACATCGTCAGTTGCAGTAGGCACTTGGCTACTTTTAGATCATAGATTTTGCATTTTTTTTTATAATAATGATGTGATTTTTTATATTAGAAGTCTTTGGATCTAAATATAAAGAAGGTTTTGTAAGATTATTTAACTCGCGTTTGCTGGAATGAATTTATTGTTTAAACATGATTCTATAGAAACGCTAGAAAAAGAAATAATGGGGTTTAATTTTGAAGAGCATAAGAGTTAGAAACAGGATTGCCTTATTAATAGAGATAGGGTTATTCGCGAAAATTTTTATTATTAGAAACCGGTATCGTCCAAAAATAACATATCATATTATACCACACGAAAATGTATGGAATCATGGCTGCCATCCACATTATATAATTTGGAAGCTTTGGAATTCACTTTGATTTAGCACCACTATCAGAACTGAAGAAATCATAAATCACAAGCACTGTTTCAAAAAAAAAAATCCCTTTTGATTTTTTGAGAAAACTGACACTTCTTCTAGAAGTTTTTTGTCAACGTACCCTGCAAGGTAGTGGCGAGAAAGGACACTCCAAGAAGTAGCAAAAGCCACGAGGACCTCCGGCAGACCTCCATGGCGTTTCTTCACTACACCCGTCACATTAACGTCTCGGACTGAAAACCCAGATTACGTTGGCCCATCACATATCACCGCGACGGTGATCAGTGGCGTGCTCAAACTATTCCCACCAAATGCTGGTTGAAAATAAACTTGCATTCCAGCAAATCTACGCAAATATCTCTTTGGTGATCTTTTCTTTAGATATTCGTTGCAGCAGACTTTATCGTTTGTTTATAACTTTTTCAATGCTGAGAAAGCAAATAGAGATCTAATGTTTTTAAATTCAGAGAAATAAATTTCAAAATTGTTACCACGCCTCTGACGCTTAGCTAAAGCGACGCCAGGCGACGCTCGCCGAATTTTACAAGTTCCGCGCAATCTCTAAATTACTTAATTTGAAGCGAATGGATTATCAAGTCTCAATCAACACAGCAGCCTTAACCCACAGAACTTGCTAATTTGGTATGAAATTCCTGTTCTTTACTTTTTTTTTTTGTTTTTGTCTCCACTTAGAACTAAGAAATTTAGGAAATTATTTGATAAAAAGAAAAAACTAAAGTTTTTTTTTCAATTTATTAACAGTGATGACTAGTTTTTTTTATTTTTATAAAACCAATTTTGGAAAAACCAGTACATTGTACAGAATTTAGGAATATTTGGGTTGCATGTTTCTTGCGACCTCCTTAAATAGTTGCGAATATAGTAACCTCGAATTTGTACTATAGAATCTATTTTTATCAGTAAGATTTAATTTAAGACTGTGTAAATAATTTTAAGACTCCATAAGCAAGAGTTCGCTCAATTTCGACATGTTTCGAATCAAAAGTCAACCAAATCCCAATAGCACATCTTGATCCTCGGGTAACCGCCTTAACTCCGTGCAGATTTTCCGCCCCAGAAGAAAAGGCGATCATTTTTCCACACTTGGGCTCAACGGTACTCTTAAATTTATGTTTAGAATTTTTTTATATTCTTAGAATTCACCTACCTGGACCAGTTCCGCATTTGGATCTCCTGAAAAAATGAATTCTCCGCCTTCAAAATCATTATTTAAGTAGATAATAGCGCTGAAATCCCTCCAAGTGTATGCTGGAGGTAACTTCTCACATGTGTTATTTTTCAATATATTACAATTATCGGCGTGAATTGGATGACTGAAGTCAGTTCGATGAATGGGGGCGTCTAAAATTAAACGTCTGTTATTATTTTCTTTAAAGAAAACAGTCTATTGAACATTTTGAGCAATTTTTGTGTTATAAAAACCCAAATAGTTCTAAAATGCCCGAGATCACGCGTTCACAAAAGTAAATCTATCATAAACCTATCAGCAATAAGCTTTAATTATAGATTTAAAAAGAAATAGTCTAGCGCTTTCTCGCTTTTTTTCAAACGCTCAGTGGGGTTTTTTGTTTCTTTCCTTTTTTTTTCTGTCTTGAAAACTTCTTTCATTAATTGAGAAACTCCTGACTGAAGTAAAACAAGCAAAAAACGCGCATAAGGCAGGTGGAAAAGAGCAAAAGATGAGCATCAATTTTCACCGCTCCTCAGAAGAAGATGAGATTAGAAGAGTTGAGAAAGGGTAAAAGAAAGCAAGAAGAGAAGCTATAAAATATAACCCTAATAAACATGTTGTGATGCAAAATATATAGTATAACGGAAAAAAATACTAAAAGATGCGGGGCTAGAATTTTTGCTCTGTAGTTTTATTCTGCTAATAGAGTTTACATTAAATCATGGACAAGAGTCTAAGAGACCAGCCCCCACTAATGACTCTCCCTGTATATATTAGTCAGGACAGAAAAATGAGATATTGGCAAAATTGACACACGCGATTAAAGATTTAGTAAAGAAAAATAACTTGACACAAGTAGTTTTTTTAGAAAGAAATTTAGACAGAAATTTAAAGAATCCTCTTTAATCGATTAATCAAGTTACAATAAAAATCTGTGAACAAAAGAAACTTTATCCTAACTATGTATTTTAAAAAGCTTTTAGTGAATATTTCGCGGTTTGATTTTTCCGATTTTTTCGTAGTCCAAATGGAATAACGTTATACAATCCTTCCTTTGTTGCAAAAACTAAAATGCATAGGTTTGATTGAAGTAATATTTGTCCCATATCTTTAGCAGGTATCAAATACAGATATATTACGTTATTTCACTGGGACTAGTATAAATCATAATTATTGTGTGTTCAGTAGCTCGTATTTTTTTGATGGCTGAAAAAATTAGTAAGTAGTATAAAGTTTATCGGGAAAGTTTTTATCCAATCTTTCAATTGAAATAGTTATTATTGTTTTTTTTCAAAATGTTGAGAATAAAAATTATTTTAATATACAGGATGGTTCAAAATGTCTAAAACAAATTTGGAATATTCTTACTTACCTGACAATGCGGATCTACAGACAAGATGAGTATAAGTAAAAAGTAGCTCTTTTTTAATATTAAAAAACTCCTGAACTTTGACTTTAGCCCTATTAGTAACCTCTAAGTATAAGTCTAAATATTTGTGATGAAGTAGACCATAATAAACTAACAAAGTTGCTCGCTCTATGGTAATTCCCTCAAATTTTTCTTTTTTTGTATGTGGTGACTTTTTTCCGTCGTATCCATCCCCAATTATAGCAAAATTTTTCACAACACTGACTAAAGATTTGCACTGCCGAGAGGAAGCTAATCCTTCCGAAAGAAATCTATTTGTTCCATTTAGCTCTTTTTCGGTCATGACAACACGATATTGAGCCTCCTGTTGAGAGATAATTAAATGTTATGTGTTACAAAAAAAGAAGTTAGACGCACCAACCAATTAAAGCAACGACGAAATCTAGTAGTTAGGCAGATTTAGTTGTCTTGGAAGTGAAAATAAATCGTTATAATGTTGTAAAAATTTTTATTAAAAAAAATAATAATAAAATTATAAAAAGCGTTAATTTTTAAGAGGAACATACAATTCGTGGTGTCACATTTCCCAATAAGCATGAACTGAAGACAGTGGGGTCAGCACTCAAGAAGTTTGATCCTGCAAGGTAAAGGGTATGTTAATGCAACAACCACATGCCGTAGAACCAATTTTAACTCACAATCGATATTTTTAGTATACTGCTCACAAAGAAATATCCAAAATCATAAGAGTCCAAATGGAATAACGTTATATCGTCCATTTTTCGTTGCAAAATACGAAGCACTATTCTATAACGATTGACGGAACACCCGGTATATATATTATTAGAGTGACCAAAAAGTAACAATTTTTTTTTTCAAGCCTCGTATTAAAATATGTAAATTTACAATGTTTTAAGCAACCCTTGTCCCTTATAAATAGCAAGACAAAAAAACATTTTTGAAGAGACACTCCAAATTTATAAAAATTTCGAACATTGTCAAAAATTGAATTTTTTAAAAAAAATATTTTTCTCATTATTTGAAAAATGATAAAGACTGTCAAAATTTTAATTTTTAAAGGTTGCTCTAAATTTTCCAAGACAAGCAGGTACTTCAGCATGAATATCAACGAGCTGAATTTTTTTTCTTAAATTTAACATACTAAAAAATAGAATTAAAGCACGAAAAACAAACAAAAAAGTAAATAGACATTAAATTAGAATTAAACATACAATCCCTTAACATTCGAAAAAAATATATAATTAAACATACATTCATTCCCCTAACATTCTTACATTTTTTTATCATTAAACATACATTCCCTTAACATTAAAAAAAAACATAATTAAACATACATTCCCTTAACATTCTTACATTCTTTCCCCCTTAACATTCCAGAAAAAACATAACTAAACATACATTCTGTTAACATTCGAAAAAAATACATAATTAAAAAACATACATTCCCCTTACATTCTTACATTTTTTTCTCTTTTAAGGATTATTATTACATTCTTTCCTCTTTAACATTCCAGAAAAAAACATAATTGAACATACATTCCCTTCACATTCTTACATTCCTTCCCCCTTAACATTCCAGAAAAAACATAACTAAACATACATTCTCTTAACATTCGAAAAAAAAAATAATTAAACATACACGCCCTTATCATTCTTTTACCCTTTTATCTTAACTGTCTTTTCCATTTCCCTCAACTGTCATTCGGGATCGGGAAGTGAATAGGGGTTGCTGGGCGGGTAAAATAACACATAAAATGACTAAAAATGCTTATTAAAACTACCCTTAAAATCATCCCTTAAAACACAACAAATTCTCTTTTTAGAACAACAATTCTCCTTTAAACTACAAAGAAATCCTGTTTTTTCTATTAATCTTAAAAAAACATGTTTATTAATTTTGCAAAAATAAAAATTTTTATACAACAATAGTCAATTATTGTTATATTTTAATTATTTTTAATTCAAATTAATAATTCGTTGAATTTAAATATAAAAATATTAAAATTTTCGATTTAGGTGAAAGAATTTTAGGCACGGCCATATAACGTTATTTCACTGGGACTAGTATCTATAAAAAACATTGTTCCATAATTGCTGTGTTTTAAATTTTACCCAAAATGCGGTATGCACCACCAAAAAGCGTAGTATGTACAATGATATATAGAAAATATTCACACAATTCAATGTTTCAAGTATTATTTTATCATGTAAGGATTATAATTTCTAGAAAAAAAAAGCCTTAATGTATTTAGGAGGGAAAATATAATATATGTACTTGTCAGGTGGTACTGGCGGTAGGTGTCCATTTTAAGCAATTTTGGTCCAAAATGTCAGCTACTATAATATTCATTTAAAAAAGCGAGCAGTATACTAATTAATGTTCCATTCAAGCCTCAAGTCCCGAACATTTGTGCATTGTAGCAGTCTGTGTTAACGCTTATTTTTAAATGACAATCAAAATGTCAAATTTGAAATATATAAAAATGTGAATGATGCATTTGTTATGGCAGAATCGTAAAACACCCACAACAGTTTAGTTTGAGTCAACCAAATCTATTTGCAGAGATGTAAACTTTAATTTAAATCGGTATTAGTGACGAAATCAAAAAGAGTATTCGATTAGGCGAAATTTGAACGCACGTCATGGCTCTCGTTAAGATAAATTGAATAGAAAAAAATGAAAACGACCATTAGTGGACTATATATTTGATAGGAAACCAGACCTGGTTTGGTCATTAGATATTGATTGATTGAAGCAATTACGCCCTGGGATAACTAAGTCGAGGTAGTAATGAAGTTTCAGGTGATATATTAAAATCCCAAGGGATCCACTTTAATTTACATCGCTACAAATAATTTTGGTGATAATAAATTTGGAAATACCTCTTTCCAAACATCTTTTGGTTTCTCTCGAAAATTGAATTGTTTTACGATAAATTTCAGCAGTCTTTGCTCGTACATATGCCGCTGGACGTAGTGAACAGCTTCCTAAAATAAACTTGATTATTTTTCATAAAGTAGAACAACAAGCGTTTTTGCAATTGTGAAAAATGAGGCCAAAACTATTAGAAATAGGCTAAAAATACGACACTGGGGTCACACTTACAGGCCTCGGCAGAAAAAGATCATCGTTTCCTTTAGGTAATTTACGGTAATATTTCATATTCTCCAACATGGTATCGTCATCTGGATAAAACAATAAATAACTAGCAACTGCTGCACAAGCGGCTCGTAAATTGCCCCCTGAAACTTCTAATTAGTCAAATGATTAGAATTAAACGCATGCCAAATTCTTACGCTTAAAATACGCAAACTGCAAATAGTGATAGTGACTAGGAAGTAAGTCCTCGTGTTTTTCACCATTCAAAGAACTCAACTGACTCCTACATTTTTGTTTACATCGTAAACAGAATGTGAAGTGATCTGGAAAATTCGGTTTTATTTTAACAAAGCGGAAAACCATTAAACTTGAACTACCTTCAAGTAGTAAATGTACACCTGTCCATCAACTAGTTTACTACTTTCTATAGTATAAATACCCGGCAGAAGATTTTATTGCACTAATCTATCAGAAAGTCTGACTCCCGAAACCAGAGTCATAAATTGAAGAAAACGTTCTCTAACGAGACACTTTGGGTTGTAAATCTTTCTTACTTTGTTGCGCTGTCCCTCTCATCATGAGCAATAAAATTTACTGCCGAATATATCTACGCTCCTACTCTAGTAAAAACGCATCTCAAAAATTATAATAAAGCCAAAATTAGGAAAAATAATAATATGCTAATACAGTTGCTTCAAGTTTTTTTGGTAAAAATCTTTTATTCTTAGACAGAAAATACAGTCAAATCCGCTTATGAGAAGCAAGCAAGGGACTAAAAATTTTTCGCACTAATCGTCATTATCACATTTTTGAAAAATTATTCATTGGCTATTATAGGAAAGAAAAGAGAAAGAGTATGTGAGGTGTTTGTGGATTTAAAAGCAGCGTTTGATAGGATAGATAGAAATAAGTTTTGAGATATATAAGAAAAATATATGAGAAGAATGCGAGGGTTAAGTATGGAGACTCCGGGTTATATAGTGTGCTAAGAAGAAAAAAGTAATAAGAAATAGAGACGGTGAAGTTTGAAGATGAGAGATAGAAGAGGATGCGAGATACTGACAGAGTGCTGGAATAAGTGATAAAGTAAAAAGCAGACAAGGGAATAAGAACTAAGAGAAAAGAATACTATAAAAAAAAGAGTTCAGTGTAGGAAAGATTGAGAAGAAAAGAGAAGCAAGGCAATGGATGAATAGAGAAATGAGAGAAGAGAGAGATAAGGACATAAAGAAACAAGAAAAGAGAGGAGAAATTAGAGAAAGCAGTTATAAAATAAAATATGAAAGATTAATTATAGAAAAACTAACAAGTTATCTAAAAAGAGAGAGGAAAATGATTTTAAGATTTAGATGTGAAAATGAAGAGACAGAAAACCGATTTTAAATAAAAGAAAATGAAAAAAAATGCAGGATATGGGAAGAGAGAAAGAAACACTAGCGTGAAGGTAAAAGAAAGTATAGTAGCGAGAGAGGGCATAATAAAAGAAAAAAAAAGAGAATAGAATGGATGAACATGATAGAAAGAGAAAGAAAATGATTAAATCTGGTGAAGAGGTAGAATGAGAGGAGAAGAAAAGAGAAAAAGCAGGGAAGAAAGATGAAAAACAAGACAGTCTAAATTAGAGTTTTTTTTTTATTTTTTATATTATATTATTTAAAACTATGTATAGTAGAAAAATAAAGATTATTAATTAGAAACATGTAAATGTTGTAAATTTTTTTTTTACAAAAGTTTCAGCTAAATATTGTTTGCGATACATTTTTAAAAACACGGATTTTAAAGTATACTCCACAACTGCACATTTGGAAAAATGTAAAAATTCCAGATAAAATCAATGTTTTTTTAAAATAGTAATTCAATTTATGTAAACTGAGCAAAAAATGGCGTCTTTTTAGAAGTGATAAGGTTTTTAAAAATACTTCTCGTTATAACCGGCTTAAATTTTGTCAGACAGGCTGTTTATCCGGATTCTCGTTAAAACGGAAACAAATGAAAAACTAACCAAACTCGTTATAACCGGTTTCCATTGTACAATGCATAACTCGAAATTTAGTGCGCTGTGTAAAGCAAAATTATTTGTACCTAATAAATTTGAATAAAAATACGCATTTGAGTGAAAGAGAGAGAGAACTAGAACAATTCTCCTTTATTCCCTTTACTTTCCGCTTAAGAAAAGCGTTTTAATTTCTCGCCCACCTTTTCGCAAGTGGTAAAACTGTGTTTGTAGTTATTTTAGTATTGTATAAAACCCTCAAGTCTGTGATTGTTGTGTACGTAAAGTCTGGCTTATTAAAGAGAGAGTTCTAAAAATATCCTCACTTGCAACAGCAGGAACCAAATCTGGTAGCCAACCTGAAGCATGAAATTTTTAATTAAAAAACAAAGCCAAACCTAAAATTGGTTTCTATTTTTTCTCTCTACTGTCAGCGTTTTAATTTCTCGTCTACTTTTTAGCAAGTGTTTAGTGTTTTTTTTTTTGTGGTTTATTAAAGATAGAATGATAAAGAGATCCTCACTTGCAACGGCAGGAACAAAATCTGGTAGCCAACCTTGATCAAAAGGTCCTTCACATTGAGCCCTACATTCTTCTTCGGCTCGTAAATAGCTTAGTAAAGACTCTTCCATGTTTTGAATTGCACCTGACCAGTCTTTTTTATCGTAAGCATCCGATCCGTGTATATACAGATAAACATAATCCTATAAACAATTGTCATTCAATACAGTTGATATGGTGATGCCTGAATCAAATTACTTTGGCTTCTAAATTGATGAGTTCATTCATATCAACACCTTCCATCTTCGAATAGTGCTTTAAATTAGCAGACATGATTTTATCATTGGGGTGCGCTACTAAGTAGGTAAAAGCCGCAGATGCAGCTTTTTGGGGTTGATGAATCTAGAAAGATTTCACCAAATAAAACAAAAACATGTTATCTTTTCAAAGGTGAATCGAGTTCAACATTGATAGTGTAAATACGAAGACCGAAAAAGCCGAAACTGGTCACTTCCTGGTGCTAAAATCTGTATAATTAGACCATGAGATGATTTCCTACCTGAACATAGCAGATGTGTAAATATTCATAAGGTTTTCGGTCTTGAAAAAGCTTTTCAGTTTCGGGGTTGAGATAGGCTTTAAAGAATGTTGATTTGAATTCTCGTTTGCAGACAAAAATGCACAAAGTTGTCCTTACAGTTTGTTCGAAAAATAAGAGATTATCAACATTGACCGGATAAAGCGGCTCTGATAATTCGGCTTCTTGGCGGCACCGCAGTCTGCACTCGGCGAGCTTTTTCGTATAATCTCGATACTTTTCCAAAGCGTTTTCAAAATTTGTCACGCAATCGGGATAGTTGTTCTCGAGATACGCCTCAACACCCTTTTCATAGAGATGAGTACATGTCTGAGTAATGTTCTTATTATCGGAAATCACATGTGTTACTAAACTTAACAGAACTACGTAAACAACACGTGCGTACAGCTTCATAGTGATCTCAAACTAAAGGAAAGGAAAGTTAAACATAAAGTTTATTGCTAAGCTATGTAAACCGTCTGCGTCGTCGCTAATTAGTAATATTCCATCTGTCTTCTCTAAATTTATAAACGACCAACAATACATAATATACTAATTCCGAGTTCCTAATTTAGTAACTCAAGATAACGGTCAACCAAAAGTTCAAATGCTTTGGCAAGATGTGGGTGAATGTCGAAACACTCAAACCCCATTCATTTTATCCTACGACTTCTCAATGAATTCGAATACACTACTGAACCTTCACAAGGACATGAGCAACCAAACCAACCCACAAATACCTCTCTTACCACTTCAATAAAACCTCACTATTTAAAAGCATCTAAAGCTAAAAAATTTTGGGAAAATGTGAAAATTTAGTGCTCATTTTATCTGCGCTTATAAAGTCGCTGTTTTATATTTTTAAAGTAAAACAAGTTGGCGCGTTCGGTTCAAAATAAACAAATGTGTTCTACGTGAAGATCACGCTCATAAATGCAGTGAGGAACAATTTGAAGACAGTATTTTTAATAGTAAAACAAAATTGGTTTTTATTTTTTAATCACGTAGGCTTTGAAAATTTTCAAAAATTGAATAGTGCGTTGTATTCTTTGCAAAGAGGCCTTTCAAATAAGGGGTCACTTGACATGCCTTTGCATTTGAAAAAAAAAGTTAAGGCTGGCTGGTCGCTTAGGGAAGCAGAAAAACTAAAACCGTATATGTCGCAATGTGGGCAAGAAAAAAACAATACTTGACGCGTTTTGGGAATTTTTGCAAAAATCGCTTATATCCAAGTTATGAATTTTATTCCAGTATATAGTACTCTCATTGAAATAACTCCATAACTGTATTCATTTTCAAGAAAGAGTGTATCAAAACAAATGCATGCAGGCTCCACGTGATCATATATCAAGTGGCAGATGGTTCAAACAGGGCAGGCCGCAGAAAAAATCGTTTATTTCATTTTAGACTAAGTTATTTTCAATTCGGCTTAAATATATTCAAAGTTATATTATTTTCACTGTCTCTGTCTCTGTAGAAGCACACAGAAACAGCAACGAAACAAATGAACAATGCACTCCTGTGCTTTCGGCTTCCAGCCCGGCTCAAATTTCAGGAAATCAGTATCACTTAGTCTTTATGAATGGATCACGCACTGATCACCTCCTACACATTGTTTACTAGCACTCTTTCTTGAAAATTAAAACAGTATATATGCTTTACTTTCTTGTTTTATAATCCTCCATTAATGAATAAAAGATTTAATGTGTCAACTAATAATCGTTGAAGAGGTGTGGACAGATTACCCAGAGCCGGACTTTTTCCTAAAGATAAAAATGTTATCACAAATATTTTACATCTAAACATATAATATATACCGGATTTTCCGTCAATGGTTATACCTACCAGCAATATGAACAAATATTAATTTAAGCCAGACCTGTGCAGTTTGTCTGGAGATTTAGTCTTTTGTATAGTAGTCCATTGTTAGGCTATTGGCTTTCGCAAACATATAACGTTATTTCATTTGGACTGCTATATATCCCATGACTATACTGCTATATATTTAGTTACGTCTCTCCTAGTGACGTTTTTTTTTTAAATTTGCTAAATAAACATTGCGTATATTTATTCTGGTAACTTCTTTGTAATTATTTTGGTACACTAGGTATCTCTACGTTATACTCATTCATTCTTTTCTTATCCTATGCCAGTGCCGTTTTGTTTACCAACTTCAGAATCTCACAATTCTCTCTTTATCCCATCTTATTCTGCTTTCTTTTCTGTCTTTGTTTTTCTTTTTTTTTCTTCACATTATGTATCCTAGGTCTTTCTGCTGAATCTTAACATGCATTTTTGATATTTCCTCTCCACTTTATCTATTTGTACCCGCTCTTTTCTCATTACTATATAAATTATTATACTGGCAGATATCTTCACACATATGATCTAGGTTTTCAGTAATTTCCCCATTTGCGCGATATATTTATTTCTTATTTTAAACATGTATTTTAAGTACTTCCATTTCTTCACATCTCTATTTTGTTGTCGCTTCATTTACATTCTACTATTTTTTGCTCTTTTGGTAAACACTGTTACCTTAACAGTTGTTTTCATTTATTTCTTCTTATTTTTCACCTTTGCGTTTTCTTTCATTTTTCTTTTTCGGCTTCTATTATTACCGCTAGTTGTCATATTTCTATTCTTTCCATAACCACTTCCATCTCTTTTGCCCTTTAGCTAGCACTTCTTCCATAACATTTATTATAAGTTGTAGTAGACTTGAAGCAATTTTGTCACAAGTTCTTATTCACCTTAGATTTTTTTCATCGAGCATTTCCACATTCCGCTTCGCCTTTTTGTATATTTCTTAAATATTGTTTTCATTTAACCCTTTGAATGAATGGAAATCATTCTCTTTTTCTTTCAGTCTACTTTGTCAAACGCTGCTTTTAAATCCACAAGCTTTTTTTTCGTTTCAAGCTCATTCTTTTTTCAATTGAAGCTCAATCCCGCTTAACCGACTTATAATTCTCTAACTTTCTGTATCTCCTATCTCAATTTGTCCGGCAAAAATATTGGATACACTTTGTGCTACGTATTGCAAGAAGTGATTCTCCGGCAATTTTCTTATCCTTTCTTAGAAATTAAGATAATATTATTTTTTTCGTCAACTTCCAAGAAAACTCTTATCTCGTTCAGTACTTTTCCCATTTCATCAATGTCTCCTTCTGTATTAGAGTTGTTCTTGATGTTTTTCATGCTATATTTTCTTTCTATAATTTCATTCTCCATTTTGTTGAGTGTCATTTCTAAATATTTCAACATTTCGTGTCTGTAGTTTTTGTTTTTCGCGTCGCCATCTCTCCAATTTTCTTTGTCTCTTTTTCATTCTCTATCCCATTTTTTATTTTTCTAATCTTTCTTTAAATGAACACTTTTTTTACCTGCGTTTTTAATTTTTTTGCTATTTAACTCTTTTTTTCTAACTAATTTTATTCACTTTTATATTTTCCTCTCTTTTTATGTGCTTTTGTTTAAGATGTATGGACTTAAGGCCAGTCGAAAAAGTTTAGACAATAGCTAATAATTCATAGGTGGAATAAAAAAAAAGTTCAAATAAGAACGTAAACTCAGATTCATTTATTTACATTCGGATTGTACACATTTTGGGTATATATACATGATGTTCTATAGCTGCCTAATCTAAGATAGATGTTACTGTAGCTGCCTAGAGATGCTGTTCAGGACCTAGCTGCAGAAGTACAACTCCATTTTGGCTAAGAAACATCGTGCATACATACAGTTTCATAAATCTATTCAATACTATACAATTGTTATTGAAGAACTACATCATGTTTAATAAAAAATGTTATTGTAGTAAAGATATATAATTCACATTGTATCAATATTCTCCCAATCAACATAAATGGTTAAATAAATATAAAAAAAACAACTCTATACTTATATAATAAAGTATAATAGTATGCAGTGCGTGTGTTTTTGCAAACTATAAGATTACGTAATTTTTTAGCTGCATTGCCTACTATTATATTTACACTAGGTGACCTGCAGAGCAACATACACTGGCAGAAAAAAGTGGATGTTTAAAAAAACCCACTTACAATGCAGGAATTCACATAGCCCGTTAATAATCGATAACAAAGCTAAAAAAAAATGAGTTTTATATAATCAAAAAGGAATGTAAGTGATTGAAATATTCGGCACCAATGGAGCGTATGCAAAATCCTGCAAAAAATTCACACCTGTCAACAATCATAACTATTTTTTCTAGGTTTATTTATTAGTTTAATTATTACTATATTAAATAGGTACCTTTAAGTATAGTTTGAGCATATAGTACGATAAAAGGAATATCATGCATACCACTCAGAACACTAAAAATGATAGCGCTGCTTGAATTTATAATGTTTGTACTATACACTCAAAGATGAAAATGGACGAAAAACATTTAGTTTTTTTTTTTTTGTTTGATACATTAATATATATTTATATTATATACACATTCCACTGTTAATGCGATGAATGAACTAATAACAATTCAGACATTTACGATTCAGAATCAGTTAAAATCATTTTGAATTGTTCACTCACACCATTGGCAGTTTTTGGCAATTAGACCGGATCTTATTTTCAATACTTTTATAAAAAATAATTTGACTGAAAAATATTATGCATTACTGAAATAAAATACGTACTACTATAGTAATGAATATTTTTTAAACGCATTATTTATTAAAAATGTGCGTTTTATTGAGTATGTCTTATTATATTTGACAATTAAGCTGCACTACAAGCAGAGATTCAGTCCCTAGCATGTGCTTCGTAATAAACCCACTGCAGATCAACGTCAAGGTTATGTCCCTTATTATTAAAAACACTATTTTCAGGCGTAGAACTCCTTGTTGTTACCTCGACTATATGATGTGGTAGTCGGTGATTGCTTTGGCTCACCCAATGCATAAGAGCCTTCGTCTTTTTTACGCATTCTATATACGATGAACATTACAACTAATATAGCACATAAAAGACCAACGACTGCGCCACCAATTACAGCTAAAAAGAACAACTCAATCAACACATTTCACATTAATTTTTATTATTTTGTATTTACCCGCCAAAATTCCTGGTTTAGCAAAGAAGGAAGTATTTCGATCGTCCAATTTTTTATTCATGACTTCGTCAGGACTTGTTTGACTAGGCGGCGGTGTTTTTCCCTCTACAAGATCAGATTCGTCTTGTGCAGGTACAACCTTTTTCGGACTATCTGGTTCTAGACGTGTATCTACAATAATATACAAAATTTCTTGATTACATAATTATCAATATACTACAATTCAAGTGTTTTAGCTTGATCTTAAAAAAGTAGCAAAACTATAGGTCTAGGTACTTTAGACATTCATCTACTCACACTTTTTCACAACTTTACTGTGCATTCAAATACCACGTACCAAGCTATACTAAAATTAAGTTGCACATAATGTAACCAATCAACATTTGGTCTTGTTGTCTCTTTCAGATGAAAATAATATACTGAGTGAAATAGAAACGAACATCCCATAATAATTAATATTTTTTTATTAAATTTTTTCGCCTTCTGTGGTTCTTCGGCGACGTCCTGTACCTCTAGTGGCAATTTCTAGAAAGAATAAAGCAGCGTCTCGCTTATCCACTATTTGCCCCCTATTAACCCTCACTGGGTTAATAAAAATTTGCTCGTCTTCTCACATCTCACACCGAACAGATCAAGAAGGGCTTAAAAGTGTTCTATATGAATTTCTATTGTAGCTGCCAAAACCGAGTCTAGCCTACTGTGTTGTAATATCACAAAAGATTAATGAATCAATATGGCTGAAAAACTGACTGTTTACTTTCTTAGCTTATACAAACTGATTTTCAAAAAAATCGTTGCAATATGATCATAAATACTGGGTGTTCGACTTTTTATGTCACTTAGTATAGTTACAATATTAGTCTTTGTGTGCCGCACATGCTGCACCAGAATTTAAAAAAAATTCCTGCTATTTTAATTTTTAAAGTTTAAAATGAGCCACCTTTTGAGATTTCAAAACGTTTGATTAAAATTGCAGTGAATTGCATTTTTTTTTCTTCAGATTCATTTAGTAAAGGGTAAAGCAATTTATCGTTCTGCAAATGATTGTAAAAAAGTTTGAGAAAAGTTGGTCTTCTTTCACAAACTACTGTTGATTACAATCTTAAATGCTTCGTAGGTTTCCAGCATGGAGCGTTAGCAGTATTCAATTCTGGTGTAGAGTTGTATAATTAGGGTAAGGAAGCAAAATTAGTTGCACCCCTAATTAGTTAGACACATTAATTAGTAATAATCCGGCTTTAACCAGAATTTCGATTACTCGAAAGAGCTTTTGTCTATAATATTTCAGCTGGCTGAGTCAACATTAAGGTTATTAAATTAGTAAGAAAAATCTATATTTTATAGATTAAAATTAAGGCCTACTTGTAGTATGCGGTGTAAGGTTTGGTTTTATGGGAGTATCTTCATCATCAGGCCCAAATCCTGAGCCACTAGATTCCAAATCGTGGGTCACCTCGCCAATCCCACTTCCTTCGACATTTGGGTCATCCTCGGAAAATGTGAGATCACTATTTCGCTGTCCACCAGTCTGGAAAATGCACAACTCAATCAAAATTCACCACCCTTAAAAATGATTATCGATTAGAGTAATTTGTAAAATTTGAGCTTCAAGGTTGAAAGTTCACAGTAAGTGCTGTATTCGCAGATACAACCTTTGCTGCACTGCTGGATGAGGTGAAAATGGCGCCCCGACAGCAGGACTAATCAATAATTGTCTGCGCTGCTTTTACAGCATCCGCTCTTTTTACCCCTACAGAAATCTACTTTTTTTAATTCTTCAAAAGTATTTCGCAGACATTATTTAAAAACTAGAATAGCTCAAAATTTTATGAAATGGAAAACAAAAAGACACACCCTTACTGTATAATCAATGTATTTCAAGAATTAACTCATGCTATAATACGATGTAGACAATTCATAACTCAAAAAACATTTATCAAGTTTCTACATTGCCACGTTTTTTCCTCAGAAAATTTCGTAGCTTGTTAACAGACACAAGTAATTTCTGTATTTATTTCCCAAATCCAATTAAACGTTGCTATATTATTACACGTAATGCCAACAGAAAATTCCCCTATTGAATTACGACCTTCAAAAAACGTGAAAATGTGATATAAGCACGAAAATCTTCTTATGCCGTAACTATGGCGACTTTTACATCTTAGGGTAGGTAATCCCGTGTTTTTCCAGTGAAAAACAAGAACAAAATTTCATGTTACTGTGGCTTTATCAAAAAAACAACCTAAATAACACCCATTAAAACTTTTCTACAAAAAAAAAAGCAAACATGAGACACAATGTCGGTGTCTTAGTACACCGGCATTAAAGTCTCGAGTTTATTTTGTACATCCTTTCCATTACAAAATATAATATTTGCGTAGGATTAGCAGTAACGTATTGATCATTTAAAAAAAGTCTTGCATTAGTTTCAAACAAATCATTTTGTTTTATGGTCGGCTTGTAATTTATTACTAACAACAATTGTTATATAAAAATAATAAACAAAAAAGGTCATTGCTTTTTTAAAGTTTGAACAAGAATGTAGAGTATATTTTGATTTTCGGTGGTGTTGTGGATATATCACCAGCAGTGTCTATTTTTAGAAAGATCTTGATATCATTCAAATCTGCGTCATCTCGAATTGATAAACGCTGAGATGGCATTTAAATGTCTTTTGACTGCAATATTGTTTGATGGAGAGGACAGAGGGGAATCGAAGACCTTGTAGAAATTCCAGTGGTGTGACAACACTTTCAAGACGTAATGTAGACTAACAATAATAGCAAAACTAACGGGAGAAGAAAGTACCTAGATTAAAAATATGTTTTTTCTCTCTGGCTAGACTATTCAATTAAAAATTTTTAAGAATGACAACGCCATAAAGTTTATGTTTCGTCAACATTGGCTGACATATTTTCGTTGAGAAGACAAATATTTGGGAATGAAACAGGTTTCAACAGCTCCTCCATCTTCTTCGTGCACTACATTTTTACAATTATAACCACTTTTTGAAAAGATACATATGCGTCAAAATTATAAGTAAACGTGAGCCAAATTTAAACAATCTGAGTACAGATTCCATCACATGATCGTTGGAATCTTGTCCGTGTTCTCATTGTGTCTTTCCAATGTTGCCAATGTACCAAGAAATCCACCTTTGTTTATAAAGTTATTAAACAATCAAATAAGCACGTCAAAATATATTCCCATACTTAAATTCATCATACACAAATTTAAGCTTATCGGAATTTCTTACATTAATTTCGGTGCAATTAAAATATAATACAAAATCAGCAAAGCACAAAAAAAGACAAATATAAAAATCACTTGAACTTTGATCAAGGTAAACTTTAAAGCATAATCAGAAAAACATAAAGATGAAACTTTCTTCTAGTAGTGCGAACAATGAAAATAATATAAGCAACCCACGGGAACTACTTTGTACACATGTCCATCACCTTTGTGCCACACTTTGTATAATCATAAATTATCTACAGAATTTCAATAAAATGTTTTATACCTTCACATTAATGACAAAACCAAAAAACGCTTAAACATAGCATATAAAAAAGACTTTATTTTGTAAGAAAAAAAGTACAGGAACTATGGAGATGAAAAGAGGAACACCGAGATAAAAACGGGAGAAACAGCAGTAAACAGCAGAAGAAAGAATGTAATTGAAAAAAAAAGATAAATGTTTCCTAAATGACAAGTTTTAAGATGTCAATTACTGTGAATGAAAACAGTTTTTGCTCTATATGGATTGGTAAAAAGCTCCCATTTTTTGTATTATATCACCTGCTTAACATAATAGATTCAGGCACAATTTAAACAAAAAAATATTAGTAAGAATCAGGTAGGTAAGTTAGATTCCAGCATACTAATGTTTTTCATGGCTCTGGAATCTTTGCAGTTCTCGATATAATCATCAGAAGATGCAAAAAACTGTCCTATTCTCCTGATTATAGGTAGAAAGAATTTTTCAAAAGTTGTAAAATTTTGATAATTAATAAAGTTTTATTCATTCGACGTCTAAGAGGGTGTTGAACTTACAATAAAAATGATAAGTCGACACGAGAATTTATAATGATTGCTTTGCAAATCAGTTGAAAGTGTCATTATTACTCATTATGTATTATGAAAGATCAGCACAAGCTATACAAACAAAGGAAAGATTGATAAAATGTCAGACATACATTAATACCAAATCTCGTTAAATCTTTTTCAACGATTTATTTTGAAACATCCGAACTTTTACAATCAGTTTACACTCTCTATTCAGAAGTTAAGGAACAAAAATTCATGTAATAGAGCAGGTCGTGAAGATAGAATCGTCATCAGTTATGTAATCTAAATAAAAGCTTTTGGTTTCTGCCAATCGACCATCAAAGAATGTGGAAAAAGAATTCCATGTATAAACTTGTCTAAAACTGAGCAAGGTTTTAGTTGATGCAAAAAAACGCCAGACATCAACATTGCTTAAATTTTTAGAAATTATTTAGTAAAAAGAAGGCGGAATCGCTGTGGCTAGCTCTAAAACCGGATTTAAATCCCATAAAGAATCTCTGGAACACTACTTACAAGAAATTGCAAAAACAGCTTAGCTTGAATACTTTAGAAGATAAAGAATCTAAGAGGAACATAGCAAAATGATATCGAGTTTAAGAATGAGCACTTATTTAAAATTCTTTTTTAATCAGTCGTTGATTATTGACGAATATTAGTAATTACTCGCTATTCTTTCTTAAACTCACTTCTGTAAATTCTTAATTAATTAGCGCATTCTACCAAAATTTTGATAAATTTAGGTTCAACGTAGGTCAAAAATAAGTTGGTTTAAAACAGCCACTTTCATTTAGAAAAATTATGTTTTGCAGTTAGGTATATACTATATGTATCGCTATTATTTTTAATGATGTGAAAATATGTTACGGTTCTTCTCCAGAGATCAACTGACTTTTTTTTTGTAAGAGCTCTCAAAATTTGGCCTTAATAATGTGTTTTGCATTCCAATCATCGAGTTATGTTTATAACGAGTATAAATCGTCAATAGAGCCTGACGTTACTGTTATCAAGTCAAGCCAATAAAAACAAATCAATAATCAAACAGAACCGGGACTGCTCATTTATGGCAGTAATTTCCTAAATGGAAACAAATCGGTTTGTTAGAAAAATCATAATAGATTTTGTTTTTCATCAATACTTCAATAAATGTCAACAGTAATCAAATTTTCATGGGGCTTCAACACGAATGGATATTTAGGCAATATAGATCAGCCTACACAAAACATTAAATTTTAAATGGGTTTAAACGATTTAAATTTTATGAATCCCAGAGGAAAATTTTCAACTTCGCTGTTTTTCAATGCGTGTTAAAACTATAGTACAACAAATAATAATTGATAGGCTTATTGAAAGAATTAAAAGCACATGCCAATGGTTTGATGAGGCTTAACAAGATTATTATTATTATGGCAAAGCTGTTCCAAATATTTCATCCTGTCTTCTCTTTTTTACATAACTGAACTAGTTGTCATATTGGAATATTTAAATTTAGCTAGAATAGGATTGTATCGCTCCGAAACTTCAATAACAATTAAAATGTTTTCAATTGTTTATGTCTAGACAGGCATACATGCTCAAATCAAATCGAGACAGCAAATAACAATTATTGTACCATTAATAATTGGTTCTTGCTGCTCGAACCGTTACATAATGTAAATAATGAATATTGTGCTAAAAATAACTGCCTTCGAAACTCATTTTTTCATATGGTTATTGTAAGTACTAGATTTTATAAAATTAAAATATTGATCTACTGCCGACCTCTAATTTATTTAATTATTTAGAGGTGTAAATCTTTGTTATTCATTTATTTCTTCTATAGGAACTTACAGACAAAATTAAGATGATTGATAAGGGGCTTGTGAAATTATCAAACTTTACTTTTATAAACTTGAAGACAAAAGTGTAAATTAAAGTAAAATAGCAATGGTTATCTCAATAAGTTAACAAATCTAAGGTAACTAAATTTACATTATTAATAGTGTCTATGTAAGAGCTTTCTAATCTTGTTGGCATGTTGGAGATTAGGTTTAGAGGTTGTACCTATCTGCTCCTATGCTGAAAAGCTTATTAAGGATTATTGACTGTCGCTGATTCTATTTTTTTTTTTCACCAATTGATCCCACAGATGTTTAATAGAACTGAGATCAGAGGTTTTTGGCAAACCACTCCAAACAAATTAGATTTATATTCATAAATCCAATGTTTGTGGAGATAAACTGTCTACCGGAACAAACAATTTTTCTTGTGTTGAGACTTTTTTTTGAAACCAAACACGATTTTTGTTTCAATGTCACAACTGCCATCGGAAAAAAAAGCGTTTTAACAAAATTCTGAAGATGTTAGATAAAATTACGTATAAAATTCGTGTGTGATCTGTCATAAGTCACTTTAAAAAACATTTACCAGTTTTTTCTAGTGACTTACTTGATTTATAATAAAAAATATCATAAATAACTACTTTATTTATTAATATTTATTTCATATTTAACGATTTTTTTATGATCTGTTAATTTATCATAAGTGTATTAGATATAACAAAAAACACTTTCAATGTTTAAATCGAAATTAAAGTTTTCAACAGTGAAATAAATCCCTTTTGATGGTTTACCCAAGCCCTTTATGAAACTTTCTACCGTGAAAAGCCTAAGATGCTATTTCAAAACGTTAAAAGCTAGAATCTTGTGCACAAAATTAATTTGCGGGTATTAGATAAGTTCGGTTAGAAATTGTTTCAACAAATTTTCCTCCAACAGGTAAAGGATGTGTGATTCCAACTTTATAATTCAACTAAAGCACTTGAAAATTGGTCTTTGACTAATAGAATTTGATAAAATCAAACGATACAAAGCCAATTTTCTTAATTGCGGAATCTCAACATCTCATTTGGGCTCGTCGCATTGATAAAAGTAACATCTTTTACGGTTTAATTTGGATTGAAAGCGCAGCCTTAACGAAAATGTTGCTAGAAATTGAAGAGGAAACAGATTTGAAATTCAATCAATAGCACCTGTCATTACAGAAATTAGAATTTTAATCAGTTTATAAAAAGCGACAAAAAGCTATGCCTTGCCGACGTTCTTATCTTATTATGCATAAAGAAAACCGGAAAGCAAAGATCTAAAGTAATTAAATCGTCTTTGTTGAACAATGTGGTCGATTTTAAAGAAATTCCTATTAGATTAGAAAACAGCTGTTTTTTGTTAACACAAATTAATGGAAACATAATAATAAAGAAGGTTCCATTTTGTTTACCTCTCACACTCGAGATATTGTCGAGTCTCTATAGGAATTTTTGAAAATATTTCAACACCCTGGAGAGAAACCCAAACGTGTCCTAAATCACATAAAATATAAATATTTTCGACCAATCTTTTGACCATTTTATCAATTCACAAATATTCCACTTTACAATGTAAAATATTTGACTTGATGGAGTGAGGCGATATAGAAACGACTCGGTTAGTAGGTCATCTTGAAAAGGTAAAGATGGTCGACCGACCTACGAGGACAGGTTCAGGTAAAATGTATTATTCCACGACTGATCTATCACATTGTCGACCATGATTTTCCAAATAAAAGAACCATCATTCACAATGTAATATAACAGTTTGTAAGAGAAGAATAACATGATATTATCAGTTTTGGGTTGATTTATTGCCTGTGAGGCATTTTTACATTATAGGAATACAATGAAATTTTATCTAGTCGATAATATGGAAATAAAAATGCATATAAAAATCGAAAAAACAACTTCATTGTCGATACTTTACTACTATATTACATATTATTAAAATAAAACAGACAGACACAAATTGAAACTTTAGCAAGCCGGAAAATTTCAGTCTAATATCATATTACATATCAGAAGAAATAAAAAAAAACTATTCTGATAACAAAATCAAAATCGTAACATTAACCAATCAATGAACAAAAATCCACTGGAAATTCCTTCGGTGCATCAAGAGGAAATAAAACACACTTTTAAGCTGCCGTAATAATCAGGAGATTCTTCAAATGATAATTTTAAAAATTTTTATTACGTTCAAAATGTAGTTTATTAAGTTCTGTGTATTTAGACAGTTGTGTTAATTATACATCTCATAGAAGCCAAAATTGTTTAAAAACAGCGCAACAATTCAAAGCAAATTTATTTGTTATAAATAAAATAAAACAACTGTGTTATTATTAAAACCAGTGATTGGTCAAAGAGTAAATATCCAATCACATGTAATTTCATTCATTAACAATTTGTAAATGAAATTTGAAATGAATAGACATGTATAACCGAGCCCATTACAGAAAAACACTTCTAAATCCAAATAAACTTCAACGTTGTTGTTAAGTTATTTATTTTCTTTTAATAAGAACCTTAAGTAGTTGTCGTACTTTTTCTTGGTTTTAGATGATCGAGTTTACAATTATGCAATATACAATACGATTATTAAAACAGCACTATTGATGACCGAAGAAAAAACCTTAGAAAATTTTGTATTCTATATTGAGAAAAATATGAAGCACGTAAAATATATTTAATAAGTCAAAAGCCTGCAGTTCCTATCCCTATACATTTATATGTAAATAACGATAGAAAGAGGAAGCTAATAAGATTTTAAAATTTTAATCACGTAACAACGACGTAACCTTCCACAAGTCATATGCCAAAAATATAAAATACAATCTTGAATGGCGTTGACGTCATAATACATCAACCTAAGGAATGACTGCCAATCTTATCAATAATATGATAAACAGCACGAAGAAAAATATTGAATAGTAGAATTTATAAATACAAGATTAGCAAAATTTCGAAAGAAAACACTACAAAAAAATTTAAATTTCTTGAAAGTACAGCATAAACAAAACAGATGATAAAAGTTACAAAAAACAAGATGAATCCTAGTGATATTTAAATCATTTGAGGTCACAGAGGGTAATTGCAATGAGGACTAGTCTGCAAAATAAGATACAAATAATTATATCAAATTATCACTTGTTTACTTAAAAAAAAAAAGATGAACCCAGCGATATTTAAATTAGTTTTTGAGGCCACAGAGCGTAATTGAAATAAAGACTAATTTACAAAATACGATTTATTTTTATATAATCAATTTACAAATAACTTATCACTTGTTTACTTTAAGAACTTTTCATATATTGAGAAACATTAATGGCAGCAAACTCATTACTCATTCTACGAATTCTTAGTCATTTTAGTATTGCACCCTAAAATTGGTTACGACCTGCTATGCCATGATAACTACATTGTTTGAGAATTATTGATTATTCAAAGTACATTTCTGACAAATTTCTTTGTCTTCTACTTCGTTACCCATGCCAGACGCAAAACAATCAAACTTGAACTTATTCGGTGAAACCATAAAAAATAAAGAACATGCTAATGATTTCTGAAAATAAATATGTTTCTCCGAAGCCCTATAATAAATATTCTAAGTAATTTCCTTCGAACCACCACCACCCTATCTTATTACGAATCAGTTTTTCGTAAAATACTATGAATTAACAATTATCAAAAACATTGAGGCTCGTTTACTTTAACCGCTACAAGCCCATTAATAATAATTGGCTTAATTCATGTTTATCTCAATCTGTTTTTTGGCAATTATCTAATTAACAATTACATTAAGCTTAAGACGGCGGGTCAACTACAAAGCATTTACCAACTTCTACAACAATTTGACAATATCTTGTTGAAAAACTTGGAAATAAACCAATATTAATTTGACTTTAATGTGAAAATGTGTGACTTAATTAAAAATAAACAATAGGGGGCTTCATTAGCCAAGTACATTAGTTGTTGGTATAAGATTAAATATATCAGATTTCAGAAGGGCTTCTGTAATAGGTTTGTTTTATACAAAGACGCGAAGATAAAATAGAGGTGTTCAAAACCAAAGTAAAACTAAAATTTAGCGATAAAATAATAGAAGTAAGCATTATGTTAAACATTTCAAACTGCAAGGTCGCCTAACTTTAATTGTCCTACTCATTACTAGATAACATTTATACTTCTGCCACTCTTATACATATGGAGAAGCTAATGCTCTTTGAGCCATTGCAAAAACCAAAGCAAAATAAGCTATTTTGCGCACTTTATTGTAAGGAATTTAAATTTGTTACAATAGATTTAAAAAGTGGTTTGAAATTATCTTGACTTGCGTAGTAATAGTAAATTACTCTCTACATCTCGAGTCAAAATCATAACGATAGTGTCAAATAGCTTCTTTTGTGTTTTGAGTTTAGATTACATAATAAACTTATCTTAGATAAGAGTCTTAAGGTTTTTGCGCTTGAAATTTTGCGCTATCTATTGCATTTGGTGTTGTCGAACTCTACCAGTACCACCAATATTCGGAAAAAGTCGAAAATCTTACTCCAAGTGCCCAAAGTGGACAAATAAAAAAGCCACATCACGACAATGTCTTCTAAACAAATTATTTTTTCTAGTTCTGCTTTCATTCAGGCTAACAAAACCACTATAATGATAAGAAAAATCATTTGGTTTGAGCCAATTCAAAATATTTGCGGTTGCTAAATCACTGAGCAAAAGTAATATTTTTGAACTACCCAAAATTTGATGTGGGTGTATCCATCATAGTAAGAAAAACATTTACGATTAAAATCAATTTTTTTTATCAAAATAACCGCGAAACCGTTGAAACAATTGATGCTCAGAAACATCAAGATAACTAAAATATCATAGAAAAATTGTCGTCTCTAGTAAAAGACAACAAATTTCATTTAAAATTATGTAACCATGACTCAAATAATGTAACAATGCATAGAAATATCATTCCAAATAAAAAAAAACATCTGTAAATATTTTCTCTTGCCACATAAAAAAATAATTTATGAAGATCTAAAATCGCATCATCTGCTTTTGGTGCTGTCATAAACTTTGTTTATTCTGCCTCCTACATCTTCCATCAATTAGAAAATTAAATTCAATCATAATTTTATTATTCAGCTGCAGCTGCACACTATTTTAGTCTTTATTAATAACCAAATTAACACAAATAAATAAATAAAACTGTTTAAACAAAATTTGGAAAATCCGCTTTTGAAACTGAGTTAATTCCTGGAAATCTATATCGATGAATAGCAAGTTTGCAAAATATATTATAAATTTTATTTACATTAAATAAAGCAAATCGGTATTTTATCTAATCAATTTTGAGCAAATTTTTGATTATCCAAATAAATGACGGTAAAACCAAAAACGATTCATATTATGTAATATTCAAAATTTCCATCGATAAGACCGAATTTTTCTACCTTTTACATTTTTCAAACCGATTTTATGTTATGATTTTTCGTTTTTAGAATTTTTGGAGTTTAGAACACATCTCAAGACATTTCGCCAATTTATTGAAACTGCAATCTGCACCTCCAATGATGTAATAATTTATGCTCACTTGAAGTTTTATGGTTTTCGTAATGGTTCAAAACTTTTTTTAGCGATGATTTTGGAGCATTTACATCTATCCTGTTTTTCGCTCAACAGAAAATGTCGTTTTTATTACATTCTTCCTATTGTTTTTCATCAATTCTTATCATGACATCGATAAATAATCACGATAAAAAATAGGTGCGTATGGCTATTATAGGTCATCAAGTAAACATTACAAAATGTATCTATTTGTGAACTTAAACTTTAGATTGCTAGATAAATATATTTGTCAAATAAACAATAATCTAATTGTTTTCAATGATTTTGTATTAGTAGCATTAATTTATCAAAGCATTTGACAGAATTTCCTTCACATTTAATTACACTCTTGTGGCATAATTGATGCAAAGTTGTGTCGGCAAAAATCCTATTTAAACAATTATTATGGACTAAACAATTAAGTTAGTTACAACTAGTTTCCTATTTATTTTAGTTAAGGTTCTATTTAGTGCCATTGTTATTTGATATATGTATACTTTATTCCCAAAACAAAAAGTGCAGCTAACTTCACAGGTCATGTGTGGTTCTGATTTAGAGCATGTGGACAAATTTCATGATTTGAATGTGTGTTTGAATAGAAATTTATCACATAGATAAAGTGGTAAATAAATGCAACAAAAGATTAGGTCTTATTATTCGATTACCTAAAGAATTCACAAGAACGCGTTTTGATTTAATTTTATATACTTCTTTAGCAAACTCTTTGTTTTTGAGTCTTCTTTTATGCTCAAAAATGCTTAGTTTCAGAAAAAAATAACTACAAAATTCAAAACTTCCTTATGGTTTGTGTTATGACGTTGGACGAAAACAAAAAAGATTGCTGATAGAAGAGTCAATAAATACATGAAAATCCAAAGTTAAACTATTAAAGATGAGGTAAAAGCTGTCAAAACATGCCGGTCCATTAATAGCAATTTAAGACTAAACAAATTTGCTGTAAATAAAATTGTATACATTTTCGACAAAACTTCAAGAACTTAAAGATTTTATGCAGCGCAACAATAATTGTATTTGTTCAAAATTTGTAAAAGCTCCGTCGCTTTTTTTTTTCGTTGAAAAAAAGTTTCCGGCCGATAAACAACTTTTATATTACATTTTTTCAAAAACCCTATTTTCGAGCCCTGATTAGTGAGGATGAATAAACAGATGTCAATAAATTTCTGGTATAATTTCTAGAACAAATAAATAGTCGAAAAGGTGTTGGACTTTGTTTTGCTGATGCCGAAGCCGGCAAAATCGTATGATCAACTTATAGCAAGTCGTAAACAGTAAACATACCACCCGCACATAACCTTTTGGTTTCCAAAAATATCTGATATAAACAAACAAGTTGCACTCAAAACAACAGAATGGAACTATAATCCATGAAAAATGAGTTGATGTGCTTTTGTATAAATGAATTTTTCATCTAAAGCCCTTCAGCTAATGGCTAAAAATAAATGCTATTTATTTAACCTAAATTAAATAGGAATTCCAGTATGTTCATTTGTAAACTATTTAGTTTTATTAGTCTCATTTGGAATGAATTTTTCACTCAAATTTTATTACAAATTGTTCTTATTTGGTTGTCAATTGCCATTGGCTAGTTTGGTAACGAATCCATGCAAATTACATCAACAATTATTTATATCAAAGCATGCGTCACATATTCTAGACATAGAGCTAGATTACAGTTCAATTCGATTAGAAACTGTAATTGAAATGCATTTGCTTGATTTTGATTGCGTTTGGTAATGAATATTGCGGGAATATTGGTTTTGTCAATTGTTAAACAACTTTTTTATTATTTATTTATTCCTAGAGATACGTAAGACAACCATTTCCTGTCATTATTTATATATTCAACACATTCAGAAACTGATAATCAAGATTAATTTAAATGCATGAAATTGATTTGAACGTCAGATAATGAATGAAACGATTTGGCATTATCATTTATAAATTATTATTTATTCTAAGCCCGATGCAATATGCGATAATACGAAAAGTCTGCCATACTTTCAATCAGAACAGGAAATATGCCAATAAATGATTCATATTATGCCCATTAGTCCTATCGCATAAAAAGAGACACAATAAAAATAGGTGACAAGTGCAATTTGACGATCAGATTTTCCTGTGATTTTGGCGCCAAGCCAATGTTAAAACAGAAGCAAATATCGTTTTTTAAAAAATATGATTTAATGGTTTTGTACCAATCTATTTTTCGCGTCGCACTGAAGTGTAAAATTTGATTTTGCAATTTTAATTAATAAAGTTTGCGTTACGAGTTGATGAATTCAGCTACAGAATATGTTGGTGGAGATTTGAAATTTGCTGTTTATTGATTTTGAAGCACGAATTGCAATGATGCGGAAGATGTTTTCCAGGAAGGACTACTGAATCATAAACAATTCGCATGACTAATTTTTTATTATATCTAAGGTTTTTGAATGAATGCATGGGAGAAATATAAAGCGCCATTTCTCATTGCGGAGAAAATAAAATTTTATTTTTTTTCGAACGCGACAAAGCTTAAAAATGCAATTTTTTGCATAAAAATTAACTTGAGACTCGAATATCAAGTTTTTCATGATGGGAAATATCATAAGGATATTCTGAATGACACATGTCTATCAAATATGAGCCGTAGCATAATGCAAAAATTACTAACAATCAGCATTTGTCTGTTGTAATTGTAGCACATTCTCAAATTTAAACAGCTCAGATTTATGAAACAAATATTTTTTTTGAGATTACCTTGACGCAAAACAGTCAAGATAGTCGTGTTCCCATTTTTTTGCGAATACTGAACTCATAATGCAAATATTTAGTTTATTGTTGCTTTCAATCTATATTAATTATTTTATAATTAAACTTTATACAATTAATCATAATTCTGTGCATTGGACGAATACAATAATTATAATCAAACCACAAATCCAATAATTTGAAATAACAAAATACCGATAAATGTTGGTTTACTGCATGATTTTATAACTTTTAGATGTAGCAAAAATACCAAGAACAACCAAAAACAAATTTGAAGGACACTTGGCCTTAAACCAGTTACTGAAGATAAGAATATTTGGATAATATTAAATTTCAGCAAATTGAACTTTCGCCTCCTATTTGATAATATTTTAACTAGAATCCAATCAAATTGACTTTCAGAATTGGATTTTGTCTCATTTTTTTGGCAATATGAAAACGCGAATTGGCAACAGCGTAATTTTGTTCGCTTTATAGAAAATCGATTTAATTTTTCAATTGAACAATGGATCTTATATTCCAATCTCAGTATTGACGATAAGCTAGATGTTTTCAATTTATTATCCCTGACCTTTATGAATAAATTAAAAACAAAACTCATGTTTCATCTGGTTTTGTTATTAAATTATGCATAGAAACTGCTGCAATAATTTTTTCATACTCTTAAGTTAATTTATGAATTAGGTTTTCAAAAACAAATTTAATGGCTTTTTACTGCCAGATTCGACGATATTGAACTTCAATGGTCTTATACTTCATTAAAACTTTCGACTTTCTCGATATTTTATTAATTTTGCTACATTTGTTGTTGATGTCATAATTTTTGTTGGTCTCTTTCTGCTCATGTACCTTTTCTAATGTCTTTGATTCTTTTTTTTTTCTTCAGTTACGGTCTTGTTTGTGATCTTTCAAGTTTTACACATTGATACTTGAGTCGTGTTTCGGTTTTCTTAAAATCGAAACGATTTTAGTGTGACGTCACAACTTCATAACACGCTTCCTCTTGGAACAAT
The DNA here is from genome assembly GCA_947359425.1 of Lagria hirta. NCBI lineage: Eukaryota > Metazoa > Arthropoda > Insecta > Coleoptera > Tenebrionidae > Lagria > Lagria hirta. The sequence continues at coordinate 3,943,205 of OX375799.1, forward strand.
TATCAGATTATAAAAAAATAAACAAGAACCTTTTTTCAGTTTAAATGAAAAATGTGCAACATTCCAATTATGGTTCATACTGGTGAATCTCAAGAAATTCTCGAAAAAGTGGGTAAATGTAAGTTTGATCAAGTATATATCTGTCTGATTGTGTTCAGAATTTCCACTGGATTATTTAGTTTGACATTTTAGAGAATAATTTCAATATTTTTATTAATAGAAATAATAAATAAATAATTCCTGTTTATTGATCTGAAGTTCTCTTAAAAAAATTAATCCATGCAGGCCACCACAACCCTGAAATCTATTTTTCGTCTGCGTTGAAAGAAAAAATATTTACCCACTAGACAGGGAAAAACCACAAGCTTTTTATTGTGGTCACAAAATGTTACGATGAGCATTTCCAGCACCTGCTGCACCAACCCACCCCTATAACAAGCTGGATTTTTATCCACTGCATTCAAATTAATTTTCGTTATGTTCGTGACCAGTTTACGAGATCTGTTCTCTCTAATGACTCAAATTCTTTTTATGAGTTATGCAATAGCTAATAAGTCATGCTATTGTCGGCCACAAATTCAAAAAAAATACGCTCTAAGATCGACAGAAGTTCTTGCAGTTCGCAAAAGACAGATCCGGATTTCGGTTTTCCACCTTCTAATAAGTTTAAATTAGGGACAGGGTGTATAATATTAACATAAATCAAGGGTGGCATTTGCGCCATTTTCATGTACAATAAATTTTTAAATTATAAAAAAAAAAACGCAAAATTTCCAATTTCATATGCGAAATTTACAAAAATCTCTACATTGCGAAAGCGACTATGTTTACCCGGCTTTAGTGTAAACCGATCTAAGACCTGCTGCCAAAAAAGCATAGCCCACCTTTGATTAATACAAAGAAGACAGCAAAAATTTATAACTTCTAGTACTTTATTTCAGAGAGACAATCTTTTTTCCATTCTGTTCATAATCCGTATTTAGCATTCTTTTTTAACACATCTACCTGTTATAAAGGGACGCCTAGGATTACTGTTCACAAGCTCAAAAATGAGGTGTTATTCAATAGTCTTAAATTCCTTTATGTTTACTATTCAAGCGGGAATTCTTTACAATATGTCTTCACAAGCAAAAAAACGCACAAAATCTAAATTTAACAAAAGAAATCTTATTAACAAAGTTGGTCATTTCTTATGAATGGGAATTAACATTATAATATCTTGTTCAAATCTAATATAATCAAAATAAGCTTATATGTTTTGGTCGGCCTCTATGTATTCTTGTAGATCATATAAAAATTAAATCAAAACTTCAATTTCCGCCAAATAAAAGCTATGGCATCCTACAAGTCATTCAATGTTAATGTCACTATTGTACTAACTGTTTTTTAATTAACCACAATTTTAAATTATATTTTCAACTGCATTTAAATGAAAAAACTCCTTGATTATTGAGAATATAAACCTGTATTGAAGCTTTAAAAATAAATGCATTCCACGTTATCAAAGGCGGTAAGAAAAGCAAAGCTATTTACAATGCAGAGGGAGAAAACAAAAATAATAGTATCACTCGCCATTTCAAATACAACAAAATTGAAAGAGTACTAAAAGTCACAAAAACTCTTATAACGAAGATAATTTTATCGGTGGCGGTATCATCAAGACGTAAAAAAAATGGTCAGAGTAACTCGACGTGGAAACTACTCTAGAGGCAAGACAGATTCTCTTCATTAACTTTAAATGCCTTGTGGACATACATACTAAAATACGAATAGTATATTATATCAAAATATTATAAATTAATGACATAACGGCAGAAATGTAAAAAATCTGGCTGATATTATAGCTAAACTATAGAAACAAAGTACTGTGGAAACTAAGAACAGATAGACAGATAGAGGTGGTCGAAATCGTAGCCGACATCTGTTTCAGAAGATCAAAGAGCAGCAGTTATTACTCTTGTTAGTGCAAGAAGCGATGTTTACTATTTGTGGGCAGTTGTAGAAGAGACCTTTTGCTTATTATTCCTAACATCAAAGTTTTGGTGGTATTTCCAAACTATCATTTTTTACAATAACATAAATTTATTTTTATAACATGACAGGCAGATAAACGAAATCACTGTAGATTTTGATATCGTGAATAAAAATAAAAAGATTTAAAAACATCGCTTTATTGCTTGACATTAAAACCCCAAATGATTCGCTATCGATCAAAAATATTATTTTAACTCCAAAGCTATCATTGAATGTCATGGAAAATTATTAAGCAAACTTTTATACCTTATCAACTTGTTTCGAACGAGATTGTTTTATTTTCAAAATTTTCAATTGTTTTATATCATTTTATCTTCATAATCAAGCTTTTATGTAATCTTAATATCGTATGTAACAATATTGAACACCTATAAGAGTTTAATAAAAACATTTGAGATAGCAGTTTTAAAAATAAGAATTTAGGTCTCAAATCTTTAAATATTATTCAGATTCAAACAATGATCTGGAGTAAAGTCAACGTTTATGATTTTTCAAATATAGAATCTTAACGTTGGTATCCAATCTAATTTTAAAATCTCCGCTTCTGTCGACAATTCGACATAATTATAATGTAGATTTTAATATTTCTTTGAAAATTGTTCTTCTTCCTGTTTTCGGTTCCGTTCTGATTTTATAAAACTGCTTTGCTCGTCACAAAACGTCCTTAATAAGCAATTTTAAAGATACTATTTTCACTCAGCTTTGAGTGACATCAGATTTAATAAATTATATTGCCAAATTTATATAAATTCACTCAATTAATACTTTTCTAGTAGCATTTTATTTATAATGCTGGCTGCACTTTGCGGCGTTGCCAATGCCAACTAAATTTGAAGTACTCAACTATTTGCATCTATCATTAAAAGAATAGTATGTGACAGAATATTTAAAAGATCGTAAAAGTAAGCTCTTATTTAATAGGCACTAATCACAGACATAAAAGATTAAATTGTTTTCCCAATAGTTTCTAAGAATATTTAGCCAACACTTTCAGTGTCTATTCTATCTATGAGTACTCAAGTTGAATGTTAAATATTTGCGTCAAAATATATATTTTGTTTGATATAGGTACTATTATGAAATTCTACTTTTATAATCCCCTATTGCTGGATAACTTAATCGCTCCTGATCTCTCAACCTGTGCCGTTTGTCTCAAGGGTGAAAGTTGAAGATTTATAGTGTTTTGGGTAGTCCCACTCTTGAACTATTATCTTTTGCAACAATATAACGTTATTCCATTTGTGCTATATACTTAAAAATTATCCATCAAAATCTATATAAAAAACATTATTTGCTGTACACATAATTGATTAAAAAATAATTTATCACAATTAACAGTAATAAAAATGTCAAAGGTGTATTCTCTAGCTAATTAAAAAAACATATATGGTGTACAAACAGCTACGTTTTTTTTATAGATGGTACCTGGAAATTACAAGATACATAAGATAAATAAAACGATTATCAAGACCGTGTGTGTAAAATCAAGAAAAGATGTGTAAAGAAACTGAATATTCAGTGCGCCCACTACAGCAAGATGAAATAACATGTGACACCTACAATAAACACCATTATATGATTACGCAAATCCACTCGCGTGTGCTGTACTTAACTTAATTTAATAACAATAACGATTATTATAGCTGATAACTTTGGGAAATTATCATTAATCAATATATTTTTATTTCAAAACTACAATTCAATACAAACACCACGTAAATAACAAAAATAAACAAACATAGATATCAATTTATTATCTCTTATTACACCTGGTATAAAAGTTTCTCCACAGGTGGAATTTGCATGAGACGTAAATAAAGAATTATGTAACTCATTTATTTACCAGATAAAATTTATTTTCGAAGGAACCTGTCCCTGCCCCATCATTGATTTATTCAGAAAGTTGAAATTACATGTATAGCAAAAACGTTTGAGATTTACCCAAGTACGGAAGTTTGACATCCAAAACCTCAAGTCACAAATTGGAGACCGTTCTCTATTCAGGGTAGCACTCAAAAGTCTTACATTGCCTTATACCGTGCGATCAAAAAGACCCTCTACATATCAAGTAGGCGTTGAAATCAAGAGCGATGTCGATGATAAACTGGCGGAAAATATATGTTATAATGTTGAAAAAGAAAATGCAAAATAATGTTTAAGTAAATTTCAAATTATTTTAGCCCCGAAGTGTTGAGCCAGCAAAGCAAATCTGATGTTAAAGGTCTTTAAATGTAACTTATTTTTTGACAGAAGCAAGAACTGTCATTAGACATATACGTTCTCTATATCATGGCCTACTTGATAAAAAGACTTTTTGATCACACGGTACATTGCCGAATTCTCTAAATTGACCTAAATGAAATCATGTTCTGTACTGTTGTCGGTCTAATCGGAATGACATTTTTTTAAAAACAAAAGCTAAATGATAACGGTTATTTCCAAAAATGATCGCCAACCGTCGATATTTTAAGAAATAGAAATATTACGTACTTTTTACTATATTACTTAAAACTACCGAACACATCATTTAAAAAGCGAAAATTATTGAATTTCTTTTAACAAAAAATCCAATTAAGCCGAGATTAAAACAAAAAGTTATGTTTGATAAAAAAAATATTGTTGATGAAATGGCGCAACGTAATGGATATGATGTTTTAAGACTTCCACCCCATTTGTGTATTTTTAACCCGATTGAATGATTTAAAAAAAAATATAAAAAAAATCAATAGCTACCCCAAAACTTCATCAGCAGTTTGGAATTTAATTAGAGAATATGTGGATTTAATAACAAAAGAGAAATGCCAGACTGCAATAAAAGACTTTATTTTTAAATACACAATTGAATAAAATTCTTACCTATACAGCGAATTACCTGAATTTCATTTTGATTTGTCCTAATTTTTATTACTTCCTATTTATAATTTTTATTTAAATTAATCTAATGCTACCATGTAATTTTAAATAAAACTTACATCGTACATTTATAATTTTTATATACAAGGTACGTCAAAAGTCCGCCAACAAATCAATATTTCCCGGAAAAGTTTACAAAAAAAAAAATTTGCTTGGTTAAGTTACGGATTCTTTGGTAACTAAACCATTCTTCACTCCATGATCATTTTGCAGAGGGTGAGAGTAACTAATATTTTTATCCCAAAACCCGTCGAAAACAACAGCGATTGCTATTTAAAATTTCCATGTCACCGCCACCCTCTGCAGAAGGGAGCGAGAGTGAGAAATGGTTTAGTTACCAAAAAATTTGTAACTTGTAACGAAGCAACTTTTTTTTTGACACTTTCTTTATTAAATATTGACCTGTTGCCGGATTGTTGACGCACCCGGTGTACTAAAAATGTAATTAGCAACAATATTTGGTTTTTTTGTTTAACGTTAGCACGGCTAGTTAGTTCTATCGGTGAACCCAAAACACGTCACACTTGAGGTTGTAAATCTTTCTAACCATTGTAGTTCTGCCCCTTACATTATGAGTAATAAAATTTACAGCCGGGTATTCCTACTATAAGGGAAAACATAATTGAACACTCATAAATTGTCGGCAAAAATCCTAATAATGAGTACCAACCCCAACCATTGTAGATTGAGCACTTTTTACAAGTCGGGTTCTTTTTAAAAACGTTTGACCCAACACTTTCCCTGTTTATTTTATTTACGACTACCCAACACTTTCTATTGTAGGCTTAAGTACCGGTAATCGGCTAAATTTTATTGCATATTGAGAGCTGCTGGTTGGTTGTAAGCTATTATTCATAAATATTGCTTCAATTATTGAATCGCTAAAGTGTTTTAATTGAAATATCTTCAATGCTGCCAACATTCTTAGATTATTCAAGTTCGAACAAATAATACCAATTGGACACTTGAGAGAACATTTTAGACTTTTTTATAATGCAGGGGTAATACAAATCATCTAAGTAAAATTGTAGCAACATGGTTGCCAATTTACTTTATAGAATGGAAATACAGCGGTTTTTTAAAGTTAAAGTACACAATTTACTAAGAAATTGACAAATATGTCTTGGAAAACCCTACAGGTTGTAATGATTTGTGATACGTTGTATATTGGTCAATTCAATTTTGTCATAAGTCAATTTAGATTGGGTATAAAAAACATGTGTAATTTAAAATTTGGTATATTAGACAAGTCGTGCGTAGCTGAACATTGTGATTTTTAATAAAAATCACAATAATTAAAATAAACGTAAATTGTCAACATTTGGGCGTTGGCGAGTTCATAGATATTTAAAAGAATCATAGCTTTTTGGTACAGAAAAATACATATGAATTTATAGAATTAATCGGTATAGTGCAGCAAAGCAAATAAAAGCTTGTACAGTTTTTACAAGCGTAATATAAGACTGGTAGCTTTTTGAAGAAGTTTATGGTGGTTTATGACTGTATTGTTCGGTATTGAAGCTGTACAAGCAAGGCGACAATTGGTCGAACGAACAAATGAGCACCATGGCTTGCTCTGACAGCTGTAATGTTGAGTGGTACCGAACATGAGTGCATAAACTACTTGGAAAAGTTGATAGTTTTATGTAAGATATTCAGCTTGTAAAAATTTCACTAGCTCTTATTTGGTTTGTCGCACTATAAAAGATCTTTGTGGCTATAAACTGTTGTAGTCATCATCGGGAGATGAGTTTTATTCATCTACTGATGGTAGTTCAAGAGTCCAAAGAGCTTTCTAGATCAAATAGAAAACGTTTTGGCAGTAATCTATGATGGTAGCTTATTTTCAAAAAATTTTTTTACAAGTGGTAAAACTGCAAATTAAAAATAAACTAAAAAAATGTTTTTCGGTCCCAAAAATTAGGACAAATTGTTGAAATCCTAGAACGGGAAAAATTACAATTTCTCGTGGGATTTTAAGGAACTTTAAAGTACTTTATTACTGGAATTCTCATAGGATTTTCGGAATTTGTCCAGGAATTTTGAAATATTTTATTACTTTTGAACTTTGATGATCGCAGTTAACCGACTAATCGTTAATTGGTGATCAGCGAAGCAGAAATAAGTTATTTTACGTGTTTTGGAAGAAAATAAAGATGATTAAGTTGATAAAATTGGAAAGATATTGCGGGGAAAAATAAAATAGTGGAATCTAGGAAGGATCTAGACATAAACATTGACATTTGTAGTATTTTTTCTCACGTGAGTGGGCTATGAAAAACAAAGAAATTTCATTGATAAAAGCTGCTGTCGGTAAATGGTAATTCAAAATAGTTAGCGTAAACGCAAAAATAATGCAAAGTAATTGATGATCAAATCATCGTAATTGTAATAAGGTTGGAATTAAATTGGCGATAATTGTGTGGAGTAAAGTGCGTGTTCTTCGCGATTCTCAATTAATTCGAGAATGAAAATCGTTTAAATGGAGTTTTTTAAGGACCTTCTGTTAGATCTGCGGCCGAAGAAAAGAATATAGGATAGACTAGACGACGAACATTTGGAACTTACCTGTCCTGCTGTCGCAAACCCGATGAGGATTGCACAACATAATAAACATATCCTTAAATGCATCACTAAAAACTGTTTTTCAAAGTCGAAATAATCGACTATTTGTTTTTATCTTTTCAACTATAAATTAATATGGCACGACGACAGATACCCCTCAACCAGCAACAAACGCATTCGGTGCACTAGCTGATCAATGAGAAATACAACTACGTCCAACTGACAAGACACCTTCTATATTCATAAACCAACACACATTTGATTTTGCAGTATAACCCGCCATTTTTAAATTTGACAGATCTTGCTCACTTCAAAATATTAAAACAATAAAACTAACGCCACCTATATTGGGCAACGCGTACTGCGCACTTATTCCGGTTGATAAGTCAGCTTACACCGTTCAAAAGTAGTGTCGTTGTGGTGGGGGCAACTTGAAACAAAACCCAATCAGCGATTTACTTTTTATTATCATTTGTTTCTATCAACATTACAACATTGAGTGACATTAAAACATGTACAAACCTAAACCTAATTTCGCAACTTTTTGATATGAGGTTGCTTTTAATAGATGTCGCAAGTTTTACTGTATTACGGAAGTAATACGCACTTGGGTAAATATAAGCCCAAATGTGTCACAGCAAATCTAATCAAATGCGACTTGCTGAAAAGCTCTAATAAGTAAGAAACATAAACAAAAGCCCTGGAGGAGCGTGGCGTGAGGGCGCGGTAGCTTATATGTACGCATCTCATCTTTTTTGAGCTTCTGATTGGATAATTTTAATTTACTTCTGACTTTGATACTTTAGTTCGCATACTTTCCGGGACTTTTGTTGCTTGGAAGCACTGTACTGTGGTTAAATTCACACAATCGCAAGCTGTATTCTCGTGCAGCTTATAATGGACTAAGTGATGACGTTTAAACAGAAGCTTAAATGTTTCCAAATACAAAAGTTAGGTTATATCATAAAAACATTAAGATTATTGACAACAAAATGTTTGTGATTTTGTGGCCTAATTCACCAAACGCAAGTACTTGAGTGAAAACAAATGCGAATCGCTAACCTCGTTGCAACCAAACGCTTTTACGATTACGTTGTTGTGTTTATTTGAAAACATCAGACTTTTACTTTCACTTTTCACTCTCACTTCAGGCTTAGGTAGTCTATAGTCTACCTAAGCATGACGTCACATTCCACAGAGTGGGAGGTAAACTGATGTAAGTGAAACCGAGATAACAGTTGCATACGAGGTTAGCGTTTAGCATTTGTTTTAGAACTTGTTTTTAGTGAACTTAAGTAGTTTTTATGACATAACCTAACTTTTGTACTTTGAAGGTTTTAAGCTCTCTTTTATACGTCATCACTTGGGCAGTCTATTATTAATCATGACAAATAGCTGAGTTCACCAGACCGAACAAAGCGTTTCTTATCATACGCGGTGTGTTTTTTTCGTGGAGCTATAATAGAAGTGGAGTCAGGATTCCCCACTACAATTTCCGTTTGTTGTGATGCAAAATTACGGGATGCGGGGTGCTTCAGCGATTTGTGGGGGCCGACACTTAGAATGAAAAAGCAGTAGCGGCGCAGATATTCAGAGCCAAATATGTGTAAAACTACATGTATATAATGAATCTGTAATTTGTATGAAATGGACGACCGTCACAAGTTCTGGAATTAGTCCGTTGTTGTTTAGGATGCTATGAGTCTTTATTGATGCAATTGATACTGAAAGACACTTATTAGCCTTATAGACTTCGTCAGACAAAAATCATAAAGCTGTGACAAAATATAAACTTGTACGCCCCTGTTGATGTAAATACAACAATGATCGGCCTTGAACAGTAACATATTTTCATATGGACACTTTTTAAATCCACACACCACATGCTAATCGAACCATTGTTTCAAGGCTTTTATTAACACCTCTATTATTATTTGCGAGAAAATTTTGTTGAATTTATTCACAAAAAACTAGTTTTCTCGCAATTAAAAATGATATAAGCAGACTCCCACAAACCAAATAGTAAACAAAACTTAGATTCGGCGTTGCCGACCGTTGCAACTTTTTCCAAAAACAACGAACTTTTCTATTGAACCACGCTTTAGCTTTGTAGCCACGTACCGTGTAAACAAAGAGTGTGTGGCAACGTATATACTTCGCGCTTAGAATGCTCTCTTTTTTTTTGCATTAAAATAAATTGTCTACATCCTGACTCCATGGTTTTTTTGATAAACAAAATGCGAATTAAAACAGACTGTTATATTTTGGCGAGCGCGCCTATTATTTTCTGTGATAAGTTTGGATAAAATTGTAGGTCCGGCTCTGTTGAAAATTGAAAGTAACTAGATTAGTGGGTTTAGTAAGAAATGAAAATCCCTGTGCGATATGTTGTGATTTTTTGATGTAGACGACAGTTGGTATTCATGTGTAATAAAAGTAATCAACAATCTCTGAAATGCCAGAAACAATGAATGCAATATTATTATAATAATATTATTATTAATAATAGACAAGTGAATAATAGATAAATAAAATAATGGAAATGTGTGAAAGAGTAATAGTGTCGCGATAATAATAATATGTGAGTAGTGATAGTGGTAATGTGTGCGATGTGTTTGTTGCGTAAAGCTGAAATAAGCGCTTTTTAAAGTGATAAACTGATGGTTTTTTGAGTTATTTCGACCGAAATACACAATGCCTACGTTAGTCGGAGTTACCGAATTCGTAAAGGAGACTAAAGATGACTATCATTCGCCGATTACCTCAACATTTGTCTCTAGAATGGCACAGTTCAAAAATACCATTTCAACATTGGAAGAGGTTTGTAAATCTCAATTATTACATTAATCAATTAATACTTTCCCTTTTATCCAACAATTTCCATTAATTTCGATTTAATAAAAGTTTTTTATCAAATCCCGGTGAAAAACTTGGCGATTATTCAAAATATCTACATACTTTGCAATTCATATTTTTAGATCATTTTTTCTGTCGTACTTACAACTCGTACAGGATATACGAGCTGATATCAGACTTCCTTTCCTCTCGGGAAATAATTATCCTCGTATTGGAATTTTTTTTCACTTTTTATTTCATTAATTTGACCTAATTTTCACTATTTGGGGTCAAACCTACCCCACTATCACACAAGGCGGCTTATTTACATAATGACTCACAATTATTTAAATTATTTGTTAACAATACATTCCCTGCTAAACTGATCTTTGCGACCCCAAATAATCAACAGCTGCTCTAGAATTTTAAATAAATCTAAGGAATTGGGGGCTAAATACACCACATGTTTTCCTACTAAAGCAGTGGTTCCTATTATAATCGACAGCAACTTTTAAATAGTCACATTTTTTTTAAACCACGTCTGTTTAAATGGCCTGTACGACAATTACTTTCCTTGTCTATTGCTGTCTTACGATTGCTATTTTTGAATCGAATCACCATAAAATTATATTTTCTATCGTATAAAATAACATAAGACCACACTGTGGATGATTATGTGATGTCTTATAACGTTATTATAAAAGTTGAGTCCAAAACCGGTATTGCACTATGCAGTGAGATTTAATAGAACTGAAATAATTCAATGTCCGGCAAGGTATTTGCCTCGGAAGTAGTTAGTTTCAATGTGTGCGTTTGCTAAAATGTTTGATTCTTAATGTATAAGTCAGTATCTATACATCAGACTCTTTTTCACCTTTCTTAATGTCTCACTGCATATTTGAAAATATGCCAAAATTTAAAAAGACTTCTAGTTATTTATACTGTGTGATCCACAAAGAAAAGTGTGTAAAAAACCAAATCAAAGTCTTAGCTTGAATCCGTGCTCTTAGTTTGACATTACAGAAACAAATGTCAAACTAAACGAGTTGAATTAAGCTGTATTGGTTTTCTACAGGTTCCTCTTTGTAGATCAAACGGTATAAATAACTAGAATTATTAAATTTTAGCTTCAACTACATATTTTCAAATATGTACTAACAAACCAAAAGAGGGAAATACCTTAAGACAGAAGTCTCGAAACAAATTTTAAACTAACAAGCTAGGAATCTAATTTTGTTTTCCACAGCATACTCTTATGTAAATAATTGTGGATCATATGATACTAATATATAATTAATTAATTGGTCTAGAATCTTTGGCACAGTAAACTATTCACACAGTCTTACCATTTGTCAAAAAGTTTGTTTAATAAATCTAGAGAGCTTTTTTGACCACCCAGTGGTCATCATCGGAAGATGAATAAACCTAAAAATTGATACCAAAATAAAAAAAAAATATTTTACAATGGTAATATTTTGGAATTTTTTTGAAAATAAAAAAATTTCTATTTAAAATATTTCAAAAAGATGTCTAAAAATCTTAAAAAGAATTGGATAGCTTAATTAAAGCATTCTGAATTAAAATCGAGTGCTCGTTTTTTGCTAGAATCTTTGGTTTTGGTTTAATCTTGAAAATGAAATTTCTTTTTTTTATTTTGGTATCTATTTAAAAGATTGAGAATTATTTCTTAATCGCTTCTTGTTTAATAATTCTCTCGAGATTTATTAAACAAACTTTTTGGCAAGTGGTAAAACTGTGTGACTACTAATATAGTCGGGTAACTTTAAAGTTTAGGCTGTTTCAAAAAAATTGTCTTCAATTATACTGAAAATATTGTTTTGGATGTCGAAATAAAAAAGCGTGTTAAAATTAGAGCTCTTAATTTTAATTCTGCTTTATCGTAATTTTTTATTTTCCATTTAATTAACATGGGATTTTTTTTTAAAGCGTGGAATTTTGTAGCTCTTTAACAAAAAGTCGAATTTCGAATTGTTTGGGCCAAAGCATATTCTTGTAGGACATTGAACGCTTTTTAAAAAAGGTCTCTTATAATTTTTTGGTAAATGCAATTTTTCAAAAGTTATTTGAGTTGGAATTTGACATTATTAAAAATTTTAAGGTTTTTTTTACTTTTTGGGGCAAATATCTAACTTATTGCAAAATTATACTGAAAATTTTTATTAGGAATTCACGTTCAAAATAATAATAATATAATTTTAAATATTATATTATTATTTTATTATATTCTGAAAAATTTGTAGAAAAACGATTTTTGAGTATAATTCTGCAATAAGTTAGATACAGTTTAAATTACACTTTTTGATAAGACCTGTCTATCAATTATTGGAATTTTATTAGAACCCTGTAGTTATTTTTTCTGTCTACCATGGCAAGAATTTGCAAATACAAAATATTAAAAAAAAACTTTCATTTTGCAGTTTGTAGTACAAAATTTGGATAATATTAAAATATAATTTAGCAAACAACACACTTTTGGTTCATAAAGACAAATATACTTCGTTATTAATTAAACAACTTTCTAGTCATTTATAACAATTAAGCTTGAAATACATTGCCAAAATTAGAATATTTGTGTAATAAAGTTAAATGTAGCTTACTTGTTTTTTTTTTAAGAAAAATACACGTTGCGTAATTTATTTAGTGGAATTTGGTTATTAAATTTGCTTGTTTTTGGGGAGTGAGTTAATTTTAATAAGGACTACAACATGCGATGATGATTATTTTTTAATTAGTTCGAAAATTGAAATGTTCCATTTAATAGCTTTATTCAAAATCAATTTAAAATATTACTAAAAATAAAAAAAACAAGTTGGGTTTTAAATTAAGTGGGTAGTTTTTTTTTTGTATTTATGTTTGAATTATGAGATTAAAAATATCAATTTCAAAAATATCAGAAATTGAGAAGCATTTCTGTTAATGATATTGCTCGACCGCGAAAGTGAACTTGTGTTGTTTACTGTAAACTGTGAGGCAAACAACGGCTTTTTTTATAAATTAGCAGTTTTGATATTGTCAATTTGTGCATAAATGTCCTGTATAAGGGCAAAAAATTGTTAATTACGTTTTATTCAAATATAATTTTGTTTTTTTAATAGCTTTTTGTTGGAGATTTTTTAATATCTTCTTTTAGACGTATTTAATGCTTTGGTGGACGCAATTCTAAATAGAAATCTGAAAATTTTCACCAATGCGTTTATTTTTAAATTTAGAGCAATGTGTTTAGTTATGCGATTAAACATTGCTTATATTGGTAGAATTTGGGGTATGTAAAACATTTCCTACTAATCACGAATTTTGCCAAAGGCAAAATAAAAATTTGCTAAAACCATAAAATTCTATAAATGTTTGTAAATTATTAATGGTCGATCTTTGTGGTTGCGGTTTTAGACCTTGAAATGTTTGGGCTATTCAATTTTTTAATTTGGCTGTGAAAATAAAGTGATTTTGTAAAAGACATTTTGTTTAGAGTCAACAGGTAAAAATTTAAGCAAAACAATTGAAATTTGAAAGGGTGTGCCTAAGAATTACAAACGAATTCAGACATTTTTCTCATAAAAACGAACCTGTTTGTTAAACTAAATTATTTTTGTTCAAATTTATAATACATGTACGGCTATAGCTCTAAACATCTCGTAAAAGAGCGTCGTTCTTATTTGAAACTCATCAGCCCAGTTTATTGCAGGGATTAGTTCACTTTTATGAGCTTCATTTTACTATATGTAGGATTTTGACAACGAACATTGTTGCTTTGTTTCAATCTTTTATGTATAAAGTTAAGAGGTTACTCATACGTAAGACCCATCATATTTTGCCAAATTAATGGCACTCAGTACGAATACTGTGCATACCCAAACCAATTACTGTTAAAATAACTAAAAGTGTTTAATGGTACAACGAGTTCAAGATTAATTTGACTCAATTTAAGCAATACATATTATATAGATGTGTCTGCATATAAGAAATATAGTTGTCAAGTTTCCTTTATTAGAAATCAATTAAACACTTGTTTAGATCTAATCGGAAGAGTTGCAAAATTTATTAAGCGTTATGATATCTCCTGATTCATATCTGTCACTGAACGATCTGCAAATATATAATCATGAGATTTCATCACTTTCTTTATATTTTGTGTGTTGAACGAATTTATGCATGAAAACCTCAATTTAATGCTTATTTTATGTCTAAAAATATTTATTAAATTTAAACACTGATTAGAATTTATAGCACACAGTTTTATTACTAATCACCGCGTTGATTCATTTTATCACTACAAACAATTTCGACCACCCTTTGAATACAACAATAACTCCTGCAAAAAACATGCAATTATTTTATTAGTAGTAATAAAATGAATGATTAGAGCAGAAAGCGCAGCAACAAGTTCGCATTTATTCGGTGACATTAATAATGAGAAAGAAACTTCCCATAAACTCATTTAAAGTTTAAAATAAAAAGAGTATTTCTTTAGACAAGGTTGGCAATCATAACAGAAAAAACCCTAATTTGAGCTAATAATAAAGCTTCAAATATCTAACTTTAACAAGACAAAATTAAAAATGTGGACAATCGACTTCAATATAATTAATTAATTTATATAACTAATTTATACAAATTGTTTTCTGCTTCATTTTTTTATAATTAATTAAATAAATAAATTAACAAATACACTAGTCGCCACATTGAGTTTTAATATTTTTTTTGATTTCTTTGGGATGCCATTATCAAATCCGGGTTTTTGAAAATTTTTTTCTTTTTTTGAACTTGTTTAAAAAACCAATCTACAGTGTCTTACATAAAAAATTACTATCGCTTAGACAAGTGAAAGAGCTACCAGAATTGAGAAAAAAAAAGAGCTTTTGTATTTAAAATGTAATGACTTTAAAGGAAATGACATTTGGTATATATAAAAATGCGTTTTTGTACTACAAAAAATTGAGTTGTTGAAGATTTTTGCGAATGATTGCGATATAATATATCGCACCTCATTACATGATTAGGAAAATATATTTTTCGCCGTTCAGTAAACAAAACAATAATTCTAAAATATTCAAGAGACGTACTTGATAGGTAAGAAATGTGACCTTGTTGCTAAAACGCATAACGTATTGTCATTCTTCCTGCAACAGGTTGTCGCCATTTAAATATGGAAATTCCATAAAACATTTTCAGGAAAATAACTACAATAATAATAATCTACGAGACTTTATTGTTGTAATTATTATTGCACTGCAAATTTGCTCACTGCAAACAATAAAACGTATGTTTGATTAAGGACAGTTGAGGAAACTTTCATATTTTGTTGAAAAAGGAAATTATGTAATTTTTGCATCAGGGACGACTTGTTTATATATTTTTGTCTCAGTTTTGTTTAGATTTAATGATGTAATGAACCAGTCACATTATAATAATAATAAAAAAAAGTATAATTATTGTTCTTAAAAATACTTTAATTTTTTGTTGACAATTTTGATAAAAAAAATTATAGAGGAATGTAGCGGTATTTTTATTTTACAATCATAGCGAGGATCATAGTGCCGACTGACCGCAGTTTTGTGGCGATATATTTTTTTTTGGCTGAAGGTAATTTTGGATTAGTAAAATCTTTTAAAGTATTCATTTAGTGAATAAAACAGTTTTAATCTATATTAAATGCACAAGATAGCTAGCATATCTATCTGAAAAAGGCTTAATAATGGATTGGAGAAATAAGTCGTTTTTACTATTAATCTGTAATAGATTATATAGATACCGTGTGATCTACAATTATTTAGATAAGACGAGGCTGTGCAAAATCAAAATCTTAGCTTTATTCAACGTCATTAGTTTCTTGACATCTGTCAAGTTGGGTGGTTAACCATTTTGAAACATTGAAATAACGATTTTCACACAAAAACACATGTAACATGATCAGCTGGCAACAATTCATTGGAAGCCTGGAACTCATATAGGAAAAAATTGTATATCTTTCCTCGAAACTCTTTGATAAGTACCAAACGATAAGCCAGTTTCTTGAGACAAATGACGCAATAATTTTGTGGGTGCATCATGCATCCGCTGCTCAACATTTGCTATCGCCTCTTCTCTTCTGATCATTGGCTTACCCGCACCTTTATTGTGACCCACACCTGAATATACTAACAGTGTTTCTGACCATATTAAAAAAATCTGCATACAAAAAGTCTACATCAGGAAACTGTTCGAAAATATGCTTCTATGAGAAACGTTTTCTGTTCTTGTGTGAAAACCGTTATTGTTTGAAAACGGGTAAACAACAAAGTTGACAGAAGTCAAGAAACAAACTAAACGCGTTGAATCAAACTAAGAGTGATTTTGTTTTTCATAGTTTCTTATCTAAATAATTGTGGATCACACGGTATAAATAGTTATTGCAAATGTGCCTTAAGAGATAAACACATGCTATTCCGAACTTTTTAAAGATATTATTGTTTTGATGTACATATATCTTAATTTTAAGGCAGCATTAGCCATGTAAGCGTACAAAGACAGTTTTAAGAAAACACGCGCAAAATGCAAAACGCGTCTTATGATTGAAAACTGTTTCAAAATTGTAATTTAGAAGGAGATAATATATGGCTAATGAATAATATTTAAATTTTTTGGGAGAATCTTGATTCTACCCGCTTTTATCTAACTATTAGTGGCTGGACGTATATTTTTTGGTGGTTGAGGATTTCTCATTGATCTGAAAACTGCTTTTACAAAATTTTTAAAGATATCCTTGTTTTGGTGCTTGTTTTAGGCCAGCATTAGTCATGTAAGCGTGCAAAGAATTTTTTTTATGCGCAAAAGTTGGCTTTATGAAAAACTGTATCAAAATCGTTGCGTAATTTTGAAAGAGATATATGGCTAATAAATAAAAATTTTATTTTTTGGAAAAATTCAGATTCTACCCGCTTTCATCTACCTATCAGTCTTGTGGCTAGATTTCTTGCGTATTTTTTTGCGGTTGAGGTTTCCTCATTGATCTGAAAACTGATAGAAGTAATGTTAAAGTTCTATTTAAAGTTATGCGATTTCACAATTCTCAAACCACAAAAATTCAGGTTAATTTTCCTTCAAGTCAAACAATGACTAATCCTGTTAATGGTTGATATCATGACAGTTGGTAATAAAATACAAAACTGTCACACGCTATAAACAATTTTTTTGTTAAAAAATAAAAAGTGCGCAGCAAATTGCATGTTGTGTGCAAGCAAGGCTTATCTTAATTCTTTCATTAGATAGGTACTCATTATCTCATTTTTTATTATTTGCCAAACACTTCAAATACGATACAGTAGTTCACCAACCGCTTTTTTGAAATTTTTAAATAATTATGTAGTTTACTTATTGTATTAACATCCGATGCTCTGCATGACGAATACACTGAATGGACAAAAGCTTTAACCTTTCCAATGAGTGATTTTTTTGATCAAGAGGCCGTAACATGGCTACTAATTGTCGAATCTCACAATTTTCATTTATACAATACTTTTCAATTGGTTTATACATTTTGGCGCTTGATGAACTGTAACTGTGGGTTTACAGAAAATAAATTACACTAAAATTTAGTTAATTGTGATTAAATTTGAAATTTAGATTTTTGATTGGTAGATCTTCCAAATTCAATCAACTAATCATGTAACAATTTAAAATATTTAATTCGACTTCTATAACTTCACCTTTTCCGGATTATTGTTAACAATAATTTTTTAAGTTAGTTATTATTTAAATAACTATTTGATAAGTCATTACCTATTTTGAAAAATTGTTTTATTTTCAGACGTTGGATTACGATCGGGATGGGTTAACCAAAATGAAAAAGGCTATAAAAGCCATCCATACATCTGGAAATGGTAAGTAGTCACTCAGGGTCAAATTTAATTATTTTAATTTATGTTTAGATAAAAAAAAGTTGAATAAATTATAATACATAACATAAAGAATTGATAAGCTAAATCAAAAATAATCTTGTATTCAAATGTTATTTAGACTACTTTTTTATATTCCAGTGGTTATTAAAATACTATTTTTTTATGAATGAAACTTGCAGTTCTGCATTTAAGGGTTGCATCTTGTTCTTTTGTGTCTTTGATAAAACTGGTTTCATTAATAACAACCAACGTTTTGTGGGGTTGTTTCTCGTTTAGAATATAAATGCGATTGAATATAGCAATCCTAATCTTAAGAGATCAACATAAAATGTGTGCTTAAAGAGGCGCTTTGTGTTTTATTCATATGGGGCTTAAGGATTGTCTGGTTTACTTCGTATTTTTGTGACGTTTAAACGTAATCTTCAAGATATAAATAATAATAATGAAGCAAATTCATTCAAACTAGAGTCCTAGACTGTTTTGTTCTTATTGGAACTCTTGAGCAAGTCATATTTGAATACATTTGCAGTAACAAATTTGGACTTATATTTGCCTAAGTGCTTATTATTTTATGGTGAAAGTAGCTACGTCTGTTAGAAGCTAACCTTACATAAGATGAGAAACTAGGTATTTACATGTTTTAATGCATATAGGTCACTAAATGACAAATAATTGATAAAAAGTATATCGCTGATTGAGTTTCTATCACGTTATTTAGAGTGACCAATATGTATTAAATTATGTAGAAATATGGTTTCTCAACTTTTGATGTAGGCTAGCTTCTAATAGATGTCGCTAGTTCTGAATATTAACATTTAAGTTTTAATGTTTGTGCTGTTGAAATGAGCTGTTTGTCTAAAAGAAAAAACGCACACGATTTTTTTTTTTGCTTTATTTAGATTACTAAATGTGAAATCTTATATTGTTACTTTATTTTATAACTGAACCGAACGTTTCTATTTAGCCAGTTTTTTTCATTATAATAGAGACTACATTTTCCTCACTGTAATTAAATTAGATATGTAACTTTTCTGATTACATTGCAAAAATAATGGTTGGAATCTTACATAACTTGTTGAAAAAAGCAATTTATAGTGTCTTATGAAAATTTCGAATTTAATTTTGGTGAAAGCTGTTTGTTGGAGTTTCTTACCCTTGAAAGGATATAACCAATTTAATTTAATTTGCTGTTGACTTATTTTATGTCAGAAATATGAAAGAATAATTTAGATGAGTAGGTAGGTCTACAGATCTTGAAAAAGAATAATAATTACATAATGTTATATTACGAATTCTCTGAGGAAATTTAATGATAGCAATAAATGACAACGGAGTGCTTTTCAAATCTTTTGAATAATACGGTAATGCCCGTACATAACGACTAAACATTGTCCTTGATTTGACGATTTCACCAATTTTAATGTTTTTGTTTCGTACGTTGTAGAATTAGTGACTCATGCACTTGCTAATTATAATTAACACTGATTTTTTTGATTTCTAATGGTGATGTGTCATTGCATTGATGTTAAACAATTATAATTACTGACCTTACTTGAATAATAAGCAATTTAAATGAGAAAATATTGGAAATGAGTAATGAAATTTATAAAAGAAATATTTTATTAGAGATTAATATTGTAGATACACTAGAACGTTAATAAGAGTCAATTCTCTAATGTATTGACGTAGTCGGTTTTCATCGATTTCCTTTTGAAAATTGCTGCTAATTATGTTTGTGATGTCAATAACCCATGGACTTCACAGCCGTCATTACATTTGTACATAATAAACGACGAAATGTTATAAATATTGCACCACCACTTATATTTCCATTGATCTTTATTATCTATTTTTCCCTCCAAGAACAACTTCCTTGATGATTTGCAAAAATACAAATTTTTTCATGCATTTAGAATGTATAAGATTTAATAAGAAAAACAACAGGTGTTTTTATTTCTAGATTTAATAAAAATTATAATTATTGCAGTTCATGTCGAGAACGAGCTGTATTTAAGCAAAGCTTTAGAAAAGCTCGGTAGCAAGGATCATGAAGATGTGATAGGAGAAGCTTTTGAAAAATTTTCAGTTGTTACAAACCAGCTTTCGTTATTAAAGAAAACACTGATGCAAAATTTAAACAACATAGTTATGTTTCCTTTAGATAATTTATTGAAAGGTGATTTACGTGGTATCAAAGGGGATTTGAAACGACCGTTTGATAAAGCCTCGAAAGACTACGATAGTAAATATGCCAAAATAGAAAAAGAAAAGAAACAACAAGCCAAAGAAGCTGGTCTAATAAGATCAGAAATTACAGCAGCGGAAATAGCCGATGAAATGGAAAAGGAAAGGAGGTTATTTCAACTACAAATGTGTGAAGTAAGTAATAAAAAAATAGACGTTTCTAAACATTATTGAAATATGGTAAAATTTTAGTATTTAATTAAGTATAACGAAATTAAAACGAAAAAGGGTATTGATTTATTACAAAATTTGGTCGAATATTATCACGCTCAAACAAAGTAAGTTTTAAACGTATTTTTTATTGCTTTATATTTTAAAAAATAAGGATTACGGAAAATGCTGTTTTTTACTAAATTAAATCTAATCTTCTTGAAATCGAAAAATCTTTATTTTTTAAATACTTTTGACGAATAAATTTTCCATGAGTAGTTTTTAGCTATTTTCAAGACGGTTTGAAAACAATAGAACATTTTGGTTTTTATGTGGCGGATCTTAGTATTAAATTGCAAAAAATTAAACAAGTCCAAGACGATGAAAAGCGAAAATTAACGGATTTAAGGAACTTGATTAAATCAACGCCTAGTATTGAAAAAGAGGTGATTGATTATTGATTACATAATCTGTATAATTAACTTTTTTCTCTCTGTAGGTTAGTTTACCAGTTGATAAAGGTGCTGCTGGTTATTCATTACATCAATTACAAGGTGATAAGCATCATGGAGTGACGAGAAGTGGTCATCTGCTCAAGAAGTCTGAAGGCAAAATGAGACGAGTTTGGCAAAAAAGGAAATGTCGAGTACAAGCTGAAGGCTATTTAGAAATTTGCCATGCAGATGAAAGTAAACCGCCAACGAAGGTTAATTTGCTTACCTGCCAAATTAAAGTAGTACCAGATGATAAACGAGGATTTGATTTAATTTCGTGTATGTTTACTCATCAACAGAGACGGATTTAAGAGAAATATATTTTATTTTTAATTGAAATCTCTTATATTCGTCTCTGTTTATTTGAATTTTTGTTTGATGATTATATTGTCTACTTTTTTTTAGATAACCGCACGTATCACTTTCAAGCGGAAGATGAAGCCGATCAACATGCTTGGATGTCCGTTTTAATAAATTGTAAGGAAATGGCATTAATGAAAGCGTTTGATAACAGCGGTAAAACAGGGAGCGATAAAGTTAATCATAGTCTAATTGAATTGCAACAAGCAATAATTCGATTTATTCAAAAAATTCCTGGGAATGACAGGTGTTGCGATTGTAACTCACAAAATGGTAAGTAGATACCTGAATTTGATTAATTACTCAATAGAGGTGAACTCTGTAGTTTTTATTATTATAATTTTTTTTTCAAGTGTTACGTGTTAGATTTTTTTTTTTTCTTGTTTTGGTAAACAAAAAGATGTGACATTATTACGTGTAGCACTTGACGCTAGATGTTAAAACTGTATTTTTTAGACGCTACATGGTTATCAACAAATTTTGGAATAATTGTTTGTATTGAATGTTCGGGAATTCATAGAGATTTGGGTGTACATATTTCTAGAATTCAATCTTTAACGCTTGATAATGTGGGAACTAGTCAGTTGGTACTCGCCAGATTTATGACAAATCATAGCTTTAATGATATAATGGAGGCTCAATTGTCACCAAACGAAAAACTCGATCCGTCCAGTTCAATGTAAGTAATTATATAAATGAATATTTTTTTGTGATTTATTATGTTTTTTAGGGAGGAAAGGCTTAATTTTATTAGGGCTAAATATGTAGATAAGCAATACACAATGAAGACTTGTGAAAGCGAGATTGATAAACTTTATGATCTTGAAGATGCAATTGTAAAAGCTGATTTAGGTTTACTTTTGCAAACTTTTGCTGAAAATGTTGATTTTGCTTCGCCGTTACCATCTTCGGTGTGTATCTTTGTTTCTTAATTTCTACTCATTTTATTCACATTATTTCTTAGAAAAGTGGAGAAACCGCATTGCACCGAGCGATTTTAAACGAATCCGGACGAACGCTACATATTGTTGATTTCTTAATTCAAAATATGTCGAATTCGGCTATCGATAGAGTCACTAATCTCCCCTGTGGTTTAGAAAATTATGGATCAAATACAGCGCTGCATTTATGTGCCATGTACGATAAAGTCGAATGTATGAAACTATTACTCAGAAGTGGTGCTAATGCAAATCTTAAAAATTCTCAAAATAAAACCCCAATTGATATTGCTCAAGAAATGGGACATCATACATGTGAAGATTTGGTATGTCTTATTTTTGAATTTTGCAAATATATTTAGATTGTTTGGTTCGTTTTTTTTTATAGCTCACGAATGCGGCAAACCGCCAAAAAAGTCTTTTTGACAATATTAATATCGATTGGAATTTGTCGCATGATGATGGCTCTACTGACTTTTCAGATGATGAAACAATAATTGAAGATCGAGTATGATCACTAATGCATCTGCATATATGCGTTCTTACTAAATATTTTATTATAGAATGGATCTTTAACACCTGAAAAGAAAAATCGTTCTAGACCTCCTAGTTATACAGGTGGAGATTCTCCCGTTACGCTAAGGTCTCGCTCGTCAACTTGCGATAGTTTACAATTAGGAAGTAGTCCGAATAGTAATAACCGTCAGATGCCGCCACCACCACCACCTCAATCCCGGAAACCAGGTATAGTTGAACCGAAGCAACAAATTTTGTTTTTAAGCAAATAAAAACATAACAATTTTATCAAAATATGTTAGAGTGCTTTTGCTTTGTTTCAGACTTTTTAGTTCATGCGACTTTGAAAAAAAGGGCGCCGTTGCCACCTCCACCAAATTCAATGCAACTACAATATGGAACTTTACCAAGTAGTCATAGTCGGACACCTTCCGATCCGATAGCTGCAGGATATCATACTTTAAGTCATACTCATAAGCGTTCACCGAGCAGCGATTCAAGCTCAGGTAGATCTGTGATACCTATAGGTATGTTAGTGGTTTGTGTTTGTGTGCGTGTTCTAAGATGAATTTTAGGAAATAAACTAGTCATATCTTCAGATTGTAAGACGTCTGATAAATTGGGATTAGTCAGGAGGCCGCAGAATCCTCCACCCCCCGCGCCAAATTCATCTCGTCTATCAAATGGTCGTTCAACAGAAAGTATTTCTTCAATGGCATCTGATATTGATGTACCGGGTTTGGTACATAATCCAATACCTCCACCTAGAAGGGTAAATATTTCTAAAACTACTATAATGTTGTTTAATTCAGTTAGCGATTGACTTTAATTGTACATTGTAAATTTGAGCCTGATTGGTTTGCAGAGGAAATACAAGTTTCGTTTGGAAAATTGTACTGAAGAGATTGATGTTTCACTTCTGGTAAAATGGTGTTGTTTTGGCATGTTTGATTGATGTGCGGAATTTTATATTTTTATTTTACTTACATCATTCATAACGCTTGCAGAACTAGTGGCGCGTTTAAAACTCATAAAATTCTATTGAATTAAAAAACAAAAAAATGCCAACAGCACTAGTTATATCACTGATAATATTTGTTATTTAACACTGAATAGATAAGCGCGCCACTGCCAATAATTCGCGCTTTTTAACTGTCTTTTGATTGAATTTTTTTGCTGAAACCAATCAAATGGTTTACAGTCTAATTTTTCGCGCATTGGAGTTTTTTAAATTTACATTCGTGTGATTTATGGAAAATATTTGTATTTTTTAGGCGTCTGATTCTCCTCCCAATAAAATATCATCGAGTCCAATATCTGGAGGATCACTATGTTCACCTAGGTCAATGTTAAGTGGGCGATTGTCATATACACCAAATGGAAATAATGGATTAAGAAGATGTAGAGCTTTATATAACTGCAGTGCCGATAATGACGACGAGTTGTCGTTTAATGAAGGGGAAATAATAATTGTAATCAATGAACATACAGACGATGAAAATTGGATGGAAGGTATGGTCGAGAATGAACCCGATAGGAAGGGAATGTTTCCCATAAGCTTTGTGCATATGCTACCAGATTAGTGATGCTCATCTTAGTTTTTGTAATTGGAAAAAAAATTAACACAGATTCTTTCAAGGTCGATTGATTGATGTGAATGAAAACTGCTGCTGGGTGTTACGAAAATATATAAATTTTAATTTTTTATTATTTAAAAGATTTTATTAAGAATGATTTGAGACCACAGACGTTTTCATGCAAAATATTCTGCCATAACTTTCCTGTATTTATTATTTTTATCAAGTTGTATTTATTTGATGTAGGTTATTACATGGTTTAATGTATATATAATTTATGACTGTTGTGAGCCTGAGATGTTTTGTTCCTCAAATTATTAAATTTGACTGATGTACCTATTTATCATTTGCTTGATTATAATATTAAAGCATGTTTGTGTATATAAAGTCATATTTTTGTAGTAATCTAATTTATACAAGTGATTGCCTGTTAGAGTTCTTACCAAAGAAAAGATCTATTGTTCTTATGCAGATGTAGTATATATATAGCTGATATGTAAATTGCCAGTGTACATATGAGGAAACTCAAATGCGTATTATTAAGTAAGAAATTGAATATTTTTGTGATTTACATTTAGCACAATTTTATTTTGTAATTTTGGTTATTTTTTTAATGCACAATGTTTTTTACAGTATTGTTTGGGCACAAACATGCTATTACAACAAACAATTGATGGCTTTTGATGTACGTAATATATTTCTTGTAACTAATGATTGTAGCGAACGTCAAGTATGAATCCACTTTATTAAATACTCAATATATTTTCATTGATTGTTCAAATAATTTTGCGAGATCTTCTTCAGATTGTTCTTTTGGTGCCATCTTGGTAATGCGATTCTGAAAAACAGATAATTTGTTAAATTTATACATTGAATAATTATTTTTATTTTATTATTAAGGATAGCTTAGCGTAAGACTACATACGTTAAACAAACCAGTGTTCACCAGAAAATTACTTGTCTGAATAAAACATTAGATTATTTGTGGATTAATTTTGTTGCTTTACTACAACTCAACCTTTCCCTTCATCATCTGGATCTTGCTGGACTCTGCAAGATCATAGAATAACTTTACAAAACTTGAATAAAAAAGAACTAGGTTAAAATCGAAAAATTGAGTGACAAAAAGAAATTTTACAAATAGTTTACTTATAGAAACAATGGGACATTGAGTGTCAACTAGTCCCAATGAAATAAAGTTCTTTTATATACTAGACAATACCCTATTGGCTTTTGCAACAAAGGAAAGACGATATAACGTTATTCCATTTAGAACGCAAAATAATACAGATAATTAAAAATAGCATAGATTTACTATAACAAGATACAGCCATGCACTGGGATAGTCCGTCAAGACGTACCGTCTATTGCCCTCACTCTCAACTGCATTAGTATTCGATAGCGCTATCCTTTAGAGAGGATCCTACCAATAGCAAAGCAGTGGACGCAAAATGTCATTTATTATTTGATGTTTAATTTGACGATTAATTGAATTATTTTGACATTTATCATTGTCCTCGTGTTATAGGTTATGCCTCGTGTCAAATTTTGCAAAAAATCACAGTAATTTGTAAACAAAACATGTTCAATCTCTGAAAAATTAGACATAACAACCTATTGTCAAGAAAAATATTTAATAATTTGTAAGTCATTTTTTTTGTTAAGATTTAATCTCAACTTTTATTTTCTTTAATATATATAATTGTAAAACGAATTTAAGCATACACACCGATGAAAGGATATTTTTTCGCTTGTGAAAGGATTATAAGGAATAGAACAAACAATACAGGATCTCATTTTGAATATAAATATTCAAAAATTGTAAATGTCAAATAAATTGACAGCGACGATCGTCGACGAAAATTGTGCGTATTCGTCTCTGTTTAATCACTAAACGTGTGCGACATACGACAAATGTGATAAAAAAGATGGAAGATGTGTTTTATTAAATATAGAAAGAAATGGAGAAATGTACCAATTTCGTTGATATGTTTTTTAAGAACCGAAGTATGTTTAGCATGCATAGCTATATCTAATGTATTAAATCTATGAAAAATAGAAACAGACAGAGGCATCTATTGAGAGCCTCTTTAATATCAAAAAAGAAACCATTCTTTTAGAGCCATCTATTGGGAAGCTCTTGAATATCTAAAAAAAAAAGAAACCATTTTTTTTCTATTTTGTAACAGTCCTTCACAGATGTCACTAGCTAAGTTGAAAATAATTTATGAAAATTGTTTAAAAAAAAGACACATTTCTGGGATATACACGAAAAAAAATTTGGAAATGGATGTATAATATTACTTGAGGCAAAGTTCCTTGGACAAGTTGTGGAATATCACTATGAGAAAATCCCAGGTCGGATAGACCATTTTCAATTTTCATGATGTCCATATACTTTCGTATTGTTTCCGAAAGAATTTTTCCAGCATCAGCCCGTCTGGCATTTCTTACATCTGCACCAAGAATTTCAGCAGCTTCGAGATGCCGTTCGGGGCAAGCTTCGGCGGTGAACAGGAAGACAGCAGGAGCTGTCATGACTACTGATAATCCATGAGGAATGATGGGGTGGTCATCACTATTAAAGGGACATTATTGTTAGCTGCAGATAACAGTTGAATGCTCAGAAATTACAATCTGTCTAGTTTTGCGCTAATAGCAAAATAATTTTTTGCCTGGGGAAAACTTACTTGTAATCTTTCGGTATAAATTTTCTAACATTTCCGGCAATAGGATAGGCTAGAGCATGGCAAAGATGTACGCCGGCATTGCCAAAGCCTACACCTGCCATTGTTGCAGCTAAATGCATTTCTGCTCTTGCGTTTATATTCCCAGGTTGATAGACAGAATTTTTGAAATGAAGTGCCATAGATTTAAGAGCGTACTTCGCCCAAACATCAGATAAGGGGTTCCTCCCTTGGTAAGCTGGCCGAAGATTTGGGTTAGGTGGGCATGGAGTTCGCTCATTATACGGAATGGCAGTGAAAGATTCTAAAGCATGGCAAAAGATGTCAAAGCCACTATAGACTGCTACTTTTTCTGGAAGGGATAAAGTATGAAGTGGATCAATTAATCCCAGTGTTGGTCTGAGTTTCTTGTGAGATATTGCAGTTTTTGCATGAAGAGGCATGTAGTCAAACACAGCAACTCCTGTAGTTTCACTACCTGTTCCAGAGGTGGTAGGTACTAAAATAAGTTGAAATATGTTCACATCAAAAGAAAGTTGACTCTATACTTCTATTGTTTTGTTGTTATAATAACTTAGATTTGTAAAACTTTACTGTTGAACTGCTTTTGCAATGGATTACTGACTTTTTAAGACCTGCCATCAAAGTATTAAAAAAAATTACCAGAGTTTACACAAGACGCAAAATACTAAAACAATACTAAGTGTAAATTTAAAACTCGTTTCAATGGCCGGAATATTGTTAAAAACTGAGAAAACAACAATTATTTGGAATAACTGCAGAAGTTGTACAGCCAACGGACGGCTGTATATAAAGTTGATTTCCAATTATAGATTTCTTATGTGGTTGAAAAATATATGTCCAATAAAAGGCTAAAAATATACCTACGTACTAGCAATAATAGGCTTTAAATTGACTTCAATAGGCTTAGCTTTTCCGATTGGTGCACTGACATAGTCCAAAAAATCTGCACTTGGATCTGAGGCATAAAGATTAGCAGCTTTGCAAGTATCTATGACAGATCCTCCTCCAACTGCAACATATGCATCAAAATTGCCTTCCTTAGCAAAATTTGCCGCTGCCAAAAAACTTCCTTCTGTCGGTTCTACTCTGACTTGGTCAAACACTTGAAATTCCACTCCATTTTTGGACAGCGAATTAATTGTGGCTTTTAATGGTTCGAGTTTGGCGATATTTGCGTCAGTAATGACGCAAACTTTTTTAGCCTTCATATTTGTAATGTCCATTCCAACTTCCTTGGTCACTCCAGGACCGTAGCGGATTGCAGAGGAAGCGACCTAAAGAGAGATTGATTTGCAAATAATTTGTGCTAATACCATAAAGTGTGGTTTAGCTTTTGTGAGAATTTTAACATGATGTAAGCCTATATGTTTTGAAAACAAAAATTAAATTTAAAGGATAATCGTTAGGGGAAACCAGCATAAATGCAATGCACCTAAATATAGACAACACATTAAATTGGCAGAAGGTCAATTCTAATAAAATAATTTGGATTAATAAAGCGTTTAACAAGGATAAATAATAATAATAGTTACTTCAAAAGCATAATCTTTGTTTTGTGAAGCTTTGGGAACCGATGTCGATGAATAAACAGCTCCCAGATGATGGGAATGCGCAGGACATTTACATCTTAAACAGATAATATTAAAATAAACAAATTATTAATGTCAATTTGTTTAAAAACTTACAAATTTGATGTTATAACTTGCATAAGTTCATAGACTCTTTTCCTCGACGCCATTATTAGGAAGTTTTCACTTTCGATACTCGACTGAATAATTTGTTAATAGTTTTCTCTCACGTTAGCCTTGTGTTTATTTCAAGCAATATAACTAATAACATTAAACCACATCACTGATAAAACTTTTATCAAATAAAAATAGTAGCATTAATGCTGGTTTAATTAGACCTTAGACTGCCTTAGACATTGGCAGTGGCGTAGCGAGCATAATAGCGTCACTTTCGCAAGAGCTAACTTTCCAAATTTTCGATAAATATGTGGTTTTTTCAAAAAAAATATTTTCAAGCGCCATCCTTGCTCAAAATTTATTCTAATTGAAGGTTTTTCCGTGGTTAAGTGAATAAATCTATCCATAAACTTGCGGTATTTTTTTTTTATCAAAATTTTTGGTTTTATTTTCAAATTGTGGATCTTTAAAGATTATTAATTTTTTTTTGAATATTATGATAGGCGCTTTATTGACATTTTTGCAAATAGAAAATGAAAAAAATTTTTTAAATAAAAAATTATTATTCTTCGTAAGTTGCATTGCTTATTAAAAACCAAAATATACTTTTTAATTAAACTATTTAAGACTTAATTAAACTAAAATTGCATAAAACATCCACTTTTTATAATTTTTTTTTTTTTGAAAAATAAAGCAAAATAACAATTTCTATAGAACTGATGGAGGCTTAAAAATTATAGCGTTTTAGAATAAATTCACTCATATTTTGAAAACTATAAAAAATATTAAAATTTATTTTTTTTTAATTAGTGTTCTAATGACTTGCTCAACAATTGAAAGCATTTTCAAAAAAATCTTTTTCTCAAAAAGTCGATAATTGGCAAAAAATAAATTAGCTAATATGCTGAAATAGAATGTCTATCTGAAAGAATTAAATAGTTGCAGCACTTTAAAACTTAAGAAAATGGCATAAAATAGAGATTATTTCAACAAAAAAAAAACGTTATATTACATTAAAATTACTTATTTCAACCAAAATTAAAAAGAAACTTTTTTTTGTTATTTTTAAAGGTAAAAAAAACAGCCATAGAACCAATCGAGAGCTTAAAGATTAATGTATAAACTGTTTTTTAACAGTTATATTTGAAAAACTATAAGAAATATTAAAATAAAATTTTTTTTGTTTGTTTTCTTAGTATTAGTTTCTTAGTATTTTTTTAAAGCACATCACTTAGACTAAAACAATTTTTTGAAAACGTTTAAAAAGACAACTAAACATGGCGCATATGCTGAAATAAAATGCTTTTTGATTAGTAGATCAAAATTATTTTATTTTATATAGTCTTTCTGGAAGAATTAAAGAGTTACAGCACTTTGAAAACTAATAAAACTGCGAAAAATAGAGATAATTTTAACAAAAAGAACGTTATATCACAAAATAATAACTTATTTGAACTAAAATTTAAGAAAAACGTTTTTTTTTGTTATTTTTTTTTACTTTCAGGTAGCAACTGCCATAGAATAATTCACTAATAATTTTACATTTAGCGCATTCACTATTTTTTAACTAATTTATAAAAAATTACAAATAAATAATTTATTTGAACCAAAATTAAAAAAAAAACGGCTTCTTATTGTTAATTCTTCTCACTTTTAAAGATTAAGAATGATAGCAACTACCTTTTAACAATATATGTACTAAAAATTTTGTATTTGGCGCATTCATCATTTTTTTACAATTTTATCAAAATCTACAAAATATTACCAAATAATGACTCATTTGAACTAAAATCGAAGAAAAACGTTTTTTGGTTTTTCTTTTTTACTTTAATAGTTTTCGAAAAACCGATAGATTATTACAAATAACTATAGTTTCTTATTGTAGAATAATTAGTCATTTTTTTAAAAAACTATAAGAAAAATTAAGATACAGTTTGCTCTGTTTGTTTTTTATTAGTTTTTCACTTATTTGTTTTAATAAAGCAGAACAATCAGATTTGAAATAAAACTAAAAAAAATCAAAAAAAATTAAATTTGGCAAAATCTAAAATGTGCTAAAATTGAGTGTTTTTTGATAACTGAATCAAGATTTTTTTCCTTTATATACTCTATCTGAAAAAATTAAAAAGTGACAGTACTTTAAAAATTGGTAAATTGAACCTACACAGGTTCAATAGGTGCCAAGTCTGGAAAACGTAGAAGAAAGACCAAGAAAAACAAAAAATTGATACATAATATTTTTTTTATCTCGACGCCACTTCCTGCTTGGTTTTCCAAAAATCATCGACCAAAGCAGGACCACATAAAAAGTTTGAAAAATAATTTGATGTTTTTCTTAAAAATAATATTCATTTTATCAATGGCACTGCAAGTTGAAAAAATGTAGTAAACAAACAACCTTTATGTGGTTAAGAAATCAATTGTTTAAAAGTATCAATAAACATAAAAAACTAATAATTGTAAAAGTTTTTATTAGAATTTAATTTGTTGTTTCGAAGCATTTTCGTGATAATGACGCTTAATTTGTTTTTAAAAATGTCATAGGTGGGTGTAACTTATGAATCTGAAATATTCCTTTCAACTATACTATACCTACTGTTTCTTTTGTTTAATTTAACTTATAAATATTTAGCCTAAAATAATATGATTATTATTAATAACTATAGTACAATTAAATTTTGACTACCAGGTAAAGATACATACTTCATTCTTTTTTTTTCCTTCCAACATTAATTATAAGTGATAAACAATGACACTTAAACCTATTATATTGTTACGACAGTCACGTAGGTATAATGATGATAAGAAAAAGTGTTTTGTTTATATTCATCTAATTTAATTCTAAATTATCTTTGACATATATCACAGTTAATTATGAAAATAGTTTATACTTTAGATACTCACATTTGCACATTAAAATGATTAGAAACAATGAGTACTCTTATATCGCAATAAAAAAGATAAGTGATCAAATGAAAAATAGTTAAAATCAAATAGTCAAGGAAAAATAAAAATAAAAGACCCGAATAGAAGTTTATTTTTTCAAAGATTAGGAATAAGTAAAAAAATCAATGCAAATTCAAATTTGTAAAATTGGACATGTTTTGCTATTATTGGAACTCTTCAACAAGTCACAACAGATTTAATTTTTTTAATTTTACCAGTTTTATACATTGAATTTCTTTATATTACCAGTTGGTGGCTAACCAAGGAAGATGGATTACATTATAGGTTTGAGACAAAAGGCGGTAACGTGATAACTTGACTGTCCAACCAGCAATATAAATTTTTATTTTAATTTGTATCTATTGACATTCTACAATTTAGAGTGTTACCTATATACTTAAAAACATGTGTAGAAATTTTTTTTTAAAAAATGTCGTTTTACCACATCAGGAATAGGTCTTCTTTGCACCGTATAATAGAGCCCCTAAAATGTTCGATGCTGCAAGATAGAAAGAAAACGCTGTTTTTTATCGCACAGATAATTTGGAAAATGAGAGAAAAGTACATTCCTTTTGTTTGTCTATTGTGGGCAGTTTTAAGCTTCTTCGGGAGAGTAATAGACGCTTATTGCACCCCTTTTACTACGCCACTGGAAACAAGAAAAATCCGTCTAATTGATCAATTTTGTTTAACTTTTTATCACTACTAGATAATCAAATTGACTATAACATTACATATTTGTTTGAACAGTGACTTAAAGGTGATAACGATTGATTTTGTCGCGTTAAAAAACTTTTTAATATGTTTTTTGGAAATCAATTCAATCTTGAAACTTTCCAGTGATGTCGAATTTTCAAGAAAATTCGATAAAAATAAATAGAAAATAAACATCGGAAAAGTGACCTAATAAAAGTTTTGCGCTATACAATGACTCAATGGAGTATCCAAATAAAATAAAACTCCATTCATACTTTTAATTAAATTATTTATTCTGGAGCGGTACATTTACTAATAAAAATACCATGACGTTTTTAATAGATTGAATGATATACTGGAGAGCAGAATAAATATTTGCAAACATAACAGACTTCACAAAGCTTGAGATAGAGTAAAGAAAACTACTTCATTTATTTTTGCTGTTTATGATAGTTTTTCTAATCTTTTTGCAATTTGGTTAAGTTTTTTTATTGTTTTTTCTATATATTTTTTACACTTATTTGGTTATTTTTATTGTTGTTAATCTGTTTATACAAATTTTCACTATCAAAAGATTTCAAAATGTTAAATAAGTTTATGGGAAGTGGAGGATATGGAAATCCAGTTTAGTTTAGACTTTTCTTTGCAACGCTGTAGGAGAAAATTCAATTCCATATGCTTAACATAATCTTTTTTTTTTCATTTGTTTAGGTTTATAGCCACTAAATACACCAATATAAGAAAAACATAGTCAAGCAATGGATAAAGTTGGCATTGCTGATCACGTATTAATTGATTAGTTTGGAATCTTTGGCACAATCAACTGATCACTTAGTTTTACCACTTGCCAAAAAGTTGTTTTAATAGAGCTCTTTCGACGACCAAGTGGTCATCATCAGAAGATGAATAAAACTCATTTTCATTACGACTAGGCGTCAATATCATTCATGTTAACGTAATCGTGTGGTGTGCTGTTTCTTATCACAGAATTTTGATACTAACGTTAACCAGCATTCACACCTAGATATGTTGAGACATTTTCTTTGCTATGGTTTACTTCTTGATTATTGACACTTAATGTATTTTCAACAAAATGGTTGTCAATCGCAAATTTGGAGATCATTGGATTGGCAGAGGTGACCTAGTTTTATGGCCGCCAAGAAACCCTGATTTGACAATTTTAGATTTTTTTTGATTTTACAAATTGTTTACAAGGAAGTCTTACCCAATAATGTCCAAGTATTAGAAAATCGTATAAGAGATGCTGTTTAATGAGAAAACTCGTATAACTATGTGCTAAAAGAGGCTGTGGGTTAATCAAAATTAGTTTGAATTAAGCAACATCTTGTATTCATTCGTAATTTTTTAGTGAAAAATAAAAATCTTTGGTTACTTTTTTTTTAGTTCTTTTTTTATTTTAAGATTACAGCCTCATAATATTTAAATTTTGATAGCAGATTTATTCATTTGGAATTAAGCAAAAAATGTAGTTTTGTAAAATTAAAAATAGTTTTTTTCACTCTTGTGATCGTAATCCGGGGACATACTGCAGAAGGGCTATTGCATTTTATTTTAAAAATATGCCTTTTTCACCCGATTTACTAGAATAATTTAGAAACAAAGCTTTTCTTAAAAAAATTATAATCTACACAAAGAAAAATCTTAATTTTCAAATTAATTCTAACAAGACAGCTCTTTAACGTGCTAATGATTAAGTGTTTTACTTTATTTACGTTTTGTTACTTTTAATTTCTCAAGCGTTCAAAATCCTAATGGGAAAAGAGACCCTAAATTCCACGAAGGCGTCGGATGATCCACAGTCGAACTTTTCAGGTAGATAAAAATGATGTATTTTGAGAAAAAAGAGACAGCCGGGCCAAAAAGGGATTTTTGGTAGAAGCTCCACCAGCATCTTAATAATACTTGTCACTACCTGCTCATTTAGAGCCGGAAGTGACTAAAATGTCGATATTTTCGCTTAAATTTTTTGATTTATTTGCTGTTTTTCTTATTTTATTATTTGTTTGTTTACTGTTATTATTATTATTTTATGTCCAATTTGCATAGTGTGAGAAATTGGTTTCCATTAATAAAGTATCATTACTATATTTTGTTATCAGCGTGTATAATAAATTTTATAAATAACAGTTGAACCACATCCTGTCTTAATAATTAAATTTAAAATTACAATTTTTTAAATGAATCGTTGTCAAAGCCATAAATCGTTGATCCTAGCAATCGAATAATGACTATCAATGTTCATCCCGATAATGCATTCAATCGATTGTATTATCCTTAGTAATCACCTTAAAAACCGTAATCATCAATCAAAATAAATTTGGCTTTTAAAAATATTTTGTACTGATTGTTATCAGGGTGAAGAACCCCAGAAGAAGCTGCGTTTGCGGCCAAATTTGGTAAATAAACAAACACTTTATTATTGAAGAAAATTTATTTATGGTTGTCTTATCATAAGCAAAAAGATTATGATGTATTTTTGTCACAAAAGTTGACGATAACATAAAGATAATGAAATTATTACAAATTGCAAAACGTTTTGAATAGTGACAGGAATTATTTTGAAAAGTGGTTGATAAATCTTAATTGTTTACAGTCTGAGTTAGGTATTTTAGACAGTTATTATTATTCTACTGTTTGTTAAGAATCGTTGTTTATCTCCTTCTAGCAGATAAGATGATTGATGTTTAGTTTAAATTAGCAATTATTTAATTAGCAATAATTTTTCCGATTATTTAGTTTGAACGCGAATGTGTTCCCTGTCTTATCCTGTTAGTGGAACTGAAGTTGTCATAATGATCTAGATATCTCGTTGAATAGACTCGCACCTAAAAGGAAACAGGAACGTAAATGTATTAACATGTTAACAGAGATACACTCCCTAAATTCATAACTAGGCTGTCTTAAACTTTGAAATTCAATGGTGATTAAATTTGATTTGGAACATTGTTGCCGATGCCCGTATCGGCATCGGACAAGTTCCGTCTAATCAAAGAAATATATACTTTATCTCTTAACGTCCTGATACTAATCATAGATCCTTTGTTCAAGCGAAAACAGATGAGATTTATACAAAACTGTCACTTGCCTCACTTATATAAACATAAATTTGCTTTTCGCTTTTATCGGGACTTTATCCCGGTTTACGAACTTAAATCGGGTAAACTTGTCAACTGTCCTCTTATCTATGACTCACCACAAGTCACAAGCCTCTAATCTACTCATATTGTTTATCTTGTTTAGTGAAGCTTTTATTAGTGTAGACCCCATTTGTTTAAATTTTTTTAGATATCTAGTAAACCCAAAATATGAAATAAAAACAAATCAATTTTATCTTCTATACAGAAACAAATAATTAATTATTCTGACTAATCTTATTAAAATATAAAGACTTATGAGTCCCAAGTAATTAAATCTTATCGCGTTCTAGAGGCGAAAACATTAGATCCAGTATAATATATGCCAGATCCCGGCAGTAAATTTTATTGCTAATAATGAGAAAGGCAAGGCAACAAAAGTAAGAAAAATGTACAGTCTAAAGCCTAGCTAAGTACTAGCGAAAAAAACAAGGCAACAAAGGTAAGAAAAATGTACAGTCCAAAGTCTAGCTGAGTACTAGCCTGAATAGAAAACGATTTTTTTAATTTATGACAGTAGTTTCGAGTGTCAAACTTGTACAATAAAATGTACTGCTATGTATCTCTTAAACGTTTCTACTATATTTTTTTATTAAAATGAAAGTG
Organism: Lagria hirta; assembly: GCA_947359425.1. Taxonomy (NCBI): domain Eukaryota; kingdom Metazoa; phylum Arthropoda; class Insecta; order Coleoptera; family Tenebrionidae; genus Lagria; species Lagria hirta. Next base: position 3,979,525 of record OX375799.1, read on the forward strand.
GGATAAAAACTAAGTGAACTAAAAATCGGTCTAAGAAATCAGATTGAGAAAGAAAAAGATGAGGAAACTATATAGAAACGCCAAAATCTAAAACAAAAATATTTAGTCGGTAGCAGAGACATGAAGCAGAGCAGACAAGAGAGTAATTAGATATTAGTATAAAAACCGTACAAATAACAGATTTGAAAAGAGATTTCAATGCAAGATTAGAAAAAAGCGAAAAAAAACTGAGAATACCAAAATAACAAAAGATTAAACAAGTTAAAGACTAGATACGTACAAAGTAAAATTGAAGTAATTATGCGTTCTTGCTTAATTAATTTTTAATGCAAAAAAAAGCAACGGTAAAAAAGCACTTTTTTGAAATGTAGCGGGATTAGTGAAAAACGATGAGATTACTTAAAACTATTCGACATAATGGGTTTAGTAAAAACATCGTTGAGCGCTCGGAAAAAATAAAGAGTAGGTAATCAGCAGAATTCAAGTGGGAATGTCAAGGAACGAAGAGAGAAAAGAAGAAAGGAAGAGCAGCGAGAGAATACTTCCAAAAAAAAAATAAAAGCAAAAATTATGAAAGGAGAGACTAAGAGAGACTCATGAAAAAAAAAATCAAAAAAGACAAAAGATGGTTGAAAATAATGACGATATAAAGCAAAGAGATAAAAAAGACAATAAAAAGCATAGGAAAAAAACACTATAAAAAATACATAAGAATGTATACTTATTTTAACGGAAAAATAAATGAAAGAGAATCCAGAAATTTGAAGGAAGAAAGACGGAATAGAAAAAGAAAAATCAAAGATTAAAGAAAAAAAGATGATTGGATGGATAGAAAGGGATGGGAGGTATTGAATGGTACTAAGCAAGATAATGAAAAAGAGGAATGAACGTATGTAGGCAGTAAGGGGGACTAAATAATAACGAATGAAGAGGCGTGGAGGAAACTAGAAAACTTTACAATAGAAGACAATCAGACCACTTTCCTATAGAAAAAAGCAGAAAACACAAAAAAAAAAGAAAATGCATAACACAAAGTATTAATTAAAGTATGGAACGAGAAAGGCGTGGAAAAATTCAAAAAAAGATAGAAAACGTTAGATTTGCTTCAAGAAGCAAGAAGTAGAGAAAATGGAAGTGGAACTAAAATAAATATCAGATGCAAGGCAATGGGTGCATGGAAAAATTAAAGATACAGGTAGAGACATAAGCAAGAAAAAATAAGTGAAAACAGGAACAATAAAAGATACATCACAGAAAAGTTGCCTAGACTTTGTAATAGAAAAATGAGAAAGAGATAGAAGTAAGATTTAGATGCGTAAATGAAGAAAAAGAAAATAGTTTTTTTATAGAAGAATTTTTTATAGAAAATGAGACAAAATGCAGGATATGTGTGTGAGAGAGAGAGAGAGAAACATGATGTTAATTTGTGAAGATAATGAAAAACAAGCTAGAAAAAAAACTGGAGTAAAAAGATAATAAAAAAAAAGAAAGGAGGAATAGAATGAATAAAAATGATATTAAAAGAAAAAGAAAGATTAAACAATATAGTGAATGAAGTAGAACAAATAAAGAAAAGAAAAATAACAAGAAAACAAAAGAGAAGAAAATTTAATTTTAGAGCAGTATTTTGAAAAAATAAATAATTGTTCTCTAAATACAAAAATACACGCCTACTTCAAAACAATTTTAAACTCGCCTCATCATAAACATTTTGAAATAATAAATTAACATTGATTGCTGCACTTAATTACAGAACGGAAACACTTTATTGCGTTATTTCAAAAGTCGTTGAACGTTTCAGATAAAAATTTCGCACTAAAAGGTTACCTGCAAATTTTCAAACACAAACAAAACATAAATAAGTTAAACACCTAATGCTAATGTTTAAATTGTCAGAAATGTATTCGAAGTTTTATGCGTCATTGGCCCCGTTCGGGCAGCCATTTTTTTACAGAAAATGATAATTTATTAAAAAGCAATTTATTTTTTGATAATATTTGCTTTTTTAATGGACTTTTAACTTACCTGTCTTGATAACAGTAAATCTAAAGCTTACTTCAGTCTAGTATTTTTTTGTATAAAAGTAAAGTGGAAATTTTAATTTTTATGTATTCGTACCAAATAGTATATTACGAATAAAAGTGGTATTTAATGTATTTAGCTACTTACCTCCATTTTTTTTAGAATTTCCGCTTCATTGTCATTGGAATTTTCGCCAAAACGTGCTGACTAACAATTTTTTCAAAATATGATTAAACAAGGCAAACTGAGCGCAGCCTTGTAGATATTGGAAGTGATTATGAAAAAATGTAGATTTTGATTTTTTTTTTATTTATTAACATAAAGATACAATTTGGTCCCGAGTGCTTCAACTTCATGGCATTTCCTACTTGATAACTATGTTGAGTTTTTTTATAATTAAAACAATTAATTGAATAAAATTAATAAGATATAATTATTAATGAAAGAATAATGTGAATAATTTTATAAGTCTATACTATATTTTTTAAGGTAGGGAGGTATGAACTTCTGGATTTGGCTTAAATTCATAGCGATTTATGTTTGGGGTGCGTGACCCAGAAAGATCTTCAGATAAAGGTCGATATACTGACCCACTGTGTTTCTTTTGATTAGGGGTGACATGCCACAAGGGAATCTTCAAACGGGGAAGATTTCCAGTATGCAGGTTGAGGGTCTTGTTCTTTTTAAGGATGAATAGAGTAACAGCTACTGCCACTATTAAAACTACCAAAGCTGTTAGAATAAAAACAGCTGAAATTGATAAAACGTAGTAGGCTTTTGCCAAACTATTATTCCCATCGGTAGAAGATGATTCTAACACCAAAAGGCCTTTATATTCATCATCGTCATCACTATCGGATAGGTTATTGCCATCAATATCGTCATCTTCAGAAACTGTGCTATAATTGTCGACGTATTCATCAAGTTCATTATCATCATCATCTTCATCGAGAATTGCGTCAGGTCCACATACTTCTTCCAATAATCCAGTTAATTCACTATACCCAATTATTTCTGTAGCGCCATCAAACTCTTCTTGCAATTGCTCGCTGCTGGGACCATTTATTAAAGTAACAGATTTCAGTTTAAAGAATCTTAAAACATCTTTAAACTTCTCAAGGCAATCGAACGGATTATTTTTCAAATCTATGAACTTCAATTGAGGTACCACTTTCACATCATCAAGGGTTAAAACTTTAATATGATTGTCGGCTATTGAAATTTGTTTTAAATTAGGAAGAATTGCATTGGTATTCATCCATAAATGTGTCAAATTTGTGTGTGAGATGTTTAATTTGTTTACGTATTGGATGTTAGCGAACGAAACGGGATCTAATGGTGAAAGCGGATTGTATGAGAGGTCTAGCGTTTGTAAAGATGCAGTTTTGGCAAACGAATTTCCACCAAGAGATTCTAATTTGTTCTTAGAAAGGATTAAACTTTTTAGTTCGAGCATTTCGGTGAAAGCCCCTTCAATGCTTGAAAGTTTGTTATTAGATAAATTGATAGTTTCCAAAAGTTTTAAGTTTTCCAATGCACTTAGCTGGGGGTTTTCAGCTGAGTTGAGGGATTTAAGAGTGCAATTTTGGCAGGCAAAGAAACTAATTTGGAAGATAGATCCGTCTTTTGTTTGGAAATGTGGAAGACTGTCAAATGGGTTGTTGCTGAGATCCACAGATCTCAAGTCAGTGTTTTCTGAAAAAATGTCATCATCAAGTTCAATGATGTTGTTATTGGATAGGCTTATTTCTTCTAAATCAACCATGCTTTCAAAAGCATCAATTGGCAATACATCAATTAGGTTGTCACTCAAGTCAAGAGTTGATACTGTCGTCAGATTTTCTAGAGAACGTCGATCAAATGTTTGTAATTGACAGTTTTTCAGCGATAAGCTTTCCAAGTCTGAGATGATGTTTAATCGAATACTTTTGATGGGATTATGATTAAGGTTTATTGTGTTTAGAATTGTGTTTTTGATAAAAAGATTGTAAGGGAGCTCCGTAATGCTATTATTGCTTATGCTAATTTCTTCTAGAGATGTTAGAGTATAAAACGCGTCAGTTTCGATTGTTTCAATTTTATTGTTAGCCAAATTTAAGAATGTCAATGTAGGTAATTTCTTGAAAATTGGTACTTTGGACAAATTACAGTCGTCAAAAATTAATTCTAGCAATTTTTCGGATTGGAAGCTCGGCGAATCCTCGAATATTGTTTTAGCAAAGTTTAAATTGTTTATGCGGGGTAAATCGAACGCGGATGAGTCAACAGAGACTATTTTAGAATTCTTGAATGTTAAATCTTCTAAATGGTCGAATCCTTCAAAAGCGTCTTTGTCAATTTGTTCAATGTTGACATTTTCAAATTGTATAGCGGTGAGGTTTGCGGGCAAAGCAGCCAATGCAGATTTTTGCAAATGAAGGGCAGTGCGACAATCAAAAATCTTTAAATTGTTTTCGCATTTACAGCCCAGGATACAGTTTTCTCCCTTCAATGCTTGAAGGGCAGTATTTCCCTGGACTAGACAGCACACCAGCAAGACAAAGGGCCAAAGTATCTAGATGGAAAAAGCGCCAAAATTAGAAAAATTCAAAACTGTTGGTCAGTGAAAATGTGAATGATCGCGCAAGCAGTTGCAAAAATGTCGGAGCAGACAAAAAATGACAATTTTGTTGGTTTGTTGTCTGGTGACTTAACCTTGGCTAAGCTGTTGCGCTAGTTGCGCACCTTATTTGGGACCTTTTTGCGCAAAAAGTCGTAATAATATTTTGACTTACCACAACTCGATTTCGCATTTTGGCAAATGAACCTCTTGCGGTGATCAAATTTGGGAAAAAACTTTTTACTTAAACAGAACAGACACTTGATCGGAGCGTAAACACATTTACAATTGAATTGAATTTCTATCTACCTGTGGCCAGCCCGAGCGCTCAGGTAATCTTTCCCCCTTCCAACGTGCCAACTTTTTGTCAGGCTGTGCAGATGGGGCTGCCGGTACCTTAACCGAACAATTATTTCTAAATACAGACAGCACTTCTATTTATATTCTTAGTGCTTGCACGTCTTTAGTACTTAGTAAAATAGTATACAAATTACTATTATCGATTTAAAGCCAATCGATTATTTATGCTAAACGCTTAAATGCAAATATTAATACATAGTTAAATCATTACTCTCTATGTAACTATACTAACCCCAGTGAAATAACGTTATATGACCTCTGCTTTTATAATCTTTTATTACTGGACAAACGCCTAATTTCTTAACCTATGCCGTTTGTCTGAAGGGTAAAAATTAGAGATTTATAATGTCCTGGATAGCCTTACCGTTAGACTATTAACTTTTGCAAGACCATATAACGTTATACTATTTAGGCTACTATACAACAAAATGACCCAACTCTCGTCTTGTGCCTGCAGTAACTATACATTTAACAATAAAATTAGAACCCCTATGGATACCTCGCAAACTGTCGAAATAGTTGCCGAAGTCATTGAAATACTGACATTTTTCGGAAAAGACCGTGTCAAAAAGTTAAATGAAATTGTCGACGTTTCGCATTCCATCGGTAGAGTAAGTGTCGCTTCTAGCGTGGTTCACACGTCGAGTTACCGTGCTTGTTCTCACCTTTATTTCCCTGTCCTGATGACGCCTCTACCGATGGAGTGCGAAACGCCGACAATTTTTTTTAACTTTTCGTCACGGTCTTTTCCGAAAGATGTCAATATTTCAAAGACTCTTGTGTTCATTGCCTTATATTTTATGTTTATGTATTCTTACACTTTCAGGTTTTTGCTTTCAATCTCTGATGAATTGTATTGCTCATAATAAGAATAACAGACAACAAAAGTGAAAAAAATTTACAATCTAAAGTGTCACGTGCTTTATGAATAGAGTCGACCAGGCAGCTGAATACTACCCGGATAAAAAATCGTTTTTTTTTTAATTGTTGCTATAGTTTTGAATTTTTAACTTTGTAATGGATTAGTGCAATAAATTTTACTGCTGGGAATATCTTCCACGTTTTTACAATATATCTATTTTTTTCTTGTTCATCTAAGTCTTGTTTATTTTTTTTATATCAACATTTTTTTTTTTCAATTACTTTCGCTGTTTTTTTTTGCAATTTTTGCTATATGTATATCTGTCTTTTTTCTTGTCTATCTATGTTTTTAAGTACGTTTTTTGCATTTTATAGATGCAAATATGTACAATTGACATTAAAATTTTTAATAATGTTGGATTCAATGGATAAAATAGACGCATCAGCAAGTTTTTTTTGTTTCAACGTACTTTTAAGAAAATTTTTAATTTGGTTAAGAGTAAAAAAAGTTTTTTTGTCAGACCGGCAAATCTAATCTATTTTGTACTGTATATCAGTCTGCAGCTTTCTTTTGTTTTATCTTGCACATATAGTCGATAAAAATTTTTTGTTTTTAATTGTTATAAAAAATAGTTTATGTTTTAATCTTTTTTGTCTAGTTATGATTTTAGGAGTCTATTTTTTGTTGGAGCTCTTAAACTATAGTCTTAAATATCAGCCTCTTAGGAAATCCGGTCCTGAACGAATATGATAAAAAAATATATTCAACACAGTTACAAAGATAATCAATTTATGTATCTAATCTCTTACAACTCAAAATCTCACAAAAAAACGTGTAATTTGATAGACAACTTTATTCACGCAAAGGTGTTTTATTGATTGCTTTGGTTGTTTATTGATCCAATAACATGTGATGAGCTATCAGAATAAAGCGTTTTTAGACAGAAATACCAACCAGCTTAATCTGCACAAAAATTAAAAAACAAAATTCAAAATCAATGTTGTGTATAACCTATATACGCACATAAGACGCTATATACTAAACTTTTGTTCGAAAATACTTGGTATTTAATTTTTATTCTTATCACAATTATTTTCTAAACTTTAATAAAGCAGTTTCTATTGTTTTTATACTGGTTTATATTATTTTTGTTTTTCGACGCAAAATTGCGCAAGTCAAGACTTAGTTCTAGAAGCCCTCAAGAACTTTATTTATTGCAAGTTATGGTTGATTAGAAAAAAAATAGAAGATGCAAGACAGAAGATAGAAGATGAAGATAGAAAATAGAAGATAGATGATAGAAGATAGAAGATAGAAGATAGAAGATAGAAGATAGAAGATAGAAGATAGAAGATAGAAGATAGAAGATAGAAGATAGAAGATAGAAGATAGAAGATAGAAGATAGAAGATAGAAGATAGAAGATAGAAGATAGAAGATAGATGACAAATGTTTAGAAATTATTGTCTGACTTAAACCTGATCTGACTTTCCAAACTAACTCTGCAATAGTAACAAAAACGATTGGCGTTCATTTGTTAGCAGTTTAATTTCAAAAAATAAAGCAATCACATTTTTTTATAAAACAAGTGACAATTTTACTAGTTAGTAAAATTGTCAAAAATAAAAAAAGTAATAAATTAGTAAATAAAAAAAATAATAATAAATAAAAATAAATAAATTTGGATAGTTATCCAGAAAAACATTAAAAATTGGTAAACCTGCTAAACTAAGTCAGTGTTAAAGCAAGTTTTTCTAAGATTATAATAGCTACCGTCAGTTATAGCTATAAGCAGTGCCGTGTATATAAAAAAATACATATTATAAATAAAAAATATTTACTTTTTGTTGATATAGGAACCAATTGTAATTTAAAATCAACATAAAAAAGTAATAACATAAAATAAAGCAAAAAAAAAAACAGCAATAGTCAAAAATTTTTAATTGATTAATTTAGAATCTTTAGAGTAAACTATTCATTGGGGGAAAAAAAGTGGTTTAAATGAGCCTTCTCGTGGAAATTGCAGTAAATTTTATGTAGGTCAAGCTAAATGTGGTTTTGAAACAAAAATAAGTCAAGACAAATAAGACTTAATGCTGCAAATTAATGACAATTTTTTGCACCAATTACGAAAATGTAAATTGTGAGACATTTTGGAACAAATTAAGGTAAATAGATTTAAAAATTGAAACATTTTACCAAACGATTAAGTAGAGTCCTACCAGTTTAATATACACAACCCTTTTGAGTGACCCTACTAGACATTTAATTTTATCACTTTGACAAAGAACTGTAAGCCAGTTGGAAAGCTTCCTCAAAATAAAAAAAACTTTCTTTTTTGCTTGCAATTAATGAAGTATTAATTTAAGATCTGCTCAAACATATTAAAGTGGCAGTGAACTTTTCGCACTGAAAAGAATTTTTCCAAAGCAAAAAGATAAGATTAGTAATTTTTTTTATAGTTTTTATTTTTTTTATAGTAGAGGCGAGAAAACCTAATTGCACACCATTGTTTTGACCTTCTTTTGAATCAGAAAACATTCAATTAAGCTCGCAATAATATTCGTGCATTTATCCGACATGGAAAGCACAACGATGTCGTTCGCTTGGTTATTCTGTTCACACATGTCAAACATGTTTTGCATATAATGCATCTATTCGGATCTATGATAAATGGGGGAAAATCTTTTTGAAAATTTCCAGATATTATTAGGACATATTGTTCACTAGAGACGCATGCTGTGACAAAATTAATAAACATAAATCTTCCGAAGCTTTTGATAATGATAATAATAGCTTTATTGCTTGCTATTTCTAGGTTACAGTATTGTATAAACATTATATTCATTTTTCCATACATAATTCTATACGTTACCTCTTGTTCTGTGTCTCTTCTGCTCTGTCTTTGATCTTCCCCTAAGCACACTCCACCTATTCTTTTTTTTCACGTTTACTTTACATTCAGTTGTTTTTCTATTTACTAACTTTTTTAAATGTTTTAATTTATATATATATCTTTTGACCCTATTCTACATAATCTCTTTTTTCTTTAAACTAATTTTAATTTTTTTCTCTTCTAAACTGAAACTTTGCTATGATATTCCATTTTATTTATCATAAATAAACATATACATTACTTTATGTATATTTCCTTCTTTTTTTTCTTCTTTTCCTTTTTGACCTACATAATATATGTATCTCTTTCTTTTATTTCCAATCATACTGTTTCACCTCTTCACTTTTTATTCTCTATTTTTTTTTATACCTTTTATTATCTGCCTAAAATGTATTTGTCATTTGATGTCATCATTGTATGTCATTTTTCTGTCTCTTTTAATTCTTCTATTTTTTTTCTTCTCTTATTTATATGTGTTTACATTTTTTTTCATTATTTTAAGATTTTATTTACTGTTTTTTGCAATCATTATGTTTTTAGCCAGCTATGTTTTTTGTACATTTTTTTACTGTCTTTTTCAGTTTATCTCACATTTTTAAATTTTTTTTTTCAAATTGTTTTATTTTAATTTTGTTTGTATTGTTATAGATTTTTTTACGTCTGTTTTTTGTTTACACGTCTACACTTTTTCATTTTCTTTTTAGAGATTGTATTTTTTATTATTACTACTAGAGGTAGTCTAGTCTTATATACTAAACTCTTGTTCGAAAATACTTGGTATTTAATTTTTATTCTTATCACAATTATTTTCTAAACTTTAATAAAGCAGTTTCTATTGTTTTTATACTGGTTTATATTATTTTTGTTTTTCGACGCAAAATTGCGCAAGTCAAGACTTAGTTCTAGAAGCCCTCAAGAACTTTATTTATTGCAAGTTATGGTTGATTAGAAAAAAAAATAGAAGATGCAAGACAGAAGATAGAAGATGAAGATAGAAAATAGAAGATAGAAGATAGAAGATAGAAGATAGAAGATAGAAGATAGAAGATAGAAGATAGAAGATAGAAGATAGAAGATAGAAGATAGAAGATAGAAGATAGAAGATAGAAGATAGAAGATAGAAGATAGAAGGTAGGTGACAAATGTTTAGAAATTATTGTCTGACTTAAACCTGATCTGACTTTCCAAACTAACTCTGCAATAGTAACAAAAACGATTGGCGTTCATTTGTTAGCAGTTTAATTTCAAAAAATAAAGCAATCACATTTTTTTATAAAACAAGTGACAATTTTACTAGTTAGTAAAATTGTCAAAAATAAAAAAGTAATAAATTAATAAATAAAAAATAATAATAATAAATAAAAATAAATAAATTTGGATAGTTATCCAGAAAAACATTAAAAATTGGTAAACCTGCTAAACTAAGTCAGTGTTAAAGCATGTTTTTCTAAGATTATAATAGCTACCGTCAGTTATAGCTATAAGCAGTGCCGTGTATATAAAAAAAATACATATTATAAAAAAAAATATTTACTTTTTGTTGATATAGGAACAAATTGTAGTTTAAAATCAACATAAAAAAGTAATAACATAAAATAAAGCAAAAAAAAAACAGCAATAGTCAAAAATTTTTAAAATTGATTAATTTAGAATCTTTAGAGTAAACTATTCAAACAGTTTTACTACTTGCTAAAAAGTTTGTTTATTAGACTTGGAGAGCTTTTTTGACCATCATCTTTTACTCATCTCTTGATGATGACCACATTGTGGTCGAGAGACCTCTTAGATCTAATAAACAAGCCTGTTGGCAAGTGGTAAAACTGTGTGAATGAATTCTTAAAAACACGGCGCTAATTTATTTAGCAAAATAGACAAGCACAAATCAAAATTTGTTTTTGTGATTTTTATAAGTAGGCACCTATAGACTTTTTACGAAATTAAGCAGCAACTTTCAATTTCTACTTGGTAGATAATATTTTTACTTCTCGTTTGAATATTTTCAGATTTTGGTATTTTTTTGGCTTAAGTCATTTTCGCTTTGTTTTTGTCACGATTTTTGTTTTCTACGGCCACAAGCCGCCCCTGGTCAGTTTTGATAACAAGCGAAACTGATTCATCATAAATACCAATATTTATTAAAACAACAAACTGTACAAATAAATTCAAAAAATAAGGAAAGTTTTTATTCAAAAATCAAATTTTTTGGTGTTATAGGTAAAAGCTCTTTTTTTTTTGTATAGAAAAGCTTTCCACTGCATTCCACTGTTAACGTGTAAGTACTGGTACAAAAATTTTTCAAGTAGCTCTGTATAAATTTATTAATTTTGACTAATTAGAAGGGTTTTAGTTAATAATTCTTTAAAAATTTTCAAAAAAAAATAATTTTTTTGAAAGTAAAAAATTTAAGAAAATTTGAAGAATACTTCAATAATTTTTTTTTAATTGTATTTTTGGAATTCTGTATATGATTATAATTGTTATTGTGATGATTCAAAAAATCGCTGGAAAACGTCATTGAACATGCGCAGTGGAGCAAGAATGGATGTGGCAAGCTGTCGGTAGTGGGATTAGTGCTCGACAATCGAGCCACAGGCATTGCGTAACGCATTTCGCTGCAAGCTGCAAGTAGTACTTCTCCAATGCTCGATTGGTGAGCTGCTCCGCCGTCACTCTCATTTGTGCTCACGCGTTGAAAGCTTAAAGCGCGCGCTTCCCCAAAATTTGAAGTGCCAAAAATTCAGCAGTTTTTTTTGAGTTTTTTTTTGTTGATAAAATATTCGGATTAGGTCAATATGTGAGTGTTGTGCTTAAATACTTCAATAGTTACCAAGTGCTGGTGCAAAGTCTTGGGTGTTCTGTTTTTGAAAAGTAAGTTGTTTTTTTTTGAATTTTGAGTTTTCTATTATTATTTTTTTTTTGATTATTTTGAAGATGCCGGTTTTTGTGTCAATGAATTTTTCGATTTTGCCGTTAGTTAGTTAGTTGGGATCGAGCGGTCGAGCGAATAGTACCGGTGTCTATTTGGCAATATGAATCTGACTTTCACTTTCCTAATAACAATTAACTAAGGCTAGGAAAGTGGGAAAAAATTGTCTTAAAAACAGTAACAGTACTTCGAGAGGTGTGTCAGTACTTTTTCAAAATAGTCCAAAAACAGTAAACCGGCAAATTACACCGTTATAAATGACGGCTACCTCTACCTACATATTGTCCGCTTTTTGAGAGTGAATCATACGACATCGTGTAACCAATAATCTCGGTAGTTTAGAAAGCAGTGGTCTCGTTTCGACTATAGGATTATACAAAATGCCATCCATTCCTTCGTGAATTTGGTTATAAATAGTTTGGTATATTATGCAACATTAATCTTATTGTTAGTCTTTAATTCGTATCCTTGTGCATTCATCAAGATGCGTGGACAAGTCTTGCGGAAGTACTGCATTATTCTGTAGACAATTGTCACTTAAATTTGTCCCATCATTATCGGTCAATTTATTCAAAACGATAACACCCGCGCGTGCTCAGCTGCACTGGCATTAACATGTTATTTTTCTTCCAGAACAACCAAAGATGAGGAACTTTGTTATCTCATTGGCGCTGCTGCATCTAGTGCTAGGAGCCTCTATTCCTGTAGACATCACTTGCCCTTATTCTTGCACATGCAACAAATTCGATGTAACTTGCCCTTCGTATGAATTCATTAAAAAACTCAATCCTAAACAAACAAAAGTTTCAACACTAACAATCAACAATGCTAATCTTGTGAATGTAGACCCAAAATTGAAATATCTCAAAAATTTGCAAGAACTAGATCTATCCGGCAACGCTATTGCAATGTTACCATCTGAATTTCCTTATTTACCTAAGCTGAAGACACTTAATCTAAGCAGCAACTACTTGAACACTTTATCATTTGCTCAATTACCAAAAAGCCTTCAAATTCTCGACTTGTCCAATAACTCAGTTGAAAGCTTTTCCGAAGATTGGAAGAATTTACACCATCTCACCACTGTCTACTTGCGACATAATCCTATTAACTGTGACTGTGAAAACTTACATATTTATGAACAATTGGTAAAATCTGGAATTGCAATACCCGATGATCCAACATGTTTCTATCCCAAAGAATTCCATGGGCACTTACTCAAAACCGTAAATTGCACAGTGATAAAAGAAACTCTTCTCAATGCTATGTTGGGGGATGAAGCCGGTTCAGGCTTAGAAGATTTTCACATCGGATACGAAAATCAAGAAGAAGAGCAATTTATCAACGCAGAAGACATTACGCAATTACCAGAAGACTTTGACAATATTGAAGGCAGTGGAATTGAAGGAAGTGGTTTTATACCAATTTTGCCGATTCCTAATCAACCTGTAGCTTGCTTATTTAATTGTTCCACTCCAGCGCCGGTTGGATCTGGCGATGAACAAGACGCCTCTCCTCCTCCATCAATGAATGAACAAGCTCAAATTCTTTTCGAAGATATTTTCCAGCCCGAGTCAGTTCAAGACCTAAACAAAACTCCAAACCCTACTACCAATCCTCCTTCAACTACTGAAGAAACATTAAAAAAAGTCGAAGAACCTGAACTCGTGAAAATAAGTGATAAACATCTTGTAGAAACCTTCCCTACTAACGTCACTGGTCTTGGTGAAATGGAACGTGCAAGCTTAAATACTTCAAGCAACAATTCTGTGTATATCGTTGTTGGATTATTAATAGCGTTTGTGGCTTTTCTAGTTATTTATTATGTCAACAAGAAAAAAAAGGAAAGAAGGAAAAATCTTCGTAAACGTAACAAACCAAGTGAAAACGGTTTTGGCGAGGAAATGAAGCCTTTAGGAAAATCAGCTGAAAAACCTATTGGTGCAAAACCACTTGAATCTGCTCCACTTTTGAATGGTCAAAATGGGAAACACAATGGAGATGCTGAAAATCACGTGCAACTTCCTTCTTCAGATGATTTGGAAGAGGTAGAATTGAGGAAACCTAATGACACGGATGTTTTATTAACTCCCCAACTTGAACGAGTGACGATTAAAGCTGGAGAACTTCCGGATTCCATTCCCAAAACTCCTCTTTTTGTGCATCGATCGGTAAATAGTGACGGAGAAATAATTACTACGGCAGTAAATTCCAATTAAAAAACTAGTGATGTGAATACCTCAGTATTTCATAGAGAATATTTTTGTGATAAAAAATTATCTTATATCGCGGTCGTTCCTATTATTTAGTCTTTGACTTTGATGAGTCTATACTTACGTAAGGTTGCAGATTTTTAAACTGCACATGATCGACTGTTATAGGCTATTGTAAATTACTTATTTTTATGTTTATATATTTATATAATATATATATTGTTGCCAAAGTAATTTTCTATGTGGAGAATTTAGCTGGATTTAGTGGTGCTTCTAACTGTAAATTATCAATACATTTTGTGGTAATTGTTAAGCTGTTTTTGCAGTGCCATTAGTTTCGATTGATTACAAAATTTGATTTACACTGTAGTCGGGAAGAATGAGATTTTATTTATTAGAATATTGAAACTAACACCGAAATTTAAAAATTCTTAATTTCTTATTTATTGCGCCTCAAATTTTGTTGTCTACGAATCAAAATCCAGGATCGAGAGCAGGGTAGTTTTAAAAGAAATGTATAAATCTTGTTTTGTTATTAGCGAACATACTCATATTCACAATATTTCAGCGTTTTGTAAGAGTTTTCGACTTAATAAATTTTGTTTAAAACGTATTGTTTTCATTATTTGATCAGAGGAATGTGATAAAAACCTAGAAATATAGTGCTACATTGTAAAAGTGGTGTTCAAGTGCAATTCATAGTGAAATGGAGAAGTTGTCTGGTTTCTGGTAAGTGTATATTCTGCATACAATAATTTATTCTTTTAGCTTTTAACGGTTTTGATTTAAATAAAGTTGATAACAAAAGTTCCGAACATTCGGCAAAGTAGTATAAACCTCATTTGTTGGCGATAAGATTAGATATCTATAAGTCAAGTTTAACCCATTTTACAATGTAAATTAGAATTTATACAGACTAAATATTTGAGAATTATATCTTGAAACAGGAAATAGAGAAACGTGCTTCAATCCAGATCCCATTACTTATGACTTGAATGCATGCGTTCGGTAATTTTCTTATTAGCGAATTTAGTTCTAAATTTTGAAGGTTAAACTTATTATGGTTTGTTAAAAAAAATATCTATAAATAATAATCGAAAAATGAGAATCAGGTTTTTGGACTGACGTATGCATGTTTTTGCCTTTATTGAACTTGCCAAAACGCAAATATGAAAGAGTAATGACGACAAGACCTTGCAAAATTAATTCTTAGAACATTACGACAATGAAAAATTTTGTATTATTGATCATTATATACAAAGTGGTTTTCTATAAAGCTAAACAGTTTTTTATACAAGGGGTAAATTATTAAGACTTTTTCAGAGATTAAGATTTTTCTGATAACAAATTTTAAACAGAGTAATCATAGAGATCCCAGCAAGCGGTAGTTAATAAGAAAAAAAATTAAATAAGTGTTTAAATATAATGCACAATAATAATTGTTGCAATTTAGGAATCACACAGCAGCAGTTTGCAATTTGCGCTAAATTTTTCTTTAAACTAGGTTTAACATGCAGATCGAATTGTTCTAAAAAGAATAATAAAGCTTGAAACTTTAACACATATTTGTAATAAAAAAAAAAGTTGGAATTTGCTTGTTGACTACGTTTTTGTAACTTTTTTCTTGGTATTATGCCTTCTTTTGCTTTTTTTTGTGACCTACTGCACTTTTCATGTGTTTTTTTTATGATTATTTTATTTTCAGTTTTATTTATCTACCTGTGACTTTATCCTTCTTCGTATTTTGAATGCTTTATAGTTTTATCTTTTTTATGTTTTTGCTACATTTACGTAAAATACGGCATTCAGTACTTCCTATTCTCGTTTTTTTCTAATACTTTGTCGATTTTTTGTATTTTTACATTACAACATTTACCTATTTTAACATTTTTTTGTTGTTGCTAAGCTCATTAATTTTTTCTGTATCTTTTTGTCATGTCGTTATTTATAAATATTTTTGCTTTTTTTTAATTTCTTGTTTTTTTCTCTTCAAGCTTGTCTAATCTAACAATCATCATTTTTTCCTATTCATTTCGAATATTTTTTTGTTTATTTATTTCTGTTTTGAAATTTTTTGTTTTTTTTTTAATAATATTTTTTATTTTTTTGGTTTCTATGTCCGCGTACTTTTTCTCGCATTTTTTTTGCGTTTTCTTTTTTATCTTATATTCTATAAAGTTTTATCTTTACTTCTTTATTTTATACTTTACTCTATTTTTCTGTGTAACCTATTTTAACTTTGTTTTTTTTTGTTATTTTCTTTCTTTTGCTGCTAAGTTTATTGATTTTTTTAGCATTTTTTTTTATCATATTGTTGTTTATTAATATGTTCTCTTCTTTTTTATATTTCTTGTTTTTTTCTCTTCTCGCCTAATCTAACTATCATCCAAAGTTTTTATTTGAAGATTCTATAACGGTTGAAGCATCTCACATCAAATTTTCCAAAAATGTTGACACTAATAGCAAGATTATTTCGCCACTTCACGGCTCTTCAGTTACATACATACTATTGCACGATGAATGATTATTCAATTTATTCACAACTGACCTATTATAGTGTCTGTGATTCTAGTAAATGTTAATGGGATTACACTTTTGCTCTATATCTTGTTGACATGAAAAATGTCTAAAAATGATGAGTTTCTGCTTGTGATCAAATGAAAATAAAATAACTGTATAGTAAATATAATTTTTCAAGATCGTGTGAAGAACCAAACAAAATTTAATAAAACACATTGTTATGCCTCAAGAACTTTCCATTACGAGAGGAATTAGATCACAAACATCAAAAAAAAACTTATTGAAGTTCCGTAACAGTTGGGGAAAAGGTATAATTACAAATCTTTTAGCTGGCTAGGTTTTGAATCTATTATAAAACAAATTATCAACAATTATGCGAAAATTATTGCATTAATGTCTTAAGCATCATAATTACTGTACACGCGACTTTTTTCTATTATTGATGGAAAATAATCATGGTTTAATTAATTAATTTTCAGTAAAGATAACCTGCGGTGGAAATGATTTATTTTGAAGTGACCTTGTTTAAGTGATAATTGATAAGGTTATATTATTGAATATAGCTATTAAAATCTTCTGATATCGTAGCGTTTTACGAGATGTTTTTTTTCTAAACAAGTTTTATTAATTCGTTTAAATGTGCAATAAGTGCCGTGGGTAAACATCTAAAAAAAATGTTGAAATAAGCAATTAATTAATACCAGTCTGAATCTTAGAGAACCCAAAATTATATAAGAGTAGCAATGTCAAATTTCCGTTTTGCTTTTCATAATTGACTAATTAATTGAGCTATAGAACGTTGAGTGCAATTTCTATTATGTAGAATGATCATATTTTCAAAAATAGACGATTAAAATATTATCACGGCCAGTTAAGAGACTTTGTCATTAACCAAATCTTTGCTCACTTCATAATTGGCAATTTGTAGAAATTCTAATTTGTGATAACAACATATTGTCAACAAAGAATCTTATCTTTCAACCGTAACGGCTGCAATTATTACTGTGCTTTTCCCGTCATTACGGCTTCACAAATTTACTAAAATAAAGCCACTCTGGAGACACTAAAAATAGATTTAAATGTTTTTTTCAAAGCATGTCTAAGGCGGTGTTTTGTTTCAAGGGTTGAACCAAATTAGTTTTTATTTTTTTTGATGCTAAACACATTTCGGATTTCAAATATTTTGTGTCGCAAGCTATTGGGTTTTATGGATAGGGAAGAATACCTAGAAAGCTTGTTAACGATGAAAGCTCGGATCTGCTGACCAACCCTTTTAAATCTACCTTTGAAGAGCTTTATTCTACCAGAGTAATAAAATTTGGTATCTATTATAACTTATTTTAACGTTACATCAAAAATGTTCCGACGGATTTATAAAACAAATACATCTCTTACCTATTTACAAACCGCATAATTTATAAATGAAAAAAAATTTTTGGCTGACATTAGGGATTTTTGTAACTTATAAAGTAATGTATTTCAGTTGAGAATTCGTCGTGGCCTTTACCTCAGTGATTAATTTCTATGACAAACAATAAACTATCAAGGAATGTATAAACAATCTGTTATCAATTGAAAAGAACAATTAGGTTTTACGTGTCATCTATAATAATCGGAACAATGACTATTGGTCTAGGCACTGAACGGAAAAGAATTATTCAATTGAAAAGTTATCGCGTTTTGTACAAACACGTCTTTCTGCGAATTACGTGGTATCATAATTGCCATGAATTACTTTACACTTGTAATAAATTTGCGTCAACGCATATTTATGAGTTTAATTGTTTGTATTAATCATTGAAAAAATTGTCCATGACATTTTTAGAATCTATTTTTTGTTATTTCTCTTATCTGGAGGTTGGACTCAAGAAATTCTGATCAGAACAAGATTTTTTTGTGCAAGCAGCTTTATTCTACTATTTTTATTTTGAGGCTATGTGAAATTAAAAGTCTTCTAAAAGCCGAAAAATGTCGAGGAATTAAAGAATAGAATTAAGGCCAAAATGCTAAGTAAAGTGAGAGAATTTGACGTAGGTATTGTCAAATGGTCAACAATTTGAACATTTAATTTAATAATGTTTTTTTTTATTATCTTTTGAAAGAAATGTATAACTGTTAAGTTCAGGTATAGCACATTGTACATGAAAAATACTTCGAATTCATAGAAAAATTCAAAAACAAATGTTATTACTTGAAAAAAGAAGTTGATGGTTGCAGTTTATTTCTGTCCCACTCTGTATGAATCAGTCACTGTATATATTTGATGTGGCAACACGAACACCCTCAATCTAAAACGGAAAGACACAGAAGCTTAAAATTATTATATACATATATATATATTGTTGATGCATCAACACGAGCATCTTCATTCTATAACGGAATAACACAGAAGCTGGATATTAGTATTATTTTTGTTTCATATAAAAAAAAACTTTAATTTTGACCTCATATGATTGCTCCGATCATTTAAATTTAAAATTAGTTGGTTATTTAGACTTAATTTTACTTTTGTTATTTGTTATTATTGATTTATATAAATTCCAAGATTGTATACATATAATTTGTTAATTTTGTACTAGGAGTTTTGCTCGCTAGACAATAAATTATTAACATTATTCATTTTCTAATTTGCGGCGGTTATTTGACGATTATTATTTTTGGTTTTTTATTATTTGTTGTTGTAGCGGCAATAGAAATGGAAAGTTAATAAAAAAATTGTCTCGAATAAAGCTTTTGATGGTGCCGATGATACCTTTTGGCCGGCCTGCGTAACAAGTTAATCTTATCAGCTTTAATCAAATCATTGTTGCCTGTTAACATAAGACTTTATCTCCTAATAAACATGCGAAAAGTAGGACATTTACAAGAAAAATAAATAAAACTAAAATATGGTATTTGTATATAATTATGTATTCCTTGAAAGCAATGTTGTAGTTATCAGCAATAACGATTCTAATATTTCAAGCAAATAAAATTATTACTATTATAAAAAGATGTTTGTGCTAATATTTGATTAAATAAATAAATAGCAAATTTTCCTAATTAATTATTATAACATTTTGTAAGTTTAATAGTATACAGAAACCAAACATCATCGTTATTACTGAATTCTTATCAGCGATAATCCTAAAATAAACTATTTTAAATTTTAGATTAGATTTGTGACATATCTGTTATCATTAATACTCAAGGTTCCAGTCTATATCAAAATGACAACTCAATCAATATTGGGTATTGGAAAAACTGAACCATATTTAGATCAAATAATGTAATAATAAAAATGGCAAAGGTTAATAGGCTGATCGTTTATTTGTAAACAACATTAATTAATAGAACGCAAAAAAACACTGCAATGAGTGGGAAATCTATCAGGAATTTTCTTTTAAATGTGAAATACATGTAAAATCGATCATGTGAATTAAGAACGATAATTCAAGGAAATGAGGATGTGACAATTATTTAGAAAGTGTAAAGTCCTTATTCTATTTTGAAGGATTTGTAAACCAATTTTGAAAAAATGTATTATTACATCTAATCATTAAATAACTGATTAAATTAAAATAGTTCGTCGCATCAAACCAATTTGTCATTGAATTTACCAATCTGGCTTATTTAAACTGATTACAATTAGTGGACTCAATCGCTTAATTACTAATTTCAACTATTGATGGCACAGATCACCACCGACCGTTTTCTCAAGTTCATTAATTAAGAAAATAACAAAATGTCAAACAAGCTCTGATTGACCGAAATTTTATTATGTAATAAATAATTATTTATAGTCGACTATTTTTTTTATAATACCATCGCAATTGAAACCCATTATATATTTATTATTTTGCCAATTAAACTAGTTTTTATCTGTGTGACATTTCTAAAGCTGTTTTTGTTGCATTAAAATATTATTGCAAACCAATTGATCTAATGAGTTAATCAATTTCTTAAATTTTCTCTGGTAACCCTTGAAATCTATTTTTTGCTGAATTTTTGCACAACGTTAATCTCGAAAATCTACAATAAAAACCAAAATTGATCAACTGCTCTAAATAAATGTAAAAAAATTTTTAAATATACAGCTTTTTTTAAGTAATGCAAGCAGATTAATTTTTTGATGTTTGCTAAATGCAATATTTGGCAACAAAATATTAACTTTTGCTCAATCTACACTAGAAACGCCAAAAAACGAAAGACATTTGAGACAACATATTTTTAACTATTTTCAATTCGAAGAAAATCTTTAAGTTGTTTTATGAAAGTTTAAATGTCTATAGTAGTCTAAATAAAATAACGCTATGTGGTTCTTCCAGCTAATAGCTCAACAATAGGCCACTGTCCAAAAACAATAAATGCGGGTGGGGAAGTATTAATTGCACTTTTTACTAATTATCACTTATCCATTTGATAGATTTGGTCATGTGGCAAATGTTGCTTTAATTCATTGTCTTTTTACTTGGCTGCTATTCCTTCTAATCTTTCAGGTAATGATTTGGAACTTTTTTTTATGATTTTGATTTGCTTCTGTTAGGCAACACCTGGTTTTTGATTGGTGATTTTAATTTTATTAACTACCAAAAAGAAGATCGCTTACCAATTTTGTCCTCTGAGCAGCATAATTTTATGAGCTTTAGTAACTCTTAAAACTTTAAACAGCTCAATAATGTTTCTAACTGTAATAGTAGAATGCTACTTAATACTGTCAAATAAACAATCTCATGTTCTAACGTTAACATAGCACGAGTCAATTCGGTTCTTCTCTCAGAAGATAGTCACCATCTTGCTTTAGTCGTTTATCTTCAGTCTAAGGTTTATCCAAAACCTTGTTGCTGCCTAACTTCAAATAGAAAACTATATAATTTTCCTAGAACTGGAAATTGCAAATTATACAAAGATCTATTGGAAGTTAACTGGATTTTTTCGAGTGAGCTTAGGATGTTAATATTGCTGTGCAGAATTTCTACGCAAAGCTATATATGCATCAGTTCTTTCTTTGAATTTAAGACTTCTCCTAAGTCTTCATATAGTATAATCAGGCTATTCAATCAAAGTTGAAGTTAAAAGAATGTCACAGAAAAAAGTGACAACAGATTGTCAAATAGGAATTATTATCAGGAATTTGACAGGCTTCGTGCATTGCGCAAGCATCTAATATCCACAAGGCATTAAGAGTATTTAAGTAGTGAAGTAAAAAATTTTTTTTATACAAACCTTGGAATCTTTAGAAATGTGTTAACATAAAGAAAGGCACTTTTTGAATATTTGGAGAACTGTGGGTCTCAGTGCTCTAGCCCAGAAACAATTGTCAACGCATTTTGAGTACGGCTGTATAACGTTAATCCACTAAGACTAGTATACCTTGGTGTATTCTCAAAATCAAAAGAAGTTTAAATCATTTCGAGTGATTTATTTAGTTAAAAAGTCAAATCAAGTTTGGTGACAACTTTTCCTAAGTAAGTTTTTTAGCCTTAAATTAGTTTACAATCTTTTTCTTTTAATTAATGTTATATAGTTTATAATGTTTGGAGAATAAACTAGATATTTTGGTTCCAGCATAACATTTTTGTTGTTGGGATTTTAACGCACAATGCGGTTTATAAATATTTACTATTGTTTTTCTACTTGTAAACAATACACTTTTTTAATCAAGCAAATATATTTAATTATTTATAAGATAGTGAAATTATGTTAATAGGTGACTTAGAAATAATAACACTTTCACTTTAAGTTTACATAAGATATTTTTTTGATTTTACTGTAAAAAAGTTGAAATTTTTATATTTTTGGAGTGTGATTTAAAGAAATACATACCGCGGGTCTAATAAAACAGAGGAAATTAAGCACATTCCAAAACATATGAGCTCTAACATCAAACAGCACGTAGCTATATCCAAAACTCATCATTAATATTCTAAGAAAACCAAAAGTTGCCTCTCTAAACAAATTGTTTTTGAATAAAAAAGATATAAAAAAATCTACGTGGCCTTTGAACGGAAGTGATAATTTTTCATTAAAAATTATTACAAAAAAGCTGACAGGAATATTTTTGGCAGTCGTTATGGGTCCTTTTTTGGTACCGCTCCTCCACTTTTCATAATTACTGAATTTGTGCTATCATGGCAATTACCACGGTCATGTTAATTGAATTTGACTTTTTAGCGCATTTTTCTGAAAATATTTTGCAATGGGTTATCTCAAGCAATTTCGACATTTTTATCAATAAACTTTAAGCAAACAAGATATGCAGTTGTTCCAAGAAAAAAACAGTTGAAAACATTAGAAGATGAATAAGTTTTATTTAAGGCGAATCTGGACGGTCAAGTGTGCAAGAGAGACAAAGTTATCGGAAAAGTACTTCTCGATTTATGCAAAAAGTGCTCAACTAATTTTAATTTTTTTTATGCAAGGGGTTTTTAAATATCATTTTAAGTTTCTGCAACGTTTCATTTTTTTTATTTTTCTTCTAAAAAATTAAATTATTTGTTTAATTTATGTTTAAAGAAAAGAAATTAAAAATCGGTTCAAGGAGGCATTTGAAGACTGATCTCCTGACAATAAATCTTTTTTTATTTTTAAATTTTGTCAAAAAATAACGGCCGAAACAGTAAAATTAACTTTTTTTTGACACGCATAATGCCGACACTCCGCGCGGTGGGAACTGATAAGAGAATAATTAATGTAAGACGATCTTGTTTTACGTTACACGATTTCAAATAATTACTCACCAATCCATTATTTTTGTTTGGTACAATTGTAACATATTTTGGATCTATAAGATATGAGAAATTTAATTGTTATGAATTTGTTTGTAGAACATATCGCCACATTATTTTATATTATTAAAGACGAAAAAAAAATGTTTTTAATTCGACCATTACCTTTTACGTTATACTGCCGCATAACTTTTCACAACAATTTTTTTTTACTGAATAAGGTATACTTCAAAATTTGTACCATATAAATTTGACAAAAAATTTGATTTCTAAAGAGAACAAAATAAGAAATGAATAAATGTTTTAAATTCAAAACATTATTTTTATTAGTGTACGTACGACTTAGACTACAACTATAGACTACTTTTTGAGGTTTAATATTTTGTTGACTATAATATATAAATTTAAAAATTATTATTTATTAGGTATAGAGGATAATACCTACGTAGAGGTATCTTATTGAAAAATTGAAAAATCGGTTGTGGTTTATAGCTGAGTATGATAGGGATAAAGTTATTTCCTTCCATGAAGTTCGTTCTTCCTAGTGTTCTAGTTTCTTCAAAATTGTATGCTTAAAAATTTTCTTGGTAAGTACTTTTAAAAGAAAAAACAATAACTGTAATAAAAAAAATTAAAAAGTTTTTAAATATGTAATACCATACTATGCTGTGGTCATCTTTTTCTGTATTGGTATTTCTAAAAAAATGTATTATAATTTTTATAAATATATTATATAGATTTTATTTCCTTATGTACACGTATGTATCAACTCACTAATAGTTTTTGTATGTTTGCGGCACTGATTTTCAATTTTCCACTCTATCAAGCCAGTGTTTACAACTGCTTTTTTGCGTTTTGATAAAAGAGTCAGTTTTCGCTTTTTGGGGGTAAGCTGTAGATGTATGAAATATTTACCAGAAACTTAGAATATATGGTTTATTAGAATATATGTAATAAATTTAAGCAATAGACTTTGTCAAAAACGTGATTGATAAAATGTCAGCTTATTACAATTGTGACAGGAAACTTATTGCTGACAGACAAATCAATGCAACCTCATAGAATCAGTGATTTCTCAACAGATTCGTCAATTAGTCCAAAGAAAATCATAAATTTATGTGAATAGAAGTGGTAGTGATTACCAAGAAAATGTTGCGTTCTGTGAGGACAGTGGTTCAACATGAGATAAGAGCTCCAATAAAGCCACATTTTGAGAAGTACTTGTAACAGATGCTAATAACGCCAAATCTTGTCTAAAAAATACTTTGGTAAATTAAGAACAGAAAAGCATGTAAAAAAAACTTGTAAAAATCTTCAAAAAGCAGTTTTGGAAATTTTATCTCAGATTCAAAATTTTTTATAGGAAACAAAACCTGTTGCAAATGCATACCGCGTTTCGGAAACGTTTCTAAAAAGCTGCTGATTTTTATCACCATGGTGTGAACGACCATATATTTTCTCTAACAAAATTTTAATTTTTGAAGAAGTTTTTTTTTTAGCGCTTAGACGAAGTTTGTTCATCCCTTTTGTTGAACGTCTGCGGTTCATACTCAGATAACTACACTTGTAGCTATGCGACTAGGCAAATATGTATAGATACAACACCATACAGTTAACAGTGAGTACTATGGACAACACTATAAATATACACTACCACTACACTATAGAAACTATAAACATATAAACACTCAAAGTAAAAGTTTATTGCAATTTTAGTGAACTAACAGCAATAAATAAGTTTTTAGAAAAGTCGAATAGCACACAAAAGGAAATGTTAATTCAAAACGAATGACACTTAAAAACACAAAGTTAATCATCAGCATCATTTCACACTATTAAGCAGCTGAAGCACTGAAAACTAACGCAATGTTAAGTAATTTTATATAAAACTTATCAAGCAATAAAGGCAGATTTAATTATAGACTTTACATACTCTAGACGTAAGATTCAGAACTATAAAAAGAATAATTAATGGAGGGCGGTCGTAAAGCGTCAGACTGTACCAGTCTAGGAGTCTACGTACCAGTCTAGGAGTCTACCAGTTACTACTGTTAAAAACTACTTGCTTGTATTACAGTGAACAATTGACTTAAAGGTTGTAAGCTGTGGACAAATCCGTCATAAATCACATAGCAACTGTTTCTTCGACTAACAAAATACGGTTCTGTATACGGCTGGATCTCTGGTGATACATTTATTTATGACCTGATGATGGTCATAAAAACAAAACAGTTTTTATACGACTATACCAGTACCGTTAAGTCTAAGCTTGGAGATGGTTTACCGAATATTGTTATAATGTTGAGAATTTTTTTAACATTTGCTGTTAGTAATGCCAGTTGAGGAGAAAATTTCTTTAAAATAAAGTTAAAAAAAAATTATCTAGGATGTACTCTTTGTCTTTATTGAGACTATCAAATCTAGCTATTCTTGTAATTGAGCATAAGAAGTATTCAGTTTGATATTGACAGTTGCGTAAAAGAATTTGCTTTGGAAAAATCACAAAAGCTAATTTTTGAACTATATTTTTTTTGACTAGTATTTACTAAACTATATAACAATACTAGGCCCCCTGTAACATGTAAATTTGATTCTATCTAAGTTAATCTCAAATGCTGTTAAGAGTTTCTTTTTTTAAATTTTATGATATTAAAAATAAAAGTAATAAAATGATGAGTGGAAAAAATTTTTATTTATTTTTTTAATTTTGTTTAGTTAAGCTTCTATTTAAGTTTTTTGTTTTCTCATCAATTTAAATAATGAGGGCGAGGGGGGGAGGAGGTAAATTTGCGGAAGACACTTAATGGTAAAAACCCAAAAAAGCTACGCCACTGATGCAACTCGATACATTCTCAGAACATCGAGTTATCTGATAATAAAATCGATTTTGTCAAACAAAAAAATAGGTATTAAAAAATTGTTAATAATAAAAATAGGGTTTTGCTAGTTCAGAAATTTCCTTTTAAACGTGCATTGCCTTCTACAAATGCGGGCACGGTGTACTGATACCCACGGTGGCGCGCTGTTGGTCGGATCAAAAAGAATAGGTATTTTACTATTTCGGACGTTATTTTTGACCAAAAAATTTAAACAAAAATTGTTTTCATATCAGTAGACAAAGCTTTATAGTCGCCATTGACCACTTTTTTATTACTTTTTATTTTAAAAAAGTTACAGTAAGTAAATTCTAGAAAAACAATAAAATAACTTTTTTAAAACGTTGCAGAGTTTTTTACTATTGGTCTAAAACCATTCCTTGTTTCTAATTTTCAAAAATCAGACTGATATGGTCATAAAAAGGAATCTAAATTCAGCGCCATCTATGGATCTTGAATCTCACTAAAAGGCCGTCCAGATTCGCCTTAAGAAATAAGCAGTATGCTTTTTAATCATTCTGGTATATACAGCGTGATTAATAATCAAGCCTTATTTGAATTTTTGGGATAAAACCAGTTACGAATATGAATAATTGTAAAGATTTGATAATTGCTCTTATAATAATCATTATGGGTGACTTATAATTATCAATTATCCAGTCAAAAGGCATGAAACGGAAACCAGACATTGATTAAATGAATCGTAAACAAACAACATGACAGAAGCAATATTACATGTGAAATTCTAAGCAATAGATTTATGGTAAGTGATAAAACTAAAAAGTGACATTAATTAATTCAAACTTTTACACAAATTTCTTTTTTACTATACCTGTTGCTCTAGTTCTAATAGATTCTGAAGCTATTATTAGATTGCCAAAAAATTTAACAAATCAAACATCATTTCATCAAATTTTGAAATAGCTATGTATTGTAAATTAAAATTTATTGTTTGTAATGTCACTTGTAATCTAATAATTGCAACAATTTTTCTATAAATCAATCAAGACACGTTATATTAGCATTACATTTTAAATAAGCAGTTATTGGAAGCTAAAAGACGAAGGCGTCTTGTAAAGTCCCATCTGTCCCCATAGCAAATTATCTAGAAACTATAAAATATGGTGCTATTATAAATGAATTCAATACGAAACATCTGCTTGGGTCTTGTATTCATTTCGAAAAGTCATACTTTGCTGCTATACCTGAAACTGAAAAGCTCTTTTTGAAATTCCGACGAAACACGAACAGCAAATAGATGGAGGATGCAATAAATTTTATCGCCTTTTTCTGGACAGACAGACATAACCAGATAACAGTAATCCTTTAAAATTTAGATAAACCTTTTAGCCTCTACAACAAATTGCTTTTATGTAATAGTTTTATAAAAAAATTCGGAAAATTTAGCCACTCTTTTGCAGCGAAGAATAATTATAACAGATTTAAAATTAAAGCAGTTCCACTTTTTTTAATGTTATATTGCTTTATCAGTTAAAGTAGGAATGAATGTAAACGAATTTCTAAAAATTAATTAAATTTAAATAATTAAATAATTTATAAAAAAAAAATTACACTGTAGTGCTTTTCTTTTAATGATTGTAAAAGTTTTGCCGATTGCATATTGAAAGACTTTTATAAAGACCTAATGAATAACTTTCTTCTTGAGAAACCTTAATTTGTTGCTACCTTACTTATCAAATCCTCATTTTCAAGAAATGTGAAACGAGATAATAAATCATTAGGCTGGCATCTACCTTCATATAAGTAGAGAAATTCGCATATTACTTATAAAAAATAATAATGAATGTTAATGTTTATATATCCTTGCCAATCGCTAATGAATTTAACAAAGATTACATCACATTAGTTATTATATGTATATGAATAAATAATTATAAACATTTCGTATCTATGCTGAAATCTCAGGTAAATCTTCCAGGGCAAAGCTCAAGGAGCCATTTACAAAAACAAAAAGATAAACACTGCACTTTGATATCAGCAGTAACAACCGAACTTTTAACACTTTTCAAAGTTCATTTTACATTAATAACATTTGTTGTGATAATATCACAATTATATGTAAATAAACCAATATTGCAATTGTATGTCATAATTGGTAATTTAACTCCAATAAAAAATGATTAAACTAATTAACAGAAAAAAAATGTTTTTAGTATGAACTATGAAGAGATGTATGTATAGTTGAAACGTTTGAGACATACCCGGCAGTAAATTTTACTGCTCATAATGACAGAGACAGGCTACAAAGATGGAAAAGATTTACAACCCAACGTGCCTTAGGTTTATAAATACAGCTAACCAGGTAGCTGAGCACTACTCTGAATAAAAAACGGTCTTTTGTAAAATATGACAGTAGTTTTGAGTGTCCATCTTTCTAATGAATTAGTGCAGTAAAATATATTGACATGTATATTTTTTTAATACAAAACTAGATGATTTTTTGTTTTGTTTAAAAACTGAGTTTTCTCTCTCTCTCTCTTCGCATTTCTCTTAGAGAAAAAAAAGCCGCGTTTGCGGGGTGTGTAACAACAAATACAGATTTTACCGCTATAAACAAAATAATGTTGCTACGTTTTTCGATCATTTCCTATATTTAAAATTTGAGCTTACTCATGTTTTTTAATTTCATTTTAAAAAACCTAAAATAAGTTTTGCTTTTCTATCAAAGTAAGCAGTAAATGGTTTAGAGAAAACTTTTATGAGATGTTTCTCTGCTCATCTCTTTTTATTTCTTCTTTTAGTTTTTCTTGCCAGTTTTTTTCCCTTTTTAGTAGTTTTTTAAAATGCTCTACTCATTTGCTCATTTCTATCTTACGTCTTTTCTTGTTTTTTTTTCTCTTTATTGTTTTAATTTAACTTCTCTCTTTGGTTCTTTGCATTCTCTATCCCACTTTTTGTTTTTTTTTAATTCTTTTCTTTTATCATTGCTTTTTTTACTTTTATTTCTAATTCTAGTTTCATCTTATTTCTTTGTCATTAAATTCTGTCTTTTCTAACTTTATCTTTCATATCTTTTTTGATTTTTTGTTCTACTTTATTATGAATGTCTATTAATTTTACATTTTAATGATAGCAACTTATTAGAATTCAAGACACATTAACGTTTTATTTATTAAAAGAAGAAAAAAAAACTGCATAAAAATAAATATTGTTTTAATAATTAAAATAGTGATTTTTTTATTTCTTCCAGCTGTTGCAGTTATTTATTGACTGTATCTACAACACATCTTACAAGTGAAAAGCACCAGACAATACTAAGATATTTTATATTAATGTAAATCAGTTTACCATTATAAATTTGGATGTAAAAAAAAGTTATTAATATAAATTAATATGTAAAATATGTTTTTCATTGCATTTTTAACCTTTTATACATGACTAATACGGGTTGTTGCTCACATTCATTATCAGTCAATGAATAGAAATGCAAATCCGGTTTATTGAACTACTTTTTTTAACAACTTTATGTTTATAACTTTTCTAGCGATTATTGTAAAACAAAAAAGACATAGTTGTACAATGAAAAAAAAATTAAAAGTTTGTTTAAAGTCATTTTTGAGGCTATTGCGATATTTTGTTCTTAAAAGCGCAATAACATTATTTACTGTCTAAGTTAACAAGGTGTGTTTTTAGAAAAAGTATTATTCTATGAGAAGCAAAAACGCGTCACGTCACTGCACAATAAAATACACTACAGAATTGGGCATTATAAAGAAAATCCAAAAAACGCTACTCAATAAGCGGGCTAAAACTTGTTAAAAGCTCAGTAAGGACATTAGCGGACAACTCTATTACTCTAAAACTTAAAACACAAATCTCAACCCTTTATGTCATCGAACAGGAGCTATTTGAACGAGAATCTAAAGCCAGAAGCAAAATCTTCATTAAGGTAAGTGGATAAAAAGCTGTTGTTTTCATTGTGTTATTGTATGTTTTAACCACAACGTACTTGGGTATTGAAAACCAGCTTTTTAGATTAAACTAAGTTGACTGCGAAATTACTTTTCTAATTGTGGATGATTGGTTAAATAAATTATTGTAAATTCTACATTTTGGTAGTTTAAATGAAATAACGTTATATGGTTCTTCTTTTATTCCTAAAGCTAATAGCCCAACCACTATAAACCTTTAGCTTTCACCCTCCAAACAGACGGCTTATAATATTTGTCCGTATCTTTAGCAGTTATGACAATTGACGAAACTTCCGATATAATTATAATAGCTGTAAATATTTGTAATAACCCATAATAATGAACCTAATTATATGTATAAAAGTAATGCAAAAACAGTGCATATAATTTTTCTCTGGCAGAAACAAAGACTTTTGGAACATCTCCTGTTTACAAATTTTGTCCGGCTCCGGATAGTCTGTCGACATCTGTTCGAAGGTTATTTACCACATTTTTTTGAGTGATTAGGTATATGGTCAGTCCAGTAACAGGGCATTACGGCCCCAACACAAGTTCGGGACAAAGTGATTAGAATTTTTGTAAGACTGCTGAGTTAGGCGCCGGACATAATATCTACCACAGCATTGACTAAGTCTATGGTTTACTTAGTCTATGAGCATAGCTAAAATCGTGTCCAGTTATCTTTATAGATGATCTATGAAAACTTTGATAAGAATACCTGAAGGAATAAAGACGGTAAAGGATGGGGGAAGAAGAGGATGTCACAACATAGCTTCACCATTTATAATTTAGATTTATTTAACTTTTTTTAATATTGTTCAATTAGCAAAGATAAAAACATTTATTTTACAATTAGAAATTTTCAAAAGTAGCAAATAATTATTAAATTTTTTTCTAATGGTTTCTAGTTGCGAAGTCAGGAACGTCAACATCAAACTGAAATTTTCGCAAGCTTTTTTGTTATTTTTTTTAAAGTGTTGTTTTTTGTAATTTTAGTTTATTGTCATTATGTGCATTTAGAGACAAATTATTTTCAAGTTTGACTTCTGTTAAATGCCATAATTGGCTATTATTAAAGTCGGCACCAACAAAATTAAATTGAAAATGTGTGTCGAAGGTAATGTGAAGTTAAAAACGGAAAATTGTGAGATAAAAGAAAGTTGAAAACGTCGAATTAAAGTTGAATTACCTTATGCCTTCAGTGACCCTACTTATATTATAACAATAGAAGCAAGTTTTATTTATGGCAATATGCAATAAACAATGAATGAGGAAGTGACAGTGACGTATCTGACAAAAGATTGGTCAGAAGCAAAATTACACCGTATTGGGGTGTAATGTATAATCATATTTTTTAAATCGAGTTAGTAAATGAATGCTTTCGTTAAAATCATGTGTAGACCATCCTCTTGCAATTTGCAGCGTCCGGTTAGTTTGTAGCAAAATATAATTGCATTTTCTAGAAAATTACCTAAATTACCATATTCATAGATTTAAGAAAATGAATGTAATCATTCAAATAAGATGAGTTCGCAAAATAATCAACTTTTTTTTGCCATCACAGTTGTTATCATTAACTACTATTTTTCTTATGTAATATCTACGTTTGGTTTTACCTTGCTGGAATATCTCTTGGAAAAAAGCGGTATCACAGTTAAAAAAAATCTAAACTACCAATTTTACGCATGATCAAGCAACTCTAATTCTAGAAATTGTTTTAGTATTTTCAAGTTTGCAAAACCTTGGTATAAATTCTGGTTTGTTATTATCAGAACAATTAACAGCAAATCTACATTATAACGTTATTTTTTGTTTGACCATGTACAAACTCATTAAGTTTACTGAGAACTGTACTCTGTCTGTAGTTTGGGTATTTTTGAATAAAAACAAGCTATGTTTTACTAAATTTATACACTGTCATTATGTCAAGGATGTTAATTTTGTCATATGACAATAAGACAAAATCATTTTATTAGTAAGCCCCCTACGATTGTGGCTATTATTATTCAATTGAGAAAAAAAGTTGATCAACTTAAAACGTCTAGTGGCTTATTTATTATAACTAGTTATGGCATCTTTAACTATAAATATCTACCTATTTACATATAATTAGTTTTTTTCTTAGCATTGCCTTGGAAATTAGTTTCACTTTTATTGTATGTTTTTTAAGACCTACAAAATATTGTCTTAAAGGTCAAGCACAGTATGTACCGTTAATCAAAGCTTACGTTTGCTCACAAAAGGATGAGGACAGTACAGTATTATGCTAAAGAGTTATTAGCTATATGATGGAACATAGAACAAAATGTAAAAATCTCATTAACACCACTGTAATAAAATTAGATGTCTATCTTGGGACTAGTACATAACAATTTGTTACATTTATTAGAAAAATATCACTGCGAGCATTAAAAATCACTTTCTAACGTTGTGCGAGGTTGTGGTCGGTCAGGTTCCGAGTTGGGAGAATCGGACTCAAGAACGACCCGAGACGCACGTTGACCTTCAGAGGAATCCGATTTTCTTCTTCTCCGTTTTCGTCTAGGTCTGCCTCTTTTATTAGCAACATCAGTAAGACTGCCATGAATGCTATGTTTAGAAGCAATACTGTGTAAACTACCAGATAAACTAGGATGTGAAGAATCTAACCGCGGAAGTAGCAGAGCTTCATTGTACGACGGCGGTGTTTGCAGTTCTCTTGGATCTGGTGCATTTCGGCTGGCTTCTTCGCGAGCTTCCAGCTGCCTTCTTCGCATTCGTTGCAGAACTTCCCTTTCTTCAGCTCTTCGGGCATCGTTCGCTTCACGAATTCGCTTTTCTTTTAGCATATACATACGTCGCATTGCTAAAATAATGAATAACACAAGAAAAACCGCTACAACTAAACCGGTGCTATACCACCAAACGGTAGCTCCGCGTGCTAATTCAGGATGCCACTCTTTTTGACACGCCGACAGCCACGAATGACCTTCGAACACTTCCGGTGATTGACAGTACAAATTATCTATGCCTTTTCCGGTTTTGGTCAGCCAGACGTACAGATCTTTCAGCTGACCACAATCACATCGCCAAGGGTTATCGGAGATATCCAATGAGATAATCTGATCTAAACTATCGGGTGAAGCAGCTGTCAATCGGTTTCCTGCCAGGTTCAACTCACGCAAAGATGGCATTTCAGACAATGTCTTATTGTTAATACTCTTTATCCGACATAAACTTACATCCAAACTCACTAAATTATGCCCTTGGAAATTGTCCGGTAAGAGAGATATTACATTTTTTGATAAATTCAAAATCTGTAAATTTGGCATGTTTTGCAAAGCGTCTTTGGAAAAAAATTTTATCTCACAAGAACTCAGATCTAACACTTCTAACGTCGGATTTTGAAGGTTCTGTATAGTGTTAAAATAATTTCTAGATAAATTTAGATATTTTAACCGGTGATTTGTACTAAACAAGTCACTGTTGACCACAGATAAAGTATTTTGTGATAAATCAATTCTCTCGATCCGATCTAAATGTTCAAAAGCTCTTTTCTCTATGACCGAAATCGCGTTATACGACAAATCTAAGATTGTCAAATTTGGAAAGCTTACAAAACTAGAATTTGGAATAATTCGAAAATGATTTCCATAAAAATTGGCTTCATACACACGAGGTAAAAATCCATTGGGTATAGTCTCTAGATTGCAATCAGCTAAATCTAAGAACAGCAATCTACTGGAGGTGCATGAAAATTTTTTAAGATAGATGTTTTGATTCATGTGAAGTGTGTCTAGTTCTGTCAGATTAGTAAAAGCTCCTGGATATACATAATGTAAGTTACATCGGCTCAAGTCAAGAAATCTCAAAGTCTCCGAAAAAAATCCAGTACGTATTTGTTTGATCGGGTTTTCTGATAAATGCAGCTCTATTAGATTTGGCAAGCTCTCCATTATTTTATTGTCCACATTGTCTATAGAACAGTTCCTCAATCGCAGGATTTGCAGCGATGGAATTTGTAAAGGATTCTTATTTTGTGGAAAACTTCTCAAAAGATTGTGAGACAAATCTAAAAATACCAGACTTCCAGCACCACTAAAAGCATTTGATCTTATGTCCAACCAATCAATGAAGCTGTTAAAGGTTAGATCTAATCGCTCCAGATTTAACAAATTCCGGAATGCACCTGCCCCCAAGCTTTGAATCTTGTTGTGTGACAGATTCAACTGTTTCAAGTTGTGGTACTGGTTAAGTTCATCAGGAAATTCCAAAAAATTGTTGTATGCCAAATCCAAAGCCGTTATCTGAAACAATACATTTTTGATTTAATTTATCATAATGCGAAAGTTACCATATGAGGTAATAAGATGTCAGAATAGAATTTTTGCTTTCTCAAGTGCAACAAATTTATTAAAACTGGGTAATTATTATTTAATAAATTTCACATACCAAACATGTTTTTGTAGCAATTTTATGTTTTTAAAAGATTATATAAAACATGTTAACACAATAATAAGATCAAAGCAAATTCATTCATTAGATCCGTAAACATAGACATGTTGGTTTTTATTAGAATGAATTTGCAGTGCCAATTTCAGATTTTATCTAATTTTTGTTTGAGACAAAAGGCGCAAACCTGATAACTTGATTGTCCAATCAGCAATATATTTTTTATCTCAATTTGTTTTTATTGCCACTTATATACATTAAAATGTGTAGAAATCTAGATGTTGCTAATCTTAACACAACATAAAAGTTTAAAATATTTGTAAAAGTTTTGCTGCCGTTTGTAAGTTTCTTACTTTAAGTTAATTTTGTAAATAAAGTTTCTACGATAACAGGGCAGATCGCATTTACAAAGATTGTAAAATTAATTTAAAATTAGACTTTTTGTACAAAAATTAAAAAAACATAACGCTAGAATTATTAGGGAGCATTAGAAATCATACCAAAAATCATAGTTTAAGCAAAAAACAAAAGTACTTACTTTTGTTCCAATTTAAGACTTTTAAATATCAAGGAATAAAAGCAAAAGCTGGATATGGAAAGATATTTATGGACAAAAAAACATACGAGTGGATTGAGAAAGACTTAAAATTGCCAGTTTTTACAGAAAAATAAAGAAACAATAAAGAAAACAGAGGCAAATGTACAATGGAAACAGAAAAGACTAACAGAATAAAAACAAAAAATGCAAAGAAAAAAAAGAAGGTATAAGAAGGGTATTATTTTAGAACATAGTAGGGTTAGAGAAAAAGATGATTCTTGGAATTACCTAAAACTATTCGACATAGTGAGTTTAGTAGAAACATAGATAGAATAAAAGAGTTGTAAAAAAATAAAGAGTAGGTTACCAGCAGAGTTGAAGTAAGAATGTCAAGAAGCAAAGAAAAAAAATAGATAAAAAGAGCAGCAACAGCAATAGTTACGAAATAAAAAAAAATTAAAGAAAAGAAACTGTGAGAAGAGATAACAAGAGAGTCTTATAAAGGGAAATAGTAGAAGGTGTGTGTTAGTGATGGCACAACTGAACATTGATCGCTTTAACTCATGGAGAGAAATATTGAAACAGACACTGATAGTGACTGATAGTGGTAGAAAATAATGACTATATACAGAAAAAAGATGAAAAAGACAATAAGAAGCATAGAAAAAAGAGTAAAAGAAAGTACAAACGAATGTCTACTCATAGGAGTGAATTTTAACGAAAAAATAGACGAAAAAAGAGCTAAAAGGTGAGAGAAAGAAAAAAGTGATGGGAAAAAACCAAACTATAACAGACAAAAAGTGTGAGGAGAAAAGTTTATGGAATGAATAGAAGAATAGGGATAGTAGAAATGATAATAAGCAAAGGATTGAAAAAGGGGAGTGATAGACTATAAGAAAAAAGATAATGAAAAAAAATAAAGACGGAATAGAATGGATGAAAATGATATTAAGAGAGAAAAAAAGATTAAACCATATAGTGTCTGACGTCGAATGAGTGAAGAAAAAAAAGAAATAAAAAGGAAACAAGCGAGAAGAAAAAGAAACAAAATTTTGAACCAAATACCTTAATTATATGTTTGTTACACTGTATTGTAAAACAATAAACATTATTATTGTTATTAATAAATGTATTATTATATATTACATAGAATGAAAATAATGTCTAAAAATACAGATCTTATGAATATTTGCTTCTGTAATTTCTTATCATAACATGTATTACTAAAACAAATAGTTAAGTAATGTAGATATCTTAAACATTATACACATAAGATAAAAACAAACTGATAATTATGATAACAAAGTGTCTTAAGATGCTTAGAATAATCATGAAGAAACTCGTACTTATTTTGTCAATAGGTTGGGCATTTTTAGGCGAGTTGGAAGCAAATTTTGGCAAATGAGGCGTGACGACGTGTGATGAGTCAGGTCAGATCCATCTATAGATCAAATGATAACAATTTTATTGTATTCAAAAATATAGACAAGTGTATAAAATCATTTTATCCATTTTTAATTTTTTCCTAGAAATTTCAAATGCTTCAAATGCCTTGGGTCTGGTATTTCTGCCATGTGATTTTTAGAAATATCTACTCAAGACTGCTGATTTAATAGAAAAAGTGTGCAAATATGAGAAAGTAATGTGTACTATATAGCCTTTCATGAACAGATGTTTATTAAAGCAGAACGGAACTGTAACGAATTAAAAGGTTAAAGTTTATCTCTTA
Organism: Lagria hirta; assembly: GCA_947359425.1. Taxonomy (NCBI): domain Eukaryota; kingdom Metazoa; phylum Arthropoda; class Insecta; order Coleoptera; family Tenebrionidae; genus Lagria; species Lagria hirta. Next base: position 4,016,135 of record OX375799.1, read on the forward strand.
CAGGAAATAGTGTAATAATGGCCGTTGCAACAATTCACTGACAATGCAAAATGGAGAAGAGATGCAGTTGGATTTTAATAACTTTCTGTTATCGTCAGTATCACAAGGAAAACTCGGTCTTTAAACTCAGCGTATTGAATAAATATAATACGGTCATCCCTCAACATTACCGTGAAATAAATTTTATTAAAATACAGAGTTAACAACCAGAAAGATTTACTTGAAAATTGAATCTATAAATATTTAAGTTGATCTGAAATAAGAAAAAAGTGTTTGTTGTAGATCAAGATAAGATAACTTTTTATAGCATAAGTCAATTTGCACTAGTATCAGATTTAAAATAAGTTATCTTTATAAATAACGCATGCTTATTCTAAATCAACCAATCTATTATAATATGTTTCTACCCTCTTAATACTTCCCACATTTTTTTAGATGTTTTAAATTAAATACGTATGGTTTTTTAACCACTACTACAAAGAAAGAAACATTATTTTTGGCAACTAATGAAATAGTTCAACTTCTAGACTTTCTGGACCTGATCTAACCTGACCAAAAACAACAAAAAGTCTTCTACTATTTTCTAAAACAATAATAAAAACTCTACATTTTTACCAGCCTAAAAATAATAAAAAAAACTTATTCAGTATAGTTTTCCATGTCCAGTACATCATATTTTACATTTTTTAAAACAAAAATAACGGTTATGTTTTCCAGTTTAATCACTCCTTCTGCATATGAGAGAAATAATTCATTTCTTAGACTTGTCAAAAATTGTTTTACTAATTTCAATGATAACTTCTAGGCTACAAACAAAGCAAATCAAATAAGTCACTTATTAACAAAAATCTAAAAAAAGCAGTATAGATTTAAACACTCAGCGTTACTCAAAGCTTTTTATTTTTGTCAATTTTATAGTCATGACATAAAAGTTATATTTGTATTGAATATGATAAAAGTTTTAGAGCTAAAAAATTAACTGTGCCAAACTAAGTACTTTCATAAAATACTAAATTGACTTGAACTTGAAACGTTTGTAAATAATGTCTATAGATTCTTAGTCATAATGTAATTAGATATATGTTTGTAAATAATGTATGGTTGTTATAGATTCTTAATCATAATGTAACTAGATATTATAATTAGAGTGCTCAAACTTATTTTAATAGTGAATCATATGCACCTGATAGAAAATCAACGTGGTGGAAAAAATATGAGAAATTCATAAAATTACTAGCACTTAAAAATTATTTAAATCTAGAGAGCATTAATATAAATAAAAATAAAAGATAATCCTTGACCAACTTTAAGCCCCCCTTGTGCAATTTAAGCAATTTGAATGATTTTCAATTGGTGAATAATTAATACATACTACATTGTATTTATGTAAAAAAACACAAATCTGATGACAATTAAAAAAAAGCGTTTGTTTTGTATGGTTATTAATTAAAATACTATGAGAAGTAAAATACGTTGAATGATTGTGACAAAATTAATTTTGGATTTATGTGTGAATATAAATATTTTCAAGTTGGATAAAAGCTCTAGCCATCTAGTGGCAATCGATCAAACTTTCACGGATTTTTAAAATCTGTAAATATCCTAATAAAGACTGGATCTTTTCCATTATCACGTTTATGGATGGAAAGAAAAAAAGTAAACTTACATTGGGGTCAAGTCCTGAAGGTAAATGAATTAACTGACTGAATTTACAGTCGGTAAATTCAAATGAACATAAACATACTTGAGGGCATATTGGATAAATTACATTGAAAGTTGAAATGGCCGGTACAATTGTTAACGCACAAAATAACACAACACCGTTTTGCTTCATTTTGTTTAATTAACACTGTTTATTTGAGGTTTATAAACATTTTTTTTGTATGGATTCATTATTTTGACTACTGCTGCATCATTGTACTTTTCACAATAGATTTTTGGTTCTAATGAAGGCTGAGGTGTATCATATCTAAACTGAGTCAACAGCGATTACATTGATAACAAAGTGTTTTACTGATAAGAGAACATTATCACAAAAAAAACACAGTTTGTCTACTGTCTTTTCAACTTTATAAGAAAATCATTCCATTTACTCTATTTACTCACTTTTGGCATACCCACTATATGCATGCTCTTTTTTTCAATACAAATCTAACTCATTTAAGCTATAGTTCTAAAAAATCTGATAATTTGTTATCAATGTAAATATTTTTTAGATCTACAAGCTTTATAAACCTTGATAATGTTATTTCGTAGTTGAGTAACAAAAAAAATGTTTTTCTTCTTTGTCCTAGAAACTTTGTAAGCCGAATATTCATACAACTTTTTTTCAAATAAACTCACATTTAGGTACTTTACAAATTCATAGATAAGATAATTGTTTCTTTCTTATGCTATCTATTAAATCCTAAACCTTGCACATACCAGTTAGTATACAAAAATATGTTGCTCAATGACTACTATTTATTTAATTAAATTTAACAATTTTTATTATAATTTTTTTTAAAAAATTTTTTTTTTACTTATATCTATTGGTTTTTGCATTTTTTCTTATCTTGTTTAATATTTTCATTAACAAATTTGCATAGACGGGCGGAAATCCTTAGGTGGAAATCGGCGGCCAAAATACGCCATTGGTAGAGTACTCTCAAGCAAAAGCAAGCGAAAAAATTCATTTAATATTCGCCAGAGAACTCAAAAAAGCTTCTTCTATCGAAGTACAAAATAAGAACCATTGCAAGCCTGCCCATACCTAGATATCACTTTAAAAAGCTGGGTGCGTCAGTTTCCTCCCAAAGACCGACCTACTTAGGCAGTGCAAGGCTAACGCCTGCCAAAGTCAAAAACGAGCTATTTAAGAAAATACTTGGTTTCACAAAAAGCCTAAAATTTGTAAAGAAAAAATGAGCGTAGGTTTCAGGAACAATAGATCAAAATGGTTGCAGTTCTGTAAGGTGGAAAGCGCCAAGCGACCCCTGTTCAATCAATGCTTTCATTACTCATTTTTCCCTTGCTATGACACACTAATAAGCTAAAAACAACTATTTCTTACGTAAGTATTTCAATTATTATCAAATATCTCAGTTTATTATGAAGTATAATCTTAATCTTAGTAAGTTGCAAAATTGCACTGAAGCGTGTTGAGATGCTGGTATCAAACTGTTCTTGTATTTTTGAATAATAGTATAGAAAAACGAGTATTTGACATTAAATATTAATATTTTTGTAAATTCAGAAATAGAGCATATATAAAATTCAGCATTTATATATATATCTTTTTATGATAAATTTTCTAAAACACCGACAGAAAGTATCTACCTATTACATTTTAAAGATTAAGTAGATGATCAATTTTAAAATTAGAGCTGCTAGTTATCAGGCAACAAATTTTATCTCAATTTATCTGTTACCTAATGTTTTTAGAGACAAACCTTTGTGAACATAAAACGTCTTCCGTTCGATACGAAATATGTTTAGGTCAATACCGGACCAGATAGAAGGGAAATACCAGCAAGATTTATGCAATAAAACCGTTAACATTTTGATACTTAACGGAAAAATTTTTTTTCACTAAGATGTTCGCAAAATATAAATAAAATATTTTTAATTGTATTGCTCTACTTATAGTCAAATAGACATTGTCAATGGCTCGCACAGCATGCAAATCAAACGGTTAATTAAATATCTATTCAAGGTAATCAGAGAACGCAATCCCAATATTTGCTCAAATATATTACTAACAACAAAACAAATAATATTTATGACGTAAATTTGTCATATTACAAAAATATCTATCGCAACTCAATTATAAATAAACACAAAAGATATTTTTTGTCATTTTTCAAGACAGTACAACTATTTTTCGCACATTTTCAAAAGCAACGGTATCTTGCTGATTTTAGCCCAAATAATACTGCATGCCATTAGTTTTAGATTAATAATTATCATTTATTATTTTGAAAGCTCGAGGGTATAGATGGCATGTATAATACAACAAATCTACGACTAGAAAGAATATGCAAATAAGGTTTTTTCAATAAGTAATAATTACCAATTTAAAAATGAGATTATTTTCTACCATGTATAGTTAAGTCGTTGAATTAGACGCTTAAAGGCACATTACGGACAAACTACACTCCTATAGTGGAGCTATAAAAACTTGCTTTGCGGTCAAAATGGACATGGATCGCGGGAATCAGAACATTGAAAGAACCTCCACGTTGTTTCTTCAATATCAAATCAGAAAAACAATGCCAAATTGCATATTTTTAGGTTTCTGCATTAGAAAATTAGCGGCATTGAATGGGGGCATAAGAACGTGTATAATGAATTGCCAACATTAGTTCTTAAATAAGTACATAATAATATTTTATAAACACTATAAATTGGCAGGGTTTCATAGAAATCGTTGTTAAAGCCTTCTAGTCAGTCATAAAAAATTAGATTTTGTATGACTCTTATCATACATTGATTTTTTAATATGTATTTTGTTTTTAGTTTTTTTTTTGTTTTTTTATTTATGCAGCACTATACAGTAATTGATATGTAATATTCTGTTTAACAATGAATTTATTATTATAAATTACAGTAGTACTTTTTAAAACTCTTTATATAATAACTTGAGTAACTTGTGATATAATAATCACAAAAACACACTTAATGAAACAATATGCAAAAAAAATGTATCAGGCGTATCCACCATTTTTTAACATTTTTTAAAAATTTTAGTTTTTTACTTTCTATTGATTTCTTAGACTCTTTTAAAAATATCTTGAAAAACTTGTGATTTAATAAAAGTAGAAGCACGCTTGATTGGACAATATTTAAAAAAAACATTTCTGTAGCATTCGTCGTTTTATAAAATTTTTTTTTAAATTCTAATTTTCTATTAATGTTGAGCTTTCTATTGATCTTTAAGACTTTTTTGTAATAACTTAAATTTAGCAACAATAGAAGCACACTTGACTAAACAAAATACAAAAATTTAATCACAATAGAAGTACACTAGGCTAACCAATGTACAAAAAAAATTATTTGGCGCATGCATCATTTTTGAATTTTTTTTTTAAATCCTAATTTTCTATTGATCTTTTAGACTTTTTTTATAATAGCTTGAGCAACTTGTAAATTTAATAAAACAAATAAGTTAAAGCAACAATAAAAGATAATCGAGTAAAATGAAAAAAAAAAGATAAAAGTTTAAGTCAGCATTAGCACAAAATTTTATATTAAACCTGAGGTCACATTATCAGTTTTGCACATTATTATTTATTGTATTCTCTTTATCAATTTAGTTTAACAAAAAAAATCAATGTAGTATACTTCAAAACTTTACACTTTGCAACTGCTTGATCTAGAAGTCTAGATCTGCTTTTAATATGTATTCTCTAAAACCCTTAAAGCTTGTTGTTCTGTTCTGTACTGTTTTTGTACTAAAATATTTTTACTTGAATATTTTTAGTGTATGCCGTTCTGAAAGCAAAATATTTATATATTGATCCTAGACCATCTCAGACCGTTTTAGAATGATTTGAAACAATTTGCAGTATTTCAGAATCAGCAAATTTAAATTCTTGAAATCCCATATTGACCGGTTTTAAATCTTGGACCTTCCTTTAATGCCGGAGTCACTCAGTCATCTGGATAATACAGCAATTCAATTTTCATTACTAGCTCGATCCAATATAGTATATTAGGATTTTGAATATTTTGGAGTAGTCGTTATAAGATTTTGTGAAAAAAGAATGGTAAACTTTTTGTTTGTGTTGTATAGGTTCACTTAATGTTATTGTTTGAGTCAGATGTCTAATACTTATGTGTATTTTGATCCATGTCAACCCTTGGGAGCTCTTAAGCGAACGTTGTGCACGTGTAATCTCTTGTTTCGATACGGCTTTATCTAGAGCCTGATCTGGCATAGTAGAGTGGGACGTCGCGTATGACAAGTGGAGTGGCTTTCGAATGATTTCAATCGAACCGCAAACAGCGCTTATAGACGGATGTTGTTCACTCTGGTCGGAGTATTATCTTTGTATGTCCGGAATCTCTAGGGGTTTTAATGCTAAAAGGACCACCAAATGATATTACCTCTTTCAGGTAAGGAATTGGAAAATTCGTCTTCTAATTAAAATCACTAAATTGTGATATAAGTTTGCGCGGTCATTGAGAAGTTGAGTTGACTTAGAGGGAATTAATGGTGAAGACTCAATAGATCTTAAAGTCCACTAAGGAGAAGTACGCTTTTAACTAATTATAACCGACAAAGTCTAAACCATGGCGAGTAACGTTCGGATACTTAGAAGTTGTGGCAAAGGAGTTGGGGTCGCTTGCCTATCTGACCACATACACACCACTTTCAGTGATGCGTCAAGCATAAAATAACCCTTAATGGGCAATTACATGTCTTTAGAGCGGCGACTACTGCTCGCTATCCGACAGATACGAGTTTCGTGAAATTAATCTTTTCCGCAATGCTGATCCTGAGCCGGGCCACCCTTGCTAACCTGTTGCTTGGCTCATCCAAATTTAAAACCCTATTTCAAGTTTCTTAAGAGAAGTGTTCCACATTTTCTGCTTAACCACTTGATGATTTTATACATTTATCTTTTTAATTTTCAAAGTAATTCTTAATCGATAAAGAGACATGGCTTCAGTTTAGTAAAGTTAGGCGAGCGATCGTTTTTCGCGCCTGATTCTCGTCTCAGCTGCTCACCGGGGACACGCCAAACTATAAGCCGGGCTTACTACTTACGACCCCAGCTTCACACTTGATCATATTTATGCGATGTCCGGATTATCGGTAGCTGACTACCTCTAACACTTCCAAGACGCCTTATATCGATTTATGGGACAACTAGTACTTAAGCGTTTCTATAAATCCTCATTAGATAGTAATTAGTTTTATTAGTGACGTGAGAGCTTACACAGAAAATTCTAAGATTTTTTTCTTATTCTTGGTCAGTCATTTCTAACCGCCAACGTAATCTTTTTTAATTATTAGTAAATCATAAATTCTTAAAGTCGTAAAGTATAAAGTGATTTAACGGAAAATAAGATTAACCGTCACAATGAAACTAAAATTTCTTTATCGTTATGATAAACGATTATTGAGTTGAATAAACAGTCCACGGAGAGGCTCGTAACTTATAAATATCTATCCTGTTTTCCTTACAGGACTTAGGCATGATACATGGCGGTGTAGCTATAAGGATTATACACCTACTCCTTTCTTCATAAGTTCGCGAGCGCGTGTCTCTCTCCGGCGCGCATAACTCGGTATCGTCGGGTGTTACGGATATCTTAATAAGATTCATGAAAGGACGCCATATTTTATATCCTCCCTATCTAACGTAATGCTGCATGAGCCGTTCTTCGTAGCCAGCCGGCTGCCCCGTCGGAACGCTAAGATAAGCTTCGCGTCGACGTACTTGTCTCTATCTAATGATGTCTTTTCCTACGTCTAGGTGCTACCAACAACCGATTTTGTCTAGATATATCATAATAATTCCTAGCTAACTGCAACGGCGTTCAGCGTTCGCGCACTGCTGTGCCAGCCAACAATATAATTCCAAGAACGCCGTAAATCTCAACTTTTAGGAGTGCGCGGCTCGCTAAAGAGAGAAGAGCGGGAAAGGAAGGGGATTAAAGATCAGTAATCTTATAGGATAGATGAGTTATGGCGGTATTTCCCTGTTCCGTTTCGTTCTCGTCGTTTCTCGCAAAAATCCTTTATGTTTGCCAAGAAATTGCCATTTAATTGGTCGAGATTACCGCGTTTCAAATTAATTAAGATTCTATAGGCCATGCATCTTTAGATTCCTTCGAAAACCCTAGACTAAACGTGCTAGGCAAAACTGAAACCAGGTGCGTTTCGAATACTCCTTTTTGCCTCTTCCGACGACCAGAAGACATCGAGATGCTCTACTACCAACATAAGTATCATCATATTTTACTTGGTATCTCCGTTAATCTCTCATATACGGCAGCGCAGCAATCGGCAATAACCATTAAACATAGCAAAAGATACCCAAAGCTAAGTCTAACCTCCCTACAAAATAATACTCTACTGCATATATCACTTCCAACGCGAAACCGCGACAAAGACAAGCATATTTCATTTTGTATGTGAGCTTTATATGCTCCTGCGACGTTATCTTAGTTGCCTATGTGCCAAGTATGAGACTTTTTTATATCTTTACCTTTCGTTTCGTTTTCCTATACAGATTTAGAAAATCCACATAATCTTCTATATTAAGTAAGAAGCGTCAAATTGCTAATTAAAAGCGCTTCGAGACCACTACCTCTTTAATATTGTGTTTTCGCACGTGATTATTTTCTAATCAAAAGTTTTTTCAAAAGAAGTTGAAAAGATAAGAAGCGCTTATTAAACAATATTCAATAATCTAGAGAAATTAAAAACTATAGCTCTAAACAAAATAAATTCAACCAAAACACAAATATTTCTAAAAACAAAGATCACACGTTTCATTCAAACTAATTATTAGACACTTTGACTAGAAATTTATACCTAATTAAACAAAAAGTTACTAACGCTTTAAATATAAGAAATATATGTTTTGGAAATATTCATGTACGATTTTTGACACTAAAGTATTTATTTTAAAAATAAAAACCTTAATCTAAAAATCTAAATGAAATACCCACTAAAACACTTATCAAACTGTAAGTTTGATAATGCGTACTATAAATAGTATAAACTTACAATAATAGTAATACTATATGCCTATAAAATAGCAATACTATTACGTGTTTCTGCATCATCTTCAACGATACCGACTTCAGATTAATTAGCAGTGATTTTATTACCAAATTATCTGTCAGATTGAATAACACTGATACATTTCATTCTACACAATTTTTGGCTTATGTCTGAATAATTTTAACAAAAAATAATTAGCTTATTTATAACACTATACGCTAATTCAGAGTGAGTTAGAAAAAGAAACAGGGATAGTATGTAGAGAGTTTGTAAAGTTAAAAAGAAATAGGGTAGATAGAAATCAGTTATGAGTTTGTATGAAAAAGAACGGAATAGTAAAAGCATTACTCAATGTTAATAGAGAAAGTGTAAGAAATATACAAGAAAACAAAGAGCAAGATAAGAGTGAATAAAAGAGAAAGTAAATGACTAAAAACAAAGAGGAACTTGTGACAACGGTGCCCTGTGAGCCTGCTACTCTTCACAATTTCTATGAGTGATATGGAAAATGTGTTAGCAAAAGGACAAGAAAGAACAGTGGTAGAAAAAAAAAGATAATCTGGATATTAGCGTATGTAGATGTTATAGTGATGGTGACAAAAAAAAAGAAGTGTAAGAATAAAGTCAGCAAAAAAACAATAAAGTTTATAGATAAAATAAGAAATAGAGAAGTGTATGAGATACTGAAAGCGTGTCGGACAGTAATGAACTGAAAATCAAACAAGGGAATAAGGAAAGAGAGAAAAAGACGATAAAAGATAAAAGTTTAGAGTAAAAGAGATTAAGAGAACAAGAGAAGCGAGAGCAAGGCAATGGGGGGGGGATAGAGACATGAGAGACAGAGACAGAGACATAAAAAAGCAAGAAAGAATTAGAAAAATTAAATAAAGCAGATATAATAAAAAATATAAAAGACTAATTACAGAAAAAGAAAATGAAAGAGAGAGAGAGAAAATGATTGGAAGATTCAGATGTGGGAATGAAGAGAGAGGAAACAGATTTTAGATAAAGAAAAATTAAAGAAAATGCACAATGTGTGGAAGAGAGAGAGAAACAGTAAAGCGCATTCCACATCCTCTGCGCATTCCTTATGATAAAACAATGCGTGGAGGTAAAAGAAAGTATTGTAGCAAAAGAAGATACAATAAAAACAAAGAAAAAGCTAATAGAATAAATAAAAATGATGGGAAGAGAAAGAAAAAGATTAAATATAATGACATAGAACACAGTTTAAATTAGACTTTTTTTAAATTTTTATATTATATTATTTAAAATACTATATAGTGAAGAAATAAAGATTATTAATCTATATATATAAAAGAAAGTCTGTTAGTTACTCCACTTATAACTCAAGAACGGCTTTACCGATATGGTTGAAAATTGGTGAGGTGGTAGTTTAGAGCCAGGAGAATGCTATAGGATACTTTCTATTCCAGAAACCACCCTCTAAAAGAAGGGTTAAATCAAAATTAGAATTGCGATGTCGGAAACGTTCGGTGAGGCTCGGCAAATTACCGTTCCAAATAAATCGATCCACTCCCCCACCACCAACCAAAGTCGGACCGTGCGTTTACATGTAAAGCCGGCCACTGACGATCCAACGCGCCAACGCCGCAGTACGACTGTGGCGTTCGATCTTGGATCGTCAGTGGCCGTCTTTAATCGTCTTCCATGAGACAACTTTCCATATAACAACTTTGGGTGAAAGTTTGTATGGAAAATTATGATGACTGGATTTGAATGAAAAGAATAGAATACTTTTTATTAACAAAGAGATAAAAAGAGGTGGGATAGGAACAAAAAATGACAAGTACCAATATTAGGATTGTTTATTTTAAAAATAAAATTTATGTTTAAATCCGAAATTTTAGAAGTAAAATATTATCATTCCTTGATAGGGCGGAAAGAGGGCAAAATGTCTAAAGATTGATGTCGTTTTCATAATTTTTCCCATAAATTGCCTAAGTTCTCAAAAAAAAATAAATAGGTATGTTTCCTGCTTTCTAAAAAATTACTCTTAGGAGGATGAAAAGAGAGTGTTCTAGGGATAAAAATGTAAGAAAACGATATGGGTATTTTCGAAGAATTTCAGGTCGTTGATTTTGAAAATGATATTTAAGTTAAAGAGGGTTGTAAAATGAATGTGATAAAGGTAATAAATGTGAATAATTAATTTGGGTATCATTTTTATAGTTTTTGGGGTCGTTTATTTTAAAAATCTATATCTATTTATGACCGATTTGGCTGAAAATTGGTAGAGTGGTGGTTTAAAACCAGTAGTCTAACAAAGAATATTTTTTATCCCATTCCGTGTGACGTGACATACAATATAAAACGTAAACGCATAATAACAAAACAAATGACAAAAAAATAAAAATAAAAAATAAAATAACAAAACTAAGGCGGAACAAAGTTCGCCGGGCCAGCTATCACTCATTTCAACTTTCTTAGACCACTTTTTTTCATTTATGCTTTTGTTATTCTTAATACGCCAACTTTTGCAAATACTCTTATAGCTTGGTAATTTTCTTCATTTCTTACTTTGTTTTTAAACATATACATTGTTTTTTCTACTTTCAAAGTGTTTTCTGTGTTTTTCTGCCTTTTATTTTCGTTAAATTGCTATAATCTTAGAAACTTTTAGTATTTTCTTATTATTTTTCAATAATATAACTTTGCTGGTTTTATTTACACTTTTTTGTATCTTTAACTTGTTTTGTAGCTACTGTTTGATTAGATTTTTCATTAAAGTTTTATGGGCTTGGCTATATTAGGTTTAGGTTTGAAAAGACTTATTTCAGACGATTGCTTTATAAAAATACAAGCAACGATTATAGAAAAAAGTTGGTTAACTGGAACTTGTCTAAAACTGTTTTTCTTAAAGGTGGTCCTGAATTTGATTAATGCTGTACTGCTATCGTAGCGTTACCTCTTTTTAGTTGTCTTTATAGTGGCTGGCTCAAGCAAAATGATAAAAATGGTGGTGTTTGCCGCCGGATGTTAGGATGTATAACTTGTTTTAAGGGCTTAAAAATAATTATGTTAGGTTAATGGATCAATAGGATAATAGACAAAATTTATTGTATCTCAACGGTAAAGTCTAAAATCATGTTTCTGTGTTTTGTAAAGCGAAGTAATGTGAAGACAGAATGAAAAGAAATGATTAATCCACATGATGATGACTTGAGCAGGTAAGATGTTCCACCAAAGTGATTTGAAATTTGAAATGTTTCTTATCAATGGTTAGGAAATTAAGGCAGTAAAATGTTGCAATTATGAAAGAGCCTAATATTCGTGCGACATCAACGAGTAAATGTCCGAAAGAAGCAGTTTTATCTCGTAAACATACTTTACTTGTTCCATTTAAGACACATAATTTTATCGTTGGCAATGCAGATACTGACAATTCACTATTTTAAAATGTTTTCTTAGGCAGAGCTTCAATGAGATAACACGCTGATAAATGGGAGAGCGTTACGTTCTGATTGAATTTTAATTAAATTTCTCGGCACAGATATACTTGTGATAGGCATCCCTACGTCCCACAACAGCAGTTAGAGTTTTTCTTATTAGCTACAGGAGCAAACAATATGCGGTTAGCTCAAATGCACTGTGCTTGTCTCCCCTTTTTAAAGAATGCTGACAGGAAATTAATTCTCAAAAATGAAAGCTGCCAAAGTAGTCCGTTCAACGGCAATCATCAATGATAAGAACGCATTCGACTTATTTCATTTAATAAAGCTGTTGCTGTCGCCGCCGCTCTCACACTCTCTACAACTTCAGGGTTATCAGCACTCACTTTCGAACTAATGTTTGATTCTGCTACTTTTCCAAAACGAGGGTTCTTTTCTCTTCTTTTCTTATTCTTTTTTCATTCGTTTATATCATTCTATCAACTTATCCAGGTATGAATGCAGCAAACACTGCGACATCAGCTTCGCTGTATCTCCTGTTGTATTTGCATGAAATCATTCAAGTTTAAACATTGTTAGGTATTTTTGTGTCTCTATGCTACGGATTAATTTGCACCTACCAAGGTGCTCACGCTGATTTAAACAGCCTCAATAGCGACACCTCATTGTAGTCGAGCGTTCAGCTGTACTTACAATATTCTATTTGCATATGGACTAACAAATACTGCTTACGTTTAGACAAAATAGTTTCATAAATTAGCAGATATCAAATTATGACAGAAAATATAAACACTAGAAATAACATTTTACAATATTTCATCTCATTTAATTTGATTTCAGTTATTAGGCGTTATAAGTTATATAATATATTACATATGAACCTTAGAAAAGCTTTTGGCAGTCTAATCACTATATACATTTATTAACAGTTAACAATTTTTTTTCCATCTTTTTCTCCTTGTTCTTCATTTGTGTTCTCTTTCCTTGTCTTTATTTCTTCGTCTATTCCTCTTTCATCTTATCTTATCTCCCTTCAATTTCTCTTCTCTCATCTCACTGCATTTATTCCACATGTGCTCTATTGTCTTTCTTTCCTTATAACACATTTTATACAGTCTCTCTTTCTTTTACGCTCAACATCTATTCTCTCTTTTTTTATTTCCGTACTTTAACCTTGCCATTATCTTTTTTTCTTTAGCATTTTGCCTTCCCAGATACATCCAGATTTCCTCTGTCATACATTCCTCATAATTCCTATTGTATCAAGATTCTTCATTTTTTTCTGAAAATTTTAATGCTAAACTAGTGCCTAAGAGTGCGTATAAAAGTCAAAAAGCAGTAATTCGGCGTTCCTGTTAAAATTTGCAAATTTATTTAAGACTCTACACTTGACACAACAGTCAACAACTAAAACCAAATAAACATTTACAGCAAAAAAGTTAATTAATTAAGATATTAAACATCAACAAACAGATGCTTGATGAAAATTTTTTTAAACGAAAATTATATTTTGTCAATTTTTAATTTGCGCTTTTTTTAGGGCTTATAAAACTCACATGTTATTGTCAAAAAACAAATGCATCTGCAAAGTGTCACTGTTGTGGCATGAGCTTAATTATTAAGCAGTTGTTGATACTAATGTTCAAATTGCAACTTCTTCCTGTCTAAACTAGTTGTATTTGTTCTGAAAAACATGAAGTTTCAACAAGATGGTGTTATGTGTTAATGACATACCGAAATTGTAAAGGGTGGTGCAAACTGTGAAGTCTATAAAAGACAAGCTTTTTTTTTACGTAAATTGTGGAAAACAGCTTAAAAACGCAAAACCTATTAGTTGTACGGTGATATAATTTGTTAAACTGTTGACAATTTTAGATTTTTTTATGCTTTTGACCACCAAATGTCGTAAGCCGGGGGAAACATTTTTAATCAGCTATCTTAATTACCACTAATAGGTATATAAATATTAAAAAACGGCAAAATTTATTTTCTAAATGAATAGATATCGCTTCAGAAAAACGTTACGTTAAGACCATCTACTGTAAAATAGTTCTGTAAACGACAGATGGGAGGTTAGGTCTTACTGGCTTTAATTCTAAGAAGCTTCAATAAACATAGTTTACTGCCGATTAAGCCAAAATTTAAAAAAGAAAGCGCCAAAATTAAAATAAGCACTAAAGTAGTTTAGTGTTGATTGTCGATAGAAGATTAAAAAAAACGATTTTAATACTAATCTTTTAAGCATCAAAGAACTATATTTTTTGTAAAAGCAATTTGAAATAAACAATAACTTAATTAATTGAAATTCTGATGCTTTTCCTATTATTGAAGGGCATCTTATAAACTGTTTGCTCAATGGCTTAGTATAAAATATTTACAAGGGTTTCCATTTAAGAAAAGAAATGTGCAAGAAAGAAAAGCAGAAAAAAGAGTGAATAAAAAGGGCGAATAACAATTATATTTCTCCGAGTCGGTTAAGGGATGATCTCAGCGGGCACCATTTAAAAGTCTTTTATCATGCGTTATAGTACTATTTCAACTTTCCGCCTCGGTTATGAATAATAAATACTGATATAGAGCGTAATCTCAGCCTGAGCGCCTTTAGCGAAATGCATATTCTCCAGCTCCGCCGGGGAGGAGCTACTTATCAGCTCGCTGCTAAATTAAAGATAAAAAATATACTGTCACGTCCATTCTGAGTTGGCTTATTCAATTTCCATCTCCTATCCGTGGAGTTGGGTCTGGGGGTGCACGGCAAAGACTGTGAACAACCGGGAACCGGGAGATATGTGGGACTAAGATGAAGACAGGCGTACACAGCAAATCCTCGCCGCATCTCCTGATCACGTTCTTAAAGGCTCGACTTGTGATCCGATTAACTCCACGGCGCCACCGCCTCTGCCACCGTCACAATCTCAATAATGATAAAAATGGCAATAAAAATTAGGGATAATGGAAGCAACCAGAGAGGGACCCCACTTATTCCGGCACGATGTCACTGAGAAACTACCAGATAAGCGGGAATAAAATTAGCTGCAAATGATCGATTATAGAAACAAGCTCTCGATTTAAATTTAAAATCATTTAAGTATTGACCTTAGATAGAGCTTTCTTAGCCTTTTAGACAGCTCATCTTCGGTAAGTGAAAAGTGCGGTTTTTAAAGAATCCACTTACGAACCCACGACATGTTGCCTCTTCACTTTATTCACACTATAACTTTTCTACCTCATTACCTTGCACATTTCCACCCCTGAGCCAACACGTCAAAGCTTGCTTATTTCGATTTTTGACAATACCAAACGCTTTTCTCGCAAAAATGCTTAGAAATTTTATAACAGTATTTATTACAGCGGTATCAAAAAAAGACTATTTATCTCATTTTTTCACGTTTTCTTAAAAAATAAAACTTAAGAAAAACACTATTATTAAAACAAATTGAAGCAAGAGAAACAAACAGAGCTGATGTCGTCAATAAATTTTATTGAGCAGGTGAAGGAGGCGGAATAGTTTCAACGGCGCTTGCAATTTTGACAACAAACTTGTTTAAGCTCTCACTTTCTTCAAGCTCTTCCTTTTTTTGTTTTATTTTTTTACTTTGCTTTGTTTCATCGTCTTATTTTGTCTGTATCCTTTCTTTCGTTTTCTCAATAATTTTTACCTATTCCAACCTTATCATTTATCGTTTTTAGGCATTTTGCTAATCTTTCATCTATTATTTGTTTCTATTTTTTGTTGTATTTCTCTTTACTCTCATTTCTTAAATTTTTTGTCTATCTTAACAGAAGTAAAATTAGAGTTGGTATAACTACGCACAAGGTACTAGTGCTTTAAGACTTAACAGACAGAATTCTTTGTAAATTTATAATAAATAAAAAGTTATACTTTAAAAATCTCCTATCTTACTAATGCTGAAGATTTGACTTGACTTGACTTGACCTAATTGGATATAGGCGTTGTACTGTTTTTATAAGAAACTCATTATCTTATTCTATTGCAAGAATCTGTAACTTTCTTAACACAGGGTGAGATATAAAAACTAGAGGTCAGGAAATGTGATAGAAAGAATAAAAAGTAGTCTTTCTGCACAGCATATATACTCTTTCAGTAACTATTTGGCGCAAAACGCCTACTCATCTAAAGAACATGTTTTTTTGGCATGTAGTGACCATCAAAATCTTTTTGTAAAATTTTTGTAAAAAAGTACAAAAAATAACGTGTTTATGTTTGCAAACTCTGTATATAAAACCAAATCGGGTTTGTTCGAACATTTACGACTCGAGAACGGCTAAACCAATTTTTAAATTTGTTGTATTTGGTTTGGTCTCAAATAGCATATTAACTTTTAAAAACATTAAAAAATGACAAAAATTTTTTTTTCTTCATATGCTGCACAAAATGTGACGTGGTAGCATATCTTGCTGACACGCGATAGGAATACTAAATTTTCTACTTCTTTTTGTGTTATTCTCTAAAAACAGTAGTGAGCTTAGTATTTAATTTGTATTCATTGTATTACTTTCATTAAATCATAAATTAAGTTCAGCTAATCAGTAACACGACATTAATTGGTTTTTTGGCGGTACGAAGTTTATCGAGTCAGCTAGAACATAATAAAAATCAAAATTTACCGATAATTGTCTTTTTCTTTCGATTCTGAGTTTTGATTTGGCGGTTTACGAGAATTGACGAGAAAAAGATTTAACAAAAACAAACGATTTGGTTTGAAAAGCATTACACTAAATAAGCTTTTTTGTCAAGTATTAAAATTTTTGCATAATTCTTAAAGTCAACACATTTTTGAAGGGTAGACAATAATCTTTATTTTTTGTTATGTCACACTCTGTCGAGACAGGGTTGTTGTATAATGAAATTAATTTGAGTTTGCTCAGAAATAAGCTAATTTCACTGACACTATCAAGACGCTGTCTTGCCTTTATTTATTGATTTAATGGAGATAGCGTCTGTAGAAAAATGTTGAAATAAAACGTTGAATATCTTTAATTTAGCAGTGTTTGGGCTGTTGCTATAGTAACTTAATAAAGCATTTGATGCTTTTGCGGTGAAGTTACAAAGGAAAGAACAAGCACAAAACACGACTTCTTAAGCTTACCAATAATGATACACTGCTTTCTCTCTTACCTTATCTATCCTAATTATATTTGTACCTTGAGACTGACTAAATTCCATCATAAGTAGTAGCCGTATTTATTTGTGCATAAAATCAAAATGATTAAGTATTGTTTTGCTTTAATCATTGTTCTGTTGCAATAGTCTGTTGAATGTCTTGGAAATAATGAAGTCAATCCGATTTTGCCAATTAAAAATCTAGTTGGAATACCTGTGCAGTTTTAGTATTGTTGAGAAACTTTGATCCCGGTTAAGATCCTAAGATAAATAACAGAATGTATGCCAAGTTTGAGGTACAGGGTATTTACTACGGATACGGCTAACAACGTTGTCTAAATACTGACATAGATTATCATTGGCTGTTGCTAGTTTCCGGAAGACTTGGAAACTTACTCGATGACGAGTTTATTGTTACAAAAGCTACCTACCATTCTAGCATATCTGATTTAATGAATTGAAACATCTGAAAGACAGCTATTTCAAGTTCTCGTCTGATAACATTTGCACTGAGATCTAATAGACTGAAAAGAAAACTCTCTATAGAGGAAAACCTTTTATTTGGAAAACTTCAAATACATTTTATAAAAAAAACAAAAATGTAGAAACAAAACATTGTAAGAGTATTTAGTTATACACTGCCTCACACAGACATGTTCACTGGCTACAACACGACAATTATTACGATACATATTAATCTAGATATTAACATGTCTCTTGCATTAACAAAAAAATAGTTTCCTTACAATACAAATGTAATTAACAATCTTTGGTACAATTATTATTGTTACAAATTTAACATTTATCATAAAATTTTTATAAGGGTAGTACCATCATTGAATTGTTTTAGTACTTCATCAATAACACTAATCATAAAAGGTACGCATCGCATTTATCCACAAGTAATACAAGTTGCTGAAACAACAAACTCAAAAAAAAATCGGCCAGCATTACACTTTCTTGTACTATCAACAGAAAGTCGGAAAAAACTTCAATCGATTTTACAAGAACTCATCTAAGAGGGCACACATTTATTGTCAGGCAACACGTCTGTACCCCTATTCAAAATTTTATTTGTGTAATAAACTCAAAAAAACAACAAACAAACTAATCTAAGTACAAACAATAAAATCACAAAATAATATCAAACTTTAATTGAAAACAAATAAAAAAAAACTTTTTAATCCCTCTCGTTTTGATATTGTCCCGTAGATTGATTGTCATACAGAGACATTTTTAAACGTTTACATTTAGCTCTACGATTTTTAAACCAAAACTGAACATTTTTTGGTTCTAATCGTGGGAATTTTTGGCGATAAGGCATCATGTTTAATTCTTGAGTATAATTTTGAATGTAAGTATGAGAGGGATGAGTGTTTGTAGAAAACCATTGTTCTAACTTAGGGACTTCCGTGATTGGATCTATGAAGGTACGATTGCGTTTTCGTCGCTCATCGGCTGTTAATCCGGACATTCCTAGTGTGCTAGCGCCTGGCGGAGAAGTCGTCGTATGCGTCAATCCTGGAATGTAGTGGCTCATATACATAATACTATGGCTAAACATTGAATTTGGAACAAGGGGAAATCCAGCTGCTAAACGGTCCATCCCATCACTAGAAGTACGAGCTATCAACGAAGAATCTACATCGGGTGAGTTGCAGTATTGTGGAGGAATCTGATGTCGAGGAGGAATGGCTTCAAAATTATTTTTATTATGATTTTCTCCATCCATTTCGTCATCTTCTATATCCGAGAGTGGAATTTTAATGTTATTGTTATTATTAATGTGATCTGGTGGTGAGTGGTAATTAATAGGCTCTTGTTCTTCGATAGGTTCCAGCTTACAATCTTCAGTCTATAAAAAATTCTACAATAAAAATGCAATCATTTGTAATATGAGTAACTAAATTACTTTAACGTTTGGTGTAGGCGAACGAGAGCTAGCGTCTCTAGAATCGGATTTTCTTTTTGTTGTCAGTGACAGTGGCACCGAGGGACTAGCAGGCTGTATATCAGTCATGTCTTCATCTTCCAAATCAGATCCAGCAATTGAAAACTCATCAGAAGTATGCGAAGTTTGTAGGCTTCTTCTCGGCAAGTTATTTTTCAAACGTTCCGAATTTAAATATCCTTCAGTCAAAAGAAATCCAGCACCATTTGTTGGGCTGTGATTACTGTAGCCATTAATCGGCATATGGCATGATAATCCTGGAGCGACATTTCGCGTCTCTGCTCTTTTTTGTGCAGCTCGAGCATTCTTAAACCAGTAAACAACGTTATTTATGTCTAAAAGTTTTCGACCGCGTCTAGATTCTAGGCTATTCAATTCTTTTACATATCCTTGAATGTCTTGTCTACTAGGATGTTGATTTTTTGTAAACCAGCGTTGAAGTTTTGGCAGTTCCAGCTCTGGATCAAAACTAGTTCTCATTCGAGTTTTTTGGGTTGGAAATTGATTGTGAACAGTTTGCAGTGCTGGATGTGGTGAATCTGGTAATGGTCGTTCAGAAGTCTTAACTGGTTGAGAGGGCACAGAATATTGATTTGGAAAAGAAGTACCAAATGGGGATCGTGCAACAGGAGGTGGCAAACTAAAATGTGATGACCACCATTGATCAAATTTTCGGCGAATATCATCAGAGATATCCGGTAAAGAACTGCAATTAGGAGTAGCACGGCAAATTTGAGAAAGAAGAATCTAAACAAAAACAAAAACATATTTTAGTACGTAATAGGTATTTCTCGGATTTATTATATGTATGCTTGCATAAAAGACGTAGTGATATGTTTTGTAAGCCGTCGTCAACCGAACGCTTTTTGAATTGAAACCCGCTTTGTGGACAAGGATCAAGAGCCACTAAACTTTGTGAATGAGCATTGCACGTTTGTAATCCGTCCCTAATAAATAGGAGCAAGTTCGAAACGCGGCTCACCCCACCGTAAGTGTTTGTTGTATTTTATCAATTGAAGAAGAGAAATGACATTGTTGATGGGGTGAGGCACAGATCTACTTCGTGCTATAGGATGTAGAAGGCTTTTGATCTCATTAATACCATGAAATAATGCTACATAATCTTATTAAAAGCGAGGTTACTGCTATTCTCTGCACCCTTAATACATTCATTCCCGTTTAATTCTTAAGACGAGCGCTTCATAACCACTTTCCTTAGAAAAGCGAGAACCGTGTTTTAGCATGAGCAAAACAAGCATAAAATAAATCCAAATACTAAATATACCTCATCCAGTGGACATCCAGAAGAAATAAGTAAACCATGCGATTGTAAAAGCAGGAAGCGGAGAAGTTTGTCTTTAATATCAGTAAACGTTCCGGTATGTTCTCGGAATACTTGTATCCTTAGCTTCGCAATTGTTGTTAAGTCTCCCAATATATCACCCACTGTGACAAGTGGATCATCTGATATTTGTTCAAAATTAAGTGCTTTCCAATTTTTTATAGTCACAAATCCTTTGGCTGCGGCAGCAATATCAGCAGAATACCCCAAACGAAGAAGAGCGGCTTGCACAAGTCCGTGGAATGGAGTTCCGACTGGAATTATCACATAGGTATCTGTTTCTGCCATCGGTCGTCGTGTCCACCCCTGGTGTGACACATGATTTTCATGTGAAGTTAAAATTTCTTCGATAATACAGTGAACTGGCAAAGATTTGCCTGGAACAAAACAACAATTCGTGATGTAACTGCTGAAAATTAAAACAAAACAAAAATACATAAACGCGATTTTCAAGGTTTGCCACCACTAAATGTTTAAAAAAGATTTAAAAAACATAGAATTTTAATTGCTAAAGATTTAAAAAAACGAAAACAATGCCAAATAGACATATGCTCAATAAACTTAACGAGCTAGATTTGGTTTGCTTCAAAAATATAAAACAAATGTATTCAGATAAAAATATATATCTTTAGACTTGTTAGACTTTATTGGTGAGATCTAACAAGCTAAGAGCAATGTTGTTTTGGTAAATTGTTTTGGGCTTTCTATTTCTTGCGCGTTGTTACATTCACTCCACATTTGAAAATGTAATTCTTTTTTTTAATAATGATTTATTACGCTTAAGGGCATAAGGACATTTTGCGAATAATTTAATAAATTTGTACAGTTTTTCCATCTCTGACCATTTCTCTTTCTCTATTACATCATTTAAATCTTGTTATCATTTTCTTTGTTCTACACTTTTTCTTTCCTAACTATTTAAGTATTTTTTAATTAACTTTTCCAACATAATTACTGTCACATTTTATTTTTTTTTTTTGTTTATTTTTTATTTTTTCTCCTTTTTTTTAGATTTTCTTTCCTTTCTTTTATTTTTTACTTGTTTTGCTTCAATAGATAACTTTTTCATAATATATTTTTCTTGTTGTTTTTAGTTTTCAGTATCAATTTAGTAGTTTCTAACAGCTATTTTTGTTTTCTGTTTTTTCTGCTTTGACTTTTATTTTTATTATCTTTTTCTCTCATTTCAAAAGTACTTTAATGGTACGTCTAGCGTTTGTCTCACATATTTCTGGAATTATAATGCTTGTATGTACTTTCTATGTTGTTTTTCGTCCTTTTAATTTTATCATTTCTTTTATTTTGACTATTCTATATCTATTTTTTCTACTTTATTTATTAGACATTGTTCTCACTTGCAGCTTTTCCTTAAATTCTTTTTTTTATTTTTTATCATCTATTTGTTTTGCTAAGACTTCAAAAGCACACCCTAGAAACTTTTTAGACACATTTATACACTCGCAACAACTACATATATATTTTTCAAAAAAATCGAAACTTGATTGAGAAAAACTGTAAAATATATTCAAAAACGAAGTGATAGGACAGTATAGGCCATAAAACCATATATTGCAGTGAGAGAGAAGACAAAGCGCTATCTGGTTATTTATTTATGAAATGCTTACCGGTAATAACTAAAAACTCAGTTGGCTGATTTATTCAACAAAACAAAGCCACACAAAATTTGTAAAGTGTATTTAAAATTGAAATTCTCTGTACGGAATTAATGTATTTTTGTTTGTGAATAAAAGAATTATTATGACAAAAAAAGATTTTTCATTTTTTCAGTAGTTTAATGATAATATAACTAGACTTAAATTTTAATCGGGCTATATTTTTGATTCAACGCTGCATTAATTTAAAAGTTAGTTAAGACAAGCAAATGATTGAAGAGTTAAACTTACAAATTAGTTCCTATCTTGTAAAGTTAATAAACGATCTGTGTGCTGTCAAGTTGTAAGAAACTTAAATATAATAATGTGGTAGATGATCGGATGATAATAAAAGGGCAAAATATCTGGCGCTATGAGAATGTAAAGAGACGTATCCAGTGATAAGAAAGACCGACAGATCAATTGACAGCGAGGTGCGATGAAATTTAATGTACGGTATAGCAAAGCAGATATTTCTTCATTTCCTTTTCCCCTTAAAAGATGACAAAGTTTGTTCAATTTTCCTGTAATCACGTTCGAAATGCGTTAAATCTCGATAACATACTTAAGATTGGAGTTAGGTCATTATCGACCGGGTCAAAATTAAAGATGCCATACTAGAAGGAAGGCAACGTCGGATAGTAATAAACCAAGACGAGAAGGTATTAGGCCTACTGGTCGTCCTGTCTATGTTAATCTTGTTAGGTTAAGAAGGTTTCTGCATATTACAGAGCTTTAACTGGAGCAACCTAGACCTAGTCGTGCGTCTTAAGGATTAGTTGACTCGACTTGAGCTTACTTACACGGCTGCTAGACAAAGGACGCTTATATATGACGTCAGTCGTATGAAACAATGAAAGGTCTTAATTAGTAAGTCGACGTTATTTTCATTTTATTAAGACGGTCTTTCGGTCTTACGATGCAGATGCGGTGAACGGCAAGCGACTCAGCTCTAAATCTCAGGGATCCGGCTGCAGAGGATCCGGCCCGGACCTAATCCTGTCGGCTTACCGCGCTGTGTATAGTCCACTAGTCGCTAATCCCACCGGCTCTAATCCAGGCGAGCTGACCAGCGTCTTAACTGGGGTTCATACTGCCTTCCGGTCCTTTGTTCTAGCTTGGCTGATCAATAATGCAACCTTATAAATAATAAGACCAACTTTAATAACTGTGCTATGGAACGTACGAAACTAAACCACCTTTAACCCTTTCATTTCGAATTGATTTAATCCGTCTTTTCTAAGACTAATTGCATGGTTCTATCTAATTCCTTAAGTGCAGCTCAAAAATTTGAGTGGACGTCGCGACATATCGCTTCAGCCTCACCGCGTTACGAAACTTTAGTTAACTTCGCCGCAATGAGGATTATGTCAACAAGTATTCGCTTATTCTTAGCGAACTAGACTGACTAGTCGTCTATTGTTCTCAGATAAGTACATTTTTACGTGCTACTCCCTCCAAGTATACGGGATTTTGCTCGACCACTCATTATAGATTACGGAAAATGTTTCTCAGCGTAATACCTACTCTCCCTCACAAGAAAAAAGCATTTGCTCCAGATTGAACGTTTTTTGCTATTTCATTTAATCTCTTTGTGAGCGTTGTATTTTTTTGGAGTATAACTCAGTTATAAAGCATATTATGCGCTTCTATAGACCGTCGACACGTCCAGAATAGCCAAGCCAAACGTCGCTGAAGCCAAAGCGTCTTACACAACAGCTTATTTCTATCCATTTTCTTATTAGCTTAAGACTTGTTAGTCTAAAGTTTTAATTCGCGCAACTTGTAAAGAGTCGACAGTGGGAGGCGCAAAAGGGCTGTAAAGTTCAGTTTAGAGAGTGCGAAGGGTCTTCGAACCCGCAATACTGTTTACAATAAGTCCTCTGCCCTGCTCTGCTAACGCGCTAATACGATTTCACGCTGGATTTGCGATAAGGATTTAAAGGAGCCACTTGGATTGTGAAACATCTTCCAAAGAAACTCACACACTCTTGGGAAATTACTCATTTCAATAAAACTCAATATCGTCTACTGTTTCTTAAGCTGCAAACAACAATGTTATTTTTTCTAATAGATATAATGTTGCCATTCAACTAAACTTCCTTTTTTAAATTTCGATAAAAACTGTTGTACCAATCTTGTAAGAAATTTAATAAAAAAGAAAGAAAATCTTTGTAAGCGGATTTTTGGTAAAAGCCATAGAAATTATAATCACATTAGCATCCCAACTGTGGTCGAATTGGCAAAGTAAAGCAAGTTAATGATTTCTTTGATCGTTGGCTACTTAGGAAAATATAAAGAGAAACCAAACAAAATATGTATATCATTTCGAAGGCGGATGTGGACTATCACAGTGTCGGTAATCCGCCCGCGCTCCCCGTCGGACGTTTATCTGCTTCCGTTGTTGATCCCCTTCAATCCACTCTGTATTCGGGTTGAATATCCATTCTGGATTTCAGCAGCGAGGAAATGCAGTTTCGATTTTGGTTTGGCCTGCACAACACATGCAATGGCTCTAATCCGTCTCTGTGTGCTTATCTTCTCGAATCACTCATCTCCTTTCGAGTTTGCGGAAGTCCGGTCAAATTCGCAAAAGTTTATCTTAGATTAAATAACTTATTTACTGCCCTGCTTCTTATCTAGAATATTAAGCTTATATTTTTAGTCACGCTGATAATTGTTTTCCATAAAAACTTTTAAATTTGTGACATATGTACGATTATTGATAATTACTAATCTCTTTACAAAGTTTTTACAGTCCGTTAACCGAAAATTTTCAGTTTTTTGGGAATTAAATTGCATCTGAAATTAAATAGAAAATCAAAAATAATAAAAAGTTGCTTAAAAACATAAATAAACTTTGAAACTGAATCGTTCTGGTTTCATAAAGTATAACAGCGTCAGCTATCTATTTATTATACAAAAGCTCTAAACAATATAAAAGTTAAATTTTAAAACAGTATGAGCTGGCAAATCTAAAGGATCGAGGAGTATGTGGTTCATAAGATTTTAGAAGCCACACAAGCGCGAGAAAGACAGAAAAATAAAACCTGTGTCACGTTAAAAGTTTAAGAAAATTGTAGCAATTCTGTGATAATATTTTTTTCTGTTTTCTTATATTATTCCGATCATTCCTTTTTCCATCTTTTTACAACCTTTACATAGTTTCTCACATTCTGATTTTTACCTCATTTTCTTTTTCTCAAATCTTACAGTTCTTTTTCCTGTTTATACTGGCCTCTCTTTGATTTTTCTAGACCCAGGTACAGTAACGTTGCTTTTTCTAATCCTAAGCCGCGTCTCTAGCACTTCATTGCTTTGCTGTAAACCTTCTTGCTTTTTCCGTTTTCATCTTTTTTGCTTCTTCAATTTTGCTTTCAAAGATTGCTATTAGCCTTTTCGAATTTTTTCTTGCTATTCTTCTTTTTGTTTCTGTTGAAGATTTTTCAAAATAATATAGCTTTTTCACCTCTTCTATTTCTGTGCACAATCTTTCTTCTGATTTTGCATAATTATTGTTGTTTCTTACATTCAATTCTAATTATTTCTTTTCAGATTGTGATCCTAGACGTTAAATCATCTTTGTTATTTTTTTTTGGCTTTTTGCTATCAGCATCAAGACATACTCTAATGTGTGTAAGAACGTAGAAGAGTGCATCAGAAGCAATTACAAAGAGCTTAAAAAGGATTTGTTTTTCTGAGGACTATTGCCACTAAAGATGTTTTTTACAATTGCGAGGAATTGGGCTTTTATATTTGTTGTGATCTTCGTCGTCGAAAGAGAGATAATTAGAGATTTATAGTCATCTACATAAACAATAAACATATATGATTTAGCGATGATATTCGCAATGTTTGTTTCAAATTCCGGGTGCTCATATCCTTGAATTTTTTTTTTGTTTTATCTTCTTTTTTGACTGGATATGCTAAGGATTAGCTGTTTTATTCACGTTGATTCCATTTGTCAATATTCTCATTTTATGATGGAGGTTATTTCTACTTCAAATTTAAATTACTAATCACAATTAGGTATATATTTTGACTGATTAATTAAAACTGAGCTATTATTGGCATCGTTCGATTTATTTAATTTACGATTTCTCATTGTTCTGGAATAATCATGATAGATGTGAAAAGTGTGTACTGTACTATTAATGTTTTTGTCTTTTTTTGATCCTAAATCCGTACGTGCTTATCTCGTAGAATCACTCATGTGTCTCATTTCTTTTAGTCCGAGTTTGTAGTTGATCCATTCGACGTACACGTCTCGCGATCGTTTTCGTCCGGATTAAGCTTCATCTATTGGATTGGATGTAAAATCCCTTTGCCACGTGCAAGCCCCGAATAGACAGGGTCGCTGCGTTCATGTGATTGTTGCAATTGAAGGGATTAATTATTTCGTTTCGTTCGATTCTATACAATACCGGAACTTTAAATCGCAACTTGAAAGGACGGAGATCACCTTGGCGACACATAAGCTTGAATCAGACGCACCGCTAATCTACCGATATGTTGAGCTTGCACGATGAATATACTAATAATAAACAGAAACCTGTTTCATTCGTCCATCTAATCCTAGTAATGTGCGGATTAATTCGACGCAGGATTAAGTTTTAGCCATTGGTGCGTGTTATCGTCATTTTCCAGGACAGACTCGCTATGTATGCGAGCTCCGGTGTTTCAAGCTTTTGTTTCTTAACTTTCCCATCGCTATGAAAAAACAGACAACACATGAATTGTTACCCTACAAATGCATACCTCCTGGCTACCCCGATTCCATTCTAAAACCACTAAATTGCTAAGAATTAAGCTCCACATCTCAAACTTTTTACATTCTTCACTATTCCGTCATAAATTTGTATAAATATCTCACACCCAACCGTATAATCTCCGTCGACGAAATATGCAAAGCAGATTTGGAGAATGCAAGGGGTTATACACTAAAAGAGGCATTATCTTATGAAGAATGCTTTTAATTTAATCTAAGACAAGAGAAAGAAAAGGAACTTTGTATCTTGCTTGATTTATAACGATTTTCGAATTGTTTAAGACGACTTAATTACATCTCTCATTTTACGAGACTGTTGTTATTTAATGATTTTTGTCGACTAGACCACGATACAGTAATGGATGATTATTAGAATTGTACTCCGAATCTAGTCGGATATGATACCATGTCGCATCAAGATAGATTCCGAGTGTTGTGTTTCATTTTTTCTTTAATATTTTATCCCTCGTGAATGTTAATCCCACGCAGGCTTAATCCTCTACTTCCCGTCTCAAAGCAGGAGGAGGCCAGAGTCCCTCTAATCCGAGCTTCCTCTAATTCCCTATCCCTACCTTCAGCTTAATCCAGCTTTAACTGGCCTACTATTGCTAGCCGAGCTTACTATATCTCGTCGATGAATGTCTATATGAGAGGAGTGTATGCCATATGGGCAACGAGAGGCAGGCAGACTGCATATCTACCTGATCCAACTGCTGAATGTTTTTGGGTCGAGCTGTACCGGGCTGCAGCCGTTTCATCAATCATGAGCAGATAATCTGCTTAACGCCGCACAATCCGCTTCAATCCCAACGACGAGAAGGGCGCAGAGGGAGAGGACGGACGGTAACCTCACGGGCCATGGATAAGCCGCTAGCAACGTCGGCGGCGGCAACCTCTGCGGCTCAATTCGTCTAAACACATCTCGTATAAATAACCTTCAAAAGATGGAAATCGGAAATCGCAAACTTTACTAAAAAGCTCGTGAGCTTCATCCTTATCCCTATTATCTGGTGAATTTTTCATAACGAATCGCGGTATAAAAATAACACTTTTTATGTTACGTTACGCACCTGACCACACATAACAAACAGTTAATGTAGCTTTTTAAATTTTCATCCAAAAGAGCAGCAAAACCAACGTAAGACGATTTTTTTTTTAATTATTTATTTGCATAAGTATTTGTTCTACGATGTTATTATAACCTACTTGTAGTTATTTTGATTGTCAATAGATATTCTTACCTGGGGCTTTGACCGCCGCATCAAGCTCTTCTTTTAAGGATGGCGAGGAGAGTGTGTTATCTAACGGCGGTGTTGGTTGCGGCTGGGGTGGTGTAGAACGATGTTCGCTGGGCTCCCTGCTAGGCCCTGTCGTTGGAGCAAGATTTGGAGGTGACGGTGGTTTACAATTTCTCGTCAATGCCAAAGCTTGGCTCTACGACAAATAAATCAACAGATTAATGCCTTGCATGAAATGAACAACGTACAAATCTGGCCGGTTGACTAGTCTATTGCGACCGCGTTTAATCTGGGTTAAGTGGGGTCAAAAAGCATCTGAATTCCTGAACATTATATTTGTCTGACATTCGACTAACTACTGCTAAAATCAAATTGCCCAATTTAATCTTTTTCAATCAATTAACATGATTTCAAGCACTTATGTAGTTTTTATTATATTAGATATTGTTTTGCTTAATAACGGCAAAACTAATATTCTGTAAATAATAACCCTATCGTTTATTCTTCCCCTAGCTAATGCACTTTCTCTACAAAACAACCGGCTCAGATATAAGAAGATCTAACAAATCTGCATGACTCATAATTCTTTTAATCCGTATATAACAAGCATTTGCGTGCCGGTTTTTTAAGCCCGTCTTCAGAATTAAATAAGCTCATGAACTTCCACTGCTCCATCATTACTTGCACAAATAAATCTCCCCTAGAATGTCTAATCCATGCTAATTTAAAAACAAAAAATTCTTGAAGCACTTCTCTAACATCTGTACCTGCTTTTGCTGGCACTTTACAAATCTCTAATAACTTTTGAAAAGAATGTCGCTCGCTTTCATAGAGAAAACAAAATTGAGACTGAGATCGAGAAAAAGCTTATTAATGACAATTTAATAAAATGTAGTAAGAAACTATGAATTTGTTTATTTTTTATTTACAATTTAATTCACGCACACACAACAAGATAAAAATAGTCCTCACTTTTCACAAACAAGGAAACCACAAATATGATATTTAATCTATAAACAACTTTCGTCAGCAGTTTAAGTCATCAGATTTTCCAACCAAATCCAAAAAAATAGGTGTTTTACAAAATAAATGATCACTGACTGTCTACAATGTTTTTCTCAAAATTATCATAAATTGTGTGCTGACCTGTGTGCGCGTATAAAAATATATGTCCGATTATCGCTGTAAAAAGGTTAGCCAATTTGCGAATAATGATGTAATTACTGGTAAATATGTGAGGATTTCTTGAAGGAAAGGCCAAGCATGTGTTTTCCTAAAACCATCAAACGACCACTATCCATTCATTTCGTATCGCATTAATTAGTCGAGAATTTATTCGGCAAATCAAACCATCCTGTGATTCAATTTCCTGCTCAAAAGCACTGATCCACTGGATTTGAATCAAACTCAAAACAAGACGCGTCACTTATGCATTAGCAACATTGTACATTTAATTACTGCTACTTAGTAAGTTTATTTCAATAAATTGTTATACGGCTATTACCAGTAATCAATAATAATTACTACAAAGTGTGTACTTTAGAATAGAGTATTTTTTAAAAATGTGCGTATTTTTATGAGGAATGAAAATTGTCGCTTATTCTACACTGAGTATCATCCAAATTGTGATCATAATTGAATTTGTTAATTACACAAGAGTTTTAATTACCTGAATAAAAACACATTTGCGTATTTAATTCTTTTTGGAAAAACGCGATACAGTAAAGAACAAGGAGAGCAAATTCACCAAAATATTTTGGTTATAAGAAATTCAATTTTAGAAGGGTAAAACGTCAGCATGATGACTGACTATTGCACGAGGTAAAAGAAACGTCTATAGACATTCTTGTGTTCTGATGGGGATTTATTCACTAGTTTTCGAAGGACCATGTAGAATTATATACAACAAAGAAAAGTGAGATAAGCAAGCTGCAGTTGAGGTACTTTCTCTATTACTCTTAGTCTAGTAGTCTAGTCTCTGGTATAGTCTCTAGTGGTCTCGTCTTCAACATAGGGTGTGGGGGTGAGGCATTCTAAAGCTCATGTCGTAACATCCTGTGTGCTTGTATGTCTTAGCATTTTTTAATTAAAGCAAGCATTTACTTAATAACTTGCGTTAGCTCCAGCTTAAGGAACAGTGCAAATTTCACCACAATCGGTTCAGTAGTTGTAAGTGTGACAACCTGGTACACTGTTACACAATGTGGTGCCAAAAAAACAACAGCTTAATATTCTGATCAAATCTAAATCAAAGACCAAAGTCTTTGTTTACAAATCCGAGGAAAAAGTAAAAATTAATAAGATTTAGGTGATCGTATAAAAGCTACTAAACTGCAGTTTAGTAACAAAATACTGCAAAATAACAAAAATGTATAAAAGTTTAACCAAAAAGCTTTGAGAGGGTTTTTAGTTGTATTCTTACATAACTGTGTTAGTCTTAATCTCAGTATTGTTGTCTATATAAAATTAATAAATGTTTGATTTAATTAAGTTAAGTTTAATTTAAAAAATCAATTACTGATTAGATCGTCGGATGCGCAAACTACCCTAGATAGCCGTGTGATTTAAACGATTCATACGGTAAGCAGCAGGATTTACCGGTTACTTGTCGGAGGCAGATTGGGTCTGAAATGTTGAAGGACTATTAGTAGCAGGATAAATGATCAAGAGTACAATCATCAGTGGTACCTTCTGCATTTTTGGCAGCCTGTCTATAGGCAGTCGTCAGGTCGATGCTCCTATTCTGGCCCTGCATACTTACACAACTGCTGGCACTTTTTGCACACTGTTTCGTAGAAGATAAGCTTTGCCGTTCGTCCTGTCACTCATGTTCTACCAAAACTAAAGCAGATTCCTAACGTCTGCCTCTCTGCAATCTCATTTTTCAGCCGAGAAGTGGAATTTTTATTTTGTTTTGTAAAGTGCATATATGTACAAGCCATCTTTTTAATTAAGCATCTTTACACTATAAATAGAAACAATTTAAAAAAATTGATCAAATTGTGGACCCAAAAAATCTTTTAATTTTGAATAATTGTAGATCTCCAAATACTAAATATTGCCTAAATTTAAAAAAAATTTGAACGTGAATTAATTTACGCAAAAATTCATTGATTTAGCACGAGATTGCTGTATTCTATTAAAAAACTTGGTCTAACCGCAAAAAGATTATGTTGTGTAAAAAAAGTTAAATTAAAAGTGACACAAAGTTAGAACTAGTTGAACAATATTCGCTCAAAAACATTATAATGAAAAGTATCCGAATCAAAATCTCGATCAGTGTTTAAATTGAAAACGGAATTATCTAGAACAACAACAAAAAGCTCGGTGTTTGCTTTTCTTGAAACATTCTTTATTTAGAATAGTTACGGATTGTTCCTTGATTGGATAAAAAAATATCTTTAAAGCTGCTATTGTCGTTCTTTTATTGATTTTTTATGTAAAGTAAATAAGATTTTTTTGCATTGTAATAATTTATTTCCTCGTGCCTTCACAGACGAATTATTTCTGTAATTCAATGTGAAAAAATATCATTTTTGAATTGATACTTTTCAGAAAAGGTCAATATCCAGAAATCTTTACCCAATTATATTGATTGTTGTAATTTTTCACTATTATCTATTCTCAAAATTGGCAAGAAGCGTATTAGTGTTGTCTCATTAGATAATTAATTTTATGTGTAATAAAAATTATAAAAATTATAGAAAAATACAACAAATTGTTTAATTTAAAACCCAAACATATGTGTCTAACACAAAAAACCTTTTATATATCAAATGCTTGCAAAACACTAGGATATATAACATAAAACACTGCCAAAATATACTGAGAAATACACAATGTATACAGGGTGTATAATATTAACATTAATCATAGATAGCTTTGAAAAAAAACGATTGTTTTGGCTTGATTTAGCTATTTTATTACATTTTTAGTACCGGTAAGCTAAGCCGGAATTGCACAACTGACATTGACATTTTAGAGCACAGTGCAGCTGGCATTTGCACCATTTTCTAAATATAAAATAAATTTTAATAATTTAAAAAAAAAACAAAAAGTTTATTAAAAAATATATATTTCTTATTTTACATCACTCAAAAACAATAACACAACCTAATTAAATTGATATGTTCAAATTTACAAAAATCCCTGCGCTATTGCGTAAGCGACTTTATGATTACGTCAAATTGATACCGGCTTTAGTATGAACCGATATAACACCTGCTACCAAAAAAACATAGCTACTTTTCAATGTTAATATTAAACACCCTGTACTTAAAAAATACATTAAAACATGCTACTTTTCCAATTAAAATACAGAAAGACAAAAAATTTTTAATATAAAAATAGTAAACCAAACAATAGAGAAATAAAATAAGATTTAAGAAATCAAGAGAACAACTGTATCTGTAAACTTAAACATATTTCGTTCTTGTTGGAACTCCTTAGTAAGTCGCATAGATTCTTATTTGAAATGACAAATTGAGGCTTATATTTATCCAAGTGCCAATTACTTCAGTAATATGGTAAAATTAGCGAAACCCATTGGAAGAGCTAACCTTACATTAATCTATATATATAAAAGAAAGTCTGTTAGTGACTCCACTTATAACTCAAGAACGGCTTTACCGATATGGTTGAAAATTGGTGAGGTGGTAGTTTAGAGTAGTTTAGAGGTACTTTTTATTCCAGAAACCACCCTCTAAAAGAAGGGTTAAATCAAAATTAGAATTGCGATGTCGGAAACGTTCGGTGAGGCTCGGCAAATTACCGTTCCAAATAAATCGATCCACTCCCTCACCACCAATCAAAGTCGGACCGTGCGTTTACATGTAAAGCCGGCCACTGACGATCCAACGCGCCAACGTCGCAGTACGACTGTGGCGTTGTATCTTGGATCGTCAGTGGCCGTCTTTAATCGTCTTCCATGAGACAACTTCCCATATAACAACTTTGGGTGAAAGTTTGTATGGATAATTATGATGACTGGATTTGAATGAAAAGAATAGAATACTTTTTATTAACAAAGAGATAAAAAGAGGTGGGATAAGAACAAAAAATGACAAGTACCAATATTAGTATGATTTTCAAAGACTTAGGTTTGTTTATTTTAAAAATAATATCTATGTTTAAATCCGAAATTTTAGAAGTAAAATATTATCATTCCTTGATAGGGCGGAAAGAGGGCAAAATGTCTAAAGATTGATGTAGTTTTCATAATTTTTCCCATAAATTGCCTAAGTTCTCAAAAAAAAATAAATAGTTATGTTTCCTGCTTTCTAAAAAATTACTCTTAGGAGGATGAAAAGAGAGTGTTCTAGGGATAAAAATGTAAGAAAACGATATGGGTATTTTTGAGGAATTTCAGGTCGTTGATCTTGAAAATGATATTTAAGTTAAAGAGGGTTGTAAAATGAATGTGA
This sequence comes from Lagria hirta, assembly GCA_947359425.1. Lineage (NCBI taxonomy): Eukaryota > Metazoa > Arthropoda > Insecta > Coleoptera > Tenebrionidae > Lagria > Lagria hirta. The sequence continues at coordinate 4,049,766 of OX375799.1, forward strand.
TAAAGGTAATAAATGTGAATAATTAATTTGGATATCATTTTTATAGTTTTTGGGGTCGTTTATTTTAAAAATCTATATCTATTTATGACCGATTTGGCTGAAAATTGGTGGAGTGGTTGTTTAGAACCAGTAGCCTAACAAAGAATATTTTTTATTCCATTCCGTGTGACGTGACATACAATATAAAACGTAAACGCATCTGACATAATAACAAAACAAATGACAAAAAAATAAAAATAAAAAATAAAATAACAAAACTAAGGCGTAACAAAGTTCGCCGGGCCAGCTAGTATAGATTAAAGAACAAAATATAGAATAAAATACTATAAAAAATCAAATACGACTAAGAAAAAATTGTAAACACAAAAAAAAAGAAGCTGGAAGAGAAAAAAAAAGTAATAAATAGAAAAAAAGAGGAAGATAAAAATGTAGACTTAAAGTAACCACTGAGTGAATTATTGTTATTATTAGATAATAAAGTCTTAGAGAAAAGTTATGTAAATTTAAAACTTGGAGTATTGTGCTTTTTTGCCACTTTATCTTTAAAGTCGAGATTCAGGAAGTGGTGACATTCAGGTGACAGCTGTGGAACGCTTCCATGTTGGTTTTTTCTCGCTCGCATGATATAATTTGCTTAAGCTAAAAAATAATAATTTGAAAACTTAAAATATATTTCCGGTAATTTAATGTCTGTTGATTCGGTTATTTCGTTTAATATGTGAGTATTTTTTGCGGAAACAGTGGTCGCTTCAATTCAGGATGCCGAATTATGATTATAGATTATCCTGAAATATAGCAATAGGTATTGATTTAATTGATAGAAATTGACAATTATGCGGTTTGTAGTACAGTTTGGGGTTGAAATAATTTTGAATTTTGTATTTGTGGTAGCGTTCAAATTGCAGTTAATCTTCCGATAACTGGCTCAACAAATGATATCAGTAGAGGAAGATGAGACGTTGTGAGAGGATTTGATGACAAGGATGGAGTATTATCATAATTAACGTGCTATACGTACCAAATTATTAATTACGTATAACCAGTTTCAAACAAAATAAATTCAAGTCAATTGACATAGTAGTCCCAGCTTAAATACAATTTTTAATCCAGTGACCGGTACAGGAGACCGGTGTAATCATTCATGTATAACGCCCGGAAGGACATGATGTTTTTTACCTGACTGTATTTCCCACCTGTAGCACCCTATTCAACCACCCTCGCTTCGCTTTCACGATACTAATAAAACCGTTTACTTATGAGTTTTGGGTAGGTAGTCGATTATTTATACACAAATTTCTTCAGACCCAGAGAGTTACCCTTTTATCTACTATGTAACACTATTCACGCCCAATTTACGCAAAACATCACACATCATCGAGACAATAAACTTTTAAAAATGCCTATTGGCTTGCAGATTTATTTTTAAAATGTCCAAACTCCAAATGTTGTTCACATGCCAACAATATAACAACTAATTCAGTAGGTATTCAAAAAATTACTCATTAATTGTACAAAACTGAAATTTTTTTAATGCCGAAAATGTTTATTTAATAAAAATTCGCATTATTATATGAAACATCTTTTCATAAACCAATATTAGGTTGTAATTTTCAACAATCAATAATTCAACAAAAACATCATATCGTCGGTTTAAAGCCGTATTGTAATTCCAAATTTTAAGGTTTTGGTGTTAATCAATTTGCATTTTGGTTTTTTTCATTGGGCACAGACATAGTAACTCCAACTCACACTTAAGTATTATAAATTTGAATTTAAAATTGAGGTATTTAGTTACACTTATTGAAACTTTAAATTGAGGATTGTCAAAAAACTGGTTTTTGAAGAGACAATAAGTGCGCTTTAGAACGACGATATATTTAGCAAAAAAGCTTGATAATTCTGAAATGTGATACATATAAATATAATATAATATAATCAATGGAGGTGTCATTTAAGATTTCAGAAGAAAAGAAATTCCATGTAATGTGACAAAGCATAAACGTCTGCTCTTATCAATAATAATAAATAACTTGAAATTAGAGCATACATAAATTTGCGTGGACTATCAAGAGACACTTGCCTATCAAGCGGCGATCAAGTTTCAAAGGACCTCCAAACCGGACGTCGGACACAGGGCTACCAAGCTTCAAAAATAAACATCAAGGCGATTTCTAGATACTCATTATTATTTTTGCTGTCGCGCAAAGCTCTTCGAAGTTAAATTATCTATTTCGTCTAGTCAGATAGACTGCGATTTAATTAATTTATTACTATTTATTATTCGTAGCAATTCGGCTATCGCAATTTCGGGCGAAGGCGCTCATTAAATCTGTCAAAATGTCATGTTATGTTTACAGACCAATTTTGGTAAATAGAAATAGAAAAAAACTTTCAACTTCTTGACAAATTTTGTTCCAAAAAACATCTTTATTTTTGTTACTTCTTCTTATTTTTAACGATTATGAATGATAGCCACTGCCATAGAACATCAGATAGAACAATTTCACTAAAATCTATAAAAAATATTTATCTTTGTACTGATCTATTGACTTTTGCTTAGAAGAACTTGGTTAGTTTAAGAGTTTGTACAAATCTTTAAGAAGTTACAACGCCTTAAGAACTGAAAAAATTGTATAAATGAGAGATAGTTTTTACAAAAAACCCAACATAATGACTCATTGGATTCAAAATTAAAGAAAAACGTTTTCGTTTTGTTAATTTTCAGTGTTAGAATCATGCGACTCTATAGAATCGGTAGAGAGCCTAATAGTATAATCAGGTGAAGAATACGCTCGATAAATCTTTAGATCTACATATTTAAAGATTTAGGAGTTATTTTTGAAACTTCTGGTATCAAAAAAGTATGAAAATTTCTAGTATCTATCCAGGTCATAATTATCACTACAATCTCTTCCTAGAGCTTTTTCAAATTGCGCCTTCAAGCAGCAGAAGAAAACAGCAAGGTAGAAAATTTATTGAGAAGCTAATCCTTGGTAAAATTGATTGCACAGCTCTAGTAGCGTCATTAAAATTTCTAGTTCTAGTTCTTTCTAACCGTCAGGAATATTAAAATGCAGTTTCTTCTAATAGATTTCTTTTAGTTTTTTCAAAAAAATTATAAATTTTTAGATAAACAAAAAATACTTTTAATTAATTAATAAATTAATCTAATAAAAATAAATAGATTAATATATTCTACCAATTTAAAAACCAAATTAGCTTCTAAAACGAGTTTTAATGTATCGCCAACTTTTGTTAATCTTTACAAAAACTATAAAGCTTTTGATTAGTTTGTGAATTAGCTGTTACTTAAAGATTTATATAGCACAGTTTTATTATCCATAAAGAGTTTTTAATAACCTCTCATTCTCAAATGTTCTTTTAGCCATCATAAAGACATCTTTAAGATAAAACAAAACTAAAATAATTTAAGCTGTCAGTACCATACTTGAAAAAGCAGCTTCCGTTATCAACTTCCAATCCGATCTGAGAAAAAGTAGAAATAAAAAAAACCTTCACTAGTTTCATATTTTTATATTCAAAATAATTCTTTATCGTCATGTTCACCCGCTTTTTTGTCTTGTTCGTTTTTTTTGTATAGATTTATTAATAATTTGTTTATATGTTGCGTCAACATATGTTTCAGTTGTCAGTATTCTTGTTTCTTTAACTGTCAGTTAAATTGTTTTGAAAAAAACTGATTCTTATATTAGACTTAAATCTTTATCAATTTCAGCTTCTCCTAAATCTCACAGCTAAAAAATATTCTTCCTCGTCAGCTACATCTTCTAACAGCTATAATGCAAACCAACTGCACAATATTTTTCTTCTGATATGAACCAGAACAAGCTTGATCCACTGATTTCAGTTAGATTTTTTTTTAAACTTTTCTACTTTGAGAATAAATATATTTTGAAGTTCATGTGTCATCCAAACTTTGATGCTTAATGCATCATGGAAAAGTGTACATTTGGAAAAGATTATGGGTATTTAGTATCTCTAAGAACCAAATAAATATAACTGTGTTTCTTGATATTTTTCATTCAAAATGAAGATGTGCCTACTCTTTATGAAGTTTAGCTACATTAGTTGCTGATTGATATAAAGTTGTTGATGCTCTAAAAAACAGCAAATCCATCTCATTAATAATTTGTAAAAAAAATCTTGAAAATGTTGAAAAAATCTTTGCGGCGTAATCTTTTTTGCTACATATTTGTAAATGTCAATTATTATGCTGCAGTTAAAAGTTGTCTATCCACCTAGAGCTGCCCAAAAAGTAGTTTCACTCGGCATTCTTGCAAAATTTTTTGCTGAAATTGGTACATCTTTACTGCTCAGTTGGAAAAACCACTTATGGTGGTTTCCATTTCTAGATATTATAATCTCCGCAACTTCCGTATGTCGCGTTTAACTAAATTTGAGGCCTTTACGATCAGTCTATGAATCTATACTTCTATAAGATGCAATTATATCTATCAATTCCGGCCAAAGAATAGCTTATGAAGCTTTCGAAATGTCAAAGTTGTTCTGCAAAATAGCGTAACTTTTGATGGTGTAATTTTCAAATGTAGCAAGCTAGGCTGATCAAAAAGCCTAAATAGCTCTTGACAATGTTGAACAAAAGCACAAAAAATTGCTACAAAAGTTTTCAAAGAATACAAAGAAATTGCAAAGTGATGTTTCGGTAAAGTCATCTATGAAAATGCGTCTTTAAAAGTATTGAACTGCTGTTCATTAATTGTTTAAGAGTTTTAAAATGAAAAGTAAATGAAAATCTTGTCTCAAGTGTCTCAGTGCACTAATTACGTGCATTCACCATTTTTCCTCAGACAAAAAATTAAAGAAAAAGTGGCAAATTGCTTTAAAAACAGAAAAATCTAATAGTAGATATTTGTCTGTGTGCAGCAATCACTGCTTGCCATCAGTTTTTTGGCCCCGTAAGTACATATTTACGAGACAAGAGGTCAAAACAACACCCAAAATAATATGTCCCGCTATCACAATTTTTTCCCTTTTTCCAAGACTGTTATGTCTAATAAGTATAAAGGAGACGTGCCGTGGCGTGTCTAGTCTAGGCGGTGTTTATGCGTCCACTTAAATGTATCTACTTTCTATTTGCTAAATTTGCTAAAAACAGATAACGATATTTTGCAAAAGTTTGGCATAGTTAATGTATTTTATTTTATGATAATTCAGAAACCAAAACATATTATTCCTTATATGGAATACATCATGTGGTAACTTTTTTAAATAAAATTATTCTTTATTACATGTATCGGGACTATTTTGCTTAAACAAAAGTTTTAAAAATATCTGGTCTTAAAACTGTGTCAACTGCCCTATTTTAGTTATAATATAAAAACATGATGGGGTTTTAAAAATTTGTATCAGAGATTCAATTTATTATTTAAAATTATGGAATTTTCTGTTTTGGTTTAGCTATTATAGTCATCTTTTCTATGTGTAAGGTTTTAAAATACATTAATTGATTGTATTTTTATAAATTATGCAGTTTTGTAAATAAGTAAAGGACGTAAAGAAGGTAATACCGTATTATTAATAATAATTAAAAACAAAATAAATCAAAACTGGTTTGTATTAAAGCATTGGTTTAGTAGCTACTACTTTTCTACAAATAGCTGAGTGTTGAACCAAGTGCTATCGGAATTTTAATATTTGTAAATTAGTAGGATTACTAGGAAAAGAAACAACGATAATCGAAATTTTAGGCTCAAATTGTGCGTAAATCAAGAAATTTTAATATAAATGGAGATTAAATTATCTAAAACTAAGCTAATTAAATAAAAATCAGAGTAGATAAGTTAAACGTTTCAAAGATTAAAAACAGATAAGATAAATGCAGAATTAAGCTTAAGCATTAACATTTCTTCATTTAGCTTTAGAAAGTTAAAATTACTTTTAAATGTAAAATTTGTAGTAATGCTTAACACTAAACCAAATATTATCTTAAGCTAATAAAAACTAGCAAATAGCAAAAATGTGCTAGTGCTTAAAACTAGATAAACTTAATCATTTAAAAACAATTTGTATTGAAAAAAATATACTATGTATTACTTTTGATATCTTTAATGAAATTACTCGCAAATGCATGTTTTAATATCATATTAAAGGTATATTTCAAATAATTATTTTTGATCGTGTGACACGTTACAAAATTTGGAAAACGTCAAAAAAAAATACTAAAAGTAAAAAAAATAACAACTTATAGAAAACTCCGAAAGTTAAAGAACAGAATGAATAAAAATTTAATCAAAAGAAAAGATATCAATAACGGTCTTATTTAGTGGCAAAACTCAAGTTGCAAAAATAAATATAAATAAATAGCACTTTTTGACATTTTCTATTATAAAAATTCAGATACAGCATGTTTATCATTTAAATAAATATCTACCATAAAATTATATATATATTTTAAAACAGACAACTGAAAACTTTTTGAAGCAAACTCTAAATATATGTATATTTAAAATCATTTTTGTAACACGAGTGTTTATTTCTAATATTAGTAACACTTGTAGGAAAGGAAATGTCGGAAATTGTTTTTTTTTGTCTTTGATGAAAGTGAGGCCAATTCTCACCGAAACGTTGACGATAGTTACTAATATTTGAAATTTGTAAAAGGAAATAAATATAAAGGTGTTTATGTGAGATAAAAGACAACTGCACCTGACGAATGATAAAAATATGAAAACAAAGATTGACATAGGAATTTAATTGAAAGGCACAGAATATGATACTAATAGTAATAGTGTCACCAAATAAACAACAACATTAAATATCAGGTTTCTGCAAACTTAAAAGCTGACTACGTAGAAGTAAAATTATGGCAGAATTTGAAAAACGCTGATTGTCATGTTTTCCCAATAAGAATACTGCTTGATAATAAAAACCACTATACATAGTATGTCCCCGGATTAAGTTTACAAGAGGAAAAGAAATTTTAGTTTTAATTTTGCAAAAAATTACAAAAGAATAACATTTTTCGTTTAATTTAAAATAAATAAATCTGCAATTAAAACTTTAATATCAGTACTGATCTGGTCGCTTAAAATAAACTTTTTCATATTTTTATGTACATCAATTTTGTAAACGTATATAACTAAAAGTAGGCTTTGGATTTAAAATGTCAAATATTACGTTAGTGTCAGATATAATTAAAAATAGTGAGAATTGGATAGTCAAAAATGTTAACATTGTAACAAAGTATATACTTAATTCAATGTTAAAAAATATTTAGTTATTTTTTTGATTTTAAGATTACAGCCTGACAATATTAGGGCTGTAATTATTCATAGCTGATTTATTTATTTTGAGTTAAGCAAAAAATGTTATTCATTTGTCATTTTTTTTGTAAAATTGAAAATAAAGTTTTTTAGCCTCTTGTAAACTCAATCCGGAGACATACTGCATATAAAAAATCCAAATTTTGTATACAAAAAGTTGACAAATTTATAATATTTAATAAAAAAATTATTCCAAAAACCGAAAGCAGCAAAAAATTCAGGAAAAATCTTAAAAGTAGACAACATATTTATAATTTTTTAAAGCAAATTGGATGACATGATGAAACTATATGCAGGATAAGCTTTTCTATGAAAATGCATTGAAATTTTATACCTATAGAGAAAAATTTCGACGTTTCCCAATTTGAAAATGTTTCTTGTCAGAAATCTATGACTAACTGTCATTTTGATTTGTGGCTATAACTTTTTCATTATTAAAATTAGAAACAAAGCTTAAAGGAAAAAGTTGGAGGAAATTTGACGACTAACACAACAGATAAATTAAGTTACTAAATTAAATTAAATGTTCACATGCCAAACATAAAATACTCACCTTGTATAATATTGTTGAACATAAACAAACATTTTTAATTATACAAAAAAAATTCTATTTGATGTAATGCAAAAGTTTATTAGGATTTATTTGAAAGCTGTTAAAGATTTTGCAGCAATAATTGATTTATTATTGCAAAAAAAAAGAATTAAAAAAGTGCAACAAAATTGCGAAAATTACTTGAAAAACCGGCTAATTAAGCCATTTCATGCTCGGATACAAATTATGCATTAATAATTATAACTGCAAGTTTACATTGAATAAAGACAAATAATTTACCTTAGTTACATCAAAGACATGATTATTAACTATCAGTTGATTTTCTAACGATGTCCAATAAATGCAATTAAGCTAATAAATTGCATAAAATCATCAGTAAAATTGCTTTAGATGGGTGGATTTAAAAAATTTTTTTGCTAAAAATACAATTAATTAAAACATAACAAAAAAGAGGATTATCTTTAAATCTTTTAGCCTTCGGTTTTAATTATTGGGGATAAATTAGTTAAATGCTTATTAAAACCCCATTTTACGGCAATTCTAATCAAATTTTATCTCTGAGTTAATATTTGAAGGATTCATTGATAAACATTGCAGGGATTTATCGTGGTTAAATAACAGAAATAAAAATTGGAGGGATTGGATGAAAATTAGAATAACCTCTAGGAGGTTACAAGATTAGATGGAACGATTAGTATAAACCTATTAGTCATAAAGTTAATGCTTTATTTAATGACAAGCTTATGAGTTTGGGTCTCTCCCAGGTACCTGTATCAGGTAAAATTCACAATAGGAATTCTCTAGGAACAAAAGATTTTTGTAGTGGGTGCTTTTTTAGAAAAAAAAATTTCAAAATCACACATGCAGTGATCTAGATTTGGGTTAGGTGGGCTAATTTCGCGAATTATCTTGTGATGATGAGGTTTGATTTATATACAGGCAATATAAATGTAAAACAAACTGATAAAATGAGGTAGATTGCAGCTCTCAATTTAATTAATTTATAAAAAAAGTAATCTGTGATTTTTGATTATTATTATGATTGGTAAGTAAATAAAAATTACCTGTGTAGCAACATCGGCGAGTGGAGCACCCTTGGTGTTTGCGGCAACCCAGGCTTCTGCGAAGGTTTCCATCGCACTCCTAAAGTCCATCGTTTTAATTAAAAAAAATTATTAAAGGAAAATAGTTTGAGTAAACATCAAAAAACATATTCTCGGACGTTAACAGTGACGGCAACGTGACTGAGCGTCAAAACGCGCGGAAGTGTAGCACCCAAACCGTTCGAGCGCGCGGAAACAACTGAATGGAGAGCTTTGAGCACGCACGCTGCTACGCTGCAAGCCTGCGAACAAGCGCTTTTAAAGGTAACTTCATGAGCGCTAAGCTCGGAGCCGGAGTATCCGGAGAGTCCGGAGAAGTCCGCGGCGGTGCAAGAGCACACAGAAGATCGGGGTAGATCGCACCACCCCTTTGCATGCGCTCACCGCGAAAACACTCTTTATTCCTTTAAAAAACGATCAACTCCACACTTTTTCTTAATGAATATGGCCGGCCCACTAGCCAACCAGCATCATCAACTCCGGGAAGATTCCCCGATGATACCTTTCAATCATCCGTCTAACTCTTGAAATCTCATCGCTCGACATCGCCGAAAAGTTTCTCTACTTTTTCAGACAATTAGTGACGCTTTTCTTGAAAAGTTTTGGCCATTTGGGCGCTTGCGCCCACACAAGCAGAGGAGCGTCGAGACGCTCAAATGAATAGATGTGTAGGCGGAGTTCCGTCGTTGGGATAGGCGGTTCTGAACAGAGGTATGTCCCACCCGCAACAAAGGGTTCAAGCAAATTATTCATCCCTACAGATTTCCGCATAAAATAAAATAAGCTGCTTTAATGTGATGCACACGACGGGTCCCACATGCGTCTGAGTTTTCTTCTATGTACAATACCTTCTTCGCCCAACATTATCGCTTTTCTATGATAATTTTACAACTTGAGTGTCTTACTGATACAATCTTACCAAATTTTATCTAATCGCAATTTACATATGACACGAACATGTATCCTCTATTGAAAAATTGATAACTGAATTTGCAACTCCTCATTTCTCCATCAATGCCTTTCATTATGCACCATCCTTCTCATTTACATCAAAAAATAATTTACTCAAACCAATTATTACTTAATCTGGCTAATACTTCATCCACGACAAAACAACACAATTATTTTTTTTTGCGATTTGCTCTAATATTCGAATTACCTTCATATTTATTTAAGCTTTCCACTGCATGTTGATTTTATTTGAAAATCACATATTTGCTTGAAAACATATTTTTTATCATTCGGAAAAGTGATAATGGATAAACATAGGTTTGAATTTTACGCAGCAAAATGAGTTTGTAATCCATTTGGAGCAAAAAAACGAGTAAGAGCTAAATAGACTAAAAATAAAACCACATTTTTATGAAAATATAAATTTATTTTGTTGCTACTCTGCCTGTCTGGCAACGCAGAGGTTACAAAGGGAAGTCTGGGATAACATGGAAGATAAGGACACTTACTACACGATCATAATTATTAACAGCAAAATAACCGATAATCCAGTGTTTACCGTAGTTTACCAATTTTGGATATTTGCACCGATTTTCGCTAACACAGTTCAAAAATTGTTGTTCTTGTAAAAATTACCACATTTTATTTTTTTATTAAGACGTTAAATATCTTATCATGATTTAATTATTAGCAAAAGATAAAAACAAGTTTTAAAGAATTTCTGATGACGCAGAAGAGGCTGTAGACATCTAGTATGGCCAGACAAATATTTTTTAGTAACAGATTCTTGTCTCATTCGGCTAGGTTTTGAAAGCACTATCTTTAACTATCGGACTACTGAGCGATATAGTTTGAAATGTGCAGTGTTTGATAGTTTTAACATGAAAGCTGAGTAAAATTCATTCGCAAAATTGATGAGCATAAACTTATTTATTGTCTGTAATCCCTTTGTATATTTCTTCTCGAAATATGTATTATAAAACTTAAAATGATAGAAAAAATATTGTCAAAGGCATTAACAGTGCTATACTGCTTAGAAATGTCTTAAACACTTCTAAAGCAGTTACAAAACGCATTTACTATTTCTTGCAAACCTTTTTTTATTGAATAATTGCAATTTTGTATTTATTTGAAATATAAGATAAAGCTCTTCAGCAAGAATAATTTTGCCAAATAATGTGATTAAATAGCTTTTTTTAACATTCTCAAGCTTTCAAACTGAGTACATTAGTGAGCATAATATTGACAGCACAAAATTTGCAAAAAAGTCGTGTAATAATAGACGTTTGTGGTTATCGTTTTGTCAAAATGAGTGATTCGGATTTATGGTCACAATCTTCACTAGCTGAACATCATTTGGACACCAGTCACCAAATTTGTCTTAATGAATCTTCTTTGATTTGTTAATCAAGGTTTTTATATGACAGAAAATTGTAAACCACCTAAACAACTTTAGTATGGAGTCTGATCATTATCTCTCAAACGTTTGAAACTCCTTGTTTACGAACACTTTTTTGTTATGTACACAAAGCGTTTTCGTTCTTTCCGCCGCTTTCTCTTCCGCTGCCTCTACCACTTTCTCTAGTATAATTTTGTTCTTAGTGTAGTTCACAAGTTGAGCTACCGTGCTTATTTTTACCTCTACTTATTTTCTAGTTATGATGACGTTTGCACGTACAATTTTTTTAGAATATTTTGATACTGTCTTTTTTGAAAAATGTGAATTTTTCAATTTTTTATTGTTAAAAATAATAAAATTTTTTTTTTATAATATATTTTTCTAAAGATTGTACCAGCGTTTGTAAAGCCGAAAGATTTTGTTCTTTTTCAGAAGTATCTTAAAATGCCAGGAGAGTTGGCAACGCAGGCAGTTACTCATATACGCAGTAATTATTGCCTGGACAGATATTAATGCATTTTATTTGCATTTGAGCATTTATTTATATATTTCAATATTTAATAACATTGAAATACAACAAAAAATTATGTCAGAATAAAACATGCGTTTAGGTCAAATCAGGTTCAGGCTTCAACTTAGTTCAAGTCAAGTCGGGTATAAACTTCAAATTGGGTCAGGTCAAGTCCTAAATTAGCTCAGGTCTATTCAAGTTTAAGCTGCTAAAAAAAGCAAAAACACTTTGAGATCTTTGTAATCTTCTTATCTTTTATAGTTTTTACATAATATGAATCTTCAAAAAAATATAATTTGAGTTCAATTTGTGTGAATTACTGTTATCATTGATTATCGTTATTTTGTTTAAATATAATTTTTTAGGCTTTGGCGCCAACAAGTGCTGCGATTATTAATAAAAGTTTTCCATTATGATTTAAAATTATTTATTAACAAATATTAGTGTAGGTGGCTATATATTAATGAAAATCAAGCGTGGCTGTTAATTTTTTTTGTATTCGAAGTTTCACCTAAATATGTGAAGGATGAAGTAAATAGAGGAATAGCTGAAAGTAGAAGCCTTATTATGCAAAGTTCAGTAGGTTAGAGATGACACAAGAACGAGCTTTTCTTTGCTTGCCACAGTACAATAATCGGATTATCCTGAGATTATAATGTAGTTAGAAAGAAAAAAAAAAGATTTTACGTGATTTTTGTTAAATAAAAAAGTAGATATGCTGTAGCTGTTACTTATAATCTCTATCTCATGAACTTAATCTTATATTAAATTCAGCGAACAAAAAACAAAGGTAAAACTAAATATGATAAGTTAATTTAGTGATAAGGATTAATGTTTATAAAACAAAATGCAAACAATGGAATTTATTCAAAAATAATTACATAACTTAATCTAAGCAGCTGGAACAATGTATTAGCTTGGCAGGTAGATTGGCCCAATATCCCCGAAATAAATAAGTTTTGACATTTAAATTTCATCTTGATTATTTCTTAATCTTTTTTAAGCAAATATTTGAGTGTTTTAAGTATATAGTATCGCGTCAGCCGTAAATTCGCCACTTAATAAAGCCTCTGATTTAAGATAAGCGTCTGATTAGTGGAGCAACTACTTCAGATTTAGCCTTAATTAACTAACAAATTGTTTGAAGTATTCCGATAATCGGTCGTAACTGTATTTTGATCGTTTAATCGTTTTAAAGACAATATAACATAAACTGATTCGGCTGATAATCATGCAACCACGTGAAGGATTATTAATGAGTGTTTTTGATTTTTAACTCGAAATACGAATCTTAACAGAAATTGTGAAATTATTTTCACTAATTGTGTTTTTTCGTGAATAATTGTAATAAGGAATAAATTAAAATCAAGGCAGAGATGATGTTTTTCTGGGTCGAGTGGTATTTATTCCAGAAATGTGCCAGCATCGAAAGAGACAATGTTCTACGAGGCCAGAAAACTTCTCTCGCGTAATTTATTTCATATTAACAAATGCATAACAAATATTTGCAAAAATCAAGCAACCTTGATGAAAAAAATAGTAGACAATTGATACTAGATGCAAGCAGCAACCTCTTGCAGAGTCTTTGCAAAACAGTTTACAAATGAGCAAGTTTTTTTTACCAACCTAACAATAAAATAGCTAAAATTGTTTATTGTAAATATTTTGCTTTGGTTCATTTTTATCTTGACAACACATCACAAACACTAAATTATTTTAAATAAAAAAAATCAAGATCACTTGAATTTTAAGACATTTTAATAATGTTTCGTATCTGGTAAAAAAAATCTTTTAGTCACGCTATCAATTACTTTGAGTTAGAAGCTTATATCTATTATAAGAGTTCACTTTTTATTCAATCAAATTATTTAGTCAAATTTTGAAATAATTTAAAAGATTTATAATTATTTGTGTATCTAATAATATTTCTGTCCATTAAGTTGAGACAATCAGTTAGGATAAGAACTCTACTAAAGATTCCAAGGTTTTTAGTGTGGAGCAGTTAAAAAAGTAGATTATAGAGCAGGAGCTTCTCACAGGTAACTTATTGCTTTGCTTGTATATCGGTTTTTAACTGCTATTTTTAGTTAGTTGAAAAACAATTTGTCATTTAGAGATTTTTCTATAAAAAATACAAAAGAAAAGCGGAGTTTTAGTGAGCACGTTTTTAGAATTTAGTTTGGAATTTTATTATGGTTCTTTGTCGGTTTTAAATATTGAAGAAAACTGAAGATTCAAAAGTTAAGATTTATTTTAAAGTATTTAAATTAAATGCTGTATTTTGTAAATTTACATATATATATATTTTAATTTATTTTTCTGTTAGGTATTAGTGCTAATTATTAACTTTGATTTTCTTGCTACAGTTTTCAATATTTTCTCTACAGTAAGCTATTGTAACTTTGTAATGTTTTTGAAAGTTTGTAGATCATCTGACTTCATGCCGAAAAACTATGGATAGCTATCAATTGATAACAATGCCTTACAATTTAAAATTTAGCGTTTGTTAGCTAGACAGGATAGAAAAAGACTAATTAGTGAATTGGAGAGACCACAAAAGTCAAATTTAGTTTAGATCAGTGTAAATGACGTCAACTTAAGCTTTCACTTCAAAATACTCTGATTTGAACTGTGTAATATAAGGTGACAAAACGTCTTGCTACTTATTTTCATTGTTACTTATTTTTTTGATTTTAATTATAGAATTGCTTAAAAAACCCTTTTAAATTGAGTATAACTTATAACGTTCCCAAGAGTTTCAATCACAAATTTCTAGAGTCTTATTAGCGAATTGCATGAATCTCATAGTCTTCGAGACGGATTTCCTTTAACCCAGTTCTAATTGAATTTTGCACTAATCCAATATGCTTGATGGGAAGCATAGTGGCCCAATATACTCAAACGTTTCGGCACATTTTATCTGCCCTATTGCTTTTGTTGTACTTTAAAAATCAAATTAATGGATCATAATCAACGAATTGATCAATTTAAAAGTTAATTGATTTTTGGAATATACACAAATCTAATCTGCAAATTAAGATGATATCGATTGAACCGGCTTAAAAACACTCAAAACAGCGTATTCGATAGATTAAGATTATAAATGTATTGACAATCTTAAACAATAATATGTTTTGTTAATTTATTGCCACATATTTTATTACTGATAAAATGTTACAAAGTATACTGACTTCCACCCTATATTAGCTGTAATAAGTGTAAAAAAATTTCTGCGATTATTAATATACTTGCGTGAAAAAATTGAGATGGCAATGACGCTAAAAATAATTAAAAAAAACATTAATAATGACAAAAATGTTTTATCTAGTAGATATGATTCTTAAAAAGTGTATTTCATTTTAAAATGTGTAATCTTTGAGTGTTTATTAATATTTTTGGTGTCTTGAAGTAGGATACTTTTGAAGGGCGTTCATACAGTAGATGCAATAAGTAAATAAGCTCTTACGTTGCTTAGATAAGTTATATTGGGCGTAAAATATGCCCTTCATCAAGGCAATATCAATATCATTGACACAGAACAGAAAGTTAAGGGAGGAAGTATCGTAACTGGTCTTTGCTTCTCCGTTACCAAGTCCCAAAGACACAACCCTTCTTAAAATCCATTAGCCTTCAATAATAATGTCCGAAGTCTCACAAAGAGCGATTCAGTCCGTCTAAGAGCCATAGCGAGACTTATTATCGCTATATACTATGCAACAATTAGCTGGGTGGGCTAAGTATATTACCCACTACTTACCTAAAGGCTTTAGACTACAAAACTCAATTTACTCATTTGTTGTGCGTGCCATCCTTACATTTCTTAAAGCAAATTATTTATACACTTATTCAATAAGATGTCAAACGAAAATAAAAATTTTTAATTAGAAAAATGACACGAATCATTATTGTCTGCTCATTTAAGTATTGAAGAGGAAAAACTTTCAATCATTAAAAAAATTACTTTTATTTAGAATCGACCGTGAAACAATTGTCGACGTTGCACTGCATCAGAGAACGCGCTATCAAAAAATAAAGGTAAAAATAAGCACGGTAACTTGACGTGGAGGCGAAACTCAATTCTCAATATAAGTTTCGCCTTTAGCATGGTTCACACGTTTAGTTATCACCTCTATTTCTTGTCTTGATAAAACTTCCAGCAATAGTGTACGACAATTTTTTCAAACATTTGAACATTGTTTTCCGAAAAATGCCAATTTTACATTTGACTATTCTGTAAGTAAAATTTTGAAATTTTTTAATTATTTTGCAAGAAGCTTTACCTCCTTATTCTTATACTAACGTAAGTATTTGCATATATTATTCAAATTATTAAGTCAAAAAAAAAATTAGAATTTGTCATCTACAAAATTAAGGCACATTTAGTATTTATTTGAACAAATTATTAAAATGTTACATCCTTAACGTATAATTGATATTGATTTATTTTTATTTATCACATAATTTTAAAATTTTTTTTAAAATTCTTTTATTTTTGAATAACAACCTGAACTTTTACGTTGAGATTGAAACTTTTGATTAATAAAAAGATGTCGAAAAAGCTTTTTACCTGTGCAATTTAAAATACAAAATGCACTTTAAAAAAAAATTGACCAAGTACGAAAAGTTTCGTATTATTTTCGTATACAAAATGAATTAATGTTTAATATAAAAAAAGTTTCTACTTTGTTTTTGTCATTCTGTTTTCTTATTTGTATATTTGTATTAGTATTATTATTAAGACCAAAATACCATTATAATTCATTTTTTTAAATTTTTATTGCAACTTTTTCATGATTTTCTATTATTTTCAGTTAAAAATTTTAACACATTTCTTAAAATTTAGGTTTCTGCGTACTAATTTATGAGATATAGCTCGCTGACAGACAGGTGTTTGTTCGTCCGTCTATCAAGGCTTAGTAATAGAATCTTTTTAAGTCGTATAAAAATTGCTAAAACGTCTGAAAAGACTGACTCACTTAAAGTCTTAGCTGATTGCTAATTGATTTTTACCGCGCGCGTTACAAATCAACCGTAGAAGTATAGTAAAAACGTTTGAGATATACTCAAAAAAAAATTTTATTGCGCAAATTTTTCAGAGAGCTTGAAGCCACAGTCATAAATTAAAGCACAGTTATTGAAGACTGTTCTCTGTTCAGGGTAGTATTCAAATAGATTTTAAAATTTTAGGAGTGAGATGCAATGCCATATGCAATTTTGAATACTCTAAATTGAGTTAAATAAAATCATCTTTACCTGTACTGTTCTCAGACTGATGAGCATGCCATTTTTTTTTAAACAGAGGTTAAATATTAATGGTTATTTGTTAACAACCAATATTTTAAAAAATAGCAATTCCATGTGTTGTTTTTTTAAATATATTTTTTAAAAAAACTGAATTTATTAAATTTAAAAGAAAATAATTTAATTTTATTATAGAATAAAACTCAGTTATTAGAATTAGTTAAAAGTTATAACTTTTATTAGAAATATAAATTGTTGATAAAATGGCGCAAAGTATTAAAAGCTGTGAAATGTTTAACCTTATTTTTGTATTTTTTAAATCAAATGTGTCACTGCAAATTTATTGAAACCTGAATCAGTTGCAACGAGTTCCAATAAGAACATGTCCAAGCTTACAGATGTGGTTTGAATAAATTTGCATTGGTTTTCTTTAGATATACTTATGATCTATACCAATACCAAAGTAGTTCTATGAGCTGCTTTGTCTTTTGACATCTATTGAAATCTGGTATGGTATAAGGACTATTAACGGGCATTTGATAACCCTATTAACAGGCGTCTGATTAGAATTTGTGCCAACATAGGCAACTAATGCGACAAGTTGTAACAAACTGTTGCAGATATCAGAAAAGTAAGCTAAGGAAAATGAAAATTCTTATCCGTTATCGATTTTCGTTTGAAGCAGAAAGATGAAGGGCGTTTATAAAGACGAAGTCAATTAAATGAAATATATTATCTATAGTAGATGATGTCTTAAGTAAATAAACCTTTAGGATTTGGAAAACGGCAATTTCAATGATTTATGTCCTCTAAAGAAGCGAATCGATGTTTATACATGTTTGTGTATTTAGGGATATTCGAGACCCCTTTCGCTTTTCATCGTCTACGTTACCGTAAATATACTATAATTCAATTACCACAAATTGATATTGACCATTTTGTCAGGTATTTAGCAGCTTTAATCTAGCTTTTACCGACAAAATCTAAATTTATTATAAATTTTGAAAATTGGAAAGGTATATTACACCCCAAAAAGAAGCGCTACTTATACAAATACAATAATATTTCAGAACTACAAATCACATCGATCCCACAAAATCTACCGCGTCGCACAATGTACAAATGGCTAAATGTTTGAAATATTGTTATAGGTTTCAGCTATATTTTGGCCAACAAATGTACTTTTCCCCAATATCTTTAAATGTATTACGTTGTCTTAGAAATGAGATATTTCAATACAAAATATGTGGCTGCAATATGCCTAAGCAGGCTATCAAATTTTAGATCACGATTGTGTCGATGCGGAACTTTACATCGAAAGAGAATAACTACCGAACTAAATTTTAGCTAAAAACATAAAAGTGACTAAATGGGAATTGCCCAAAATTTCAATAATAATCGTAAAAAAGAAAATGAAGCATTTTATATAAATTCTAGAGAATTGGACATAATAAGTTGCTAATGAGTATAAAAACAGCAAGAGGTTAATTAGATCACTAAAGTGTCCGCATGAATGATGTTGCAAAATGGAAGAGTAAGAAAGATTGTGCAATTTATTAAATCGGGCGTATGAAATCTGAGGGTGTTTCTGGTAGCTCAAGTCTTTATTTTGAAAAGGCGAGCTTAAATATGGCAGCAATTATTCTAAATACAGTATTAAAACCTTTAAGATGGCTATTCTTTCCAGGCCACGACGCCAGTAATGCTGGAAAATAGAGCAAATACAAAAGATTGGCTTTATTCTGTCGGACTGGAGAACGAAGTGGGTTTGATGATGAGGATGAACAGCGCCCCGTTGAACAGGTGGTGCTTTGGGCTTGTGCACGTTTTGCATAACAATTGCTGGTTAAGTAGAGTCTATCATCACGTTTTCTTTTTAGGTTATTTACGGAGGAATATTAGAAAGCACTAAAGCTGTCACAATGAAAACGACATTTTAATTCTCGGAGTCGCAAGCCTAAATCTTACGACCGCAAAATAAATGAATTTTAAGAAATTACTTTCTCGTTTCTTCTATCTTGAGGTTATTTTTCGTATACATTAAAGTTTTAAGCTGGAATAGCTTAAATAAAACCGGAATTAAAGCTAAGAGGCAAATAGCAAATGCCATAAATTACGAAGAGATCATGACCAGTGGTGCTGCATAATGCTTTATACAAATTTATAAAAAAAATTCTAATTAAAAGACACTTATTGACTGAAGAATGTAATGTGATGAGTTGTCTTGGAACTTGTAAAAAGCGACTATTTTTCCAGTAAATCAAAAGAACTGTCCGATAGTGATAGCGCATGCATGACGCTGAACATAGTTGCCGATATGGAATATATATGGGCAGTTTATTTCAGAATGGATCCAGATAATCTGGAAGCAATAAAAATTTGCATTTTTGATATATGATTTTCTTAGTGTATCGCCAAGGTCCGTTTCGCATAAACCAACAGACGTTCGGTTTCCAGACTAACGATTCCCTGAGGTATTCATTCGACTTGTGCTTTGAAGGGATTATTTAATTGCTACCACGCGAATTTCCTTAATACGATAGTTAGACATGCCGCATAAAGGAGTTTCTCTTACCCTTACTTTACAACCATTAACATCTAATATTTCCCGAAACAGAGGCAAATTATTCAATCGATCAATCCTATTATTATAATAACCAACAAATTGATAACTCTTTATTCTTCAAGTCGAC
Source organism: Lagria hirta (assembly GCA_947359425.1). Lineage (NCBI taxonomy): Eukaryota > Metazoa > Arthropoda > Insecta > Coleoptera > Tenebrionidae > Lagria > Lagria hirta. The sequence continues at coordinate 4,069,521 of OX375799.1, forward strand.
TAATACGTGCATCTTTCAAAGTGTATTATTAACATCAAAGAACCTCATATTAATCACTAATAAATCTTTCTAATGGTTTGCTTACAAATCGGCAAAAATTCTCTTCAGTAAAAAGCAAAAAGCGTAAACGAAGATTCTTTCAAAGAACTAATTGCTAAGATTTCAGTTCATTGCACGTTATACACTTCCAATCCGATTTTACTTTGCAAAAAATATATTCATGCCTAAAAAGAAACCCTAATCTTCTGATTCATTTTAATAATAAAATAATTACCTATTTGATCTTTCACAAAATACTCTCAAATACTTTCTCCTCTTTCTTTACCAATAAATACGTATAAAACTAAGAAAAGCTCATTTTTCGGCTTCGGCTTTAGCGTCAGCTTACTAATTATCGAGATAAATTCTTGTTATTGTCCCGAGACTACCCAAAGCTCTTTTGCTCCTCACATCAAAGCAAAGTCACTCTTATCAATATCCCTAAAATATTACCGCTTTCAGGTAATTATTGAAACGCGTCTTATGTAATAAATACATCTAACGTTATTGCTTTTAAAAATACAATTTTTTGTTAAATATATCAACGCATTACACCTAAAATGATAGTTTTATTTAATTTAATTAAAAATATTTCAGAGACGAACAAAAGCATTAAAATATATTATAATGTAGAAATAAGATCTCTTAAACAATGTATAAAATAGAAGAAAAGAAACCAACAGAATACTATCTGTTACGCGCGTGCTTTAGTATCAACAAAACCAATTACAGTAATTGCTTTGATTTGTATAACCATAAACCAATTGATTGTTATTTTGTAACTGAACACTAAGTGTGCGGTATAGTCTACTAAATGATTATTCCTAATGGATTGCTTATAACAGATTAAGTCTATTCAGGTTTGGTGCTTTATCTCCTGCTATTTTTTTTACAGAACGTAACTAGAGTTATCTATCTGCCCCAAAACCGCCAAAGCTTTTTTTTGGCATGTAACGCTTAGACTCAAAAGTATTTTAACCGGGCGCCAAGATAGAGCAAATGGTTTGTCTCCTACTTCTCGTTCTCTTCGTATAATAACTGTATACTGTGTTTACTGGCGAACAATGGGAAATAAAAACAATATATAGCAAAAGAACTAAAAGAGAAGAATGGAGAAACGCAGAGAAAGAAAAATTAACAAAAGAATAGGTAGTGAAAAAACAGTTTATAAAATTAAAAAAAAAAGAGAGTGGTCAAGAGCGGATGGATTACCGAATAGGAATAGAAAAATTAAAGACTGAGAGAAGTACTGAATAAAGTATGGAAGAGAAAAAAGTTTTCTCAGAAATGGACTAGAATAACAGTAACAATACATAAAAAAAAAGATAATAAAAAAGTTACCAAAGAATAACTTTTTTAAACACAATGTAATGTGTGTGGCAGAAAAGTAGAGAGAGCGGGAGAATTGCCAGACTGGCAAGTGGGATTTAGAGAGGGACGAGGGTCAATAGATAATGTATAAATTTTAAATGCGCTACTTGAGAGTGAGTTGAAAGCGAAAGCAGTAACAAAGAAAGTGAAAGGAAACAAAATGCAAAGTGAGAGTGAATGGAAGATAAAGAGAATGGTTATAGACAAAGAGGGGCTTAAGGCAAAGATGTTCTCTAAGCCTGCTACTATTTACAATTTATACAAGTGATATGGAAGATGTGTTAGCAAAAAGGCAAAAAAGAGGAGTGATGGTAGAGAAAAAAAAATCCTGGATGTTAGCGTTTGCGGATAATATAGTGATTGTAACGAGAGAAGAAAGAGAAATGAAATGTATATGAAAAAGAAGAGATTTGAGGCAAATAAAACTAAAACAGAAAAGATAGTTTTTAGTAAAAAAGCAAAAAAAAAGTAGTATAGAAATGAGGTGAAAAAGAAATAGAGCAGGTAAAAGATTCGAAGTACTTAGAATACAGGTTTGAAAAAAGAAATTATAGTAAGGCGCAGATGAGAGAATTAGTAGAAGAAAAAAAAAGTATAAATAGAAACAGGAAAGAGAGCGGTAAAGTTTGAAGATAAAATGAGAGATGAAAGAAGGTGTGAGATACTACAATGTGCTAGAAAGTAATAAACAAAAAAGCAGACAAAAGAATAAGAAAAAAAAAGAAATGCTATAAAAGAAAAGAGTTTAGTGGAAAGGAAAAGAGAAGCGAGACCATTAATGAATAGAGATGAGAGACACAGCCACTGTGCCTTTCTGTTAGTAACATAATATAACGTTGAGAGACTGAGCGACACGAGAAGTGTCGACAGTATTTTAATCAAAACGTGTTTCTTAAGAATTTTTCTTATGTCTCGTTTTGTACGCTTTTCCCGCATACATCCTTACATCTACCTGCGGAAAACAATTACACAATTTGAGATTTGTAAAAGGCAAACACATAAAAAAACTATAGTACTAAGACTTAGAAAAAAAATGTATTATTATAAAGATATGCGCATGAAATAAAGTTGCCCCAGACTTATTTGCTTCTAAAAAAAATTAAAATATAATAAGTACCTATGCTTCTTTGCAAAATTAGATTCATTTTTTGTATAATGCTATATTAAATTCTTTTTGTAAAAAAACATAAGAACACATTATAAAGCAAAAACAAAATAGGGATTGATGTTTGCAAGAGTATAAAGTATAGTCAATTATCTCACGGCAAATAATACAGAACTAAAAGCTATTTTCGTAAGTAAAGACTTATATAAAGCTTACATAAAAATATAGTTGATTATTGTGCAAGAAAAGAAGAAGACTTTAGTCAAAGAGCAGCTAGACTCTTTTGTAATTTTTTGTGTACTGCGAGGGTCGTTGCAATGCAACAACCCTGGATTAGGCGTAATGAGGAAGAAAAGCAACAGGAGAAGGGAAGAACCGGCACAGAAGTAAGAGGATAAAGGACATGATAAATATTTATTATTTGTATAATTGTGGCAAGATAAAGTAGGAAGCTGATGGATAGCGGTGCTGACGAAGAAGTGAAATTTCTCGCGGTTTCGTCCTGATCTGCATCCGATAATCCTCTTGCGGCAGCCGTTTGAACCGCGTTTTCGCCTAAGATGTACAGCGACACGCATTGGTTTAAGATCGAATCTCGAGACAAGGTATGATCATGCTAATGCTTTTGCTATGCTTCGGCACCGCAAGGGAGAGAGAATTAATTCGGCTCAGCGCTGTATTATGTCTAATATGCGAAAACACATTTGGCTAATTCCAGAAAGACATGTAGCTCTTTGCTTAACTCGAGGTTAATATACCTATATTATAGTGTATCAAGTAATGAAGAAGCCTAAAAAGTGCATCATTTAGCTCAACTAACTATATAAAGCTATATGTACAGATATTCAAAGCTAATCGGAAACAAATAGGAAACGGTTTGATCTCTGACGATTGAATGCTTGTGTACGATGATGCAGTGCGCCAGGTTAATTTCGCTAATAAACTCCTCTATTGCATCGACTAATATTTACTTTGCTAGAGTTAGTTGACATAAACACACACACATAGCCGCTACGAAACCTAAATTGCAAAATATCAACTCGAGAGGAATAAAAATACTTCTTGTTAAGCATCAAAGCTTTGCCGAATCTATATCCAATATGTGGTAGTCACTTTAGTAATTGACTGCATCCTTTGCAACCACAGCGAAAATAAGGGTGGCGTTGGCGGTGGCCGTTTAATCTTGCAGCAAATACGATTAAACGAATCTTCATGTCCTGTCATTTGCTCGCCGCACAAATATCACCATCAAGCAAAGACTAAAAGTTTCTTATTTAATTAACTTTGAGTGATTCATAATGAAACATTTCTTACTTCTTGATCAAATAGAATGCAGGAGTATGATTTAAATATAGTTATTATTTGCTTGAAGTTTAAAAGTAGATTTGGAGTATAGTTACATGAATTAGATCGTATAAAGGTAAAGAACGGATAGTGAGTCGTTTAGTTTTCTTGCGAGTCGTTTTACTTGTTCATCTTTGCTAACGAACGTGCAATTTTTCATTACGTGCTGGATCAAGGAGAAGACGTGATCAGATTTCCGGCGAGTCAATATTCGTACCGGACACGCGGCCGAACTAGGGCCTAGTCATCATTTAGCCCCTGAACCTATTATAATTTTTAAGCTCCAATCTTCACCATTATACATTTAGCTTTAGTTGAGAATCGCAATTTTTACCGCGAGGGCACGTCTTAGCGAGCTCAGTGCTTCTTCGCAAATGCTTAAATCAACACGAAAAATAAGTTATTCAAATTAAAAATGTAATTTCAGCGTGCAGCGAAGTTATTACATTTTAATCCTCAACCCCTGATACACCGTCTAAATGCGAGACTGTTAAAAATATTAAGCAACCGGAACAAATCGACGCGACGGCCGCGAACCGGAATGCTTTCTGAATACATTAGGCGATCAAGGAAAGAGTTGCCGGATCCAAGTTGGAAGAATTACACAACCATTATACCAGGATTAAAGCGAAATCACGAGCGCAGCGTCCTTGGCTCCAACGGCAGCATCATTGTCTCGGACCGAGTCGTTTGGAAAAACGAATAAATATTCCCATGATACACTAAGATACTTCTGCTGCTGATTCTGATTCTGCTTCTACTTCTACTTCTTCCATCCATGCCCCGTCTACTAATTCCGCGCGATGTGCCATAAGACTATTAAAACTCTAAACGCAATGCGACCCGACCTTTCATTATTTGTAATCTAACGGGACTTATGGAAAAAGTTTCCATTTATTTTTAATTCCTTATATTCCACCCTTTTATTGAAAGCCTAAGAACACGCCTTACCTTATACCCTACGTAAACCTCGATACAACGAATTTATATCTTTTTAAGTGCGCGACACTGCGCAAATTTAAAACAACCAAATTACTTCTTTCACCCCAATTTCACGCCGACCACAAAAAACACTTTCTTTTGTTGCTTTTTTTCAAGTTTTATTTAAGCTTTTTACATATTTTTAAACACATTCAAATCTCTCAACATTATTATGTATTGTTAAAATCAAGAAAAACTAATCCAAGAAAACGTTGAAGGAGAAAAGCAGAAAAGCTACTAAGAAAAGTAAGTATAAGCCATATAATAAATCTATTAGATGCTTAATACACCACATAAAAAGAAAAAAGCACAGCACCGTCTGTCAAATCATAGGTCGTCGCTTCGTGTAGAGCTGAAATAAAAAAAAAGCACAAATAGAAATAAATAAATAATTTATCAAAATAGAAATTACCATCATTAAAGAAAGATTTAACGTAAAGCATTAGTATCACGTTTTTCTAATTCTTGGTAACATCAAAAATCTTAAAAAAATTAATGCGAATTTATTCGAGATTTTTAAATTTGGACATGTTTTGTTCTTATTGAAACTCTTAACAGATACTTATTTGGATAAATATGCAGTATAAAATTTGAGATTATGTAAACAATATAGTAAAACAAGAGACATCTATTAGAACCTTACATAAAATTTTGTTACAATGTCTATAGGTCACTCGAAATCTATATATATAAAAGAAAGTCGTGTTTGTTACAACACTTATAACTCGAGAACGGCTGGACCGATTGCCATGGTTTTTGATTTGTTGGATTTGTTTCCATCCCGAATAGCAGAATACATCTTAAAAACAATGAAAACTCGATATGTGTAATGAATACTTAATCATTTTAATAGATGCTGATTTGTTTATTACATGTCAAACATTTGTTGTCCTATCCTGTCAAATAGTGTAACAACTTTTTTTTTTTGAGCTTATGGCCTGGTTGCTGAGACCTTCAAGCCACAACATTATTTTTTTCTGAAGACATCATGTGTGCGTTCAGAAATTTATTTTTTGTAAAATGTCTACAAAGTTTAGGTACTGTTATATTTGTTTTTAATTCCCGAAAAGAATACCTAAGATTTATTCTTCAGTAAAAACATAAAATCATCAGAAAGGAACGAAATTTAGGGAATAAAAAATCAGTTGGTAAAGGTTATAAGATTAAGGAAAAAAAATCTACAGGTTAACAAAAGTGTAAATGTCTTTTTATAGGTTGTCTATGATTTTTCTTGATAAACTATTCATACGTAGTGGTTATATACTTTTTGAGCTATTGTCTATGTCTCGAAAGTTTAGGCACTGTTATTATATTTGGTGGTTTTATGCGAGTGCACATTTTAATAACAATGCCGCGTCCTAGAAGATCTAATCTTTCCCAGCGAAGCCGTAATGCAATTAGGCAACGGAATATCGCGAGTCAATTATCTGCGAGAAATTGCACGCGTCGATACTTAAAGGAAAATTTAAAGATGAGGAAGTTCTTATTCCAAGGATTCCGATGATCCCAACGGATATGCCTTTTGAGTTTAAACGAATTCAATTCCCGATTTGTCTTGCCTTCGCCATAACGATCAACAAATCACAGGGCCAATCCTTGACTATTTGTGGTCTCAATCTAGAAAATGCATGTTTTTCTCATGGTCAATTGTACGTGGCATGCTCACGTGTCGGCAAACCATCCGCTTTATTTGTTCTTGCGCCTGACCAAAAAACCAAGAATGTCGTTTACCACAAAGTGCTTGAATGAAAATCCTATTAATGAATTAATCCGAGTTTTATTTTATTTTCCCAATCTGCACAACATAGTTTTCAATCATTTTTTTCTGACATGAGTTTGAAGTACTTAATTATTATTTTTTATTTTTATTCTCATTCTGTATGGATGTTTTCATCATCATTCATCATAATAAAATACTTTTTTGTTTCTATCTATATAAATATATTATTTTGTATCATTGTTTTACGTTCATCAAAGCCTAAATTAGTTCAGCTAAAAAGTAACACCACATTGACTGTTAGGCGGTACGAAGTTCGCCGGGTCAGCTAGTGAAAGATACAAATAGAGATAAAACGTATATTACTGATTAGACAACCAAGCTATCACGTTAGCGTCTTTTGTCTCATACGTGTATCAACGTTATACAATGTAATCTATCTTTTTTGGTTACTACTAGCAAAAAGAATAATAAGATCAAAGCAAATTTATCCAAACTAGATCTGTAGACTTAGACGTGTTTTGTTCTTTTTAGAACTCATCTGTCATTCTGTCATTTTTTTAAAAATTCTATTTGTTTAAAATGCAATCTTTTTGTTCCGATTTGCAAATAACACATTTTTGCTGTTTTAGATCTAAAGGGTCTTGTTCATGACCCTAAGGGTGGTCTTTTGTCGGTTTCAAACAACCAAATGTGCAAATAATCTTAGTTAATTATACAAAACATTTAATTTATTGGTTTATAATTATGTTTTCTATAATTTTCAAAACTTATTTGCATAATCACAATGATTTATAGCCTAAGCTATTACTATACAGTATGTCTAAAAAAAAACTTTAAATTGTTTTTAATAAATCTGGTAGCTTATCACATTATTTAATTGAATGATGCAAAATACCACTTTTTTTTGCGTAATTTGGCGTGGTGATTATTTTAGCAATAAAATATTATAAAAACAGAATTTTATGTAGGGCCATATAACGTTATTTTACTGAAACTAATTTAATTAGAATTACAAACAAGACAAAATATAAACTTTAATCAGAGAGGCTTAATAAATTAATATCAACTCAGCTGAAATAAAACAACTAAAATAGCTGCTTATTTGTTTCAAGTATAGATAAAATTATTTGACATTATCAACCAAATTAAACGGTTAAAATGACTGTATATATGAGACACTCTATATATATATACGGTATATTTAGTCAATGATGCGGGCTATGATTCAAACAGCTTTGCGACTTACTGTGCAGGTCTAAAGTATGCATACTTGCCTAACGTCTCTCTTAAATAAAACATTTATTTTTAAAACAAATTGAAAAAAAATTATGGATTGTGTCAAAAGTGCTATCATTAATAGTTCTCCAATAGTTCAATGAGTTAGGAAAAGCTCTGTATTAGGGTCTAAATGATCTAAAATACTCGTTAAAAATGAAATATTTTATAGAATTTTTTTTATGATTTTGTAAAACGTTCTTTTGTGTTATGTTAAGAAATTGAAAGTTTTTAAAACTGATAAATAATTCAGTTGGATAAGAAAGTTATTTGACTCTTGAACGAATTTTTTATTTGTAGTTTGAATTGAAATTGATAGAAAATCGGCTTTCATCGTCTTTTGCTGGAATAAAATACTGGGCTGAAATATTATTCATCAGCAGCTTATTTTTAATAATCACTTCAAAGCAACTGGAAACTCTTAAATAAAAGACCTGATAGATCTCAGGCAAATTGAGTTTTACTAATAACATTAACCCTTCAATCAGGCTATATCGAAAGACCTATCTCTCAGATGATTATTATAATGTAACTCTTTTTTCTCAAATATTCCCTTTTTGGGGTTAAAAGCTACCGCTGCTCAAAGCACAAAGATTTTGCATCTTTTTTATTTGTCAATAATGCGAAAGATCGCAATCTCGCCACTTCTATTTGCATTGTTTTGTTAAAATGTTGGATTTATTAGCCGCTTGTGGATTTAGAATTAACATTGCAGAAAATTTAAAGTACACCCCTATTATCAGCGATGCACCCTCTGATAAGATAGAATTAGAGATAAAAGGATTTTGTTGATTTCATTTCAGGGGTTATTCTCCTCAGAGTAGTGAAAACCATTTCATCCTTCCATTATCTTTATCTTAAATTATCTCTAAAGTCGTTACGCCACACAAATTGTCTACCGTGTTACTCATACCTCGCACTCCTCCCAAATATGCTGAATTATCATATTTACTCTATATTTCATACTTGATAAGAACGAGTTATCTCTATTATCTTTTCAATAAAAATATTCAACCTAGAATCCTTTAGTTCGTAATGGTGTGAAAATGGTGCATCCGACTGAATTACTTCGAACAAATTCACATAGTCGCGAATTTTCAGCCCCTATAAATGCTGTTGCATACCAACCAGATTGTGGTTTAACCAATTTACCTATTTTAAACCGCTGCTGCAATCTTGAAAGACTTGCTACTCCTAATGTTTTTCTTATTTTTTTAAGCCTTGTAGGTCTTATGCAAGGAGTCACATTGACTTTCTTCCGAGACACTTCCGTCATATGGGGTGGGCACTACAACATTGATCAAAGAAATATTGGTTGGTAGACATTTTACAATGAATTAGTTAGCTTTCAGAATGTGTTTTAGAATGGTTAATTTACACCAATGAGTTTTTTGTGGGAATTATTGCTTTGCTTGTGTCTTACTATGGGAATATAATCCATAGAACATCTTGGATTGGAGGACTGGTTGTCTTTCAAGCCATCGCCTCGGGACTTTTAATTGTGCCAGAAATATACAAACGTGCTCCTACACAACAATTTAACATGACAGGTAAACGTCCTTAATCAAAAACACTAATGAAAGATTTTTTTTAGATTTACTTTGTCTTAAAGACAATCCGTTACCTGATCCTGAGATAGAAATTAATTTTATTGCATTAGCGATTATTGTAATTTTTCAAATTTTTTTCGCAATGGCATCAGTTTCTTTTATCACTCATGGAATTACATACTTAGATGATAACACATCGACTCAAGATAGTCCAAGTTATATTGGTAACTTACATTATTTTAGATCACTGTTTGCAACACAGCTTTTGGCTCACCGTGACTTTTGTCACGTAAAAACCGACAATGTCAGAAAATGTGTTGTAAGCTTTTAACAAATTTTTTTTAATTTTATTTTAATATTCTTAATCTTTAATTGTGTTTTTGAAGCTATTGCCTTAGCTTGCAAAGAACTAGGAAAACAAGCTGGCTTATATTTTTCTTGGATTCCCATATTTTTTGATGTTGACAACGTCTTTCTCTCTCCAAGTATCATGTAAATCTTGTTTTATTCCAAATCGTCTAATATTGACTCATTGCAGTGTGGCTCTCTATAACAGTCATGGTTTTCTTATCTGGAACGTTAATTGCTATGTTTCCAAAAAATATGCCGTCAATATTGATGAAAACTATATCAGCATCAATTGTAGATTTGGCATCAGGATATGAAGTTACAAATCGAAAAAATGAAAAAGTAGATGGTTTTTTCAAAACTATATGGCGTCTTTTAAAAAACAAGATTTTAATAACAAATATATTCTGCGTAGCTATATTAGAAGCTGGTATTATAAATTTTAATATTTTTGAAAAACAATTTAATCAATCTAGTTTCCAAATTTCCCAAATGAATGACAGTTCTTACACACAATTTGCTACAAATATTTTGAAACAACCTCTTGTAGCTTTAGTTATGATAACAACCGGGATAGTAGCCGCTAAAGCTAAGCCCCATTTGAAGTCTTTAGTTAAGTGGAATATTTTTGTATTAGCTCTTGTGATTGTGTTCTTTGGAAGCACGGCTTTCTTGAAATGCGATCCCGGGACCAAATATGGACACATGCTAGAACAACCCTGGTGTATACAATCTTGTAACTGTACGTTTGACGTGTTTCGCCCAGTGTGTGCTAACTCTAAAACTTATTATTCGCCATGTTTTGCTGGATGCTCAAACATTAAAGAAGAGAACTCTAAAAAAGTAAGTTTATCAATGATTAATAATTATTTAGATAAAAATAAGCGGTGGAAAACAAATTTAGACGCTTAGCTTGATTCAGTGGTGTTAGATTGACATCTGTTTTTGACTTCTGCAAAATTTGTTGGTTAGTCGTTTAAAAATAGTGTTAATTTTTAGTGCTATTAACATTTGCCATCATCTCTTATGTTCCGATCCTAACAGTGTTTGTGACCATATTATAAAAATCTGCTTTCAAAAACGGTTTCACATCGGGAAACCGTTGTTGTAAATCAAGTGTGAACGCTGTATTCTTATTTATCATTATAAAATCTTCTATTTAGAGAAAATTCTATAAGAAACGTTTTCTGTTCTTGTGTGAAAACTATTATTGTTTAAAAGCGGCTAACCAACAAACTTGACCGAAATCAAGAAACAAATGTCAAATCAAGCTAAGAGGCTGATTTTGTTTTTCACAGTTTTTTCATATAAAAATAATTGTGGATCGGGATCGCACGGTAGATATTAGTACTACAGAAGATAAGACATTGCTATTAAATTATTTGTTATACAATCTTCATTATTTATACTGAATGACTAAAAAAGAAAAACTCTTTAAGTTAAAAAGTTTATTTATATTTTATTAAGTTTGTTTAGTCTATAGGTATTATTTTGTTTTTTAGTATTTCTCTAATTGTGCTTGTGGAGGATTTGAAATAACAGCCCGAGAAGGTCCTTGCAACGATCAGAAATGCGATTTGTTTTATGCCTTTTCACAAGTAAATCGAGTCATTACCACAGCTTTGCTATCTTCTACTATTATAACGAATATTATTATTAACATGAGATGCGTTTTATCAGAAGATAAAGCTGCAGCACTGGGGCTTGATGCTACTCTTACAAGTTTGATATCATATTTACCGATTAAAGCAATTTATGGAGCCATAGCAGGTTGGTAAAACAGCTAATTTTTTTTATCTAAAAGCTACATTATCTGAGAAAAAAATAACTTTTTTGTAGACAACAATTTTTTTTTTAGATACTTACTGTATTTTTGCCAGTGACGCTGTGTGCAAACTATATACAAGAAATTTGAGTATTTTTCTATCAGTTGGTACCATTATCTTGATGTTTGCATCGCTACTTTTGTCAATAGTTGTACTTATGTTGCTGAAATATTTTCCTATAGAAGAAAAAAAGGGGAATGATGTAGGAAGCCAGGATGTGGAATTGAGACCTATGAGAGCAAGAGATGAAGTCGATTTTCAAGTCTCGTCAGATACAATTCCGGATTCGCTGGCAGAAATGGAGAATGTAGGTGATGATCATGATTCAATTGAGTCGGGGGCATATTTAGATAGTCCACGAACGTATCAGCGGCGATTAATGGAAAGTGACTTGTGATTTTGTATTTATTTACAAAAATTTATGTTTATAGCTAATAACAACTCATTTGTTAATTGGATAAATTTTCTAGTTCGAGTTCAATTTCTTCGTCAAATATTTTTAATCCTTTTACAAAAAACCAGACGCCGGCGTCGAAGAGAGTTCCGATCAGAACGAACGTCGCCGCTGTGAAATTCATTGTGTATCTTAAGGTTTTTCCATTATACAACCAACAGTTTCCATTTCCGTTACAAGTCTTTCCCCACACCAGACAGGCCTTATCTGGAAAAGAATTCTTTAAGTGACAACATACTACGCCGCTCTCTATTATTTGTCTAACCTAAGATTATTCCGAAAAGGATGGGCGAGGGAACAAATGCGCAAAGACTCATCAGCATCAGACCGAAACCCATTGCCACGGGCTTATCCTTTTCCTCGACGCACCTGTTTAATTTTATATTGTTAGATCTGTTAATTGTTATTAATACAAATATTGTGTTAATTAGTTGTTATTATATTCACCTGACTGTTACGAGAAGATTAGAAGCTCTTCCAGTAGCGCCACTAAATTTTAATACACATAAGACAATTAAAAAAAAGTAGAATATTGTCGTACAATCAACCGAACAGTTTCCAGAATTGGCAAAGCCACCGGTAATATTGTTCAAATTTGATGAGATGCAGGAACATTCCGTAAAAATTTTGGTTTGATTGATTGTTTTTAATTTTTTGCAACCAGCGTGACATGCTGATATAAAACTTGTGGTTCTGTCTTGAGAACAAACGGGGCTATATTTTACGTAGTCACAAAAGCATTGAGAATTGCATTCAGTAACTGGATTTAATCTAGAAATTTTGAATAATTAGTCTTTAGAAATACAAAGATGATGCACTAGTAAATAACTAATTAATGTGTTCTTCCTTACTTACTCTCCATTTGGAAGCAAAGGAGCTCTGTTGTCATTTTCAGCACATCCTAAGTAAGCATATGAAACAATACCAAGCACTGAAATCGCTCCTACAATTACGTTCCAAGCCGCTAAATAACGTGCACGTGGCTTATATCTTGAAATAATAAGTCCTGACAATAGAATGCCAATAGCTGAAAATATAAGTCCGACTGTTCCTGTTATCAAACTAGACGCTGAAGCTGATTTTCGGTATTGCGTTTCGATATACTTAGGTAAAAAAATATAATATGGCATGTATCCCAGAAAATAAAAAATTGCCGCAAAATTATTCAGCATTAGAGTCGGGTTTAGCAGAAGTCGCTTAAACGTTACCAACATATCTGAAACACAGACTTTAAATCCTGAAGGGGGTTGTTAATACCTACCGTTAAACGACGTTGGTAATTCAACTTCAGATTCTGATTCCCTTTTATGCAGCATCTTGCAGATTTGCTTTTTTCTAAGCTCTTTTCTGATTGCTGCTCGCGGTAATGTTTTCGGAAAAAGAGCAAAGAGAGAAGAGAGAATAAATAAAATTAATGCTAAGATTATCCAGCCTAACCACCATGCACCAAGCCATCGGGGATCTTTATTATCAATAATTGGCGTTAAGGTTGGGGATATGTATAACTTTAAACATACAGATGCTAAGCCATATCCCAGGGCTGGACCCAGCATCCGGATAAAATACGAAAAGCCTACGAAAATTAAAAATTAACCGTATCAGTTTTGCCGTAAAAACATAAAATCTTACTGAATAACGCTGGAGTTTTCGATTTTTTAATATTATCATCCATATATGAAACTCCGAGCGTATAATACAACGATCCTCCAAATCCAGATATAAATTGTGCGGTAAATAGAATTAATTGAGGTGAATAATTTCCCCCCTCTATCTCACACTGGGAAGCTGTTGAATTTTCGTGAACACATAAAGATTTTTTCCGTTCGCGTTCAAGCGCTTGAATAGCAGCATTTTGATCACTTGTTCGATGTTCAGCAGTTAGTGATAAAGCATCTTTTCCAGCTCCATAAAGAAAATGAGGCAACGCTGTCAATAGGCAAAATAAGACGACACTGCACATCCCTAGTGCCATCCAGCGCGGCCTATGTCCTCTTCCTGCATAGTAACTCAAAATTACGGACGCAAAAAGCTGACTTATATCATTACCCACAGTTATTATACCTAGAAAATAAAATCACTCTCTAGAGAAACAGTAGAGTGAGTAAGGCGTCGATTATCCGAATGTCAATTAACCGAACAACCGGTTATTCGATCTCATGTACTATCAACACATTTGTATGACATACAAACTGTTATAAAAGTGATATTGTACCTAATTATACTAGTTGTGCCTCATAAGATAAACCGCTTAACAAACTTAAGAAATTGAATTTTAGACACTTTGTTATCACGTGTATTTTGAGATGTATTTTAAACTCAGCAGCAACAAAAAAACTTAATTTTTTATTTTTACAGGGAAATTACATTTTTTGATTAATTTGATATAGATAAATCTGCAATTGAAACTTTAATATTATCAGACTGTGATTTTAAAATAATATTTGACATTTTGAATCCAAAGTCTACATGAGGTATATACGTTTACAAAATTAATTTAAATAAATATATGAAAAAATTGATTTTAAGTGACAGACAGTAATATTAAAGATTTATCCATTTTGAATTAAGCCAAAAAAATAATTTTTTCGTTATTTTTTTATAAAATAACGTTTTTTTGTTCTTGCGAACTCAATCTGGGAACATGTTGTATAAAATGTTAATCAAGTTAGACTTGAGTATAAAAAAAATTATTATTTTAACACTTCACCCGAGTAATTGACGGTCTACTGTAATTGCAATAAAAAAAGAGTGAAAAAAACAATTTTGAACCAATGTTTGCAGAGATTTGTAGGTAAAAAATTAAACATTTAATAGCTGTAATTTAGTATTCTTTCTAATAATAACTAAATTGCAGTTAAAAGAGTTTTTTAAATTATATTAAATTTTTTTTGAAAGGTGGTAAAGTTATGGTAAAAAAATATAGTCTAAAATATTTCGATTTCAAAAATTATGATAAAGATGTCTTATTTTCAAAATCATATTAAAAAGAAGGGCAAGCCAATCACTATTTAAAATATAAGCGTTTTATTAGACAATTCTGATCTACTTACCCGTGGTTTTGCTGGGTATTTTGAAGCGTTTTTCCAATGTTGTTATAGTGCCATTAAAATAAGCATATGCTGCCGAACAGACACATCCCAATAATCCATAAAGAAAAACATAGGCTTTTTTATTAGCAAATCGTTGAAGTTTAGGACCTTTTATAATCCAGAGACCACAGGTCGTGTCTTCTGTTAAACCAATATTGTGAATGTTATTATAATTGTGAAGATTATTATCAGTTGTAGGCTTTCCGTTGAGATCATTACTTGGCTCCATAATTGCAATGAATCAGTTCGAACAAGATATCAGTCACTACATGGATTGAATTTGTTTAATTAGAAAATTTTCAATTAATTTAATTAATTTGAAATTATTGCATTCTTTAGAAACTATCAGATGATTTTTTGGCTCATCACACGCCAACACTGTTTTCAACGCACTAACGCAGTAAGTACTTTGCTAGTTTAGGATCTATTCATTCATTCATCAACATTGTAGTCAATCAGCAAGCCAGCTCTTTTAAGTGAACGTGTGTTATGTTTCAAGACGTAAAAAAGTCGCTGCTTCTATTATTCAATTATTTTCAACTTTTTCTCTGATTGTGGCTTAATGCTGACTGACCTAATTCAAAACCACTTGTTATTTAGACAATTATTGAAATAATTGTCTAAATCTATCATTAAAATCGCAAAACCGCATCTCACTTATTCAAAACATTTTTATAAAACACAATTTATTAATAATAGTTCTAACTTAATATAAAAAGAAGCCAAAAACATATTGTTGAACTTATAACTTCTTCAGTGGTTTGTCAGCAAGGAATTAACTTTAATAAGATTTTTTTTTTATTAACTTTAATATAAAATGTAAAATTACTTTACTTTTTGCGGTCTATCCTAAAAAAATATAAAATTATAGCACTTTAAAATACAAATATTTTCAGATTTAAGCACTTTATACTGGGTGCATCAAAAGTTTAGCAACAAGTCAATAATTCCTCAAAAAAAAAGTTTTAAAGAAAAGTTGAGTACAAGAGTTGCTTGGTTACAAGTTTTTTGGTTACTAAACCATTTCTCACTCTATGACTCCATGAGGGTGACTTTAAAATTTTAAATAGCAATCGCTATTTTTCTCGACGGATATAGATTTTTAGAGACAAAATATCGAGTTTTTGATCAAGTCATTTTTTCATTTGAAACTCTCAAGAATCAAATCTTAAATTTTTATCAACTATTAGCTTTTTTGTCAAGAAATAAGCAAATAAAATTGGAAAAAATAAAGATAATTTTAGCAAAAAGACGTTTTAGCACAAAATAATGACATATTTGAACTAAAATTGGAAAGAAACATTGTTTTTTCGTATTGTTTCTTACTTTGAAAGATTAAGAATCACAGACACTGCTATAGAACCAATCGATAGAGAGCCTAAATATTAATAGTTTTTTATATAGAATAAGTGATTTTTTAAAAACTACAAGGAATATTGAGATACAATTAGAACGTCTTTTAACAAAATAATCCAAATTATGATTACTTTATATAGTCTATCTGAAAGAATTGAGTTACACCACTTTCAAATTTAATAAAATTGCAAAAACTACTTATGATTTCAACGAAAAACACGATAAATCACAAAATAATATCCTTTGAACTAAAATTAAAAAAACCTCTTCTTTTTGTTATTTGTTCTCACTTTTAAAGATTAAGAATGGTAGCGACTGCTAAGGAACAATTTACTGTATTTGGCGCATCCACCATTTTTCAATTATTTTATCAAAATCTATTAAATATTACAAAATAATCACTCATTTGAACCTAAATTTAAAAAAATGTTTTCTTTTTGTTATTTTTTCTCACTTTCAAAGTGCGAACAATTTACTAAAAACTTCATATTTGGCGCATTGAACATTGTTATCCAAATCTAAAAAGTAATACAAAATAATGATCAATTGAACCAAAATTAAAGAAAATTATTGTCTTTTTATTATTTCTTCTTACTTTTAAAGATTTAGATAGTAGCGACTGTCATAGAATAAATTAATAAAAATTTTCTATTTGGCGCATCTACCATTTTTCAACTATTTTGTTAAAATTCTACAAAATATTACATAATGATGACTTATTTAAACCAAAATTAAAGAAAAACATCTTTATTTTGTTTTTTTTTTCAAGATTAAGAATTATAGCGGCTGCTACAAAACCGATCGAGAGCTTAAAGATTGATATATAAACTGTGGTTTTGTTAAATAAAATTAGATCATATTTTAAAAAACAAAAGCAATATTATTGTAGAGTTATTTCGTTTTGTTTCCTATTAGTTTTCAAATAAATTCTTTTAAAAAAACAAAGCAATCAAGCTTAAGATAAAGATGACAAGCTTAAACTTAAATTCCTTCTTTCACAAAATTAAATTTTAGTGATTTATAATATTTTTTCAAAAAACACAACAATGGAACTAAAAATAAAGATTTTAGAAAAATTTGAAAAGATCTTTTAAAATCGGAATTAAGATTAACTTTTCTTTATGTGGCCTATCTGTAAGAATTGAAGAGTTACAGCACTTTTATTTAAACAAAAACATAAGATTATTTAGCTTCTTTTTTAAATATTTTTGTGTTGTTTCCGTATATTAAAATTAGAAAATCTAGCGTGCGATAAACTTTGTAACTTTCTACAAAAAATATCACCTACTATCCTGATTTATGTTACCCGCGTCGGCCAAATGAAAATTTAAAAGTAGGTCTGAACGGAAATATCCTCGATGAAAATATCGATTTAGGAGGGCAGCACCATCCATCCAGCTTTCCAACCGACTAAATTTGAGTTTTTCTTCTAATGTGGAGAGTCTCCGGTAGATGTCAATAAGTTAACAAAAATTAAAAGCTTCAAGTTTTTTAACCATTTGAAAAAGATAAAAATTATGAGGGTAGAAATTTCTACCAACCTACATGATAACACTTTCTTTTTATGTAGGTGATACAATGAAGAGGGAAATCAGTTTTTTAGTGATTGTTCACCATGGAAGATGTGTTTGCTCCACCAATTCACCCTAATTTTCAAAATGGTACGTTTTATACATTATTTTTATTAAAACTTTGTAAGTATTTTTAAACTTGTAGCTCGAACATTTAAAGTTGATTTAGTTCCACAAAGAGAGCAAAGTCGAACTTTTGGGCCTATTTTTGGATTATTCTTAATGAATTTGCTTAAAGCAGTAACGGCAAAGTATGATCCTCTTGCTCCTTTCCAATTAGTTTACAATTCTGACCCATGGGTGGCTTATGAAAATAAACAATTGGCAAGCTATCAACCTTCTTCGTCAGAATGGTATCCTGTTGAAAATCCTTTCCTTCCTTCATATCAACAATACCAACCTTTAACAACTGTAAAGCCTTTTTTTCCAAGCCAGCACATATCCTCAGGTCCTGATTATAGTAAAATTTATAATCATTATAACAATTACAACTACGAGGATTACAATCATGTAGATCAATTAATTGCATCTGCTTCTAATAATATTAAAAAACTACCATCTCAAATTGAAGCAGCAGAAACATCAACGATATCACCTAGTACCAGTACAATTTTTCCTTACAAAATTGAAGAACCCATTCCTGCTGAATCAAGATACCCGACGCAAAAATATAAAAAACGAGTTCCAACAAGAAACCCATATATTCAAAAACAGAAACAAAAGCCAAAAAAGAAAAGAACTACTACAACTCCATATCCTGAGTATTATGACAGTTATGAAGAATATGAACCACCAAGAAGAAGACCTGTGCACACTCAACAGTCCTCTGAATCATATTATTCTGATGATGTTGAGGAAAATGACTCATATGATGATTATTTATACGAAACAACGACAAAACGGTTTCAGAATAGACGCAAAAAGCGTCCTACGAGAAAAGTAACTAAGCCTCCTTTTCCATCACCATCACCGCTACCATCACTGGAACCAGTCCAAGTAGAAACTACGACACCTTTTTCTCCACCAGTTTTTACAGGTCAAACTGAAATAGTTATTGTACGGCAAGCTGCTACCACTGCACCTGCTACAACTACAACCACAACAGAACCTGATACAATAATTACCAACAGTACAACAGCAGCTACAACCACTCTAACAACATCTTCTACCGACGCAACCAGCAGCCCAAATAATAATACCTATGGTAATTTTATGCTTTACAAACCTTTTACCAAATTTTTAGTATTTATTGCCTTAGGCTATGGACCTTCTAATGGAAATGAAAATATATCATTTACTTATGGACCGCCAGCTGGAAAATATCAGTATTCCGTTCCATATTTTGATTGGTATTCGCATGAAGCTACACGAAACGCGATTGTAAAGAGAGTGCGAGACATTGTTACAATTGATAAACAATTTCCATTTAAGTAACAATTATAGTCATCTATTGTGATTTAAGGTGCTGGGTCTCAACACTAAAATTTTGGTTCTTTTTTATACTTTGATTTTTATTAGGAACAGCTTTTTCAGTGGGAGATTAAAGAAGATTTATTTTATGTATTTGTAATCCTGTGCTTTATCTATTCAATCATTAAAAATCATTTTTATCAGTATTTGGCCTAATTTGATCTAAAATAGGTTTGGATTTATGCAAAATTACTTTTAATGAAAAATTGTCAAAGAGTCGACATTTAAAATTTTCATCAACTGTAATTTTCTAAAATGTTTAAATTCTAGAGAAACAAATGTGCGATAAACGAGTTTTTTTAATTAAATGCTATGAAAAAACCAAGCGTCTGTTTTCCGATTAACTTTTTTTGGCTTACATAGCATCTCGCATCTTTCTTTTTGGATCTTGCGCATGCGTGAATAGATTTTAGCAGCATAAAAAACTTCCTATCTAGTGAGTTATATCAAATAGTTTCTTGCAACTGTACACTTCTAGTTTTACCAAATCATGTCACATGTTTCATTGCCAAATTTTCTTGTAGCTGGCCCGCGTGCCAAGGAGTGAGCGAAAACAAATTTTTTAATAGTGCACAATTTTCTAAAAAATAGCATTCATTTAATTTCCGAATTTGAAAAATAAGAAAACCTTCTGAAACAAAATATTAGAGAAAACAGAATTAAAAATGTCTGACATTTTTTGAATAGATGAGAACTTTATTATATCTGAAAATACAATTATGATTTTACACAACATTGCAAAGTTGCAGCAAAAATAACAAATGCTTTCATTTTAAAAACAATAAAAAAATCAGGCATTAGGAGAATACAGTATAGTAAAAACATTTGAGGTATGTATACCCTGCAGTAAATTTTATTGCACTAATCTTTTAGAAAGTTTGACACTTTGAAACCACAGGAACAATACATCTCAGATTAGTAGTTAGCTACTTGGTTGCTTCTATTCATAAGCTCAAGATACGCAACACTTTCAGTGGTAAATCTTTCTAACCATTGTTGCCTTGTCCCTCTCATTATAAGCATTAAAATTTTCTGGAGGATAAATCTCAAACTTTGCTACTGTATTTTGAAAATTATACAAAATCAGAAAAAATTTTTAAAATCTGTCAAATTTAGAAATCAAAACTAACAATAATGTAGATTTTAGGAAAAAAAAAGTTTAGGAAAGAATAAGAAAATGGTTTTAGTGTTGCTGTAAAAATTGTAATTTTGTAATTGAGCATATTTTTAAAAAGTGGTCAGTTTTAATTTAGAGGGCTACGCCAAATAGTTTACCTATGCGACAGTCGCTCTTAATGCTTGACTGTCACCTGATCTAAAAATAGAGTGTATTTTGGCCAATTTCCAACATTTTGGATAAAGTGATGCTTCTAGATTTAAGCCAAAGAAATCTACGACAAAAACAGTTGTCTAATCACATCCAACTTTTAAAATATCAAAACAACATTTCAATACGCATTACACGGATTTTTCAATACACATAGTGAGAAATAAATAAGACGTAATGTGTCATTTTTGGTTTATTTTGAGAAAAATAAAAAGATTTATGTGATAAAACGAAATTAAAATAGTAATGAATGTTTCTTTCCTCGAAATATATCTTCGCTGAGACTTGATAGATTTTACGATGTCGCTGGAATGAAGAGTGACAATTTAAAAATAAACTCTCAGCTGAAACTAATAAAAAACCGCTCTTAATTTATTTAATTTTGTTGAAAACTTATAAAAAACAAAAGAAGATAAGTAATTATTTAAATAATGATGACCATTATGGCAATAGCGATAAATATTACTTTATAAATCTGTTGGGATGTCCAACAGCTGCAACTATTAACTATGATTTTACAAAAATAGAATTTGAGGCTCTTTTTACAGAGATAATTAGAAACGCGAGAGTACATCTGCGTTCATATTCCGACGTCTCGACGCCGCTTGCGCTAAACACTATTCTACTTCCTCCTTCAACCTAAAATAAAATTACTAACGTCACAGATTTTTAATTAAGGAAATTGTCAAACATTGCTACAAATCACAATATTTAAAATAAAGCCACAGTGATTTTGGAAATTAACTCTTTAGACACTAAATCTGAATCCATACCACTCAATTAATATTTTAAATCACAATTTATATAATCAAATCAAACATTAATATTATTAAAATAGGACGATCTTATACACAATTTAGAATCGACCACTAGAAACTTTCTACTAATTTTTTGTTAACACTCACATAAATATATTAGAAATTGTCATATATAACAAATTATTCACACAGTTTTACCACTTGCCAAAAAGTTTGTGTAATAGATCTTAAGAGCTCTTTCAACCACAAAGTAGTCATCATCAGAAGATGAATAAACTGAACTATTATTACTTTAAATTCAAATTTATTTATTTTTTAATTTATTATTCTAAGTATTTATTATTATTATTAGTTTTTATACCATTTTAGAGATAAAAAAAAGTATTTAAAAGTTTTTAAAGCTACAGTAGGCAAATAAACACGCAAACAACATTTATAATTTGTTGAGTTGTTTTCAAAATGTTAACCGATGCATAAAACGTTATTATAGCTAAAAAATAAGTTAATAAAATGTCAATTTAAACCCTAATCACTATAAATTCAAACATAAAGATATAAAATGCTCGTAAAATGTAAAAAATAAATAAATCCAAACAATATTCTAAATAATAGTGTTCACTTTGAACATACGTATTTTAGCAAGGGTGAGCGCTAAAAAGCCGCCCATTCTCCCCTCTTTTTTATGTTTCTTTTATGTAATGCGTGTGAAATGAGGGGTTGAAACAAAGTTGTTTCCGAAAACTATAGGCTATTTCCTGAAGGTTTATCTTATAATTTGAGGCACACTTAGGTAAACGATTACGACGACGGTGTAATGAATATTAAATTGGTTGTTGTAAGCCCCGGCGTTGTTTTTAATCGACAGATAACAATTGGCGCAATTATTATTTTTACGCAGATAACTTTATTTCTGACTAGCACTTGTGTCAGGTAATTATTTTCTTATCGCAATTGTAGATGACCTAGTTAGTGTAATTGTGGGCATACTGGTTTTTTATCATTGTTTACAAAATATTATAAAAATTTTTACACATGATATTTTATTATAAATGCTGAAACAATTCATTCAACTGACTGAAATAGATTCGTGAAAAATTTAACGATAAGCGCAGCTGATAATTATTCAAAGATTTCTAAGACAAGATAATAACAGAAATCATCAGTTATAACGACCAATATAAAGTTTGAAGCCAAAATATAACGCCACATTTATAAAATTAGTGATATTTTGTAAACCATTAGAAGTTAAAAAGCTCAAAACAAGATTTAAAAACCTTCTATGTACAGTACACTAATCAAAAGGAATAGAGCCACTTGGCAATTTTTAGTGGAACAACTTATGATGACAATTTTTCTATATTTTAGTATTATTAGACTTTTCTATAGCAATTTCATACAATTTTTGTCACATGGGTTCTAGAATTTTGAAAAAAAACAAAAAATTCTGCATTTTGAAATTTGAGTATTTTTTTGTTTCAACATTAACGTTTGAAAAAATATTAAAATTTTAGCAACTATAGTGAGTATGACCTTCTATAACTAGTACATGCTTTGTATCAAATTGTGACTAACTTCTGGAGCCAGCTGCTTCCTCCCATTTAGATCCCATTGTATTTTAAGCGGGACAGTCTATAACAGCGACATTGTGGGCATTTAGGTAATCTTGCACTACTCTGGCTGGAACCAGGAGCTATCTTGCTGTAGAATGTATTCTGGACCCATATTCGGAACAAAAGATATCACATGTGGTTCCAAATCTTGATCTAGCAGTCAAAGATCCTTCATTAAACACCACTAACTTAGTATGTCCATTCAAACTTATCTCACCCCAAACCATGATAGACTTTTTACCAAAAGAACCCCTTTCTTAAACAATAGGGTCTAGATAACGTTCTCTTGAGCGTCTCCATACTCGAATTTGTCTATCATTGTCATGCAAGCAGAATCTTGATTCGTCAAAGAACAGCACGCTACTCCACTGCTCTAAGCCCCAATGGACATGTACAGCAAACAATCTTCCCGCTCTACAATGTTTAGCAGTTGAAAAAATGTTTTTAAGCGTTTCTCTTAAGATTCTTATGTTTGTATAGTCTGTTACATAGTATGAGTATTTATTCTGGTTCCTGTTTATGTGCAGCAACTGTTCAGAATTGTAATCAACAACAACAAGATCCGGACTGCTATGATGATAGCATCAGCATACCTCTTATAAGAGATGCACTATAAGAAGAACATAGAATTATAACGTTAGAGCAAATTAGATTAGAATGGTTAAGAGAAAAAACAGTTGAGAGAAAAAACCTCAAGTTCTATCTGCCAAGAATAAAAATATTACCCAGTAAAAATAAAAATGATAAAAAAATAAATAAAAATAGCAGCTGCAAAATAGAACAAACATGTAAGAAGAATAGATTAAGATTAATGAACATGGACCCAAAAATTTGTCTGCCAAACGAAATAGAGAACAAGGAAATATTTATTTTTATTTAAAATATTAGCAGAAAAAGCTTGCGGATAGGAAAAGTCGGAATTTCTTAAGCAGCCTTGGTAAATACAGACTTATCACCAGTTAGAAGTACGTGAAAAACATTAATTCTATATAAGATTAGACGCTGGAGCTATTTGATTTGCAAATATTTAATTGTCTGTTATTATTAACTTTAAAATGTACTCACAAGCTCATAGTTATTAGATTTTTCCCACCCGGAATCTCAAGTCCGTCATAGATAGTTTTTTTATTAGAGGTTATTGCACTGAAGTGTGAAATACAAAAAGCACGATTCTATTATAAATGGTTCAAGGGTAGATTTTTAATGTACGGTCTGGATGATTAGATATGAAGCAATATGCCTGTCAACATCATCTTTCAATATAGCTAAAAGAAAAATAAAACATTTTGCAAATAAATAAACAAAATATTAACCGGCAACTTGTTACTATGGCTAGAAAGGTAATATTTGCAGTCAATCAACGACCTTCTGAAAATAGCTCTTAATTGCTTCTGCTGAAATGCCTCCAAGAGATTCACATCACTCTACCAAGAGCTCACATATTCCCTGAGTTTATAAACAAATATCATTCCTTCCTCTAGTTCATATTTAAACGTCATAAAATGTATCTGTCTAATTGGAAGCAGGAATTGGCCAAGGAAGGAAGATCCATTTTCAGAGCAATTTGGCGCACCACCGGCATACTATTGATATATTTAGAAAACTTCTTTGTTTTGTCCGGCAATATTCAGAAAATTATATTTTTAACAAGACGGGAACAAACTGAAACAGGTGAAGCCTACATATTAAAATTTAACACACATTTTCGCTTATACAAAATACTACAGAAGTAGAGTAACAAGACGAGTGGTCTTCAAATCTAGATTACCGACTTGATTAAAGTTGTGACATTTATTAGAAAATTTTCAAACTGAAAAGTAATGGTTTTTTGGCAAATGCTAAATTCATTTATTATTCAGTTTAGACAACGCTCTATTGTTTCTTCAGCTGCTGTTATTAATTTGCAAAACATTTTCGACTAGGAAGACAGTTTCTAGTGAAAAATGGCTGGTGCCTAGATATTGCGCCAAAAAATTTAAAGGTCAGACAAAGCCATTTTTCTGACAGAACTGATTATAATAGGAATTTATTGCACGCCAAAATGGTACCAACAGGTGAATTAGTTTTAAAATAACAATTTAAATAGTTTAGAAAAATTAAATTATTAATAAATGGCTTTGAACATCCACTTATCGAATTGCATATATGGCTATAATATGAATTTCTCTAATACCATTCATTTTCAGTTAAATTATTATTGATTACATTGTAATACTTTATTTGCTTACTTTAGTCTATAAATATAGCAACCCCTCAAATTAGGATCAGAATGATAAATGTTGCAATTTTTTCGATTTTGTGGATAATTAAAATGAGTTTAACCTATTTACATAATCCGTAAGCGTTGGTTATTTTATTCCAATTTTAAAAAATTGGCTGTCGTTAGTTAATGGCTGAACAAAAAGCTATTTAATAAAATGTAGAAACTTGTCATTTTGTCACAAACAATAAGATAATTGATAATCGATGAGAAAGGTGGCGTTAGATTTTCCCAATACTTTTCGATCGAGTTAAATGGAAAAGTCTTAAATTAAATGTTTTCAATAACAAACAAATCGAACAATAATTATCTCAATGATATGTGAGTAAATTACGGTGAGTTAGGGACGATAAAGCCTAAATAAATATACTGAGTGTGAGATCAAAAAAATAGCTCATATAAAACACATGTTTCATATACTGCGGGGAACTTGTTTTTGTGCTTTTGTCTGATTCTTAATGATACATTGAGATTATTTTAAGCGACATCGCAATGTGCTCCTTTTTCCTAAATTAGACTCTCTTTGTTTATTCGAAATTCTTACCTGTCATGTTTAGCCTATCATAATGCAAAATTCAAAACTGATTTTTTTTACGAAGTCGGCACAGGATATCATTAGGCTTTTGAAACTTTATTTGTATTACTTTTTCTTGCTAATCCTATTCAAGACCAGAAAGCACAATACATACTTTACCAGTTTGATATAGTAAGGGTGAAGGAATAAGATAATTTGGTCTCTTTAAAACAAGTTGAGCATAGATAAACGTTTTTTTTTTGCTGCACTGCCAGTCGGTAATGTTTAAGCACAAATCTCATTTCAACAAATTATCTGTAGTGAATTAAAATAAATAAAAAACTTTATCTCGTCTCTAAAAAAAATTGGCGGTAGAACTCAGGTAAATGATTTAAAATCATTGTAACTTCAATATTGGTCTCAATTATTGTGCTGTCACATAATCTTATGGCTTCAGATTTACTATATATATTCATAAAAAATTGACACTAATATTGTTAACAAATACGCTTTTATGCATTTGATATAGTAACTACGTTTGAGACAACTCGGCAGTAAATTTTATTATACTAATCTATCAGAAAGTTTGGGTGTCAAACTTAAAACCACATTTATAAATTAAGAAAGACCGTTTTCTATTTAGCTACTTGGCTGGTTTTATTCATAAATCTAAGACACGCAACACTTTGGGTTATAAGTTTTTGCCACTTTTGTTGCCCTGTCCCTCTCATCATAACCAATAAAATTTACTGCTACATATATCTCAAACGTTCCTACTCTAGATTCGACATAGTCCTTTGCAACTTACAATGTGCAAATTAATTTACCTCTTATTAATTACTACAAGATGTAAACTGATGTACTATAAAACACCTCAAAATTATTTTAATAGTTTACATTAGCTGAACACAAAATTTAGTTGCTTTTTCACAAATGAAATTAATTATGTACCATTTTGCTATAAGCATTCCCAAGCATTGTATAAAATAGTTTTTTGGAGTATTTTTTTAGAATAAGCAACTTTTCTTTTAATTAATTATTTTATTTATGTTTTGACATAACAGACAAATTCTGAGTGACTATAATTGTCAATTGTCTATGTCACAATGTAAATCAACTGAAAGTAAAAACATTTTTAACATTTGTTATGTGTCTCATTTTGTGTGTCCTAGTATAGTCGTCTAAAAACTACTTTGTTTTTATAGCAGTGCAATAACAATTGACTTAAAGATAATAAACTGTGAACAAATCACCAGACCCCTGGTGATACTTTTATTTATGACTTGATGATGGTTAGCGGTAAGTCCCAATTACAAATACTATTAACTGCTGTCTGCAAATCTGCCTTGAATGAATTTCTATCGAGTAAAAACTTTAAAAGTAAAATTTTTCATAAAAATTTCTATCAAAAGATATTATTTTTAACCAAAAAAAATGTAAGAGAACTTAAAAAATAAACTAAGCTTAATTAAAGCTTTTTGAATTCAAATCTGTAATTAATTTTTGTCTGAAATTTTTTGTTTGGGTTTTATCTCAAAGAAATTTTTTTCAAAATATCACAATAGATACCCTCATAAAAGCAAAATAGTTCTTGAACGACTATAACGATGTTGCCAATTGAAGAATTCAAATATCTTACCAACGTAGGAAAATATTTTATAATCATCAAAAGTCACTCTATTAAAATTTTTTCACGCTTTTTTAGAATGAAAAAAAATTTCTACAGTTTTTAATTTAGTATTTAACTGATAATTGATATTCATAATAAAATCAATGCAAATGTCTTCAAACTAGATTTGGCTTCATTCTTTTTGGAACTCTTCAGTAAATAAGGTAAAACTAGCAGAGCTACTTTACATCAAAAATTTGGAAAACATTATTTCTTGATGATGTAATGCATATAGGTCACTCTAAATGTCAATTTTGATAGTTACAAACAGATAAAAAGTATATCACTGTGTAAACAATCAACTTATCAAGTTAGCGTCTTTTGTCTCAAACGTATATCAATGATATGTAATCTAATCTACCTTCTTTGGTTACTTCCAACAAAACAAGCAAAATAATACCTTCTTTTGATAAAAAGTAGCTTTTGATAGATGTCGGTTATTAATAGTTAATGTTTATATTTAAATAAGATAATATTATTACTACATAACCAATTTAATATACTAAAATAGTAATTTATGATTTAATTACAAATCAAATAAAAATTGTCTATATGTATTTGAAAAACTTTATTAATTGTACCTATAAACATAAACATTGAGGGTATAATGATATAAAAAAAATTAAATAAAAAATACGAAAATAATAGATCAATTTTTGGTTAATTCGCTATTTTTATTAGAATACTTCCGGACCGGAAGGGGGCTAAGCAGGGAACCGCTTTGAAGGACAATAACGAAACATAATAGCACTTCCCGTTAACAATACCTGCTTTAGTATATCACAAGGGATGGATTCGTAACTTTAATTTAAGCGATAGTCTATATAGTTAAGCTTTACAATGTTTTTATAAATTACAACTTTTGATAATAAATAAATAATTGTCGAAAATATGAGTTTTTTGATTTTAAATGTTTTATAGGTTTTCATATTCATTAGCTCATTAGATTTAAATCAAGAGAAAAGAAAACATTTTTTGACGACATATTTACTGAATGGCTAAAGATAATAATGGTCTTATCTAAAATAAAAAGGGTGCTACACCAGGTGTGCCAACTTAGTATTGCAGCACTCGCCAAGTGGAACAACGGTACATATGGGGTGGCCCCAACACGCGCAGATGGAAGCTAACGCATAGCACGCCGCTTTTTTTTTTAGAACCGGCTCAATGACATCCAACCAACCCTTGATAAACTACTCATACATCTTTTAAATAGTTTTTGTAATTTCAAAACTACATGAATATATTCAAAAAAGTGTCTTTTTTACATTAATTAACCAAAAGGTAAAAATATTCAAAAAATTATTTTCTACACATTTTGCCTTCAACTGCTACAAACAAAACAAAAAAGCCAAATTTGCTATAAATACTTTATAAAACAGCTACATTAAGTCAAACGTATGTCTTTCTTTTAACAATTGCACGTCATTACGATATTGTTTTGATAAAATCACATCATTTTTATTAAGTTTAAATATTTTATTAAAATAAAACCAAAAAACTAGAAAGTAATTACAAAAACAATTTAATAAAATGTTAGAAACAAATTTAGAGAAAAGAAGTACTTAAAAAAAACAGATTGACTGAGGAAGAGTGTAGGTGCACACAGAAGAAATAGATAAATAGCTAAATAAAAAAAGTTAGATGCAATAAAAATAGTATAAAAAATAGATAAATAAAATAATGCAAAAATACTATAAACACACTGTGAAAAAATAAAGTATAATGTTAGAATTTAGAGGTGTGAAAATAAAATATCGGAAATTAAATACTAACGGTTAGAACATGAGAGGAAACTATGCAAAATATACTAACACAAAAGAAAAACATTTATTCAAAAAGACAATAAAAAAGATAAATAAAGATTAATAATAATAAAAGAGGTCAAGAATAGATAAACGAAAACTGATCAAATAAAAAAGTGCTGAAAATAAGGTGCAGTATGTACACAAAATAAATTTTTATAATAGTTACGTTGAAAATAATTATTTGCATAATAAAAATTAATTAAATACAAAACACCAAAAACAATCGAGAACGTTATTTTAAAAAATAAATAAAAATAGTTAAATTAAAAAGACAATATACATAATTCATTTTGTAAAGTATTAGAAATAGCACTGAAAATATTTTTTTAACATTTAATAAACAATTTTTAAGAATTATTTTTACTATTAATTTTTAAGTTGTTTATAACATATAAAAATTTTTAGCAACTTATATAGGTATTTAAGTCCTTAATACAAATTTAATTTATAGGGTTTTAAAAGCATTTTGTTTACCGGATATGTTATGTTTTGCTACATTTTCACATCTTTTTACAACATTAAACAACAAAAAGAGCAATTTTTAATAATCATTTACTTAATAAATTTATGATTTATCAAAATCTGCGAGTTAGCGCAATAATATTCCAACCCGTGTAACAGATAAAAAAAATATTTACTGGGAAGGTATTTTGAAAGAGCAAATCTTTGTTTTTTGGGTTTATGTATATTTAAAAATAGCATTGTGTGTAGCAATAACTTTCGAGGTTTATACGTTGAGATGCTGAAAAGATTCGATTTTTATAAAGTTTTTGGGGTGAATGGCAATCGGATTATATATAACGCAACAAATACGCATTTTATTAATATATCTGTCTATTTAGAAGAAATAATTAATTATTTTAAGTTCTGAATAAACAAAACTTTATTAATTGAATAAGATATTGAAAAATAAATCGTTTTAATCAACACTTTCTGAGAGGACAATTAAAAATAAAGTTGTACGGTTGCTGTAGTAATAAAAGCTCCAAGCTTTGTCAATCGAATTGGATTTGTCCGATTAATGAATACTTAGATCCCTTAGGTAGTGGTTAAAGGGAAATAAAATTGTGATCGATTTTTTTAATGAAAATTAGTATTTTCAAAACCGTTGTGAGGAAAATTGTCATAACCTTGTAACAATATTTCAAATGCAATTGGTAGATTTTCTCCCCTCCATTGATTAACCAATCCAGGAGGCGCTTTTAAAAGCTTTAGTTTTTACTCTAGCCGGCGCGTAGCCAGAAGCACTAGAAACCGTCATATGTGTTATGTGTGTTTCATTCCACTGTTGAATATTCAACGTTGACGGAGTTTTTGAGTGAACCCTTAGTTCGTTCCCTAGTCGAGTCGTCGGTCGTGAACAGCTGCAATACCGCAAAGTTAAATATAGTAGTGTTAGAACTAGTATATTTGGTATCATCTCACACGTGCTGCGTCGCGAAATCAACAATATTTAAAACTTGAATTATTTTAAAAGTGCTGTGGAAAAGGAAAATCCGTTTGACGGAGCTTTATGTGCAAATCGGCTAAACCTGCATACCTATGCGAGATCGTAGGAGTACCTTCACCAAAGAGTATATAAATAATATCGTTAATCCTTTGGGAAACCGACCAAGTAGACCAACGGAAAATCACAATATTTCTCGAAGCACAGAAGAAAGAGCGGTTGTTTCTGATCCCGCCACCGAAGATCAGAATATTGCAACAAATATGTTAATGCCAAGTGCTGGTCTTGCCACCGCCAACGAGGCGGATTCTCTCGGTCTAGGGGGTCTAGGAGTCTTAGGAAATAATACTACAACAGTTAATGGTAGTAACGGAGTTCAACATAAAGACACCACGTGGACCAAACTGTTTGTAGGAGGTCTTCCTTACCACACCACAGATCAATCTCTCCGAGAGCATTTTTCCGTTTACGGCGAAATCGAAGAAGCAGTTGTCATCACCGATAGACAAACGGGAAAAAGCCGAGGATATGGATTTGTAAGTTCACTTTCCCTTGTTATACACGTCGAGATCGTTGAGGGGAACAACCCCTCGCAGCTGCTCCAACTACTGTTCCACTGTTTTCACACAATAAAATGCACAAAACCTATTTCGGACCATCAAAATCTATATAGCTCGGATTAAATATTTTTGGCCCGAAGCTTAAATTATTCATTTTTATTTTAATTTCCAACAAATCCATCTTCTATCATTTGTTGGCATTGAACTCACACTCACAACACAATAAAATCATTTCAATGGCGTAATGATTTTATAATTATTATATGTCCGGTAGCTTACCATACGTACTTTGTCGTTCTAACCACATAAAACTATTCAAGAGAAATCAAAATTATAGTTCACCATAATTTCTTATTTGACTATTTTAAGCCACTTTTTACCATGCATCAATTATTTCGCCAAATTTCTCTTTATTATCAAAACTAAATTATATATTTTTCTAAATTTTTGTTTATTTATTTGATTTAATTGCTACAATTATATTGTTTTGCGGTAATCTTTAAACATTTTAATTATATTCTGTTTTTTTCAATTTTTTTTTGTAATACTTTTTTTAATTGATTAATTTTTTTAATAATTTTAAATATTTTTTTAATTTTAGGTTGTCTTGAAGTCTTGATAATATAAAAAATAACTGTCATTTTTGATAGAGTACGGTGGTAATTAATAACTAATTTAAAGGGTGCCTTGCTTAGAATTTCAGTTTATTAATGGGGAGCTCCAGATTGATAATTTGCATTTTTAATATACTTTTGATTAATTGCTTTGGGTAATTAATAATTAACTAATGACTATTTATTTTTTCTTTTATTATAGTCGAAATAATCATTTAATCTTTTTTAATAATTTGAAAATTTAAATTTTTGCGTCTTTTAAAATTATATTTTTATATTTGTTTTGTATTTGTTATTTTTTCAAAGTATTATCAAACATTTAAATTTGTTTATATATTTTTATAATATAAGAAAAATATTATTTTAATACTATACTGGGGGTTTTTAGAAGCTTTTTAGATAGTGAAAAAACTTGCATATTATTTTTGAAAATAATTTTATTCCACAAATCAAGATTTAGCAAAGCCAAATATTGTTATAACTGATTTAAAAACCTTTTTTTAGGTCGGCTTTATGTTAGCTCAAATAAGACATTTCACACAAAAGAAATAAACGGTACAGTGCTTTCAAGCAAACATAAGATCCTGAAAATATGCGAACTAAATTACTAAATTCAGAAGCAAATTCAAATTAACCAATCAGAACCTTAAAAAAGATAAGATGCTTTGTGTACATGAAAGCTGAAGCGCTTTCATGTTTGTTTGGAAGCACTGTATATAATCCTAGCCTAATAAATTATTTTACTGCTGGTCGGAGCAAAGATCACAATGTTATTAATATTAGGTCATTTAAATAGTACCTAAAAAATAAAAAAAGGTTTTTTGATTTTAATTTTTTAATATATTGTCGCCGTTATAATATTAAAAAAAAGCGAAAAGCGTTATTTTTTTTTGTAGATTGCTGACTATAAGTTGTTAATACAGACCGCAGAGCAAAAATGCTTTACGATAGATCACCCTGTATAGAGTATAAATTTGACATTTGTTTCCGCAGCTCATAATTAAATAAAAAAATTTTAGGCATTTTTATTTAATATAAGCATATATATTTTTTTATAATTCACTTTAAATGTGCTTATCAGGTTTATTATTCATTTTATAAGGACCCAAAAGGTTGGGCAAACCTAAAAAACCATAACGTCAACAATAATTACTACTATGAATATATAATAAATTAGGTCTCTGGCACTAGTTTTTTATTCTAGCGTCTTGTTAATGAACCGGCCGGCTTATTAGAATGTTCGGATTACTAGAATAAAGGTTTCTTAAAAGATACAAACGTTTTATTGGAAAAACAGTTTTCATAACAGACCATTTTTGTTTACTTTGCAGTTTTGGTCTGAAAAAGTTTTCTTTCTTTTTTTTAAACGTTAAAAAAATGGCTGTATTGTAGATTTGTGGCATTTTTTCACTTACTCTAATTGAAAAATATCAGTCGATTTTTGAATTTATTTAAGCATTAAACCAATTTTTGCCTATTTCGGCAATTTTTTGAGAAATCTCAATGACAAATTTCTTCAAATATAGAAGTCGGTTTCAAACACTCGTGTATACACCACATGTGGAGAGCTTTTTTGATCTATGGACAGTTATCAACTCTTATTAATGTCATACGCTTTCGGTTCGAGTTTGATTGTCTTCACGTGTTCCACTATAAGCAATGCTGTGTGATTGATAAGCAATGAAAATTATTAAAAATGAATTTATTAGTGTATGTATTTTATGTGCAATAGTTCATATACTTTCTGTCTTTTCCTAGAATTTACAAATTTACGTTACATCTCATTTGGAATAATTTTCAACAATATTTTTTTTGTAACGCACCTAAGATTTTTTTTATTGTTTTACTTTAAGAGCTAGTATAATTTTTACGAGCTTAATACCATATATAAAACTGTTAACTTTTTGAAGTACTTGATAATTGGTTTATGACTGTATTGCTCGGTACCTTATCGAACATTAAAGCTGTTCAAGCACGACAACAATTGGCCGGACATGAAAGCTATAAGGTATTAAGCTTGTGAAACAATTTACTAAGTTTTATTTGGTTTCTTGCACTAAATTAGCATTTAGATAAATATTCATTTTATTGAAAAATGTGGGCATATTCATAAATGTTTTAAAACCTATTAATAAGATCTTATCTTAAATAATATATCTTTGTTTCTTTTGTTTTGCGAATTCATGGTGAAGCAAATTTACCAGGCTAATAACAATTTTGGTGTAATTTGGTCTGAATCATTGTATAATAAGTGAGGAAAAAGGATATCTACGTTTATTTAAATTTAAAACTCATTTTAAAGCGATAAGGCAAATGACTAAAATATGACAACGATAAAGAAACTACTAGTGGAAAAAACATAAATTTTCTAGGTCATAAAATATGAAATTTTATATTTTCTATTGTCTGGGTATTTTCAACAAAAAACATTTTTATTTTCAGGTCATTATGGGAGATAAGTCGTCATCGGACAGAGCATGCAAAGACGCCAATCCGATAATCGATGGTCGGAAAGCTAACGTAAATTTAGCTATCTTAGGAGCGAAGCCAAGAGGGAATGTTCAAACGGGTAAGTTACACTTTTTGTCCATATGTTAGTTAAGTCACCCAACTTACGCGGATTTTAATCAACCCTCCGGACTTCCGGTAGGTACACCCGGACGTCCGCACATGTCGCGCACGACCACCACAGCCAACAATCCGCTTAGTATTTATTAACTCAATGATCGCAAACAATATCGAGGTTCGGAAGTTGCATCGATTATCGTTAAGATGATGTTTGTCAATTATCACAAGCACCATGAGGCTAATTCTAATTCTACTTGGACAATTTTGTTAGGTATTAGTGTTTTGATTTTTATAATTGTTCCAGGTTTTCCATTTCAAGGAATTCGAGCAGGGTATCCCACTCTTCTTCCCAGCCAGTACGGGTAAGTGCAAATATAGAAAATGATAGCGCACGCGAAGTGCACTTTTATATAAATGTGCATCACCAAGTCTGTCGTAATCAATATTTCGTATTTTCTAGCCACTTATGTCACGAAGGCAATTGGTGATTCGTAATTCCATATGATTTGCAGATTAGAATTTGGCTGAAACAAATGAGACGTATCCCGAAACGTCTCAAAACAAACTGTAAAGAGTTAGTTCCTTCGATGAGTGTTTGTGAGTGTGCGTGTGAATTTTATTTGATTAGTATTGAGTTCCACTTATTAAAACATTTTGATGTCGCTCGCGAACCCGCCGTTTGAGCCGTTTTTGAGCCCCAGGTGTCTGTCAGTCATTGACGGTGGGAGCGCCAGGGGCACACTTGCACGAGTCCGTCTCCCTGCTTTGTCGTGTCCGATTGCCACTGTCATACTCTACTGATAGCGACGATTTATTCATTCCTACTTAATATTTATCGCATTGAAAACACAATACAGCTATCACAAACAAATATAATTTCCAAAAAAAGCTTTTAACACTATTATACACAAAACATTTTTTAAAATAACTAAAAAGTTGCTGCAAAGTGCTGTTCTTATTCTACAAAAAGATTTAAATTTTTTAAAACCACCAAAAAATAATCAATCTTGCCGGTAAAGCTTTTTGGAAAGCTTAATTTGTTTCGTTGTTATTTCACAATAGGGTTTAAATTTCAAGACGATAAGAATTACCACGTCAACTCTTGTTAAAATTTTAAATAGATGTTAGACTTTTATCGACAGAATCTATAAAAAAACAAATAGTTAATAGAGAAGTATATTAATATAGTATTTAGCAAAACTTTTGCTAAATAAAGTTCCAATATCACAAAATAAGACTCTTTCTCTTTCATCTTGCTGGTGTCAACATTTTTTGCCAAAAATTAAACTCGGTACTCAAGAATGACAACCAAGCGTTTACAGTTTAGGTCTACAGTTTAATGTTTACAAGACCTGTTAAAAAATAATTTTGTATTGACTTGAATGTGTTTTTTTGCTGACATTTTTTGAAAGTTAATAATGAGAATCGATTTTGGCTATAATTGAAAGTAACACATCTGTTTTAGATTTATTGCATCGAATAAATTTTGCTGTTAATTTTGTGGTGTAATAAAACGGGAAGATATACAATTTCTGGAAATAAAAATAAAGATTTACTGGTCAAAGTGTGAACAAAAGTTTGTTTTTTTAGTCATAACAAGAACAAGTTGAGGCAATTTGCAGCTTTTCTGTGAATGAATCTATCATTATCTTAAGAGTATGTACAGATCACCAACAAACGTGCGGAGACGGACGCCCGTCTTACTGTTTGCTGTGAGGTTTTCGTTTTTCTTTTGGGCTGATTTTTTTTTATTTTGATGTTCGTTTCTTTTTTCTTGTAACTCACGACTGCAGTGTAACACTAACGCGGACTAACAGGATGTCGATGTTGCTTGGTTGTCATTAACCTGGGGCGTGTTACAGTGCAGCCGGTGGTGGCGGCGTAGTAGCGAGTGACTGTGTGCCTGGCTTGCGCGACGGGGACGCGGAAATCGCGACGATAGTCTCTCTTCGCTAATACTAGATTTTGGTTTTTGCTGCGGTTACCAACACCTGGCATCACTAGCTCTAAAATGACATTTTAGTTCAGCAAAACTGTTTCACACTCTTTTTTTGAAAATGTCATTTAAGATCTAATGTCTTGGTTGGTTTAATGTTCAACTGCAGTGAATTTTCAATCGACACGTCTACCGCCAACTATCTTGATGTTCTTGATTTTGGCATGGAATGGCCTAGATTTGTAGCTGTTTTATTTTTATATATCAAACTTAACGCTCTTTTTAGATTAAATGCACATACACATATTTTTTAAGTAGTTCTGGAGTGCAACACGTGCCAATTGAATTTTATGCACTAATCTTCCTTGGTAAAGGAACAAATAAAACGGTTGATGCATTTTAATTTTTTTATATAATGACGACCAACAAATTACAGTTTTAAGAGGGCTCAAAATTAGGCGTAAGAGAACTTTTCTATATATTATTTTATTTTGTTTAATAGAAAATTAAAGTTTTTGAAATAGATGATAACTTACTACTAACAAAAAAAATATTATAAGCTGCTTTATTTTATGTACATTTTTGTACATAGTAAGCAGTGTTCTACAATTTGAATGCTATACTTTGAATAATTGCTGCATGTTTACGTAACTTATAACTTTCTCACGTTTTTCTTTGGTTTTAAACCAAATTTTATCGTGCTTTCGCTTTTAAGTTATGGGGAATCTATATGACGAGCAAGAGCCGCGTGTCTTGAGCACCTGTGTAGTTGAGCAAAACTGTATCTTGCTTTATAGTAAAAACGTTTGAGCTATACTCGGCAGTAAATTTTATTGCACTATTGCATCAGAAAATTTAACAGCCGGAACTAGATAAGTTAAAGAAAACCGTTTTCTATTCAGGGTAGTACCTATCTACCTGGTTGGTTCTATTCATAAATCCAAGACACGAGACATGTTGAGTTGTAAATCTTTCTTACCTTTCTTGCCATGTCTCTCTCATCATGAACAGTATATCTTAAACGTTCTTGTTATAATTTAAAATTTGTTTTCAATGTATACGATTACTAACTCAGAGAGCAATATATACCATGTCTCCTATATACATCTTAATTTATTTCCAGAATATAGCCATTGGAAACTGATTTTCTGATTATCTTGTTGAATGAAACATTGCTTATGTATCATTCAACTAGCTCTTAATCTACATAAAAATTGCAATAAAATTCGCTGACAATTTCAGCATGGCGTTTTTATATGCTATACCTTAACTGCATAACTTTAACTGACAATGTTAATTCCAGTGACTAATAGTACTATTAATTATGACTAAGTACTACATACTACTGAAAATAATAGCACTCAATACTATATTTAGTAAAAGTACTAGCTACTATTATTGATATACATTAGTGCTACTAATAGTACTTTACTAACAGTAAAATGTTTATAATTATAAAATGTTTATCATATATTAAATATTAATATTGAGAAAATTAGACCAAACGACAAAATAAATAAAAAAGCAAATAAAATCCTGCAAGAAGTGAAAACAACAAAATATACTTAAAAAAATCTTGTGATCCTACGAGATCTTGTTTTTCGTTTGCAAATGAAAAACTATAAATGTTTCAAAACAATTGTTAGAAACGGACTGGTCTTTTTATAAGTAGGTTTATGTTTTCTCAACGGTTATTTTCATATTAAATTCCAAATCTTTTACTAAAAAATTTTGATCTCTTCATGGTGAAGCTAAGCAGTTTTTTAGTGCTGCAAACTGTTATCTTTTTCAAGTAGTTTATGGCATTCATGTGCGGTCAATTAAAGCCACTTTTTAAAACTCTGGAAAATGTGTGGCGTGATTAGGTTAAGTTAATTATGGTGCGTTTTTTATCCATTTTTTGACAGTTATGACAATTTTTTTTAGTGGTTACTTTTGTTTTTTATTTTACATTTTTGTAGAGCTTTTTATTGTGATAGCAATGGTATTAAAATTCTTAGTAGCTTACTTAAGAAAAACAGCTCTGCAGTTTAAACTAGAAAAATTTAAAAAAACTGAGTAGTGTACTTTATCAGCATTTAAACATAAACGGTAGTAGATTTAAATAAAACAAAAACAAACAATAAAAAACATAACAAAAACAGCCCTAAATTTGAAAGTAGAGTTAACATGTTGTTAACTTTTGATGTAACATTGACAACTCAAAGATATTACAATAAATGTTCAAACTGATGACCCTAATATTCAAGATTTTGAATAATTTGGAATGTTATTAAAATGCATTCATTGCTTTAAGATCGTTCAAATTGTTAAGTCGGTTTTGATACACTTTGCTTTTCTAGAAAAAAGTCTAATGGGGCTAGATCTGGAGACCTAGCCGACTATTCTATAGACCCTCTTCTTCTTAACCATCTTCCTGGAAATACCTCGTCTAAATAACGTCGAACATAAGAGCGTAGTGTGATCATCTTGAAAATAGTTTTAGATACAGTTTTATATTTTGTTTTTGATGTATGGTGTCATCAACTGTTTTCGGCTTTTTATGTCACTTGTAGAAATTCTACAATATAACGCTTAATCACTTATTTAGGCTGAAAGTCGGCTTCAATAGTGCCCATTTTTATATCTATATATATAAAAGAAAGTCTGTTAGTTACTCCACTTATAACTCAAGAACGGCTTTACCGATATGGTTGAAAATTGGTGAGGTGGTAGTTTAGAGCCAGGAGAATGCTATAGGATACTTTTTATTCCAGAAACCACCCTCTAAAAGAAGGGTTAAATCAAAATTAGAATTGCGATGTCGGAAACGTTCGGTGAGGCTCGGCAAATTACCGTTCCAAATAAATCGATCCACTCCCCCACCACCAACCAAAGTCGGACCGTGCGTTTTCATGTAAAGCCGGCCACTGACGATCCAACGCGCCAACGCCGTAGTACGACTGCGGCGTTGGATCGTCAGTGGCCGTCTTTAATCGTCTTCCATGAGACAACTTCCCATATAACAACTTTGGGTGAAAGTTTGTATGGAAAATTATGATGACTGGATTTGAATGAAAAGAATAGAATACTTTTTATTAACAAAGAGATAAAAAGAGGTGGGATAGGAACAAAAAATGACAAGTACCAATATTAGTATGATTTTCAAAAATTTTGGATTGTTTATTTTAAAAATAATATCTATGTTTAAATCCGAAATTTTAGAAGTAAAGTATTATCATTCCTTGATAGGGCGGAAAGAGGGCAAAATGTCTAAAGATTGATGT
This sequence comes from Lagria hirta, assembly GCA_947359425.1. Taxonomy (NCBI): domain Eukaryota; kingdom Metazoa; phylum Arthropoda; class Insecta; order Coleoptera; family Tenebrionidae; genus Lagria; species Lagria hirta. The sequence goes on from OX375799.1 coordinate 4,109,357, forward strand.
CGTTTTCATAATTTTTCCCATAAATTGCCTTAGTTCTCAAAAAAAAATAAATAGGTATGTTTCCTGCTTTCTTAAAAATTACTCTTAGGAGGATGAAAAGAGAGTGTTCTAGGGATAAAAATGTAAGAAAACGATATGGGTATTTTCGAGGAATTTCAATCGTTGATTTTGAAAATGATATTTAAGTTAAAGAGGGTTGTAAAATGAATGTGATAAAGGTAATAAATGTAAATAATTAATTTGGGTATCATTTTTATAGTTTTTGGGGTCGTTTATTTTAAAAATCTATATCTATTTATGACCGATTTGGCTGAAAATTGGTGGAGTGGTTGTTTAGAACCAGTAGCCTAACAAAGAATATTTTTTATCCCATTCCGTGTGACGTGACATACAATATAAAACGTAAACGCATCTGACATATAATAACAAAACAAATGACAAAAAAAATAAAAAATAAAATAACAAAACTAAGGCGGAACAAAGTTCGCCGGGCCAGCTAGTTATTTATATTTTACTGTATAATTATTATTTTTATTTATATTGTCTAATAACAGTTTAAGGATAGTATCTTTCTCATTGGTTTGGAGATTTTGCACTTAGACAGTATTGTTTGAAAGGGTAAAAGATAAATTGCTAGAACAAGCTAACGTAGTTAATATGTGTATATTGATTATTTCTGTGGTCAGCATACAAGATTCACCCAGAATAAGCTAAATAGAGCGACAGCCTATTTCCAGATACAAAAAAAAACAATTTTGGAGTGTATAAAAATAAATAAAGAGTGTTATTCCATGATGAGAAAATAGTTTGGAAACGTTAATTTCCTTGGCGATAATTTTTGAAACGCAACCGATCGATGAGAGGTGTCATTAGGAATATTGTGACATAAATCTACGGTCAGCATGTGGCTATTACTTTTATCTGTCCATCGTTAGAGCTTACTGTAAATTCAGTACGTTATGAGTCACGTAAATGCAGATGATTGAAATAAACGACATTATTTATTGATCTAAAAATCGACAAAAAAAACACCCAAATTGTCAAAATAAAAGTAATTTGAAAGCCTACCAATGCGTTAGTGTCTTTGACTGTGACGCTAAATACATGCGTCACTGTTGGCCGTGTTTGTAAATTATGTATCGACCGAAAATAACTAGAAAATTAATTACTTCAAGATTTTCATTTCCACCCGCGGTCGCAGTCTCTTTGACACCGGATTTTAAATTTAGATACGTTTTATCACAAGTCGCCTTTATATTTACCAGTTTTAAGCAGCTGTTAAGCATACTTCGTCTTGGTTGCTTTGACATTTGGAACGCGTCGAAACACCTACACGAAAAACGTCGTGCCAACGTCTTTCTACGCCACTGTTTGTCATATATCATATATCCTCTTTTTTGACCAGCGCTAAACACAAATATAACTTTGAAAAAATGCTCATCCATCAATCATTAGGAAAACAGCCGAAATTAATATAGATTCCACTAAACCACGAGTTTGTCAACGAAACTAATTCTGCCTTTCAAGCTATGGTCTAAAATGATTTTTAAAACTTGTACATGCTCTAGATTATATATTAATACGTTTTATTTCTAAAAAAATAACAAAGGCATCACATTTTCCAAATCATGGCAAATGTTTTAAGATATTTCAAATGTGACGGATAAAGTGGATAAAGTTTAAAGAAAATCTGCTATTTTTGAAGGAAGGGTTGAGAGATTAAACAAAATCCGGGTTGGTATAAATGCAGAGGAGTGTGCAAACAGCAGTAAGACCAATATCCGCGAATAGCTGAGATTGGCCGGAAGAAAAGATCGCACATGGGTAGCGCCCACAGGTCAATAGTGCCTCCGGAATCCGGATTCCGGAGTCGGCGGCAGGCGCGCAAACGTCATTAGCCGCCAAGTAAGTCCGGATTTGTGCGAAGCTTCCACGAGATTATCCAATAGAAATGTGTTATCCGAATAGAGACCGCCTTCCGCCACATGATTTTCTGGAAAACTTGGATCAGATATTGATTGAAAAACGTTATATAAAAATTACAGTTTATTCATTCGGCCACTTATGGATCAGAATACTTTACCACCAAAACCGGACGTCAGAGCATACGATATATACTGTAATATATACAGGAGCATATCATTTAATACACTAAAGCTATTAAGACTAGGGTGGGCACATCACTTATCACCCTTGAATTATTTAAATTGAGAAATACAGAAAGAGAGAATTTGACTTATCGTATGTTACGCTGGTTCCCTATATGCGTGTCGAAAAAAAGATCAGGAATAGGAAGTGTAATTTAATTATTGAGATTTTATCACACTATTAAAGGGCGGCGGGGTTGAAAACACCGGAAAAGTGTACTCACAATCAAATTAATTTTTTAACAAATTCTAAACAGACACGCTTGGATTTTTTCTACATTTTGTCAACTGGTTATCAAGTCTTTGGTGAATAATATATTTACAATCTATATTAACATGGAAAAAGCAATTATAATTGTTCCTTTTTATAGTTTATAGCACTTATGACTAGGATACGAATGACAAAGCTGTTTTTTTAAGAAATTATCGTTATCATAAGTCATATTTCCTGATAAAAAAGTTGTTTTCACAAAGTCAGAACTCATTTGTTTAGCATATGGCTTTAAAAATGTAATGCAGGTGGACATGTGTCATTTGTTTATTGCACATATTTAGGTTATTTGATTGTACTTATTTGATTGCAACTGAGCAAAATATTTAAAGTGTTTCTTGGAGAATAATTAATTTGTTAATATTACAATCATTCAAGAATCTTGAATAAACAGTCTACATTTTATAAACCACGAATTATACAAATCCGAGCCACCTGAATTAAAATAGTTTTTAATAAATTCTATCAAGGACAATGTGGAGGCATCAGACAATCTGGCTGGATTTTCTATAAATATTTGACAATTATTTCAAAACTTATCACTATTTTATTGTAAAGTTGGCAAACTGTACAATTTTGCGACGTTTCGTGATAGCCTTGAATAATATACATATTTACGATTTACGAAAGCAACCGTTGATATTTATAGATAGTAGGTATTTTCGAGAAGAAAACATCTATTATTATGTGTAGGGTCTTGTGTCAAATCTTTAAAAGATTATAAATCTTGGCACTTTACACCTATCCATTATTATTCTAGTCAAAACAGCAAGTGCACTGACATTTGAAAACATGTCTGATTTAAAGCTTATTTTACGGTTATTACTTGTTAGATAAGAACTATATTTTGATATTGCTAAAGACTTTTTGTAAACAAAGCTTTTTCTAGTACTTTTTAACAATTAAACAAAAAACTAAATTAAAGCTGGAAAATACAAGAATGGTAATCTTTTCGCACTTCTAAGCAATTGTAACAAAAACTAAAGTCGCTGGTAATTATTCTGAATTTTTCTCATCGGCCTAGAATCAAAGTTTTCCTCATTTCTTGTGCTCAAAAATGAGTTTTACTGATTAATTTCTTTAATTGCTTTTTAATTTCAAGCTTTTGAGTAATTACCCGATAGCACCAAGGTTGACATGTATGTTATCAAAACCGCTTTTTAGTTTTTCTAAAAAAATTTTAACGCTAAAACTATAGAAGGGGTTTGTTCAGGTTTGTTTAGTAGTTTTTGGCAATTTAGAAAAGTATAAACAACATAAAAATAGGGAAATAATAGAAAGGAAATCTTCTGACACTTCTAGGCAATTGTAGCCAAAACTAAAGTCGCTTGTGATTATTCTCCATCAATCACTTTTAAGAATTTTTTTTGTCTAAAATTTTATTGTTGGTTTCCGGTGTCTTAATTTCAAGCTTTTTGGGGGATTTCCAAATACTACCGACGTTGATATTTTGATTTTTCCTATATTAACAACGCTGTCTTTTTGATTTTGTAGAAAAATTTTGCTAAAAATAGAGGTGGATTTGTCGGCAGCGAGGGCAACGGTCGCTATTATTTTTTCCGGGTTAATAAAAGAGACTCGTGGAGCTATTGTGTATTCTAACATTGTATCATAAAATTTAAACGGATGACACAGGGTGTATATATGACCATGTCTTTTTAATGAGAAACTCACAATTTTACTACTCTATTGTGCTAATTATAACCTTCAATAATTTTAGTGTTTTGGGTTTGCTATCTATATACATTTTGTCCCCGGATTAAGATCAGAAAAGAAAAAAAAACTTTATTTTAAATTTTACAAAAAAATATTGAAGAAATAACATTTTTTGCTCAATTCAAAATGGATAGATAAATCTGCTATCTATGCTATGATTTTATTATTATTAGGCTCTGATCTTATAAACAAAATAAAACTAAAGAAAAAGTAACCATAGCTATTTTATTTTAAACTTGAAAAGTACAAAGAAATACAAATTGTTGCTTAATTCAAACCAATTTCTACTATTGGATCAACCCGTCACCTCTCTCAGCAGATAGTTCAATTCCAACTCGGAACTCTTTATAACATCAGTTGCAACAGCATCTCTTATGAGATTTTTTAATACTTGGGCATTATAAGTCTTCAGTCTTTCTTGTGAAAAATTTGTTTTAAACGCTGCCAGAAATAAAAATCTAAAATTGTCAAATCAGGGCTTCTTGGCGGTCATAAAACTGGTCCACTTCTGCCAATATAATTATCTTCAAATTTGCGAATTAGCCAATTACAAACAATACATGCCAAAAGTGCATAATAGCGATCTCACTTATTGTTTTAGAAAAGCTTCAAGTGTATAATGTCAAATTAAAAATTGTTACTGGTGCCAAGATATGACTTTTATTTTAATGATTTCCAAAAAATGTTAGATTTTTTTTTAATTTATAAATTTTAAGCTTAGAAACTATTCTGTAATGAATCAAGTTTTGTTGTTTTTATTATTTGTTTGGATTTCAGTCATACAACAAAATGATATAGTTTTATCTACCGGAAAAGAAGTATGATCAGATATCATAGATAAAATTAAACATTTATTAGCCCTAGGACGAAAAATAGTTTGACCTTCAGTTTCGTAGAGCTTGATACTACTTGATAGATATTATCTTTGAACCTGGACAAGTTTTTTACTAAACTGTGTTGTTAAAAATCCTTTGGGCAAGAATTTTTGCGTTTTTGGGCTTTATGAGACCGCTGAACTCCGTCTCAAAAACTTTTTTGTCTAATGAAACAAATAATGATTTAGTGGAATGCTGTCAACAAGACAAAGTATTTTTGTAAAAGATGGAAATTGAATAGTTTTTAATGTTGATTAGAATTTGTATCGTTTATTCGGTTAAAAATACAAAAACATAAAGTCCTTGGCCTGACTTAGCTAGGTAGTCTAGTGGCGATATTAATTTATGTCGGGCGATAAACTTATTTTAACAGTCGGTAAACGAGAAATTGTCTGATAAAAACCGAAGAACTTGCGATAACCGCGTTCGATACGAACCGATGGTGCATAATTAAAAAGTTGCTGTCGCCTTATTACAGCAAAACTTCACGTTGTAGACGTTTTTCGTTTACATTACTCGGGAAATTGTGTATATTTACCCTTCCGTTAAGGGTTTTCAAACCCACAAATACACTCTTTTATATTCCACTAATCCCAATTTATTATGTCAGTCTTTTCATTTATTTTATCATTTTATAAACACTCAATTTATTATGCACATTTCAATTATGTAAGTAGTTTTTTTGTCTTGTTACCAAAGCAAACCTGACCTAGAATTCATTGAGCTCTTCAACAACAACTAATAAATTAATAAACAAAACGCTAACAAATTAAACGTCTTATTTTAAAAGCCTCTAATTAGACCCTCATGACTTGGCCATACTTTTTAATTTAGGATAATAGCTACACTAGGTAGATTAATTTTATATACAAAACATATTATTTTATCTATTTTGATTACCTCTGAAGTGCTCTTTTAAAATGGCTAATCACTATTTTTTTAGTAGAGCGGAAGAGACAATATTTCTTGCTTTTACTTAATTTTTGCTGCTTCTTTTCTTGTAACTTCATTCTTCTGTCAAATCTTTTTTTTTATAATTATTGGATGGTTACACTTAGTTCTGCTTCTTCTTTCAATTTTGCTCACAAAGAAAAGTTGCTTCAATCTTTTGTTTGTATTGACTTTTTTCTTTGTATTTTGTGCACCGACTTTTTCTTTTTGCTACAGCGCTGGTAACTCCAGCTCAAAACCAAGTGCTTCTAAATGTTAAATATCCTAGAATTGGTAGTAGGTAAAGAAATAGAAAATCTTTTTTTGTTCTTTGGAATAAATAGTTTTTGTTATTGTCACATCTTTTGCTTTAATAGTTGATACGGATTTGTACTAATGATTTCTGTTTATTTTGTCAGTTTCGAAAGATAACCAGAATCTGTATTTTGATTTACTTTGTGTCTTTTGGACAATGTTTAGATCTATTTCTTGGTTTTGTAATGATTGTAGAAGATTGTTGCGTGTACCTAGGTTCAGCTTGATCTTTAGATTTCGGGCCAAACATAGTCACCACTTTAGATGATTCTTATGAAGTTTTTATTTGCAAAATGGAGTTTTTATAAGTCTTTTAGATTATTGAGAAAATGTTATGTCATTGAAAATGGCATGAACACATTACGTTGAAGATTTAAAACGAGGCAATAAATAGGTTTGGATCTATTTACGTGTAGGAAATATGTGTTGTGTGTCGTCCAAAGTATGAACCTTGGTTGAATTTAGCAAATCCAAAAAAAAAGGCGGGATAGTAGAAGGGCTGAGGCATTGTAAGAAGACATTTGTCTAAGCAAGAGAGTGCCAAGTCTATTTCTGTCGCCCTATTTAACATTGTTGCGCGTTTTGACTAACACATTATTTTTAACTGAACATTTGAAATTTTAGCGGGACAGAGAGATACTTTTGCTATCGCTAGCTTTTATCTCTATCGGATATTAGCGTGCATTATTAATAAGACGGTTGAATGCATGCGGCTAGAATAAGCGCCATTTTCGATTTTCTGTTGACAAGAGCCACAATTTATCTAAATAGTCAATATGTGGGGTCGAACTGCTGTAATTTACCAAATGACCACCTTCAAAGCCAATATTGGCCCAACACTCTAAATCCTTTCATGCCAATATGCATGATATAAAATTGATTTTTCTTAAAAAATGCGTTGTGACAGTTACAGATTACTGTTGAAATAATAGAATATCTATATTCAGTCACAGGTAGAATTGGGAATATTGTCATTAAAAATCAATCAATGAAGTGTTGCTATATTTTAGGCGAGTCAATGGACAAAATTTTATGATTAAATCTAAATATACCAGTCGATGTGTCAATATTCTACGACGAAAACTGCGTAAGCATGACCACCCTACGCATTTCTTATTTATCAAAGGATACGTGACTAGACGTTTTCTTATTATCAAAAATAATATATTTCGATTTTTTTATTATTAAATGCTTCCAATCAAGACTTATTACTGATTGTATCTTTAATAGTGTATGTTGTTTTCAACATTTTTATTTTCTTCTCAAACAAACATTATTAAATGAATATGTATTCAACGGAATTGTTATTCTCTCATTATTATCGAATAATGAAAAATCTATGCCTTTCTTTTCTAAATAAACACCATATTTGCCGCAATTGTTTGTAACTCACTAAGTATTTTATAAAATAATAACCGATACATTTGACAACCAAACAAACGACGAAACTTTTTCAATAATAGTTCTTATTATTTTAACATCAACTACTTTGCAAAACTTGGCAAGGGTTTTCAAATTAGCTATTATAGTTTGGCTTATATCTCAGACATCTTTAAACTTTCTGATAAATACGTGAATTTGTCAAATTAGTTGGCATGTTAGATGTTTTTCGGCCGGTCGGTAGCCTTGATGGTCAGAGATAGTACTCCGGCCGATTAAAGTAGGTTTGAATCGCTTCTAGGCAGGAGTTTTTTCCTAAGAAAGAAGACTTGTGCCTAACCGTGGCTGTTTATAAATGTAGAGAGCACAATAGATAGCAGTGCATATATCTCTTAATCTATCTACTACTCTAGATGTTTTAGGGATTTTTTTTGAATATAAACACCAAAATTTTCAAAGTTTGTTGAGTTTAAAATTTAAATTTTTTTTTCAAATGTTTAAAAGTGTTCTAGGTTATCCAGCAATATAAAAACCATACTTCAAGAGTTTCTTTATTAGTTTATTAGGTTTCAAACTTAGTCTGGCTTGATGTTGAATGTTGCGGTTGAGCCTGTATTGTACTATATTGACAAAGTTTGCTTCAGTTTCTGTAACTCTATAACAAACTGCAAAACTTCGGATCTTTTTTGAAATATAAATTTAAAAAAAAATTTATGAAAAAGTCAGTAGAATAAATAAAATTGTTATTGAAAAAAAACTTGTTTTTTTTTTTGTTTTTTTGATACCGACTAACTTTTAATAAAAGCCAAAAATTCAGAATACTTGTGTGACGTGGAATCTGAGATCGTAAGATGCAGATTGTTTTCGATAGCAGCAAGAACTATGCTAATAGACATCCGGTCGAATTGAGTAGAAAAGCTTTGTTGATGGAAAAAAAGCACATATTTTTTGTTGAAGATTGATTCGTTGATCTTGGCAGATGAGAAATCGTTGTTATTGAGTCAGATTTTGACCAAATTATTAATTTCAATAATATCATAATTCATAAGCTACAGACTCCGAATTTACTAAAAGCGTTGCACTTTTGGATCTTATTCACCTAACATATATATTATATATATATATAACATCAATTGGTATGTAACTGGATGTATTGCACCTTTAGAATTTTATTATTTTTTTGCTAACTCACCAATTTTTGAAGTGGCGCAAACATACTTATTATATTTTGTTTTAATTTTGAGTTCTTTTTCAGGTTTTTTATATAATTTTTCTGGCAGAGTATTAAATTCGCGTTTATTTTAACATTTTACACTTAAAGTATTTTTAAGAATTTCTTTAGCTATCAAAGTTATTTTGATTCGTCTGGATATTTATAATTATTAAATACGGAAAGCTGGCTTTTAGCTACATTATTGGTTTTCTATACCTACAGCAAATCTTTAAATGTTTTAAAATGTTTAAAAAAATCATAAGACGTTCTTATCTATCAAATATTGAGCAGTTAGATCTACTTCATTGCTTAGTAAAATCTAATTTTTTTTATGTTTTGCTTTTTGGTGGAAAAGCTTTATGCCCTTTAGTTATAAGATAACATCTGTAAAGTCACAGGAGAATCATAACAACAGAATCAAAAAAAAACTAAACCTACTACAAAATGCTTACGGATGGCCTAAGAATGTAATAGTTTCTGAACAAACCTGATAATGTTTAGCAGTCTGACAAACCAGTGTCTTAATTTTTTATATTTTAATAGTAACAATGTTGCATGTTTGGTTTGATGTGAATTTTCTTATTTATAAGATCCATTGAGAACACGACAAGAAGAAACACAACGTCAGTGTCAGTAGGATAGAGAATTACATATTTAATGACAAGCCTTTTAACCAACGTTGCATAGAAAAACTTTCATTGATTTGCATGAAGAACATTTGAGCAAATTTGTTTACGCGTTTAGACAAACTGTTTTATTTTTGACAGTTTAGTAACTATCTTGGATACGCGATTCTCTAATTGCGGAAGTATTGAAACTCCACGTAGGACATACTATCTAATCATCTGCCCGACTTTTCCTGTAAGATAAATACTGCTATGCGTTTTGTAAAATGTTTAGAATATAGGATAGAACGGCTATAAGAAATGGAAAGAGTTTCGTTGACTAGACGCTATCTAATGATTTGCTGGAGCTTTCGTTTATTACTAAAAGTTGGTGTCTTCTTTTAAACAATTTAGTTTGCAATAATCTTAGAAGTTCGCCGCCCTGTAAAGTGTTTTTTTAGTTGGTCATTTTAGTGCATCACAGGTGTTTTTTTTTGGTATTCTTTCTCTGGTGTTGCTTGCTGTGTTACTAAATTTTGTAAAAACGCCTTGATTGATGTGCATAAAATGCTTGCAGAATGCCACCGGGTTATGTATATCCGTCACCTTATTTGACGGCCACCGCACCTGGAAGTTTGGTACAACTTCCAGCTACTCAAATTACTCATGCAGCTGCTGTTGCTGCCGCCACCTCACAATTTTATGAGTACCAGAATGCTGCCGCCGTAGCTGCTGCCGCCGCCGCACCATATACCGGGCAATACACAAACGGATTTGATGCATACTCGCCCTATACTGGCGCTGCAGGTAGGTCAAAAAATACACTTGTTTTCACTGCTTTTTACATTATTACTCTGTTTTTTGGTGATGGATATGTTTAGATTTTTTTTTATTAAATAAGATTAAGCAAAGAAACTAATACTTTCAACGAGTTTTGCAAAGAAAAGATCCCAGATGTTTGTCGACGTCAAAATTTACTAAATAATAAGACTACTGTATACCAGACAGTAATTTAGACAGTAAATAATAGAAAAGACCTATTATAAAATAAAATATTATGTTAAGTTGGCAACTTATTCAAATCTTTTTTCTGTCCAGTGGCAACTTTGTGACTCTAGAATCAAAACTACTTTGGAAGCTCTCACGTTTTGGACAAAAGCTTTTGTTTTCTAGATATTATTTGCAGCTTCTAGGCAGAAGCTAAATCATAGGTTTTATTTTGCTACTTCTTAATTATCAAAAAAATTGTATTTGTTGTTCTGTTTCTCACCCTTCACCTGCCTAGAAACTGTCAATTCCTCGTCGATTATCGTTCAACTTTTGGTCTTAGATAAGCAGAATTAGACCAATCTAATTAGAAATTGAATTATTATCTTAAAAATTAATTATTCGTAAAATTTAAATTTCAAAAAATGAAATAAAGCTGTTTTGATTTCACATCAGGGAGAACTTAGAACGAACGGACAGTATACTTATCTTCCATTCGTATATTTTTTTATTAACGTTACCAGACCTACAACTATTTTTAGCTTTAATTGACGTAATTGTTTTCAGGAGCTGCGGGATATTTGCCATACACATACACACTCCCTCAGACACCTGCATTACCAGCAGCAACTGCAGGAGCATTCCCTGCAATTCCTTACCAAACAGCAGCTCAGGCGCAAACCTTGCAGGAAGCGAGGCTTCAATAATCATGAGAGAATATATTCGGACCCCACCTATCGACAATCCGTTTGAGTTACTTTTATCATTAATTTAGATTTTTTTGTTTCGAAATTCTCTCTAATTGCAAATTTAAGACAGTTTTTATTTAAATTAATGTTAGTTGTAATAAATTCCACTTAGTTACCATTTATTACTATGAGTTAGTAAAAATGCTCAATGAATATAACAGACTTTCATTGCTCCTACTTTTGCAGAGGGTTTTTGTTATTACTGCAAAAGAAAGTGCAATACTTTTCAGTAATAAGATTGATAAATTATTATTATATTGTAGCATCTAGTCCTATAGTATATCATTACTTAATTTTCTAGACGTTAAGTTAGATACTTACTTTTAAGATTAATTTTATAAATATTATGTAATTACTTTGAAAGGCAATACTTCGTCAGTTTAAATACAACTCTTTTGGAATTCTATTGTCTCAAGATAGAAGTTCAACAGTTTTATTTAAAAACTTTAAGTACTTACTTTGCCACATTGTTAATTAATGATCTGATCGCTAAAACAGTGCAGTAAATTTTAAACTTTAAAAATGTATCAGTTATTAGCACTTAAACAGCACTTTGAGTAAAAACTAAAATATTTTCTTATATTCTAAAGCTATAATTGGGCTTATACGTCATGGTTTTCTTGAAGAAAAATGTTAAAAATAGCTTAAATGTGACGTATGAGCTCAAAACGACTATATTATGTGTACAGATGCACAAGAAATAGTATATATGTTGATATTACCGTAAAATTCGCCGATTTTTTTGTCGAAAATGATTATTGTTGACAAAAAACATTTAAATTTTAATTTATTATATTTAAATTAAGACAATTTTTTGTAAAACTTTTCTTCCAGAAAATTTCACCTATATACATTTTCACTGTGCAAAAATCTCTTTAGTTGTTTTTTTTTTTGGATTTTTGTTATTCTGGTTGATGGGAATAGCTTGCTTAAGTATTTGTAATCAAACATTACAATTAAAGAGATTGACAATTAACGTTGGTGCCTTTTCAAATTTGGTTGTGATGGAATACCTACAATACAACTCTCTAGTCAATTTGTCTGAAATGTTCCGTCCAACAGACTAGTGCCCGTGAAAATGTACGTAAGGCACACCTTTAGGGCCTGGAGATTTTTGATTTCAGCCTGAAATAGTAATGATTAGATTTTGTTATGCAGTCATTCTGCCTAATTTCTCTGTTAAGTACTCTATAAGAATCTTGCAATGGTATAAAGTACCTACTCTTGTTATTATTATTCTAACAAATTATTTTGTACGTATATCTGTAAATTAAAGTATAAAAGTAGTTCATGTAAAGCAGTTACAATAAAGATTTATAAATGAAGTTTCTAAATGAAGTTATAAATGAAGACCAATCCCTTTTAACAAAAAAAAAGTTTTTTATGATCGATTGTTTGATTAAAAAGAATAAGAATGGTTGTTAAAACTCTCGGAAGAAAGAGATAAGTTATCAATCGCATAATCAATCTTCTACGCCACTAATACCTGAATTGCAGTAAAGTGTGACGTAACTTTGATTCAATAAAGATAAGCTTGTTTTTACATTACTTTCATTTAATTTAGGCTATATTTGTATGTTTGGCTATAGCACAGCTACCAAACGACTAAACCGATTTTGATTTAGAATTTTAATTGAAAGATTAGTTGATGAAGAGGGTGGTTTATTAATGCAGTTAATACAATATTTTGAGTTTTGATAATAAATATCCAACCAAAATAAAACTAATCTTTAATTTAAGAAAATCGCTTCATCTCTCTAAAAATCATCAGTTTATTTTTGGTTGATAAATGGAGCTTCTTTCACAGTCAAAATTTAGTTTTTTAAGATTAGAATTTTTCAAAACGCATTTTTCTTTCTATAATTTCTCTTGCTTTGCCTACAGTGGTTTTGTTAATATATATATTGTGATATAACATGGCGGCTCTGACCAGGCTCTCATTTTAAAGTCTTTACTTACAAATATGGTTTAATTTGTTAAATGAGTTAAGTGAAATGTTATAAGTTTTTAATCAAATCAATAACACTTAAATTTGTTTTAATAGAATATTTTTCCATGTGATCTCTTATGATGGTTGTACTATACTCACATCATGTGACTATAGTACAATTATCATAAGTATTCATAATTTAGTAGTTCTTTTAAGCCACTTAAGATGTCGCCTCCGAACATTTTTATTGCAGACGCAGCACAAAACTTTACAGCTTCCTCCTTTACAAAAATTTGGTCTGCAGATGGCGGTCTCGACCGCTGTCGTTTAAATTTCCGCGGGTAATTTTAAATGACCTTAGTTATAGTTATGAACGTAAATACAAACAGTGATAACAAGAATGTTGTGCAGCAAGTCCAGCCATGTTATTTTCGGCCAAATTAAACGAAAATTGGTAAATGCAAGAGATCTAAGTTATAAAATTTGATTTCAAAACTTTGTAGCATCAAGATTTTATAAAGATTGTTGAAGTAGGGCCAAGGGATGGTTTGCAAAACGAACCGGTTCAAGTTCCAACTGATGTAAAGATTGAATTTATAAATAAGTTATCTGAAACCGGATTAAAAGCGATTGAAGTTACTAGGTATGTAAGAAAGGATATGTTGTAAACATGAACTGAATTTCTGTTTTGTAGTTTTGTAAGTCCTAAATGGGTACCACAAATGAGTGATAATTGTGAAGTATTTAAAAGAATTATTAAAAAGCCTTCTATATCTTATCCTGTATTGATTCCAAATGTGAAAGGTCTAGAAAGTGCTGTATGAATTGCAATATTCATAAAAGTTTTGCCTAATACTTGATTTTTGTAGTTAGCTGTAGATATTAAAGAAATAGCTGTTTTCGCTTCAGCTTCAGAAGGATTTGCCAGGAAGAACACTAATTGCTCTGTAGAAGAAGGAATTCGAAGAATTAAAGAAGTAACTGATAAGGCTAGAACTTTAAGACCAAATTTACCTATAAGAGGCTACGTGTCTTGTGTAGTGGGTTGTCCATACGATGGAGCTGTGAAGCCAAAATCAGTGACCACCGTCTGTGAATACCTTCTTGATTTAGGATGTTATGAAATCTCTTTAGGGGATACAATAGGCGTAGGAACAAAATTAACAATGGAAGCAATGCTAAGGGATCTTTTAGTTGTTACTGAGCCGGAAAAATTAGCCATTCACTGCCATGATACCTACGGTCAAGCATTACCCAACATCTGCACGGCTTTATCCCATGGGATCAAAGTAGTCGATTCTTCAGTATCCGGTCTTGGGGGCTGCCCCTACGCTGTCGGAGCTACGGGAAATGTTGCCACCGAAGATTTAGTTTACCTTCTCCACGGCATGGGCCTCCGCACAGGAGTGGATATAAAAAAATTAATTGAAGCCGGGCATTATATTTCGACTAAAATCAATAAACCAACGGCGTCTCGTGTTAATTCAGCTTTGTACAAAAAATATTTTCAATAAAAATCATCAAATACATTAATTAGATCTTTAAAGGTTACCCAATTAACTTTCACCCTCCTTTTATGTTTTTTGCGAATAACTTTCTAAAATAAAATTTTCAAATCACCTAGATCTCACGCCGACAACGTTGCCAAATTTAAGAAAAAATGTGGGAATCACAGAATTTCATATAGGTACCGGCATACAACACCACATTTTTTCCTTGATTCTACTTGATTAAAATCAATCAATTGAGATGTTTTATAGTTTAAATTGATAATATTTATTGTAAACTAAAATATTTATTTTTGTTGCTCTTTGAACTTGTTATCATTAGTGATTTATCTGAAATTAAGAAAACATGGCAGCAATGAAGTGAGCTTGATTAGGTTTCGATTTCGCTTGTCGGTAGTCACCGGATAGGATACGATTAACCACATATTGTTTATTTTTGAAATCAAGCTTGTTAAACAAAGTGGATTTTTTGTGATATCATATGACAACGCCGCCCTAACGTCAATCATTTGTTTTGGATTGGGTCCATTTAAAAATGGCTTCTACATGCTCCAGCAATCGTATGTTTTGTTAATGTTTTATTATATTACTTCTTATAACAAGTAACAAATGTTGTTAATTAACCATAAATAATTTAGTGTTACTGTGCATAAAGGTCAGTGTGGCACACGAACAATTAATAATTAATTATTCAAAAAAATAGTAAAAGAGGTTTATTAGGTGCAATATGAGGATTAACGCTACAAGGATGGCTACCCCCATTGAAGAAAAAGTTGACCAGAAGTTGAAAGTTCGAACTGGAATGGTGACAGTAAGTGATGGCAAAAGTAGACCTATTCCGGTTCGATTACATTTATCAATGGAAGTGTTAAGGTTACAAAAAGAAGAAGTAGTCCCCCCAGAATCTAAACCTTTAAATTCTAAGGTAATCTAAAAAAACTTGCTTTTCTTTTTGCAAAATTTATCAATGTTTACTTCAGGAAAGGATGGTTCAAATTAGACGACAAAAAGTCGGTGGACTTGGTTTAAGCATAAAAGGAGGTGCTGAACATAAACTGCCTATTTTAATATCGAGAATTTACAAAAATCAAGCAGCTGATCTTACGGGAGAGTTATTCGTAGGGGACGCTATTATCAAAGGTTTGTAAATCTTCACTTATTGTTTAGTTGGCTTTTGAGTTGCTTTTGTCAACTTGTACAAGATATCTAATAATTGTGTGAACTTAACTTTTATACCAATAAATTGAAGATATGTTTGTAAATTCATTAATTTTTGTCGCATGTGTTTTGTTTCAGTAAATGGCGAATACATAACCGCATGTCCCCACGACGACGCAGTCAATATACTTAGGAACGCTGGAGATTTGGTAGTTTTAACTGTAAAACATTACAAAGCAGCTACACCATTTCTACAGAAACAAGATGATAAAGATTCCCAGCAAACTGACAGTAACAGTGATGAAAAAGAAGCTTCTGATGAGAGTTTGAGACTCACAACAAATAGTACGAGTAGTAGACCTAGTTCGATTTATTCAGAATCTGAACAGGAGCCCCAAACGCGTTGGGTTGATTTAGTAACATTGCCTTTAATGATGGCGTATGTAACAAGGTATATTTTTGGAACGGATAAACTTAGGCCAAATGCATTTGAACTTCGAGGACTGAATGGTGTTAGTACAGGAATTATTCATTGTGATGATTCTGCTATATTGTCGCAGTGGCTTAAGTATATTACTGATAACATTATTGGACTGACAAATCTTCAGGTGAGAACTATAAAACTCTTGAAACTAATCTATTGCGTTTTTTTTAGATGAAGTTATATAATCGAAACTTTAGTGTATCAGATAGAATTGAATATATGGGATGGGTGAATGAAGGTGTTCTTAACAATAATCAACCGTGGCAAAACTATAAACCCCGATTTTTTGCTCTGAAAGGCACAGATTTGATGTTATTTGATGCGCCTCCTGTATGCTAAACTTATTCATTCATAACAATTTCAAACATTAAATGTTTCAGCTGAACGTAATGGACTGGAGTAAATGCCCATTAATGTTCAAAGTTTATCAAACAATGTTTAGAGTTGTTAAAGATTCCGAAAATGTTGATGAGCGACAGCATTGCTTTTTAGTACAAACATCTGGCCAAGATTCTCGGTACTTTTCAGTAGAAACAAGACAAGAGCTTTTAAAAATTGAAAACGCTTGGCATTGCTCTGTATGCACGGCAGTCATGAAACTAGGGGTACATTACAGTATTTCATTCAACCTTCAGTCATAGTCATTAACGATAAATTTTAGAACAAAACTTTTACAGTCAGTTGCAATGGTAAAACAGCTGGTTTAACTTTAGACTGGAATCTAGGGTTTTCCCTGCACGAAGGAGATTCTAAAACACCTGTGTGGCAGTATAAATTTTCTCAACTTCGGGGATCATCAGATGATGGCAAGTCTAAATTAAAACTGCACTTTCAGGACTCTGAATCACGAGCTATAGATACCAAGGTTTCTAACTTTCCTAATAAGTAAATAGCAGTTAAATTATGTTTTACAGGAACTAGAATGTTCAATACTTCAAAGTTTACTCTTCTGTATGCACGCATTCCTTACAGCAAAAGTAGCGTCAGTGGATCCTGGTTTTCTATGTTCCATGATGCCATAAGTAGAAGACCAAATTGAATTACATAGTTTGTATGCAAAAAGCAGATTTTTTACAGTTTACATTGCCCTAGTGATAAGTTTCATGTTCAAAGTGTATTTTGCACAATAATTGTTCTAGACTGGTTTGCACAACGACGTTTCAGCCATAAAATTCCTGCCACGCTTTTATATTTTCATTTTTAGCTAGTGTAAGAGATTGAAGACACTAAGTTGAAAGCAAGAACTATAAAAAATCTCGGTTAATTCACTCAAATTTTGAATATAAACGTCTATCACGTAATTTTAAAGATATTTTTTTAAATAAACATGATACATATCAGACAGAGATGATTGAAAGAAAAGATGATTTTATATGGCTTAATATTATAAATAAAAAACAGTATTTAAAAATATTGTTCCAGTCACAAGTTCATAAAGCTAAGCAAATACAAATGAACAAGAATATTATGAGGATGCAATGGTTAAGTAAGGTTTTGGATTGGATATCCATCTTATAACATACACAAACACAACGCAAAAAACGGATGGAAGAGGAGACAGAACATAACAAGAATATTTTGACCAAATTAGCAGTCGTAAGCTTTAACTTTTTGCATTGCATGGGGAAAGGAAAGAACAAAGATAAATTTGATCTGTAAATTGGTTATAGGAGTTGTAATAAAGCTGATACCGATCTATAAATAATAAACATTGAAAACTTGATACGTTCCACGTTTTGAAGATAAAGGCAAATATATGTTTTAGTTAACATTGTAATAGCGAACCTAAGGGAAGATTTGAGGAGTAACTCGGGCTCGTCAGAGGTTTTTTAGTACCTTCATTAAGTATTAGCCGTTTAAAAAAACATTCTTTGTCAAATTAGTTACAAAAAATATATTTCGTAAGTTTGCCATTTATCAGCTTGCGTCACTTCTAAATTATCAATCCTTTGTATGGGACCTGTGTTGGACCCACTTACTTTTTTCTTTCTCATTATTATTTGTAATTTTTCCGCACAGCCACTTCCATCTGTCAAACTGTCAGGTCAATATGTTACCGTTATCAGAAAAACATGGGAGTATTACGGTTGGGTCTCTTTTTTTGAACAAAGAGTTAAAAAAATATTAAGTGAATCAAAAATTTTGAAAAGTAGATTTTTAAAAAGCGTAGCTTGTGTTAGTTATCTATAATTTGAGTTATTATATTCTTTCTAGGGATTTTTTAGAACAAAGACGGGAAAGGGAAGCTTAAAACTTTGAAAGCTGTGACGTAATGTAAATGGCATAGTGCTGTAATTGCCGAATCTTCAAAACGTTGATGTTTATAGTTTTATTAGTTACAAGTCAGCATATACCAATTAAGATTTTGATTTTCTCTAGCTTTAAAGTAAGACTTGAGTAACAATATTATAAATAATAAATGGTGCTATTAAGAAACAATCAATAAGATTGAGTTAAGCTTATTGGTAGGGCAAGTGTGTAAACTGTTGTAAGTGATAAATCGGTAGTCTGTTTTCTTATTCTAAGGTCAGTACTGCATAACGAAATGGGTAATGTGACTTTTGTAGTTGTAGGAAAAATGGTTGTAGAATCTAAATCTACTATAGATTTTTCAATTGGTTGTAATAGTACAATATATAGCTGCACAATGTCTGCGTTGCACGAATTGGTAATGTTCCTTACCGGTAGAATATCATTTGTATCTTGCTATCAATTCTAACATTTCAACTTGTGGAAAGCACAATACATATATGTACAGTAGTAATACTCCTAATATCAACTCACACATCAATACTCATTAAAATAATACATTATACGTTTCATATTTTATTGTTTTGTCATATCTAAAAAGACTTGACTGTGACTTAATGATCTGCTTTATTGGAACAACAAGAGGCAGTCTTGCTTTTATTTTTGCCTTTGAAATTCATAATCAACGATCATTCCTAGTCCAGGGCAGGACTGCCTTTTATTATGTCTTTTAGTCGATAGAAAAGCGTTAGTAAGCAAATTTTCTTATAAAAAAAAATTGTAAGATTTCTACAGTTTTTAATTTTCTTCAGATGTAATATTATTCCCATTAGAAGAAGGAGTAGGAATGTGAGCAGTATAGGTATTCCAATAGAGTGGGTGTGTACAAGAAAATAGCAAAACCGTTTGTTCAATTAGTATTCATTAGCAATAAGTGTGTTAACAGAATTATATTTGTATAAAAAATTTTAATGATTTAAAACTAGTTCTGAACCAAAGCATAAGTGATCTCTAAATAAAGTAAAAACTATTTATTGTTATCTTATTGTTGATTAAATCTTATCTTGCAGTATAGATGGTAAATCAAGTTGTCAGAATAACTTATGGTTCTTGATTTATTGAAGATTAGGAGTGTACAAATATTTCAATATTTTGCTTTTCTAGTACTCCTCGTCTTCAGTAAATATGGTATAGTCTTGTTAATTAGTTGTTATATTTGTGAATAAATCTTATGAATTATGCATTAAAAATACCGTATCTCCAGTCAAGAGCTAACTTGCAACAATTTTAATAGTGCTTCAAATAACACGAGATCAGTCTATACAGTTTCCGTTTGTAGCACTATTAAATTGAAAACAACTTTATGGTTCTTATCGTAAATAAGCTTTGGCTTTAACAGTAAATATAATGGTTAGTGTGTTATTATGAACAAGGTTGTGATTTTTTATTCAATTAATTTCTACAGATTTTTGTTTAGTACTCAAACAATTTAGCGCCATTTTATTCAAACTGACCAAATTATGTATTTTTAATTAAAACATATAGTTATTAATCGTTGACAATATAAATAAATTTATTTAGTACCCTATTAGTTTTATTTGTTCTATATCAATAAGTCAAAATAATTTCCTTATTGGTAAGCCTTACACCCCAATAATCAGCGTTTTGTGCAAAAATGTGGCAAGAATTGCACAATAGAATCTGCTCTCTTTTGTAAAGCTTAGACGTAAACAAGTTCTAAAGAATATTATGTAACCTATAAAAACTCAATTATCAATCGACATTTTATGTGTTACGCAATCAAACGCGTTTGTTATACTACAAAAATATTTGCGCTATTCAGTGAACTAAGCAGCCAGCTCTTAGACTAATAATTTTAAGCATTGCGCAAGTTTTTTCCTAGAGATCAATATAGATAGATATCTGCTTCAAGTTGGGAAAACTGTATCTTTTCTTCAACCGATGTCGCTTTGTGCCTCCAACCAAACATCTTGCTTCCTGTTATTTGCAATATTTTCTCCGTCTTCTGAAATTTAACAAGCTGCTTGAAGCTGCGACTTTTTGTGTGCAATAATTTTAAGCAATCGATAAAATAAGGGGTAGCGGATGTCAAAGTGATTAATGTATGCACGTGTGTATAATCTTAGCTGCTGGAAAACAGCCGCAGGATTCATCCATTTTAATTAGGTCTTTAGATATTAAAATTTGGGTTTTTGCCTGCAATTAAATATATTTTTAAAGTGAATGCTTTCAATTTTTGGTAAACAAAAGACGCACTAGAGTGGTATTGACTAACAAAAGTGATTTATTTATTTATCTGGTAAAAAGTTTTTACAACAAAGAGGATGCGACGGACCCGATAATAATATCTTTTTTTTTTCGATTTGATATCAATTGAGGTGTAGGGACTACAAGACCTGCATTTGAATTTTGTATAGAAAAAGAGACAACTACTTATTCATAATTCATTTTGGAATTGAATAGAAACGATCTATAGGAACGGTGGATCTTTTGTTTTGGATTTCCTATCAGTAAACTCCTTAACTTTCGTGTAAGCCGAGCGGTGAGTCTACGTCCGGTTTCCTGTTCTCAATCTTGCAGAAGCGTCTTCGGTTAAAACGAATTGAGATTAGAAAGTATTCTCTCATACTTCTGAAATATTGCAAGATATTTAGAAAAATCTGAGAATTTTTTAAATCAAAACATCTCCAGTTTGATAATGTTTTAAAAATATTAGTAAAATCAAATCTTATTTTAATTATCATTAAGTTAATATAATAGAATTTATTAGGCGATTTTATAAAATTAAACTACACTTTCTAAAGCTTTTTTAAAAATTCTTTCGTAAATTTGAAAATTTACTCTAAAAGACACTTTTCTCTCTCTTCGTTTAATACTTCTATTTTAAAAATCTACACAAATATTGTAGCTGAGATAGATATAAACTATAAACTTGTCATTGCAACATTGCAATTAGAAAAAAGCCGTCAAAGCAAGCGTGTTTGGATAAACGCAATAGTATCAGATTATAGTCGCACAAGCCGACAAGACAACAGGCAATTTTGGACTAAAAGGGCGATCTATTGCAGCTACTGTACCAACAGTTGACTGGCTACTATAATTTTGTGTCTAATAAAAAATAAATTAAAAACATGAAGCATGAAGGGCCGGATCTCGGTCATGTTTACTACTATCCTACTATGTATTAATAGCTAAATACCACTATTGCTACATTACACAAAAGCAGTAATTTCACGATGGCTTAATTGAGCTGGCTTTTATAGATTGCGTTAGTCTTTGTATATAACTTATCAATAATTATACTAAGGATTAAAATAGAATTCTGAATTAATTTTAGAAATTAATGAAAGTCTTTTTGTGATAAATTTGTTCACATTAATTATCTTAATTAAATCTTGCTGAATTGTGCATCTAATCATCATATATGTATATGTTCTCAATTACGACACGTATAATAGTAGAATGAACAATTGAACATTGCACAATTCTATCAGCAAAACGGATGAGAGCTTAGGAAAATTCTAGAGTAAATTAAACTTGAGCGGAAGGCGTAGAAAGTAAGAATTAAGTATGCATTTATCTTAATTAATTAAATTATGGTTTTAATAAATTTGCTTAAATGTAAAACACAGTTGAGCACAAAATTACAAATTCAAAATGACTCAAAAATTTACCAAATTCTTATGACAGATATACAAACTAAGGGTTTTATTTGTCAATTAGCAGTAATTTGTTCAGGCACGAACATTTTTCAGAAACTTGGCTGTTTGTTACCGTCATGCAAAAATTTAATACAAAAAGGTCCTGGAGCGTTCTAATATGCTTTTTAGATGTAATAAATCTTAAACAAGACGGAATATAGAAAAAAACTTTGAGCAGCATAGCATAGATTTGAAGCGCCGAAAAATTTAATTTTAAAAATGAGAAGTCAAAATGCAGTAGAATGTTTATAATGGTTCTAATTAACTTCATCTTGCTGTTGCTATTATGTTTTTAACCGTTGTAAAAGGATAAATCTCACGATTTTGAAAAGTCAAGAGTTTATACGACAAGCTGCCGTAACTGCGAGACATTTTATACAAGTCAATAAATTTAAATTTAAATATTTTTTTTATATTTTGCTACTTTAATTTTCTATGTTGGTAACACAAAACGTTAATAAAAGTCAGATTCTTAAACAATTAATTCTAAAAGTTACGATAACAATTTTTTCATATCAAGAATATTTTTATATGTGTTACGTTTTACTTAGTAATTTTTTTTTGTGAAAACATTTCAACTTATTATTTGTGTCAGCCAATTTCAATATTTTATTAATTTTTTGATTGCTATCGTGGTTTTAGTTTTTTAGTACACTAACGATTATACTATCAACCTGAAGTTGTAGGTGGTAGTTGAACTTTAAATAGTTTTTATAAATACACCAGAATTAGTGTTTGCAAAAATGTTTTTGAGTGAGGAAGAAGATAATTAGAGAGAAATTAAAGGTTTGTCTTAAAATTTACTTATCAATAGCTATTAGAATAAAACATCATAAAAATCTATGACATAAAATTTCTGATCCAAAAAGTTCATAGGCAGGAACTAAATATGACTTAATGAAAAAAATAAAAATTACTAATTTTTGCTTGAAAACAATGACATTTTATTTATAATATATTTTCATTAAATACAAAAATTTAAAAATTTATTTTTAATTGCGCGACAACTCAATTGATTTAATCAGTTATATTTAATATTGCCTCTGACGACAATTGGTCGATGACGACTGAAGTAGCATTTTTCAAGCTCGGTGTCGCGAGAAGAGACATAACTGTTTCCCAAAACTGATTTTTTTTTGAGTACTGGCTCTGTTTATTTTTGACGTACGGAGCGTAGTGTAAATGTTAGAAAAGCATTATAAAATCTTTTATTTAATGTCAAAAGTATTTTGTTTAATCTTTGACAATGCTATTAGGTGCGAACAAAAAGTTTTCTGTGCAGATTTGGTTTACTGCTAAATCAATTTAGAGCAAAGCTAATTGTGGCAGCTTCGTACGTTTTTGAAGTCATCATAATAAAATATAAATTGATGTATTCGAGCCTGCTTTGAAACAAATGGACAAGGTCGGTGGTTGGAAGTCGGAAGGCTGTGACTCGGTGGCTCAATAAAATTGAGCCCTCGGACTCCTCGAAAAGCTCAATAAAATGAATTTGCGAAGCCGCTCGATTATATATCCGATTTTGAGCATTGCATTGCAATGTTAGTCAGCCAAGCGTGAATGTTCGAAACAAATAAATTTTCAAAAGTTTAGTTGAGAGCGGAAAAAAGCTTTTGCTTAAGCTTGCTCGCACTTCTGCTCGTTTAAAAAAATAGAGCGTCTTTAAAACTCCATTCGCTGGAAAATTTGAATTAATAACCGAGATTAGCTAGACTGAAAACAACATATAATCATAAAATGCTTTGCACGTCGCATTAAAGCGATTAGACGCTTTGCTTTTCTCTTCCCTGACTATAGAAGTAATTAGAGTCGCTAAGGTCGAAAGCTTTATTACCTAATGGATAAAAGTGTCACTTAAACATATTTATACTAACGTTTCTTCCAACGCCTTTTTGTTTATTCAATTCAACTGAAAAATAGACGTATCGTTTCTATTTGTTACGTAAATCTCAAGCTTTAATCGATTTGGCGGTCAAGGTTGCTAAATGCAAACACAAGTTGTTCTATTGACTCAAGTCGCAAAATGTAACTTGTTTAGAGAAACACTCGTTAAAAATTATACTCAAAATTAACACCACCGTTTATTTTATATTGTTCATTTATTCACGTCTTAGCTTAATTAACTTTTTATCACCGTTTCGTATTTAAGCTAAAACTAAATCAATTCATAAATTATTTACAAGATTTAAAAAGCTCAAAACCAACGTGAAATTTGTCATACAGATTTAAAAATTTATTGTGTTTAACCATTATCAAACCAAGTTTCTACATCTGAGAAAATTAAGCGCACAAAATCAAAAGATTTTTTTTGTTACATTTTATCGATAATTTTTTGAGCCCAACACGGTTAGAGTATTTAACACATTCTTCGTCAAGTGTCTCTTTTTTGTTGCTCTGGATAGCTTTAAAGACAACAGACAAATTAAGCAATAAACGTCAAAATAAATTACACAAATTCAAAACGTTTTCAAATTTGAAAAAAGTCAGAAAAGCTGTTCTTCAACTCCTAAATATACTCAATAATTAATATTTTTTTTATTCTATTGTCAGAATAAATTTGCGGCTGTCGTACTTTACTATAAGTAATGCAGCATAAGATACTTTTAAATTCGCAGATTTTAGATGGGATGTTGCTAAAAAGCAAAGCAACATTATGCTATAATAAAAAAATAGACCAAAGTGTGTGATTAGTAAACGATTAAAGCTGACAAGATAATAACTTAGGGAAATTCAAACTGATAATAATTTGCTACAAACTGATAAGAAGCATAATATGACCATAAAGCAAATTTATTCAAACTAGATTTCTAGACCATTGCTGCACCCGAAGGGTGCGCAACCCAACTGTCGTTGAAATAAAATATTTTGTATAGTGTCCGATCTACACTAAAAAATAATGCTCGTGCTACTTTAGTTTTTGAAAATTTTTATCGGCTCATTACAACTGTCTTAAAACCTTATATGTCAACCTTTGAATCTAATAGTCGCTAGTTTTAACAAATTACAAAAATCATGAGCAAATACAAGCCTACATTTGCAAATTTATTCGAATCTAAACATGTTGCGACTATTTCAGAGCTCCAATAAAAACAGAACATGTATAAATCTAGTTTGAATCAGTTTTGCATTGATCTTATTATTCTATTGTTGGTTAGTATCCAAAACAAATGGTGCACATTGCATATCATAGATATGCGTTTAAAACAAAAAACGCTAACATGATAACTTGGTTGTCTAATTAGTGATGTACTTTTTGTCTCAAATTGTGCTTATCAACATTGAAATCTAAAGGGTCCTAGCGTGTAGAAACCTGATTTTTCAACTTATTGATGTAAGATTAGCTTCTAATAGATATCACTTGTTTTAGTAAAAAAGAGTCTCTGGAAATAGAATATTATTTAGTTTGCGTCAGTAAGCTTTAAACAAGATTTTTGATGATATTGTAGTTTGCGTTGCTTGAGGAATATACAATAATATCATCATAAAATTTTTTTTTAATTATTACTGCAACTTATATAAGTGTTATTTAAAGTGTTGATTAAATTTGCCTATAAAAAGTTTGAAAAATCATCAACTGTTTACAGATGAATAAAAAATGTACCAACAAATTAACGTTTCTTTTGGCTAAATTAAAGTAAATATTTAAATAATTACGAGAGTTTGAAATTTGAGAGCCTGGAGCTTGTGAGAGATTCGTTCGTTTGAGCTCGATGGCGTGCGTAGAGACAGGCGGCTTTGGATAAAAAGTTGGGGAACATTAGGTTCAAATTAATTAGAAGATGAAGTAGGAAATCTAGAATGTAAAGATTTCCTGTAGTTAAATAAGAGGACATTTGTTTAACGAAATGCATTGAAATCACTTAAATGCTAATGCGAGGAGCAACTTCAACGTCAAGGCCACAACTCAAATACACCCCTTGTGCAACTTTTATCCCTGCTCTGAAATTCTCCCTCGTAGACTCGTAGCCTTCAGCTGTGTACGGTACGTAGCTATCAACGTTCCAGTTTTAGCAGGGAAAAGCACAGTGCGCTCAGTGTGGAGGCACACGGACTTATGTGAGTACGTCTACGTCAATAGAGTAGTGAATTACCCTGTATGTGCTAGGCTAGAAAAGTATATTTTTGATTCTCTATTGACCACATCCAATTTTAGCTCAACATTACCTGTCTAATCAAACATTAGAAACAAATGTTTTTCTATCAATTTTACCACCCTCAAATCAATTTAAACAAGTTTTAAAAATAGGGGATATTTTTTCGAGGGTGCTAAATTACTAAACGTGCCAGGATTTTCGATACGCACTATAGGAATACTATAGTAGTAGAATTCCACGTGCACGTCTGCATTCCTGCATGTAGACGCCTACAAAAGAGCGTCGCACGCCCTTTGCGTGGGTGTAGGGGTGGTCTTTCGGCGCCGTCGGATTTAGACGCTCAGTTTAGAGACTGAAGTTCTTCTGTTCGTGCTTGTTTATCTTTAACTTGTTTTCAGTGGCTTTCTGAATATATCGCCTAAACTGTTCTCAAAAATGTCCTATTTCATATCTTTCAAAAAACATCTTTTAAAAAGATGAGATATGTGAGTATTTTGTATCAGATTAGCCACTGCTTAGAATAGCCTCTTTATCATGTTCAAAACCTTCTTGCGTCGACCAATATGTATATGTTTTTTTGTTTTATTGTGTTGTTTGAGCATCAACTTCAAATAATGCTCTTTCACTGTTCTGAGATATTCTCGCCACGTTGAATTTATCGATGAAACGTCACATCAAATTTTGTCCACTTCTTCCTGTCTCACCAAGAGAAACATTCTTTATAATATTTATCAAAACTGTATCAAATCACCGCTTCCTTTTCATTAATTTTTATCTAAAAATTAAATTTTTTTAGTAATAATTCTTTTTGGATTTGCTTCTGCATGCTTCTTCTGTGCCAAGCATGTGCAGCGTACGAGCCTCTGGCCGGATCCAGCTTTCGAGCTGATTTTATCCTACCCTCGTAGCAAATTTTATATCTTATTAAACCTGAGTTCTATAATACAACCAGATACATTAGATTACTTTATTTTTTGTTTGCAAACAGGCTTAGAGACTTTGCTTAAGTAAAAAAACTGGTTCAAATTTCAACTCTCAATATCAGTATTGAGACTTATTTCACATATTGTTATAGTGAATTAAACGTTCCACAGAATACTCCGTCAACGTTTTATCTAAAATTTAATTTAGCTAAAGCTATAAGTAAACGTACTTTAATATTGATAATAAACAACATTATGTAAGACTCTTTTATTCTAATTTTAAGTTTTGCCAAATTTTAACAATTAAATTGAATTAAATAACAGTTAACTCTTTCTCCATAATTAATTTGTCAGGATGTCTATGTTCTACGATTATTAGCCTTAATTATTCACTCAAAAACAGTGTACAGAATAGCAACAGCCAGCTACATTATCATCAACAATCTACTTCAACTCACCCCTCTATATTCATTGTTAGAGAAACGCTTGAGCAGTCAGACGGATCGATTGGGCGACACATGAAACATATTTACACATAACGTACCTGTCAATAATACGTGTAAAGTAACTCACCGGGGGCTTTTATCCCCCTAGCAGGATTCTCTTCCTCTCGAACTGATAGTGGAAGACATCACCAGGCTCATTGGACTTTGACAACCACTCCATGGACTCGATTGACTCAATCTTCACCCCTTTTCTTTAACATCGTGTTCTCAATGATGTCTTCATTGTTTCGGTACCTCATTATTCCTCCGAATGCACAGCACTGATTTCACAATATTTCACCGAATTCAGGGAGTCACAACTAAATTCACATTATTCCACCGAATTCAGGGAGTCACAACTGAATTCACATTATTCCACCGAATTCAGGGAGTCACAACTGAATTCACGTTATACCACAAAACACATATGATCAACACGTTAACTATCTTTCTCTTTCAATAAACAATTAACAATTGTTAATTGTAAATATTCATAATACTGCCCATCCGACCACTCTCTGCCTTTTTTAATCAACATTCTTACTCACGCCCGCTCAGCTGACTGCCTGGACTCCACTCTTCCAGGGATGCTAAGCCCATGTTCTCCCTCTTTTACTTAAGATGCCATATGGCCCTCATCGAGATGATTTAATTATACAAGGGATTTAGCGCCTTATTGGCTTATTTTTACTTTAAAAAAATAACTATAAATTATTATAAAATCAAAAACTCTCACAATTAATTAATTAAAATTAGTTATTAGTGCCGGTATTGCAGATATTTATTTACCACTGACATTGACATTTAAGCACAGTGCCGAGTCGCAGGCATTTCCGCCATTTTCTAAATGTGTAATTTAGAATTGTATTATAAAACTGTATTATAGAATTATAAAAAACCCTATTAGCACAGTATATTATTCAATTAAACTGCAATTGCAATTAAACGGTTTATTATCTACTATTTTTCTCACTTTAGCAGATCAACAATAATAACTGAATTAATAGTATTACTATAGACCTTGAAGTTAATTGTAAAAATCTTCTATTCTTATCGTAAAATGTATTGTAGGCTCAATCAGTAAGTTTCCTCCCTAAAGCAATTTTTTTCCTTAGCAATATTTAATGACCTAACAAGCAATGAATATGCGTGAATAGCATTCGTGCTGTTGCACTGGGCCACCTGGTCAATATTCGTGACCGACAATTAAACGAGTTACAGTGAAAAAATTGTGATGAGGTATAAGAAAACAAATTGACCGTTTCAGTAGCCGAAGAATACACGAGCTGTATCAACGATACTATAATATGTAATTTTTATCGTATATAAAACGAATGAAGGTAATTTGTTTTAGATGTGACAGAAAGTATAACAGACGTCTAGAAATTAAGCGAGATATTTAATTTGTGGTAAAGACCTGTGTAATTTCATTTGAAACTTACATCTTTTGCTTTAAAAAAAATTGTTTGGTTTGGTAAGCTAAACAATGTTTCCACAAATGCAAGGATAACATTTTTGATTGGAATACAAGATGCAAGAGATACCTCAGTAATTAGATTTAGAAATCTATTGCTGGAATTGAGTTCAATAAGGAATGGAATTAGAGAAGATCTATAAATTAAGTTTGCGCAAAACGGCTGCAATTTAGAATATGTACTAAGCTTCTATTCTCCATCTCAAGAATTTTCCAATGTTTGAAAAATTGAGCAGTTTACTAGATTCTTTTACATATTCTAGTCAATGTCAGTTTGCTGATATAATATGAATATTATATAAGGATGCAAAAGACATAAAATACAGCCAAATCAGAAACAAAAGATTCTAATATGGAAACATACCGGGTGTATAATATTATCAGAATTCAAGGGCGGCTGTGTTTTTTTGGCAGCAGGTCTTAGATCGGTTTGTACTTAAATTAGGTAAAATAACTACTCTAATAAATAAAATAAATGGCTTTAGTACAAACCGATCTGCTGAAAAGCCGGAAAAGCACAACCGCTCTATTCTTCTTATTATTGTACACCCTGTATTTTACAGCCAGCAGCTAACGATTTTTTAAATGTCTGTTATTGAAAGAGTGTAAAATAAATGAGAGAAGTCGGAAAAGCTACCAGTGAAAAGAGAGAAAGTTTATTAAGTCTCATTTTTTTAATTGAAGATATTCAATTTAATATCTCCAGGTGATAGACAACCTTTTTTAAAAAGTTTTAAAAGCAAAGCGTGAGCTTTGCTTCATTGTTTAGAAACGTTTTTATTTAGTACAATTTTTAACAGTCGAATGAATTTTTATTTCGTTGATTAATAAACGAGATTAACAATTATAGCATCTGCCAGGATGTATTTACAAATAACATTGCGAATATATTCCGTCATTCAACAGGTGTTTTATTATTAAAGCAAACTGAAAACCGGAGAGCGCACTGCACAATTTGCAAAGTATTTTATCGGTCATTTTGCCAGCACTTGACCGTCATTTAATAAGCGGATCTATATCAATTATAGAGCAAACAAACATCAATAAGTTACACTAATTTACCGTTTCGAAAACAAATCATACATGAAAGCAAATTCAACATACATATTATAATTCAATTACTTTCAAATATAAAATGTGTGTTTTTTTGATAAATTATCAAATGTGTCAATCCTGTTAGGTCAGGTCAAGTCAGATGGTTGGTATTAATAATCACTGGAAAAGTAATCTATTTTTTTTATTACTTTTTGGAGTAGAAGCAGCATAATCAGTGGCGACAGTTTATAATGATTTGTAGGTTATGTAAGATCCATAAATAACCTGAGCGGATTAAAAGAGAAACGGTTAAGGTAAGCACACAACAATTGATCACAAGCTAATGTTATTAGCAATATAAAAAAAATTTAATCTTTAGAAAAAATTAGAATCCATAACAATTTTTAAAAAAATAATGTAGTTTTAAAAATAACAATTTGTGATATATACAGTATGTCTCCGAATTGAGTTCACAATAGGAAACAAAACTTTATTTTTAATTTTACAATAAAATATCAGAGAAATAACATTTTTTGCTTAATTCAAAATAGATAAATCTGATATCTGGGGAAAAAAAATGATGGACTGAATCCAAAACTAACACAGTAGCAGCATCCGTTTTAATATGGATTATCTTCTTTTTCTTTAAATTTGTTACGGAACCACAAAACTTTTCTTCTTAATACCATTGACTTAAGGAAACTTTTGGCTAAATTCTGGTCTTATGTACCGATAACATTAAATTAAGTAGATTCTTTGATTGCAAGTTTATCATTTATGACTATAAAATTCTCACTATTTCCAATTATATCTGACATTGACGTAATATTTGACATTCTGAATCCATATACGTAAATAAAAATATGAAAACAATGATTTCTAGAGGACAGACCAGTAATATTAAAATTTTGATAACATATTAATTTATTTTGAATGAAACAAAAAATGTTATTCCTTTGTCATTTTTTTGAAATAAAGTTTTTTTTTCTCTGGCGAACTTAATCCGGAAACATACTGTATTTTATTTAATAAAGGAAACCTCAACAAATGAACACCTCCCACAACGAGACAAATCACAAAATTCGTGTCACCGCAAGTGTCCGCTTATGAGATGTTTTACTGTACCAATGAGCAGCGCTGAGCTAACGAGACGATGAAGATAGAGGAGTTAATAGTACATGCTGAAAGCGTTAGGATGCATTCTTTCAAGCTATTAGTAGAACAAATAGCAATCAATTAACTCTACTTGTCTAGGCTCTGTGTTTCAAAAACCGCAACGTTGTTTGCATAGATGAGATGGCTTTTAGTTTGATTTTTTTAACCGTTGGTTATCTACAATCGGCTGCAAAACCTTTGGGAACACAGAGAGAAAGGTTGTCTTGACTACGCAGTCACGTAGCTAAACGACTCAACAAGAATTTCTTTAAACCAGGAGACACTAAGAAGCTTACATTTTTTGAGATGTTTATTTCAGTAGATTTGATAAAAAAAAGAGATAATAAAAAGTTTTGAAAATCCATACAGACAGACTCGGATGCGCTAATCTAAAGCTTTTTGAAAAAAAAATCAAAGACTATAAGACTATAAGCATCACATTTTTCTGACAGATAAGACATTTATTTAAAAATTCATTAAGTTTTTTTACAAATACATTCTAGATATAGCCTACAAATATAAAAATTGAATACTCTAAAGAGTCTTAATAATTAATAACATTTTAAACATTAAACATTTCAAATTTATTATATTTATTTAAAACTATTAATTATATTTTAGAAAAACGTGTTTTAGGCAGCTGCTCTCATTCTTTTGCAACGTGCTGAAGATTTTCTATTAGCTGCCGCTCTTTCAATCGCTTCCCTAGTGTGTCCCAAACGTGTTCGATTGGCGTTAGATCGGAACTTCGAACCGGCCAGTTCATAACAGCAACTATTTTGACCTATATAACTAGTCGTCTACAATACTTCAAGCAAATTTAGTGCTGGGTTTTGAGAATAATGTTTCACAAAATGTCTCATCAATGACCAAACCTCTCATCTATTGTTTTTCCCATTTATACATGACATTTAAGTCATGCACATACATTCTGAGTTTTTCTGTAAATGGTGAGCAAAAGAAAAGAATTAATCAAATTATATGATAAATTGCGTTATCAGAGTAGAATGTGAGCTTGTTGCTGTATGAAGGAGAACCAATCGGGATCCGAGAATTTTAGAGAAAAAGACCAAATAAGATTTATAGCTAATAAAAAATAATAAAAATTTTTTTTTTAATGACAACATTTTTTTGCAGCATGATGTAACAGTTCTTTTGTTTGTTGTCAGCGTTATAAAATTAAGATGTTCAAACTAAATTATTTTTTTTAAATAGCGATTTTCTAAGTTCAATGTCAATTTGCAAATATTATTTTGAAGAATAGGGAACGTACAAAGCAAAACAAGCTAAGCTTCTTTCTATATTCCACAGCAGTCATCGTTTTAACTAAACAATTTTAACGAAAACGCAGAGAATCAAGCCTTAAAGGTTCAAGAAAATAATAAACGCTGACATAATATGTTTTCAAAATTAAATTTGCACCTACAGTGTTGAAAAACACATCAAGCCATCGAAATAAATTGTTGAGTTAACCCAAAAAGTCAAAAAAAAGTTTTTTTTTCTGTATAATTTAATTAAGATCTTTAATTTAAAAGTTTTTTCTACATTCGAGCTATTCATCTAATAAAATATGTTAAACTAACTTTTACATTGTTCTTGCTTAATTACGTACGACTACTTGTGTAAACTAATTATTTTATTAGTTTTTTCTTGCAAGATTATCCTAGAACTTGAGATATTTTGTCATCAATTGAAGTGATTCAGTAATTTGTTGAAGTTTTTATTACCAGTTTTTATTTATTGCTGAAGATATTTTCTAGAGTTGGTATTAAAAAATTCTGCTTCTAAAAATAAAAAAAAATTTTAAATGATTGATTGATTTTCTAAATTCTATTAAATATAATCTAAATATGTATTGTTGATGCAAGATATATACGGCTCGTGTATCATCCGACTATAGAACAGACCAATTTGTTTTTTTTTCTATTTTAACCACATTACATAATCTGCTGACTGACTAATTCTTTTAAATAATGTGATTCAAAGAAATGGAATTTAAATTATGAAATAGAAGTGTGTAGTCTTTGATTTTGATTCTTTATAGTTCAATATTTTTTCTTATATTTCTTCAAATCATCGTTAGTTTTTTTTTCTCAATCTGTTTGATTCCGTATTTGTTTCTCTATAATTATGCTTTTATAATAATAATGTTTGGAAAACCCATCAAAGGAGAAGATCTTTCTTCTTGAGTATCTTTTGGGAGATTAAACCAAACAATCTATATTATCTTATTTTGTCTCATAATGTATCTTATTAATTAAGATACCATTTCAACCAATTGGAAGATCGCTGCAAATTCTATCTCATTGTGTATTTTGTAACAGATAGTGAGCCATTGTTTTATTTAGCTTATAATATACGTTGTCCTTAACAAAAAAGTTTCTGTTTGGTTTCTTGTGGTGTGTATGGCAGATGTAGGCAAAGTGGCGTTGAAATCAGTCGACCTAATTGGAAAAGTGTCGTTCCTGGATTGGAATCTGGTCGAATGAATCATTATTCACCTGATATGTCAAGAAAAGTTGGTAGTATTAGTTCTACAATAATTAATCTCTTTGCAAACGGCATAACCAGAATCAGAACAGACCTGATCGGTTTGTTTTGATTTGATTATGCCAGGGCAGTCCTGGGCCGAGGCACAACCGGAGATTGGTTGGACCAAACCACTGCCCGGACCGTGAGCTCCGCGCTAATGGATATTTCACCCGACAAAAGCACTAAATATTATTTTGAATTCAAAGCAACATTTAAACTGAAAATTTACTCTTTTATTAAAACACCGGCTCTCAACAATGATTTTTTTACACTTTATTTTCGCTCTTTTAAGCTTTACGCCGGATAAAATCTCATATCGTCTTGTACGCCTTGCTTAACTAAACGCGTCGACACACTCTTGAGAAAATAAACAAGCGTTTAAACATTTTCGTAGACCAACCCAACCAAAGAGAATTTCATCATTCTTAAAGTAGAAAATAACTGCTTCAAGCTTTCTCCCTTCTTTTGTTCTAATAATTTGATTTTCAATTTTTTTGTGTTCACTTATACTTCATCAAGAATTTATTCATGTTTCAAAAAAAAAGTTTGTAATCGCTTAATTTTCTTTTCGCTTGCAGTCTTCTTTTCTGTAAATGTAGACTCAAAACAACATAATGGCAAAATCCAAAATGCTAATTTATTTTATTGATAGATACAATACATTTATTGAACAGAGAAAAAAAAAGAGAGATTTAGTTTATGCTACTTTCTGTGATGTAAAGATTTCACCGAGCTGAAGTCAACTTGACCTAACCTGACCTGACCTAGCTTAACAATCGAGTTGAGTGTTCTTACACTGTAATAGTAGACAGTTTATAGCAAAAAAAAAGTAAGTAAAAGTATAATAACACTGAAACTGAATGGTTCTAATTTAACCATCAGAACACTCATCTTGCAAATTGCCTCTCTGGCTCAATCGGTTACAAATATTTTACAAAACAAAACAGCTTTACGTTAGGCTATTTAATTATAACAATTTGATAATTAACTTAGAGTGGTATTCTCAAGCATACGGAATAGAAAAAAAAATGTATTTGATTGCTGAATTAATTATTCTATAAATGAATTGCTGTGTGCGGACTTCTATTGTTTTTATATTTTGAAGAAATATACTTTTTTATTCACTATAACCTACAAATCGTCATAAATTGTCGCTACTTTAAAAAAACACAAAGATTAATTTTTTATTGGTTTTTATTTGTAATGACAAGTCACAATTTCACTGACAAGTCACACTCATGCGAAATAGTTTCATCATTTTATTCCATTTTGTACGGTCGAGAACACCATCCCAAGTCCTACTCGGTGTTCTTTTTTTAGTATAAGCTTCTTTTCAATGTGGCTTAGACGTTCTATATATATGGTCTTATCCTAAGTTTGATGGTTTGTTTGCTTTCCTCCAGTCTTGTCTTAGCTGAAAAAATGTTGAATAAACATTACAAAGTTAATATCAAAAAGCCAAATTATTAATATTTATAAAATTTATGCCGCTGTAAAGACTCTAGAAATTTAATACAATAAAGTAACAACGTAAAACCTAACATGTTGATAATTTGAACTAAAGACTTGTTTAGAAAAATAAATTTAATGCTTTTTATGTTAAGAAAGAAATATCTACTAAAAAATACATATTCATCATTACATCTCTATATTATAATCTCTATAAGCCTGCAAACGTAACAACCAATTCTTATTTTTTTACTTACATAATTTATTCGCTCTTGAAAATAATTGGGAAAGACAACAATTTGAAATCTTGAAAACCCAATATAATCGTAACTAACACTTGAGACATCAAGATTTGAAAGTAAGCAATTCTTTGTTCTGCGAAATAACTGTTTCACTATTTACCACGCAGAAATAAATTAACTCACAGCAAGAAATCTAAGAGTTATTACATGTACACTAATCTCAGTGAAATACCGTTATATGGCTGTACTTAAAATTCTGCTTTTATAAAGCTTTATTCCTGGACAACGCACCTCAAAAAAAGTGTTGTAAATATCCTTCAAACAGGTGTCGACAGTTCATATACTTGTTCTGACAAGTCACACTCATGCGAAATAGTTTTATCATTTATTTATGTAGGTTGATTTTTGCGTATACAGGCTTAAAATATATCCATTTATTAACAGTTTACAATTTTTTTTCTATTATCTTCTCCTTGTTCATCATTTGCGTTCTCATTTCTGCTTTCTCTCTTCTTCCATACCTCTTTCATTCACCTTATCTCTCTTTTATTTTCTCTCAGTATTTCTTTTCCTTCCTATCTCTCTCTTAAAACCCATCTCAAATATTTTTCTTTTACCTTTTCAATTTTTTCTTGTTTTTTATACGGTTTCTATCAAGCTCTCAAACATCATCGTTCTCTTCTTAAAATTCTTTTCCTACTTTCTCTCTGTTGTTTTCCATACACACCCCACTGTCCTATTTGCTTTCCTTGCCATGCGCTTTGTCCGCAGCTCTTTCATTAAATGTATACTCTAAATTATTGGACTATCTTACTTGCTCTAAGCTCTCTTCTTCCTATTACCAATCATCTTTTTCTTTATTTTTCTTCTTCTTGAACACCATCATTTTCGCTTTATTTACTTCTAGATTTTTCTTCTTCACATACTTTCCTAGGTTTTTCATCTTTCCTTCTATTTCCTTTGAAGGGTGAAAGCTGGACATTTATAGTGTATTAGGTAGTAGTTGATTGTTGGGTTATTAGCTTTTGCAACAAAGGGAAGACAATATGACGCTATTTCATTTGGACTACTTCAGTTAAAATTACTTAATCTTCAAAAGCCGCAAAAAATGACTGCCATTAGAGCTAGGATGCCGAGATTTATAGAATCTCTATCAAAATATATGAATAAGTATTTTAAGATTTTTGGCTTCAATAAACGGTAATATTATTATTAATTTGTACTATAAGAAGTTTGAGAGTGGCATAAATTATAAGTATTTAACAGGTTTGTGTTTGATATTTTAGAGGAGATTGAAATTAGCTATTGAAAATGGTTGCTGTTGGATATACCTTCAGCAAAGAGAGAAACAAGTTCTATCGCTGTGATTCGTATGCAAAGGAAATGCGGAAAATTGAATTTCGGTCTTAATGTTAGATGGTGGAAGACAGAGAACGCGTCTCGACCCCTAAACTAAACAAACTTAAGTGCTACAGCAAGTTTAAGCTCAGCACGTTCTTTCTATAAACCATTCTGACCAAATAAAAAAATCCGATAGAAAAATTGGCTCGACCCTTTCTTATAAACATTTACGTGTTTTAGAAGAAATATCACAAACCGATAATGAATTTTTAATGATCGCTTCATTTAACTTCGTCTATCTTGCCAGTATCAAAGACAGTATTTTTCTTCTGATTTAATTTCCACTTATTTCCGGTCTGAGCCCAACTTTCAATCAGCTGAAATCTTTTAATTCTGCTCGATCTTCCAATCAGTTACAAATTTATCGTAAAATTATGTCCATGCTTGGTGGCGCTTTTATGTTTTACGCCAACACATATTTACCACGCTTATATTTGACAGCTGTCGCCGAGAAAAGAGCTAAGCTTTCGACCTCTGACAACGTTTTCAACTAAACATAGGAATATAACCGAATATATAGGCTTTGGAATCAAATTTACAGCAGTTAATTAAAACAACATAAGCATATTGAAGGACTATGTTCAAATAAATACAAATATACAACTTATAAATTATAATAAAAAAAGACATTATTTTAACGCTTTAAACACATTTTATGCTGAATTTTTATTTTTGTAAGGTGACATAAATGTATTTACACTTTTTATATGACAACCTAGATATTCTAAAACTCAAAAATTTTTATCATAAACAAATAAATATTTGTGCCATTTAGTTTATTTTT
Source organism: Lagria hirta (assembly GCA_947359425.1). Classification (NCBI taxonomy): domain Eukaryota; kingdom Metazoa; phylum Arthropoda; class Insecta; order Coleoptera; family Tenebrionidae; genus Lagria; species Lagria hirta. The sequence goes on from OX375799.1 coordinate 4,147,171, forward strand.
TAATATTTTGGTCAGTTTTGTAAATCTTCCATGACAACCTAGACTAAAAAATTTTGAAGCTGGTATTAAAACTGGTATTAAAACAAAATCATCATTTTTTTTGTATTTTTTTTTTCAATTCTAGAAATTTTTTAACACGCAGTCTTATACTATCTATTATACACTGCAAATTTATTCAAACCACATCTGTAAACTTGGACATGCTTTGTTCTTACAGGAATTCATCGGCAAGTTGCAACTGCTTTAGGATTGAATAAATTTGCAGTGACACATTTCGGCTTATATTTACCCAAGTTCCTATCACTTCCGCAATAAGGTAAAGCTAACGACATCTATTAGACAGTCAAACAGTTTTGAGAAAAAAAAAAGATTTTTTGTACATGTTTAAAAATGATGTCAGTCATATGAGTGATAATATGGAAGATGTGTTAGCAAAAGGGCAAAAAGGAGAAGAAGTAGTAGAAAAAAAATTGAACGTTAGCGTACGGGGATGATATAGTGATGGTAGCAAGAGAAGAAAAAGAAATGATAAGAATTGCAGAGAGGTATATAAAAAAAAAAAAATTTGAGGTGAATGAAACTAGAACAAAGAAGTAAGAAAGCAAGAAAAAAAGTAGTGTATAGAGCAGGTGAAAAAATGAAAGATACATGTGTGAAGAAAGAAATCGACGAAAAGCGCAGGTGAGAGAATTAAGAAAAAAAAAACCAAAGGTGTGCAATAGTGTAGGGGTTGGCAGAGAGAAAGTTTAGAGGACAATATAAAATAGACATGATAATGTTTAACAAGCTGGTAAAAAGTGTAATGTTGTATAGAGCGGTAATTTGACCTTGGAAAAAGAGGATAGAGATAGAAAAAGTGCAAGAAAAATATATGAGATAGATGCTATGGTTAAGTATGAAAACTATAGGTTATATAGTGAATAAAGAAAGACAAAGAGAAAAAGTAAGAACAGATTCAGAAAAGAGAACGGTAAAGTTTGAAGATAAAATGAGAGATAGACGAGAGGGTGTGAGATACTGAAAGAGTGCTGAAAAGTGATATACAGAAAAACAGACAAAAAAATAAAAAAAGAGACAAAGGAATACTATGAAAGAAAAGAGTTTAGTGTAGAAGAGATTGAAAGGAAAAAAATAGCAAAACAATGAGTAAATGAAGAAATAAAAGACAGAGATAGAAACACAGAAAAACAAGAAAAGGTAGAAAGAAAAATTAGAAAGAGAGAATACAATGAAAAATATAAAAGAAACTACATAAAAAAAAATTAGAGAAAGCAGAAAATGAATGCCAGGTTCAGCTGTGGAAATGAAGAGAGAGAAAACACATTTTGGATATAAAAAAATGAAAGAAAATGCAAGATGTGTGGAAGACAGAGAGAGAAACACATGATAAAGGAATGCGTGGAGGTAAAAGAAAGTATGGTAGCGAAAGAAGACATAATGAAAAGAAAGAAAAATAGAATATAGAATAGGTGAAAATGATTAAACTTAATGAATGAGACAGAATGAGAGAAGATAAAAAGAAAAGAGAAGAAAAAACAAGATAGTTTAAAATAAATTTTTTTTATTTTTTATATTATATTATAGTATTTAAAACGTTTTGTGGTGGGAAAATAAAGATACCTATTGTACTTACAAAGATAATTTAAAGAAATCTACCTTGTGCAAAACATATTATGTGGAGAATTGAACACAAAAATTTTTTGAAAACAGTAATACAAACTTAGTTTTTTTTAATTTTCTTCAACATTTATCAATGTTGGACGTTATTAAGCTTAAATTTCTACCATAATAATTCCTATTGCTCGTAGCTTCAAAAATTAAAATTATTTGTACGCCGATAAAAAAAGCATCATTTATTCTGACACAAAGATCGATGTGCCGTCGAAAATGGTTTTTCTAATATGGAAAATATTGTTGAGCTCGTGGTAGTCGTGATCGATTTTAACATTAGGTAGCAGTATCATTTTGTGTGATATTAATGTATGTAAAATGTGTAATTATTTGAATTTTAGTTTCTTGGAAAAAAATAGTTTGTTGCTAGGCCCTTGACATTGTAGCTAAAATAAAAATTTGAAAATTAAATTTTTTAATAAAGTTTAATATTAAAAACTTAATATAGTTTTAATTCTGCATTAATGAAGCGTATGATTTGAACTTGAACAATTGAAAACCATTATTTTTTATTTAAATCAACGTATTAAAAATATTAATTTACTCGTTTTAAACTTTTTATCCATTTTTCGTTTTTAATTGTCTGATATGAAGTGTTTTAATTAGCATTTTTTAGTAAATTCACTTGAAACTGTTATTAAACTTGTTGCAATTAGGTACTTAATTTCGTACAAAATTAGTGAATATACAAGTTTTAATGAAGCCCTTATGATGTAAATCAATTAAATATACGTATAATTATAATAAAAAATAATACAGTTTGAATAATTATAAAAATATTGATATAAATAATGTAATATTTTATATTTACTACGCCTGTCTATCGAGCTTATGTTTCAAGAGACACTTTTTGAAAATTAAAGAAAAGAGAGCGATAATTTGACAATCAAATTAATTATTCATTTTGGCCTACAAGTAAAAAAATAGTTGAACCAAGAATAAAATAAAAAAGTAGAGCCAGCAATAGTTCTGTCTTTTATAAGTTGTTATTCAAATGTCATCATACCTACCATAATTGAAAAAATAATCAATTCTTATAAAATAAGACTGGAAGGGCAGTAAAGATTTATTCTACACAATAGAAATTGTTTTTTTTCTTTTAAAAGTAAGCTAGATAAACTAATTAATCTATTTCTAAAATTTTAATGATTTTAGAACTAATCACTAGAAAACACTTTTCATGCTCCAATTGGTAATCAAATTATTCGAGTATTGTGTCAATTAAATCTAGATTTAGTTTGAAAACGAAGCTTAAAATTCATCGGTATGTGGAGCCGGCATAATTTGTTTAATAACCAATCAATTGCTATTTGGCAAAATATCCAATAGATTCCGCTAAAATTTTAATCTAGATTTCAAATATGCTATGTACATCAAAAGCCGCATTTAATAAATATATTATTTAATTATTAACTGTTCGTGATTATACAAAATCAAAAATTACGTGAAAAATACACTTTGAAACAAATCGTTTCAAATATGTTTTTTTGGCCTGAAACTGATCAAATATCGATTTCACACCAAATCCAACATTGTCCTGTTTTATACAAAAAAATGCAGAGCCGCATACCGCTGACTAATATAAACAGTCAAATAAGATAAGAAACTACAATCGTCTTTAGCTACAACATTTTTTCTCTGAAATATCCTAATATAAATGGATATTCTTAAAAGCAACTTCTCTGTGGTTTTATACGCCCGAAAATTATTCAAATAGAGTCCTTTTTCATAGTAAGAAGACATAGACAAATTTTATTTTATATTTTTTTCTACTGAAATGGTAAAACTTTTTTCTGTTTATCTCGTTTTGTTGATTTGTGAGGTTTGTATATTAATTTTAATACAATATCATTAACACTGTTTTTGCTGATTCTGCTTATTCTGCCAATTTTTTGAAGCTTTTTAAAAACTTTTATGACTACTATGTAATCATAATAGGAATGTTATAAACGTTACAATAAATGCGGTTTACAATTGCTTAAAATAACATGGAGCTGTAATAAAATCACAACAGTGTTATTTATTTGTTTGTAAAACACTTTCATACTACTTTTTATCAAAAATAGAAACTTTGAAACTGTTGCCCAACATAACTCCATAATAATACTAAGCAAAGCAAAAAAACAGTTTGTTTTGTAGGAAACTGCGTATTAAAACTTTACGATTTGTATTTTTTAAGGTTTTTGTGTTAAACGTCAATATAATACAATACAGTTGAGAGTTCACTTTGCACCAATCTATCGAAGAAAAATAAGATTTCTCAACCATAAAACATTGATTTTTTACATCGTTCTAAACCAACCGCTTTTGTTTATCTAAAATTCTTATCTTGTTTACGTAGATTTTTTGCTCTTATGCATGCAATTTTTTGAGTGAAACAAATTTTTTCTACTTACTTGGCTTCACAACCGATCTGATTTGCAATTTTCACCCCCCCCCCCTTACACTATAAACAAGAACGGTTACAAGAATGAGTTACATTATCATCAACAATTTTTTTAATTATAAGCAGTCTCTTTACAGTTTTTAGTAAGAGAGAGGGTTATGTGGCATTTTGCTTGCAAAAGATCAAAAGATTTTATTTTTCTGATTAACAGAATAAAATTTTTAAAAAAATTGATGCAAGTATAGGATATATTATTTTAAAGAAGGTGTTGGATGCTGAAACGGAGGTATTATTTTCATAGTTTAAATTGTCAAATAATAAAAATTGACGTGTTTTAAACTTTTTCTCAATAGTACAAAATAGAGCTAAAAACTGATTTATTTCCTACTTTTATATTTTAAGTACATTTTTAAGCTTATTGTAAGATTGTTCAAATGGTTTAAGTTTTGTTTTATTTATTAAGATTGAGTTTACGTTGGAAATTTTGCTAAACTCCTTTACCATTTGAGGTAATTATTATTGTTTTGAGAAAGTTAAGCTTTGTTTTCTGTGTTCCTAAGAAGAATCTTATGCGGATTGAGTTCATGCAGTTTGAACGTTTGTAGAAAATGACTTAGTTTGTTAAAATCTGAAGAGCAGCTTTGCAACTTTGCTAGAATATTCCGAGCTAAGCTGCAGAAGCAGTTCTAAAGAAACTTTTAAAACTTTGTGTTTGATCATAAGCATAGTGCATTATTTGGGAAGTAGATGTTTACTGATGCTGCCACGAATGGCAGAATGCTTCAATTTTACCAAGAAAGACGTACCTTTAAGGTAATCTTAAGATATTTGGTAAATTTAAGACTCCACGTGGAGTTAAGCGCTGCATCGAGCGCAGCTTGGGCCGGGCGGCGGCGGTTCGACCGGGCGGCGGCGCAGGTCTGAAGGGGCACCGGTTTTATAGACACATTCTCGTACACATGTCGCCACGCTGTCACCGCCGTGGTCACGCATACTACACTTTGTTTACCGCGCGCAATATTCTGGGTGAGTGTACGTAATATGTGTTCTAAGTCTATGACTGTCCCGACAAATAATGAAAATAATAAAAAAATCTTAATAAATAAATAAAAAATATTTAACAAAAAAATGTTTTAGCGCGTTTTTTAAAAAAAAAATTTTTTATGATGTTAGTCAGTCTTCAGCGAAAGATCAAATATGATTGATTTTAATGTTACAAAAGTACTGTGCAAGCATAAATCTTTTATTTTACAATATATTTATGTATTTGTTGTAAAGTTTTAGTTTAGACAACTGTTTTGTGCAGGTGCAACAGGTCTGTTGGATGTGCAGAGCGCAGGATGCTCTAAGATCAACTCCACACCATGGTGGATACACATCATCAAACTGCTAACCAAATAGAACCACCAAAGCCTAGACCTAGGTATTTCTCTTTTTTTTTCCTCAAAACAAACAAAACCTTTGTTTTTTTTTAATTACTTATAGATGGGGAAGCTTAGCGAATGAACATTCTTTCCTAAATCTTCTTGATGGAGATCAACCAAACTCTCAACCACCTCTCACTCTTGCCCCTATCAACAGTTCCAATATCTACGCGAGAAGACACTCAGCGCACACATGTCCAGTCACTGAAGAACGTCGCCATGGAACAGTTCCAGTACCAAACGTAAGCTCTCTTTAATTATCAATTGTGAAATTAAAAAAATCTTAAATTTTAATCGTCCCAGTCAATTTTCAGAAAGTTTTTAATTAATTTTGACAGTTTATTATAATGAATTTTCCAAGGCGGTAAGTATGTAAGAAAGTATCAATATGGAATTCTTTCAAACAAACTCTAATTAGTAAAATGCTGAATGCTTTTGTCAAAAAAGTTATTATTTGATTAAAACAATTGCGTTTTCAACACTTTTTCTTTATTTATTTCTATTGCGATAGAGTTTTGGTGACAGAAGAATTTGATTTTAGCCTTTCACCGAAACAATTCAAAAACTGCAATAATGTATAATACCATTAAGTTCGCTTTTTATAAAAAAAGATAATACATTTTCAAAATACGTTTGAGCTCATTATAATTATGTCAATATTTATGACTTTTTTGTGTCTATAATAGTAATAATTATAGCTTGTAAAAATGTTCTATCTTATTTCTCACAAGGGGTTAGTAATAAATAATAGTAAATTAAAAAAAACAAAATCTTTATAATAAATTATTGTTTTTTTTAATTTACTAGTAATAATTATACATCAAGAAAAAACATAGCTACGCTACATAATACCGGCGACGCCAAGCGTCGAAGGCAATAATGAATGCTACACTACAATAAGTTTCCCTCCCATAAATGAAATGGGAGTTTTTTACTTACCATCACTATTTTTGAGTTTTTGACTAAAAAAAAGATTGAATAAATCAAGAAAACTTTAAATTTGAAAACAAATGGATTGACACTTGACATGAAAAAATTGCTTTGTACTGTGTGAAACACTTTTAGTAATAATATTATTAAATCCGACAGTAAAGTCTGTAGTGTATTTGACGAGCCGAAAGAAGCAAACAGGTCGAATGCGCTAAACTTTTACTTAAATTTAAAATGTAGGTAAGTATTGTAACAACTCTCATTTAAAGTTAATTAAGCAAATTAATTAAAATGACAATATTTAATAAATTAATAAAATTAAATAAATTTAAATTGTCAATTCTATATGAATGATACAAGTATAAATCAAGTGTCAAAATATTTGACTAATACTTAAAATAAAATATTTAATAAACACAATTCTTGCTAAGATAATGGAACTAGCGGCATCTATTAGATATTAGACGCTACCTTACATCAAAAATTGAAAAAACAACAGTTTTACAGGTTTTAATGCATATAGGTTAATGACAGATGTCAATTTTGATAGAGACAAATCGAGATAAAACGTATATCGATGATTAGACAACCAAGTTCATCACGTTTGCGAATTTTGTATCAAACGCATATATATGATAAGCAATGTCGTCTAACTTTTTTGGTCGTCTAACTAACAAATAAAATACTTTGCAAATGTAAATCCGTTGCAGCTTGCTGAAGAGTTTCAATAAGAGCGAAACATGTTTGTATCTGCGGATCTAGTTTGAATGAATTTGCATTGTAAATATTATATCTATGACACTTATTCTATGTATGACCTATCGGCTTTGATATAACTTGATTGTTTATTCAGGTATATATCAAAATTGACATCTGTTATTTAAAGTAACCTTTATGCATTGAAACATATAGAAGCTTTGTTTCTCAAATTTTTGATCTAATGGAGCTTCTAATAGATGTCTCTAGTTTTATCATATCAGGGAAGTAATAGGCACTTTGGTCAATATAAGCTCAAATTTGTCAATGCAAATTCAATCAAACCTGAATCTGCTGCGACTTGCTGAAAAGTTCTAACAAGAACGAAACATGTCCAAGTCTACGGATCAAGTTTGAATGATCCTATTGAAACTTTTGCTATTACTCTTACAATAATATTAAATCTATTATATTATATTTTAAATTGGCAGTATAATCTATAAAGTGTACTTGAAGTTTAGACGGCTAAAGCTGTTATTTTATGTAGCCCCGCGTCTGTGTAAAAAGCAATTTCAATAAAATCCAGAAACATACAAATGATAAACAAATACATTTAATCTGTTTGTTGTTTTCATGTAATTATTTGGAATTACTTCAATATCAACATAATTACGTAAACTTTGGGACAAATCGATAAAAGCTGAGAATAGAAAAAGGTTAAATCGTTTTAAACTCAGCTTATGAAAGATGAAAAAATATAAAAAGATTTAACATTTTATGTGTTTTAAAATATGTGCAACATATAGCTGACAAGTAAAATTAATGATATAAATATGTCAATTTGCATTTATTTTCTAAAGCACACGTCCAGTGCTTTTTTCTTTAGACCAAGCTTTTATAAAAGATAACCAAATTATTAAAAATATTTGATTTATTAAAGCTATTATATAAAAACCGCTTGGGAGTATAAAAAGTGAGTTTCAGAGAGTAAATGTCCCGCGTTAATGTTGTTTTCAAAGTGGGAATTTTAATTATTAAGAAACAATGTACGTTATTTACCAAAACTGAACATTCTTTTCTCACTTAAAACGTTCTGTTGTTTAGTCGCTGCACAATGTTATTTTCAAACTTTTTTACATGAGGATTTGGGTCACGGCCCCAAAAGCATAAAAAGCTCATTTACAAATTTACTAACATTTGTTCTAATATATTTCAAAATATAATAGAATTTTATCGCTTCATCGCTTGCATGTTGAATGTATTTAATTTATATGACAGTGCCCATTATATTTTGCCTATACCGTTTGGTTATCTAAATATCTAGTACGTATAACAATTGAAAATTGATTAAATAAAAAAACATTTGACGTGCAATATAACCACATTTGTATTGCTGCTGAAAATATTTTATACGTTTCAGATAAAACTTAATAAAAAAAAATTATTGAATAATTTAATTAAAACAATTTGTGTTTGTTTCAAACACGCCTGAGGCTTTGCAATTTATATGGCGTAGTTAATATTGGCGAATATTTGAAAAAAAGATTAAAACGCTTTCAAAAAAGTTTTTGATGAAAAATGTCAAACTTCCAATGGTCAGAATCAATAATTTTTTTATTTGACATTTTGAGAACTGAGCTGCTTTGTTCTGATTATTTAATAACTATTACAATTTACAAACCCTCAAGGAGAGCTTTTATCAAAGAAAATCTTTTATAATAGAGAAAACAGTTTACTGTTTGACTTTACGGGGAGCTGTAAACGTATCAATATAAGAGGTTTAAAAGTAATATCAGATACAAAGTCAAACATGCTTTCTACGCAAATTTCTATTGAAAATGATCTGCAGCTTCAAAATATAGACGTAAATATTAGTAATTTTACTGATATTTCCAAAACATGAAAGACAAACAGTTTTCACTTTTATGAGAATGCTTAACGTTTTTGATATTTTTACATGGCCAAAAAGACACAACTGTTTTTCAAAACTTTTTTGGGTTTTGGTAAGCAAATACAGCGACACAAGCGTAAGCTATTTTCAAAAGATCATCTAATAGTTTTCAATTTTAATTTTATGTGAAAAATTTTATGTACATATTTAGTGTTTATAAAAGGTTAATAGAAAAAATTACAAACTTCGTTGATTTAAAAAATATCCACAGTTGGGAATATTTTTTATTTTAGATACCTCCACCAGTTCCAATGCGTCTACCAGCAGTTCCAAAACGAACATACGTTCCCCCACCGGTGAAAGTAAATGAGGGAATAAAATCTTTAAAAACTACAATACGTTCATTACCGCAGCCACCAATTATTCCTCCCTTACCAAAATCCCGAGCTTTACCGCCAATTCCATCAACCAACACTAAACCCAGACCGCCCATCAGAAGCCAGATCTCATTAGATTCCAATACATTATCACGTTCATATGACGTAAACAAAATTTCTCCGAAACAACCAAAAATCCTGTCATGTGCATTTGAATTTGGTAATTCTATAAATCAAAATTTTGCAAAAATTCCCCCGCCGCCAGCTGGTCCTCCGCCGCCGGCACCTAAAAGTTGTCACAAACCTAATATCACTCCTACAAGTAAAGTTCCAGGAAATCAGCAATGTAACGGAGGGAGAGTTTCAGTGAGGCAAGATTCAGGCATATCTAGTGATAGTTTTAGTCAAACATCTTCTCCGAGCTATACCACAAAAACAATGGAAACTCCCCTTCTTCCCCCAAAGACACCAACCAGGCAACAAAATGGGCTTTTATCAAAAGTTCAAAACAGCGAAGATGACGCCAATGGAAACACAACAATAACTAAAAGTGCATCAACCCCTGCAAGCTTACAAACTATCGTACGTTTCCATAATGGCTCAAATATGTCTCTGCATCATAGAGTACGTTGCTTTTATTGATTTTCACATTTTATAATATTCATATTTCAATTTTATTATAGATAATCAGAGATATGAGACGTCCCTCGAGTCACTATACTCGACGCTTAAAATTAAGGTTTAGATTTGCTCAAATAATTATAAATGCTCTTGCATTGTTTGCAATCGGAGCAGGAATGGCAGTGTATTTTAAAGGTATCTTGCAAATCACAGACCAACTATAAACTAAAAGCAGCAGTAATTCAATTAAACTGCTTAATGCATTTAACTTTTGTATGACGAGGCTCGCATCATTAGAAGGCTAACAAAATTTAAGAAGCTTAAAACAAAAAAATACCTTTTGAATAAGCAAGCATTACAAACAAAAAAATAATTGCTTTTTTAAGAGCTTTTTACTATTGACTCACAAAAAACTGTCGCGGCAACATTATTCTTCCAATGTTAGCAACGGCACAATTCAAGCGCTTAACCACTTGTTCTTTCTAATTGACTAATAAGAACATCAACAATTTTCTTTCAATAGCATTTTTTATTGTGAACTTTTTTAAAAATTTACAACAACAGTTTACAAAAATTAAGAACATCAACAATTTTCTTTCAATAGCATTTTTTATTGTGAACTTTTTTAAAAATTTACACAATAGGTAGTTTGATTTCTTGCCTATAGTATTTTCAAAACAAACAAAAAGTAGAGGTGAACAATATCACACGCTCAAGCTTGTCTAGCCAACCAATCAACGCACTTTCTGCTAGGTCATGTGATGGTTCAACCAATAGAAACGTCAATGATCTCTAATCACGAGCTCTTTCTTGTTTACATATTATAAATTATCATTTTTTAGAAATACCTTTATTACATAAATAAAAAGAGTTCTATGGAGCTCCCAGATTTTCCCTTCACATTTATTATCTGTTAAACCATTAAAAAAAAAAGATTTTCAGCTCTATTGTTCACGAAAATTATTTGTCGTGATTTTTATCAATTGTATATACAGTAGGCTAGGCCAAAAAAAACAAATGATTATTTTCTTTAATATATTGAAAATATCATTTGAGATGACCAGATAAATATTCTAAAAGTTGGAACTCTTAATAAGAAGAAGAAGAGGTCTAACAATCTTATTTTAGCGTCAAAACTGTTGAACTATTGAGCCAGAAAAAATTTTGGCAAACATTTTGTAGGAAGTCTAATTTTTTTCAAAAAAAAATTTGTGTGAAAATTTTAGTCAGACTAACCGTTTCCGAGTAATCAAGCTTGGGAAACTAACTAAAAATAGTCCGAAACCGGTTAGTCTGGCAATTTTCAAACATATTTTTCTTGAAGAAATTTTGATTTTCTACAAAAATGTTTGTTGATAAATGTTTTTGACTTAATAGTTTAAAAGTTTTGACGCTAAATAGAAAACACGATTTATAACCCTCTTTTTCTTATTATTAAGGGCTTAGATTTACAGGGTATTTTTTTGTCATCTCAAAAAATATTTTTAACATAAATAAAAAAATATTTTTTTTTGGCTCAGTTTAGGATATACAAGTGTGTCCGCTTCAATTTATAATTGAATTTAAGAACTAAATCCAAAACTTAAAATACAAGCAAAATGCTAAAAATGTTATTTAAGATTTTTAGTTTTTTAGACCTTATACAATAGTTATCACAAAATGCAAATTTGGTTCAAAAGTAAACTGCTTTTATTTTCAACACAACATTGAAAAAAGTCGATTAGAGTTCAAAACTGCGTTCAAGTATCTAATTATACCTACCTATCTACAATCAACATCAAGTTTTGTTGTTTTTCACTTTTTTTTGTAATTATTAGTAATTTCATTTTAAATTAAAGATTTGGAAGATTTTGTTTTTAATATTTTATTAAAAAAAACTTTAAAAACAAAGATTTTATTTTTGTTTTTTTATCTTCTTTGCTTTGCTTTAATTTATAAAATAACCTAAGGTAAGTGTCACTTGAAAAATTAAGAATTTTTATCAATTTATATATGTTTAATATTGAAATAAAATTTTTCTAAAATAAACACTATGTTAGACATCTTGCTATCAGAAAATATGACAATATTTAATTTTTCAAGCGACACGTCAGATTGAGATCTAACGTAAGAAAATTGTTTGTTTTTTGTTCACAATTTCGTAATTGCAATTTTTCTGCTCTGCGGTGCGGTGTTAGAAAATATTGAAAGCCAAGAAAGTGACGTTGATTTCAAGATTTTTATATCTGTCACATTACTCGCCTGTTTACAAATTTCGTCCGGCTCTGGATAATTTATTGACATCTATTCGAAAATTATTTACAATATGGTTTTGAGTAATTATTTGCAAAATTGAGTTTTTTGCTCAGTAATAAGAGATTATAAAAGCAGAATTTTTAGTAGGGCTTATTTTACAGAGAGAAATATAAAAGGTTATGTTTGTTATTTTTTCTTTGTAAGAATTTTCAATTGTGTTTTGTGTAGCTTTGAGTTTTTAGTAAATCAAAGTGTCTTCTATTTATGACGATTTTTTTACTATTATTAATATTCTGTTTTAGCCAAAATTGTACTTTTTTTTATTAGTGCTTTGTTATTTCTGTATATGAATATAAAAAAGTTGGAAAAGTAAACAACCATAAGCTTAAAAACTGACGTTTGCAAGATATTTTGAACAAAATATGAAGTTTTCTCTGTTTTTTTTTAAATTAATTTTTCAGTATTTTTTTTAAATAAAGTACAACAATAGAACTTGATATAAAAATAAGTTCAAAAAACTAAAAATCCGTTAACAAAATTAAAATTGCTTCAATGCTGAAAGATATTGTGTTAGTTGTCTGTTAACATAAAAGAAAATGATCAAATATTTAGAAACAAACTCATAATTTAAACAAAAATAAAATTATAAAAATTGTGAGGGTTTTAAAAATTTTTTTTTTGAGTTAGTGCTGGTTTTATAATATAAATGCAGTTGGTCTGGAAAAAAGTTTAATAATTTTTATTTTAGCATATCCAGCTTCAATTAAAATAGTCAATACTACATTTAATACAACAATAATTCCTGTTACTGAAAAAATAAGTATTAATCCGGCCCCAGGAATTTGTTTACCTGTAATTGTAAATTTTTGCCTTCAACATAAAATTCCTTATAACTTTACGGTTTTTCCAAACTATATGGGGCAATTTGGTCAACGAGATGCTCAGCAAGAATTGGAATTATACGATGCTGTTGTTGATGTTCGTTGTTATGAGCTTTCTGCTTTATTTCTTTGTTCTTTGTTTGTACCAAAATGTGGTACACAGGGAGAGGTTGTCCGACCATGTCGAAATCTCTGCTATGGTAAAATATATATTGATAATAAGCAAATTTATTAAATTGGAATTTTCAGAAACAAAACGGCGTTGTGGTTTTTTTCTTGATGTGTTTGGCTTAACTTTGCCGGATTATCTTGATTGTAGTTTATTTCCTGAAAAGCCGGAGCGAGGCCAGTGCGTTGGTTATCAAGAAGTAAAATTAGCTAAAATAAGGGCTCAGCAGCCAGGTAATTATATCTCCGAAATAGTTTATTGTTTTGTGGTGTATGTACATTGAGAAATGTCTAATAATGCGGAATGTCGCTCGAAAGTATTGAAGGAAGAGAGTAAAGCAACCAGAGCTATTTACACAATAAAGCGCATTGTTGAGCTTAGCAATATTGTAATAGCTACGCGTAGACTCTCTCAACATCATCATGAACCTCTAATAGAATAATTACATTTTGCTTATCACACTCTTTTGTCTGGCCTGTTATCTAATTAAAGCTATGCCTGCGTTTGTGGTTGCTACAAATTTATTGAATTTTCTATATAAGACTGACTCTGCCTTGGAATTTACACTTGAACGCGACTCAAATTTTCAATATGTTTCTAAAATGATGAACTCGAGAAAATTCAGTCTCTTACTTTTCCGATAACATTTTTAGCCACAATTAGAGCTCAATCGAATGCTGATTTTTGTTTCTTTAAAAAAATTTTTTTCTTTATTTAAAATTTTCTGCTTTTGCCAAAAAATATAATTATATATTTCTCAAATGTCAACAGTTTTTTTCCCAATTCTTATGATATCAATCAAAGAGAAAATACATATGAAGGCAGTAATCTGGAAGTATAATTTTTTGTGTAATATCTTTATGATGTTTTTCTTAAAACTGTTTTTATTTAATAAAAATGGTAAAGCTATTATCAAAAAAAAAATATACAAATAAATAAGATTTTATTTATTTTTTTTTATTTTTATAAAAGCACTCTGTATTTATAACGCTTAATAAGCGCACCCATTTTAAGTTTTCGGTTGAATTCTAATACCCAAATGCCCTAATGGCCGGATTTTCGATCCTGAGCATAGTCAATCGGTAACAAAGTTCATTACTAATTGGCAGACCGCACAAAAACTTTTAGTCAAAGCCTTTGCCTTAAATCCGAACCTTTTGAAATAAACCAAAAAAAAAAATACTTGAATTTAATTTAAGTATGCCCAAATGGCTTTCAATGTGACACACGACGCTGTATCCCAAAAGACTGGAAATGCGATGGTCACATGGATTGTAAGGATAAATCAGACGAGTTGAATTGCAAAAGATGTGGATCAGGGATGATCCATTGTGGCGGCGACAAATGCATAACCCAGGAACATATGTGTGATGGAAAAGTGGACTGCCCATGGGGACAAGATGAACGAAATTGCTGTAAGTAATATTGTGACAGAGTAAGTATTTAGATCAAAATTGCAATTTTCCAGTGAGATTAAGTGAAAGAAATGGTGATGAAGGTCGAGGACAACTGGAAGTCTACAGACCTGATCAAGAAGAATGGGTGCCAGCGTGTGTTGCGCATTGGGATCAAAAAACTTCACCAAAATCGATTTGTTCCCTTCTCGGATATTCGTAAGTGCAATGACTATTTTTAAGCTCCTAACATTCATCTTTCAATTTTTTCAAAAAGCAACGCGTTTTACATGTTTAAGCTACAATCAAATGCTTCCCAGCATAATTTTACTAGATTTGTTTTATACAGGGCTGCGAAGCGGGATTGTTCTGCTAAAACGGTTTGAGTAAAATTCAAAAATTTTATACTACTTTTAAAAATTATTCTTTCAAGGATTAAGTTGGATTATTAGTAAATACCCAACAAAATTTCAGAAACCAGGTAAATTCATGCAAATAATAATTTAGTTTTATTCATGACCACTTGATGGTCGAAAGAGCTCTTGAGATCTATTAAACAATCTTTTTGGGAAGTGGTAAAACGGTGTGAGTAGCTACTATTAGTTATAAAATGTGAACAATCGTGGCTTCAATGAGATTCTATTTTAATGTTCTTTCGATTCTAAACTATTTAATTTAATTTTTCTATGCTTTGTTTTTTTTTTCTCCCTCAAATTCTCTTTTTTTTTTAGGTTTATATAACATTTTAGTTTCTTATACGCTTAGCAGTTATACTACGGTTAAAAAAAATAATTTTATCAATATAGTTTGTAAAATCTTATATTGTCATTGACGTATAAGACGAGCGAAGCCGACGGGAACAAGCTAGTGGTTTACAAATTATAAAATATAAGAATTGAGTGTCTTGACAAAACTGTTTTTTAAAAGCTAAATTAAAATTAATGAAAACAGCATTTTAGTCTAAAGTTGAAAATTGTAATTTTATATCATTAAATCCCGAACATAAATTCACTTCATTAAGCAAGTAGTTACACAATGGTTATATCACGTTCTAACTGCACTGAACTAGATTATCATGTTTCAGTAATAGAGGTTATTAAGTCAACAATGGATTTAAACTATTCGATTAAACGAGCTGATATTACTGAAATTTTCCCAAAAACACTTGCATTTTTACAGAAAATAAAAAATACTTTATCATAAACCATTTTTTTTGTTTTGTTTTAAACTGAATGGATTTATGCAAGTACGCGTAAACGAATTGGGAATTTCTGGTATTCCGAGTTTACTAGCGTTGAAATTTTTGGTTTTTGGAATAAAATAAATGTGGATTATGAATTCAACGCGAAAATTGCGCTAATTAATGCTTCAAATTGTTGCGGTTATAAAACATCGCAAAGCTGTGTTTCAAACAATTGAACAATTTTGTTCATGTTTTATTACTTAAATAAATATTTAGTGAAATAATAAAAATTCTACATGTCCAACAAATTTGATTTTATGTCAATATTGGCTTGACTGCTCTTAATAATGTCAACTTTTAAAATATCAATTTCTGTCAATTAAAGCTAGGTCTGCCGTTTGATGATAAGAAATAAAACAATTGAAAATATATAGACTCTATTGATTATTCGTCACGTTTTTTCTCTGGGTTTTTATTAAAACGTTTAAATATGAAATCCGCCGCAGAAACTCTAATGGAAGTCGACTGCTGAGAGGCACCGATATAAACATTTCGCCTCAAATACAAGAGACTACAGCGATTTGGCGAATGAATCAAAATAAACGTCCAAAAAATCTAATTAGGGAATTTGGATCGTGTAATGGCACAACGTATCCTACTGTTGCATTAAACTGCACCAACTATAGTAAGCTATTTTTTGCTGGTAAAAGTGTTAGCTCTTATAATATAATATTTTAGTGTGTGGAAAAGCACGTAAAAGTTATGCAGAAAGACTGACATTAAGAATAGTTGGGGGAGTTCGCTCGAAACCAGGAGACTGGCCATTTCTAGCTGCCCTCCTTGGAGGACCCGAAGAAATTTTTTATTGTGCAGGTGTTCTTATTGCCGATCAATGGGTCCTTACTGCATCTCATTGCGTAGGAAAGTAAGTTTTTTTGAATATTGTTATTGCTCAAATATTTTCGATCATTCGAGTCGGTAATAATTTTATATTTGATCACATTTGGTTTATACGTTTTTTTGGGCTTTTAAAATCGGATTAAAAGTTGTAGCTTTTAGAATTGTATTATTATAGAAGATCAAAGCGAATACACAATGCTTTGTAACAACAAAATTTCCAGCGAAAGGTTAAAATTTTGTCGAGACGCGATCAAAACCTTTAATAATTATTTTTCAGCCACTCTGACGTTTCCGGATGGACCATTCAGCTAGGCATTACAAGACGTCACGCTCATGCTTTTTATGGGCAGAAAATGAAAGTTAAAAATGTTGTTCCACACCCTTCTTACAATCTTGGCGTCGCTCACGACAACGACGTCGCTTTATTCCAAGTGAGTTTTTTAGAATTAAAACTTTTTCCTTTTTAAAAAAGAAATTGCATCAAATAGAATCGTAATCTCTCTGATAACAGCAACGAATTTCTCTAGCTTGAGTGGCAGAAGCTTTAGATATTTTTCGTGATGCGGCTTGAGGCTTTCTCGGAGAAACAGCAAATAACCTAAATAAACGTTTATGCAATATTTTTGCGGCAATTACATATTACAAATATACAATTTTTGCAAAAAATACTCAAAGAAGAAATTGGGAAATTGCAGAAAATAAGCGCAATAAAAAACACAAAAATAAACTTTCAGCTACTGTTTTAACATTGGAAAATCAAAGCTTAGCTTTTCTTTTCTTTATTTATTTTACCTAAATCTTCTCAAATCAAATTTGAGCAACATTAAGCAACAAATATTATTCCTTTGTCATGTTTTTGTAAAATTTAAAATAATATGCGTGTTTTAATGCATGTAGGTCACTCTAAATAACAGATGTCAATTTTGATAGACACTAATTGAGACAAAAAGTAAATTGCTGATTTAACTGCTAGCGCCTTTTGCCTCAAGAGCACAGTAAATAGAAGCCCAAATTTGTCACTGCAAATTTATTGAAATCTGAATCTGTTGCGACTTGCTGAAGAGTTCCAATAAGAACGAAAGAAGTTCAAGTCTTCGGATCTACTTTGAATAGTTTGCATTGATCCTAAAAAAAATTATCTAATTTGACAACTAAATATTTGTCTCGGTCTTTTTATTGCTGAATTTTTCTCAATTATCAAAGCAACCCTATAACATATTAATTAGATCAACGTTTTCAAAATTTGCGTTTTTGTATAAATACGATAAGTTTTAAAATCAAATAAAATTTAATTAAAAAATGGCTTTGATGAATGCTTATACCGATAAAATAATTAGTGAAAATAATTAATGTTTAAAAGCTGTCAGTCAATAGAAAACCAATTTTCATTGCATATCTGCCATCAAAGGCTCAAAAATTAATTTAGTGCCGTTCTGGTGATCAATTACGCCGATATATTTGCATTTATAAACATTTTTATTCACAGCTCTCATCGAGAGTTGATTTTCACGAGCATTTGCTCCCAGTTTGTCTGCCACCGGCCAACAAACAGCTTCATCCAGGTACCAAATGCACGGTCATTGGATGGGGAAAAAAGGAGGATACCGGAAGTAAGTAGGCTTTGATGTAATAATTTTCATTAAACTTAAATTAACCAGAAAAAACACTTTCTCTTATTGATACACAGTAAAAACGTTTAAACTTTATTGCACTAATCCTCCAGATAGTTTGATTTTTAAAACCACAATCCGTTCTCTATTCCGAGAAGAACTAAGGTACCTGATTGGTTCTATCCATAAATCCAAAGCATGCACCACTTTAGCTTGTAAATTTTTCTTACTCTTATGGCTCTGTTCCTCTTATGAAGAGCAATAAATTTCACTGCCAGGTACATGTCAAACGTTTCTATCATACATATGCTAACATTCAAGAAGTGTTGTTGTCAAAAAATTAAATATGGCTCAATAAACAATTTCACTTTGGGTTAGAAAGCTTTTTTTCTCGCTTTATCTTTGTTACAACAACACAAACAAATATTATAGAAAAGCAGCTTTAGTTTTTTAAATCTTTCTGCATTATTTTCTTTAGAACTAATAAATTTTGCTTGATTGGCCAATTTGTCTAGTGCAAAAGTCTTTTGTACAAACAATTTACCGATATAGAGCGATAAATCTCGTGGATAAGAAATACTTCTAACAAAAACTATTAGTTATTGCAGAAACTTAATTTTAGAAGATATCTACAGAACAAATGGTTATTTGCAGTAATCATATTAACAAAATTTCTATTAATAGTTATAGCTGATACTATCAAATTCTAATTAGGAGAATTCTATCTATATTTGATTTTGTCTGATAAAATTTAACTGAATTAGATCTTAGGAAGCCAATCCTGTTGTACATTGAGAAACAGATTAGAAGGGCAAAGGCTCCTATTGTGGAGCGTAGCCTAATTATTAGCAGTTTTGTATTTGTTCCAAAATTTATAAGCGCTTTAAAAAATTATTATATTGAATTATTGTTCTCTAAATAGCAAACTAAGTTTTCTAAAACAAATTGACCTCTACATATGCGTTGGGTTCATTGCTTTTCATCAGTGAGAAGTAACATGATAAAACTAAATCAACTGTAATATATGACTTAATTGATTTTTTGTTTTAAAATGCCAATATTAAGCAAAAAAATAAATTAAAATCTGCTGATGCTATAGTATCAGCAGAGTGACTAATAAGTGATTAGTGACTCATCAAAAGGGCTCGAAAGTCATAAACTAAAAGAGGCCGTTTTCTATTCAGGGTAGTACTCAGCTACTAGTTGCTTCTATTCAAAAACACATGACATGCGACATTTTGAATTGTAAATCTGTTTTATCTTTCTTGCCTGTTCCTCTCATTATGAGCAATAAAATTTACTGCCGGATATATTTCAAACGTTCCTACTATACTCTTTTACGTTTTTAAAAGTCATAAATAAGCCTAAGGCAAAAACTTTAAAGATTTAAAATTTTACCTGCAATGCAAAAATGCAGATTGTATATTCCTGAATCGATAAAATAATTTAAGACTTGTTTAGATATTGTTTCAGTTAGTCTTCTAAACTTTTTTCAAAAATATTTTCCAAAAGTGGTAAAGGGAAAAAGCTCAAAAAGCTAGTTTTTTTAATAATAATTGTAATATAGTTCACACTTCAGAAATAATGACTCGGATCACCAAGGATTAGTTTTTTATGCTTTCTGATAATGATGATGATTATAAAAACTGCATGTAACAGCTAAGAGGAAAAACATTTTTACAAGTGGAAAAGCTGCGACAATAATTTGAAATTTTCGAAGTACAAACATTATAATTATTTGAGTTCGAAGCTTTAAAAAGGAAAGTTTACACGATGTTTTTATTTTAGTGTCAGAGTACGAGCCCGAAATAAATGAAGTAGAAGTGCCGGTTTTAAATCGGGACTTATGTAACGCTTGGTTGGAAAATCGGGAATTGAATGTTACAGATGGAATGATCTGCGCTGGATATAAAGAGGGCGGCAAAGATGCATGTCAGGTAAGTAGAAAAAACGTGTAGAATTATATAAGAAGAAGCTTGCCTGCGATGTATTTATGAATTAATAGATGGGAATGCATTATATAGGGTGATTCAGGGGGACCTCTACTTTGCCGTGACAACAGCGATCCAGATCGATGGTTTGTCGGTGGGATTGTAAGCTGGGGTATCAAATGCGCCCATCCACATCTACCTGGAGTTTATGCTTACGTCCCGAAATACATTCCTTGGATTTTGCAGCAGATGAAGCATTATTCCGATTAGAGACTAGATAAGACAATAATCTCAATTAAATTGACAATAATGTAACGAGAATGAATGGTACAAATTATATACCTATGGTTACTACCGTTTTCTAAGACATTTACCTAAACAGAATGCTTATAAAGTCACTTAGTAAATCGCATTTGTTATATTGTGGTATAGCAGTTTTCCTTGCCACAATCCAGCTACGCACAATTTCTAGAATGATCCTATAGTGATATTTCGTGACAATTCACCTAGTGTTCGAGCGGACCGCTACTACATGTGATCTGTTTATACAGCTGTGTCATATACAATTTTTGTGCGGTAAATCTACCAATACTAAATATACTCAATTAAACATGCTCTTTTACATCTTTCTCTAGTAGCCTACGGAAATTTCAACAATTAAATCCAAACAATTATAGTAACAAGCATATAGAAATTTTGCTGGAACTCTCACAAGTCATCAAAAAATGTTTCAATCAATAAAATTTGCTTCAATTTTTAACAAAATTGAGTATATTTCGTAAGATAGCCATCTGTGCAGAAGTCTTCGAAGACCCTATTAGTAAATAGTCTTGTGCCCTGTTGCCGGTGTAGCTGTGACAATAACCAACTTCGGAGCCTTCTGCAAAGCTTTGAATATATTTTATACCCTTAGGAAGAAAGAAAGATATAATAGTTTTCTATAGATTTATAAAGATGTTATCTAGCGTCTACTGTACGTAGGCCGTCAATCTCACTGCTTACGACAAAAGCTTGCAAAATCAAATCGTCCAGCACCAGTTTATTTTCGTTTCATATTACGTAAACACATTTTTATAAAAAGGTTTCTATATTAAATCCTATAAGCCAGTCAGTCAGTCTACATATTGTTGGCTTCTTTCACTAATTAAATTTAGTAACTTTATTAATAAGATCTCGACATATAGCTCAATGTATAAGCGATAAACGGCATATTCAAAAAGCACGGTATAGCTCTATTATATCTGTTAAAACCTTTTAATAAACACAAAAGCATTAAACCAGAACAATTTTAATCAATTGTAGACGTATTGATTGACATACCAGCAACCAGTCATCCGGTTACTTGCGAACTTTTGGATGTATTCTGATCAACGAGCTTTAAAAAATCCAATGTGTAGAACAAAATTGTTGACATACTGTTTATCAACAAAAGAGATAATAACAAATAGCGTTTGAACCGAGAACTGTGCCCTGAGGCCAGCATTATATTAATTGTTTACACTATACCTAAACCAAAATTGTTTCATCTATAAAAAATTTTCAATAATGTTTTTATTGTTTTCTTTCTTCAGCAAAACACCTGATTTTGCTGACAGACCGCACTTTATATAGCTGGTAGTGGGCGCTTGTTAAATCTTTATCAATAATTTCTTGTCGAATCTTGTCAAGTCTCTTGTCATACTTTTTGTTAGGGTATTTATTCTTACTTATAACTGTTCTAGATTAATATACTACCTAATTAAGTTATTGGTATTGGTTTTAAGACATTTTGGCATAAACTGGAGCTGGACTATTATTTCATGTTTAAAAAGTTTTTGCCGAAAGAAAAAAAAAATTAAAAAACTCCTGCGTTTTATTAACTAAAATTGCGACGTGTGGGCAATCAAACACTAATGAAATACGTTGTATGTACATGTTTCTATATTGTTTTTTTTTTCATAGAGAAATAATAAAAGTCATTAATTACTACAGATTATTGTCTGCAGAAGTATCAAATTCCACGTAGGTGAAGAGCCAGTTGCAAGTGATATTAGCTATTAAGGTAATCTGAGCATTCTAATTAGACAATAAACAATACTATTTACACTAAATCAGAGACAATAAATATTTCTGCATACAATAGAAAAATTGTAATTGTTGCTGTGGTTAATGACAAAATAAAAAAATGGGCTCACATGAAATTTAAATAGGTTTAAAACATATCTACTTAAAGAAGGCAAAAATTAAGTGATATTACATATCCAGACAATATTTTAGACAATAATATATATTTATATATATAATGGGTGCTTTCATGTGAGCTTTGACATATGCATATTTATTTAGGAAGAAATACACTATTTTGATAGAATCGATCTTATTTTTTATGAAATGGTTTAAATTAGACAAAATTGTTCACTTTATGTGTTCCTTGGCTTTTTGCTGCTATATTCTAGTCCATGCAAATGGACTATAACAGGTCTAGCTACGTGTGATGTCCTGTCAGCATGCTGTGTGCTTCCAGTTACCGCTCCTGTATTATTAACATACCTGTGTTAAAATTGTAGTCAATATATAAAAAACAAAGTACTATATTTATTTATCCTGTCTTTATCCCTTTAAAATGCACATTAAAATAACTAGAAACAAAAATTAAGTAAATTCACGTAATTTAATAAAAGACTAATTTGTATTTACGCTAATTGCTCTGAGCTCTGCAAAAGCTTTTACAATTCATTGCTTGTTCTTCTTTTTTTTTCACATTAGTTTTATTTTTCTAGCTTTACCCTCTATTTCTCATTAGTTTGAGCCTTTTTCTTAATAATGTTATTAATGTGTTTTAACTGATGTGTCCAAGTTTTAGATGTATTACTATATAAAGTTTTATACACGTGGATGCTGTATGGTTAGTTTTGTATGTATAAATTTACAATTTGTTCTACGTGCCTCAAGACATAATTCTGACTAGCTGGATTCAAGCTGCACACAAATTTCTTGTTTACTAGCTGCAGCAAAACGTTTATATTTTACCCAGTATATACAGCACTATTAGCATAACAAAAGCTTAAATGACAGTAAACAACAATATTTAAACGTGTCACATCCTAGCCCCAAATCGATAATCGCAAAGCGTTTATTTTCCCTCAGAATTTTCTAAAATTAGCGATGCAACGCTTTGATTTTTTCTACCCAAAAAAATATTACGCAAACTAATTTTGTGCTTCAAGAGCCAAAATGTTTAATTACAAGCTTCAAAGCAAAACCAGTCGTTTGCAAAAAATTCATTTTCGAACATGATCGTTAATTAGAAAAGAAACTGTGACACTTTTAAAATCGATCGCTTGATAAACGTACCCGCATATATCCAAAAAAATCAAGAAATAAACCAAAAAAAGTGCCTTTTTTACCTAAATTTTACTTAGTATATCTAGAACTACTTCACTTCAAGAGTCAAGAGGTGTATCTTTTGAAATTATACTTTGAGCACGATATATCACAATACAGTGATCAATTAACAATTTATACCACTAATTAATTGTTTTGGAATCTTTGGCACAGTAAAGTATTCACACAGTTTCACCACTTGCCAAAAAGTTTGTGTATTAGACCTCAAGAGCTCTTGAATCAAACTGAATTATCATTTGTTCAAATTTACCTGGTTTCTGAAATTTTGTTGGGTATTTTTTAATAATCTGACTAAGGAGCTGGAACGAGGACCATTATCGTTGTTAAGAGAATTTGCTTTATTTTTATGAATTTCAATGAGTTCAGCGGCGTCTCTAATGATGCTACAATCAACATTTTTCTTTAAAATTCAGTTCATTCCTCGTGTTCAATGTCACATATCTATGTGCTAATTTTTTGTAAATTTTGGACGCCTTTAATTCGGACATTCTTCGTTTACTGCATATAGACTTAATTTCCACCAGGTAAATCTAAGCAAATATAATAATTCAGTTGTACTCATCTCTTGATGATGACCACTTGGTAGTCGAAAGAGCTCTCGAGATTTATTAAACCAACTTTTTGGCAAGTGGTAAAACTGTGTGAATTACATTAGAAGATTAACAAACATAGCGGTAGTCATACTGCAGAATTTCTTTTTAATTTTTTTACTAAATTTGTCAATAGATGCTATAGTGACAACAATAACAAAATAGAAATAAAAAAAAAGACAATAAAATCACAACATGTCAACAATCAAAATGACTTGTATGCCGCAACAGAATATTTTATAATAAGTTAATCAATATTAACTTTCTGCCATGGGGTCTCTCTGAAAAAACTAAAAAGTTTGAACTTTAAAAACTGATAAAATTGCAAAAAATAGAAATAATTTAATTTTAAAATAATGATTCATTTGAACCAAAATTGAAAATGTCAGAAACTTAAAAAGGCTCATATGCTGAAACTGAATACGTTACAATAAGGAAATCAAGATAAACTTTACTTTATATTGTCTATCATAAAGAATTAAAGAGTTGCTGCAATGCAAAAACTGATAATATTGCAAAAAATAGAGAAAATTTCACCAAACGTTGTACCTACTACAAAATAATGACTCATTTGAACCAAATTCATAAAAGGAAAGCGTCTTTTTTTATTCCTTTTTACTTTTAGTTCACGAATGATAACAATTGATATAGAACCGATAGGGAGCTTAAAGACTAATAGTTTTGTAGAATAAAATCCGTCATATTTTAAAATCTATAAGGAATATTAAAAATTGTAATCTAACAAAATGTGATTTAACTATAGCCAGAGCCAAGTTAGTTCGAAAGAGACATGACGTGAATAAATTTCAACTGAAAGCAAAATTTCAATTAAGTTAATAAAATAAATAAACAATAGAAACTTAATTCCTTAGTGATTTTAAGAATTTGGCTTATTAAACATGTACGGTAATAAGATTTCATTACTAAGCTTGCTTTACAATAAATTTTCCTTGAATAAATTTGCTTATCAGTAGATAAAACAAGTTTGCTTTAAATCTTTGTGTACCTATTTTGGGAAATCATCGTCTAGATAAAATTTCCTTAGGAAAACAAGGGTCAGTATTTTTTTGCAATGATCAGGAAAAAGGTTGTGATAGTGGGTGATGGCGCTTGCGGAAAGACTTGTTTGTCGGTGGTGTTTTGCAAAAATGAGTTTCCCGAAGAACATATTCCAACAATTTTTGATTCATATTTGAAGACCATTGAAGTTGATGATATTTTCGTAGAGCTACAAATTATTGATACAGCAGGGGAGGAAGATTACGACAGACTGCGTCCGCTGTCATACGCCGGAGTTGATGTTATCATTTTGTGTTTTTCAATAGATAATCCCGATTCGTTAGCCAACATAAGAGAAAAATGGGCGCCAGAACTTAGATACTTCTGTAGAAAAATTCCTTTCATTTTAGTCGGAAACAAATTGGATTTAAGAAGTAATGCAAAAGTGCTACAAACTCTCAAGAAAACCAACTCTCATACGGTCAAATATGAAGAAGGAATGAAAATCTGTAAGAAAATTAAAGCAATTTCATATTTAGAATGCTCCGCTAAGCATACAATGGGAGTGAAAAATTTATTTCTGGAAGCTGCCCATATTGCACTCACGAATAGCTCAAAAACTAACTCTGGAATTTGCAGTTGTCTTTCCGGGAACAAGTTATAGAAATAAACTTTTTAAACTACGATCTCGCTAATTTTAATAATATTGAACACTTTTTCTACCACAAGCCAATAAAATCTTTTTTTAAATCAATTTCTTCTTACTTCAGCACTTCCAATTTATTTATTTTATTTCCAAAATCAAAACTGTAAATTTCAGAAAACACTAGCGTTCACTTTATAATACAAAAACACACCCCAAAGCAAAGCTATAGTAAAATGATTAACTTTTTTCAAGATCCAAATTTCATCAGAAAATTCTAAGTTATATATACATATGCCACTGAACGCAATTTTATTTATTTGTAATGCATGCTACATCTAGTTCGCAATAGGAAAATTATAAAATATAATAGATCAATATATAATTTTGCCGACCCCTATCTGTAGAAAACAAAACTAATAATTTAGTGAACAACAATGCTACAAGCATCTCAGAACACAAATATTACATAAAGTGCTTACTTTTATACCACTACTGTGCTCGTTTCTGCTTTAATCATAGAAGTCGCTATTTACACAATACAGCCAAAGAATTCTCAAAAACATAAGCTAAGAAGAAACCTGTCTATTGTGGCTAAGATATGATGTTATTTAGCGACGGCACAATATTACCTGTTAGCGTAGAATTCTTATGTGTTGGTGCATCTAAATAGTGAATAACTGTCTACAGAGTATTGGAGCTCCGCCTAAAACTGGATCTTTGGTTGCTGAGCAAGCCACTTAAGAGATGGTTCGAGAGCCAAGCTTAGTTTAATAAAAAAACATGTGAGAAATAATACTGATGACATAAGGTGTGATCAAAGAAAACTACACATATACCTATAATAAATATATTTTCTAAGAGATCTTTGAACAAAAACTGATGTGCATTAATAATACATAACTAATTTTCTTGGCTAAAAAATTTCTTAAAGTACAATCACAGATGATTCTTTTATATTACACAAATTTTGTACTGAATGCTAATTACACAAAGCAGAATTAGTACGAAAAACCGTCCATCTGAAATATAATGTTAAAATAAGTTTCTTTACTCTTTAAAAATGTGTTAATAATTGCACAAGAAAAACAATTTGTACCTGAAGATGTCAAATAATAAAACATTTTAAAAACACAAATGATTACAAAAATAAATTACTCTGGTTTGTATGTCAATGGGAATATTTGCGTTATTTCCCCGATACCTTTAGCAGCGCCCTCTCTAAACAAGAGCCTTTGCCCAACGCTTACATATTCAGGATGCGTTTTGAACTTGAATAATACTGATGCCCTTTCATTTGTATGAATGCAATTGGAAGGAAATATTCCAAGAATAACCGCAGTTTGGCGAATGTTTCCAATGTGAACAGTCGTCTGGTAGCCTTGGTAGATTGCTGTTGCATGAAACAAGACAGAAACGCTGGCTTGGAAAAAGAGACAGCCTTTAGCGTTTGAACTACTCTTCAGTAGTACCATACCATTTCGCAAATTTGGCATATAGGTACTTAAACATAAAGCTGCACTTTGTCCCGCCCGTACCATCCTACATGGTACCCGATTTCGATGAATAGACTTAATCACAACATTTTGGAAAGTACCATTTTTGTGTGGTCCGATTTGCATTTGCATTCCTTCAGTTATTACTCCTTTAGTTAGCAACCCTCCCACTATCTGTCCCACGTCGCCAGCTTTAAAATTCTCATCAATCTGAAATTCGGGAGATTCCTGCTCCAAACGTTCTTTTTCAGTCGCACTAATCCCAGGCGGAAGCACATGTAAAAACTTTAAAAGCAACTCCAATCCTTCGCCGGTAACGCTAGAGACACAAAATATGGGAACAACATTCTCCGTCAATTGATTTGCGCCAGCGGTTATTACATCATCAAGATTTTTAATCACAAGAGGTACTCGACGACTACCAACTTGTTTTAGGAAAGATTCCAACGACTGAAGTGCATTCAAAGGCGATACCAAATCTATTTTAGTAATAACAATAAAAAATGGCACATTTAGAGCTATGGCAATCGCTAAGTGTTCATGGGCCATTCCGATCACCCCTGCAGTACTTGAGATCTAGAAAGAATTATTAAATTATGTCCAGCCAGTCTACAAAAGCAAATTGATAAATTCATTCTGAGTTCAACTCACTCAGCGTGTAATCTCAGCTGTTTAAATATTTATGTTACCGGCCAAACCCGATTTTAAGATGAACTAGTTTTCCTTAGGCTAAACTCGTTCATCCTGTTAGTGATAGGATAAACCAGTTTAGCCTAGGCGATACTGATTTCTCCTATTGACCAAAATATATTTCGATTATTACAAATTACTGATCTAAAAAACATGCCTTTCTAATTAAAGTAAAATTATTTTAAACGAAATGCCATATTATTCCAACCGTAATGTTAAAAAATAAATAAAACTTACAACAAGCATGGCATGGTGTGGTGAATATCCCGACAAGCCCTGAATTGTAGTTCTAATATATTTTTTATGACCTGCAAGATCCAAAAATGTCACCAGTTTAGTAGAAGTATCGCAAATTTCTTCAGCAGTTATTAATTCGCTGTAGCTGTAATTGATAGGTTGTCCCTAAATTTTGTCATTTACATTAACCATGTATTTGTATATGTCAAAATAAAACCTGAGAATTAAATCCTAAAATCTCATGAGAAATAGATGAAGTGCGACCACTTTGGATTTCGTGAAGATGACGGAACATGTTCAAACGTGCCCGACCGCGTCCATTGTCAAGACTACCTTGAGTCAAAACTCCTAACAGCGTCGATTTTCCAGCATCGGCATTGCCTAAAACGGCAACACGTACTTCGATATTATTCTGATCATCTGGAATTTTGCGAACAAGAACTTCCGCAATACTGCGTCCATTATCAAGAGTACGTTCTCGTAGAATTGTCGTTGTCGCTCCAAGCTTCAAAGCCATCTGTTGAAGTGTTTGCAAACTGGCTGTCATATCCCATTGGGAAAGACCAGCCAAAACGCCACTGTCTTCAACACCAATTTCATAGATTGCTTCCCCATTACCCTCGCGTAAACGCCATTTCAGCTGAAAACATAAACGTGTTGCTAATAAGATAAAAATGAAATAAGACAAAATTTTCATTGTCGTCAAATGGCTACAAACATAACTCATTTTTAACATATACTTTATTAAAATGTAGGCTAAGGAACATATCGCACACTTAGATCAAAATTATGGCAACTCAAAATTTAAAAATTTATAGTTATCTCTTTACTCGATTGACTCTAAAGAATGCCTAAGTAAAAGCGAGAGAAGATGGAACAAAAGTCAAATAGGTAGGTCGATAGACGGTTTTAACTCTAAATAAACGCAAAAAACATAAGTTATAATGAGAAAAAATGAGAAATGTTTGAAAAGTAACCTTTAAAAACATTTCTATAAGAGCACTAGTGTTTTTATAGATATCTATAAGACTCCATAATTGAAAAAAAAATTGTATTTAAAACTTTACTCTAAAGTATAACAACTGAAAATAGTTGATTATTAATTAAAAAGAATTAACTCTTAATTTCAGAAAATAAACATTGGTATTTTATAATAATTTTGTAACTCTACTGAGAAATTAAGTTTTTTGAGTTTTAATCTAGTTGTGCGATTTTTGAAACGATGTTTGTCTATAATAATATTTTGCTTTGAATCTATTACGACAATACACCAAAGACCAAAAACTTACCTGTGTTACAAGATGTTCAAATCTTTGTTTGGTTGGATTAACAATTTTCAATTTATATTCAATATTCCCAACCTGTGGTTCGGGCGGGAGTGCCTTCTGATTGTTCAGATTGTCGATAGCAAATTCATCAGAACTGCATTCATTGCAAGAAGTTGGGTCAAAAAGACCTAAAAACGAATCCATGGCGTTTGTCCTGAAAATACAACTATTATTTATCCCACAACAAATTGTTCAGTGGCGGATGATGCCATATTGTTCACTATTATGAAATTAAGTGAAAGGAAACTATTTATTTCTTCCACTATTGCAAAACATTGCACTTTCAACAGAAAATCAATTTAATCTTCTAATTCAATTACAAATTAAATTAAATGTAATTAGATTAGAAAATTTGAAAACAAGTATTTGTAAACAATAAACAGTTCTCAAAGATTAAACTCTCAAATTGAGTATTTTGATTAACATACGAATTTAAGATTGGCATTATAAATTTATTAATTTCACCTTTGAAAAATATTGAATCTTGGCCAAATAAACACTACTCAGGTCTAAAAATACATTATTTTTAAACTATTTAGCCAAACACAGCTTGAAAATCCACCATTCCCAAACAACTCGGACAACTCAACTGACATTGACAGTTTCTGGCTGGGAGCTCGATAACACGACTTATCCCCCCAGTAAATCCAAAATATCCCTAAAAAAAGCGCGCATACAAAAAAATTTTTCGAAATTATTGGTTTCATAACCTGTTAAAAAGTTTTTTTCAAAATTTTTATTCTATTTTTTAAATTTTTCCTTGCAAAGCTCATTCAATAATAATTGCACATAAATTTTAAAGACAAACAAGGTTTTAGGTGAACTTTATCAAGCATTTTCGTTTATCAAACCAAAACATCAAATCTCAAATTTATCAAACCAAAAAAACATTATCAAAACTTGTTTGCAATTTGACCATCCTCCAATTTGTGGAATTGTTTTCTGTAGGTTATTTCGGATTTATTAAGTAATAAATTTTTAGTCATCGTCTCGGCTAGTTCCAATTTCGACTGGAGTGCATGATTTATTCTGTTGTCTATTGTATTAATTTTGATTTCTATTATTTTAATTTTTATTACTTGTATAATAAAATCAACTAATTCAATTGTTTATTTATTTCTTACAGGTGTACTAGACGTTAAGTATGAATAGCTTTGACAAGACTTCGGTTCTCAATCGATTGTAATTATGTTTACTTTAAATAAAGACAATTAATAATAATAATAATCATGTTTTGTTAAAAATTAAACAATTTATCTCTAAATAAAGATTTTAATTAAGTATTAAATCACATGACTTGTTGCTATTCCTAACCCCCAGGCAAAAAAATTGCTCGGAATTTAAATTTTTTTTTTATCTAAATTTTTTTATAAAAAAATAGCCTAAACACGGTATGAAACCTCGCCTACGACTCATTTTCTACCCTGGAACTTGTGTGCCAAAACAACCCTTATAAAACTAGTTTCTTAATATACTATTTTAATATTAGAGCGGCAAGAGAACTGAAAGGTATATTTATATGTTTGATTATAAAATAAATAAAAAACAACAAAATATCGTTTACAGTTTATTAGGCTATTACTGATAAGTTTTACGGCTCAAAGCTGTTAACTCTTTGTAATCAATACTGTTGTTATCACTACAATGATACAATAATTGTTAGAAGAGATATAATACACTTTGCTTTTATAGAAAGAGATTTGATGGTTTTTTCCCAAATTGATAAAAACCTTTTTTCTAGACTTTAAAAAAAAATGTTTCCAAATCATATAAAGTAAAAAATCCCTCTAATCAAAAATCCACTCCTTGTTTCCAACATTAAATCTTGATCCTCCCTCTGCCGTTTGATTGGTGAGACTACATTTTTTTCGGCCATGCGTGTAGAGAAAAAAGATCTACAGCGAGATCAGTAAATTGAGGACCGCTTATACAGAGTGAGCTATAAATTTTGAGATAAATAAGCAGTTTGGGTAAAACAAAGCAATATCTAATTGGTATTTTTTACCTTTGACTTCTCGTTTTCCAATTTTGATAGTCTTGAAAAAAAAACCGTTAATATAATTATTCGCTCAGCATTCAATTTCGTACTGAAACAAAAAAATTTTTTATTATTGATGTGGATTCAGGCTAAGATAACCCAGAACTACAATATAGTGCTGGTGTTGGTAGGCCTCGCACCATCTTACCCTCAAGTTTTGATTTACAAATATGTAAATTTTCCAATTTTCAATTTTTAAATAAATAATTAAAATTTATAACAAATTTGTTCAATTTAATTTAAAAAATGGTAAATTTTTGATTAACACTGGCACGTTATTTTGCTATTTTCGACACCTGTTATGAATTTAACTATTTTATTGCCATCCCCATATTAAAGTGTATTACAGGAAGGACTGAATTTTTCTCCTTGACCTGTGATACATGACTTTCTGTGGGAGTGAAATTTTTTTTTATTTTTGAGTGTGGATTGTTAACATATGCATTTACCTTTTTTTTTTCTTTTCGAGTAATTTCTATGTGGAAGATTGATTATAAAGAAAGTTTTCACCAAATAAGGTATGGGAGGAAGCATACATAATTTCAATTTCCTTCCTCTTCTTTCATAAATATGAAATTATATCCTTAACTGTGAACACAGTTTTATTGCCAAATGTTGAATTTTAATAAAAAATCGTAATAGTTGAAATCATAAAATGTTGCATAGTTTGTTTTACGCAATTGATATATTTTGCACTTCAATTAGAACAGGATATTTTGATTGGAATGGAAAAGTGGACTTACAATATTTAAAATGCGTAAGAAAGTTAATTATAAAGCAAAGTATAATCTTAATTGCAAGAGGAAAAGCCAACTGATCTTAGTTCAATGTTATTTATTATCAGTCTCATCAAACATATGGTATTCTACTTATTCAAGTCGTCATAAAACAAAAAAAATAATATTGAAATTTCACATTAAATACTGATTTATTAGAGACATTAGTAGAGATAAGAAATCTCATCTTAGAATTGTAATTAAGAAAAAGCTCATCTGACGGAATGTGATATTCACTAAACTGGGAATGAGGCTTAGTTAATTTGCTTTGTGTTAAAATAATAATAATAAAACAATAAAAATGCCCTTGTGCATAATAATACGAAAATCTCAAGGTTATTAACATACTTTGTTGCATATTTAAAAATTATAATTGCTTTTTGTGTTGCAATTTAGCAATAATTGCAACATGAACCAAATTTTTGCAAATACACCAATCAAAACGAATAAAGAGCCACTTGTAAAAACATTCCCAATTTTTGGAGAAACAACTTATGATAAAAATTTTTATTTATTTCAGTATTATTAAACTTTTCTCTAAGAATTTCATACAATTTTTTGTCACCTTGGTCTCACGATTATAGGAAAAAACAAAAAATGCTGCATTTTGAAGTTTGAGCGCTTTATTGTTTCAAAAATTAAAAAAATTTGATAATAGTTAATAGTGGGTATTGCCTCTTCTAACTCGTAAAACTTTAGCTGCTCCTATGCTTCCACCAAGATTTCTGTCACTGCTGAAGATTTTCTATTGGCTGCCGCAATTTCAATTTACTAAAATTGTTACACTTGACGTCTCTACCATTTTTATCAAAATTTGTAAAATTCTACAAATATATAACTTTCTAATCTTTTCCCTAATAGCTCAACTAATTTTTAATATACATTCTTATCTGCAGAGCTAGCCAATCGACCACTGATTGTACACAGCTTTTCAACAATGTAAAAATTACAGTTTTTGATGATAAATAAAAGATATTATCTACGACTATTGTAAGATGTACCCATTATACGTCTGTTTGATCGACCTAAATACTACCCATTAATCACATCAGTGATTCATGAGTCATTAATCACTGCTGTCAGATGCTTCCTTGATTTCGTTTTAATATTATATTGTTTCGCGACCAGCAATCGGTTTTTAAAATTTTATTTTATAATTTTTAAATAGTTTCTTCTGTTTCTGAAAATACTATGATCCTTAAAGCATTTTACAAATTGAAGTTGCTTTTGAAACAAAACAAATTTGACTTAAGTCGTCAACATCATTGTTTGTATGCGTAAATTTATTAGTGTTTTGATACTTTGTGTTAAATTGTGATAAAAAACAAACTAAAAATAAATTTTAAAAAAATGAGTTTTTTCTAACATCACCAGAAAGTAGAGATTAGAGAAGCTCTGCTGTTACCTTATTAAATTTATTGTTGGAAGAGGCAAGGAAAAGCTTGTGAATTCTTTTTTAAACTGACTAAAGAAAATGAAAACAACTTAATTTTCTGAATCGACTTAATATACTTTTTTGAATTGTTTACAAAAAATATTTAGTATTCGTGGATAAAGTATAGTATTCTACTAGCGTATAATGGCTATTATTTTCTTGGTGATTTAAGCTCAAGGTGAACTTCATCTCTCATCATTATAGGCTCGTTGAATAATATACTATTGTGATTAAGTAAAATGCTGTTTTTTTGACCGAGTTCAACGACGGTCAATTTTATCGTTGTGAACTATCCTCATTCTTAATACAGTTGAGAAAGGTTTTTCAAGTCAGGTTGCGCCTCGAGCCTCACGAAGTCACAATCGGCCACTGTTTACAAACACTATGTCCATGTTACAATTCAAATTTGGTTACTTTTGACGTAGATTGCTGATGCTATTAACATTTTGATTAAAAAGCTAATTATCTAAATCACAAAGAGTACAAAAATATCTATAAAGTAATCTTTTTAAATGTTACATGGTTAAATTTTTTCAATAATCTGATAGAAATCTAGAGCATGTAAAATGAGAACAATCAAATATAATTTTTAATGGAAATTATTTCATCCGGCTGAACAATCTATCTAACAAAAATGTATTGTTGGCTTTGTTGGCAAACATTGCACGACCTGACAATGTATAAAATGGCCAATGACCACAGATTTTTGCATTGTTCAAGCAAATCGTTTGTAAACAAATATTTATGTAATTATGTAATCGTTAATATTAAAATAACGGTTGTTTTAAAATTCATTAAATTGTTAATCATGTTAAACGATTCGCATCTGTAATGGAATTTTTGACCGTAAAAACTTTGGACGCGGCTCTTATTGTGTTCATCCTATACGGCAATAATAATTACTGTAATTATAGCTGAAGCTCAAATTTTAATTATTGCAGGTTTACATATTATAAAAACAAAACAAGTTCTTTCGAACCCACTCGAAGATCTAACACCCATCAATGCTAAAGATAGGTCCACGACTTGCACCTTGAGGAACGCTCCACTTAGGCCTCCAATTTGCAACCTGACAAACGCTTCATTTTTCAGCTTTCGGTGAAATTTAATTTTGCTGCTATTCAACAATAACAGCAATTATTGATAATTGTTTTTTGATTTGTTTTACTGTACCAATTATAGACCCATTTCAAGCAGATTTGGAGATTTGTATTAGAGTGGATAAATTTTTGAAAACTCATTTTACTATCATTTTTATAATCAAAGTTTTTGATTTATTGGAAAATAACTGTGACTTGGACAGAAAACCAGAGGTTCTTCAAAACAAAATACGTAACATAGAAGATGGTTTGTTGGTTTATTGAACATAATTGTTTTTAATTATATCAAAACCAATCGTTTTCACAGTCTATTGAAGCGTGTAGGTTTGGTACAAATGATTGATTTAACTGTGTTTTCTTAGAGATAGATATGTGGAGCAAATTTGCGGCGATTTACGTAAGTATTACAAATAGTGCAATTAGCATTTTTGCAATTGTAATGTTTATTGTGGTTATAAATTATGTATGATTTTCTCTCTGTTTTCATAGAATTCATTGTTCTGTGAGAATAAAGCGAAAAGGTAATTGACAAAGCATGTATTGCGTTATTGAAATCCTCGTCGTCCAATATACAGGTGAATCTAACGGAATTGAAAGAGCACACAGAGAGCCCAGTGCAATCATTTAACTCAATCACATCATTAGAGCTCAGAGGTATGCAGTTTCTTATAAATTATCTGAGTATTACAGCTATTTTATGTCTGAAACCCATTGACACAATAATAGAAGTCATGAGATGAGAACTACTTTCACGTGCCTTTCTAAATCTTTCAATAACGAAAGTTTTGCTGGTGGTAGCTGCAAATTTTCTTCATGTACAGTGTGGAATGTATAGGTCGTTGTGTGACCGCATGGCAATAGACCTTATTTCCAAATTTTTTACAGGTTTGGCTTCAATAATTAATATGGCCCCTGCCCTCAGGTATGAATGTCAAAGCAGTCGAAGAGCTACGGACCCACACGAGGTCAGGTGTTTGAAGTGGGACTTCGTGAGAGGTGAAAACGTGAAAACAGTTGTTTACAATCTCTGTACTGGCATCCCGTATCACTTATAAATTTAACTGTAGAAAAATGTGCTTAAGAGTTTCTAAGGTAAGATAATAACTTCATCCCTTCAAACAGCCATATCATCACTTGTATCACTTTTTTTTATTTAGAATTAATATTCACATATGATGATACCGTTAGAACATTTGTGGCCTGCTCTCCATACCATCAGCCTCCTGATGGTCTAGATTTTTGTCACAATTTTGGTTTTAACTCAAATGCCAACAATATGACAGCCGCAATGGATCATTCTAGGATAAAAGACAGTTTTGTAACCGTAGTTGCTGTAGGAAATGAAGCAATGCCAAGTGAAACAACCCCTAATGATTATGTCACAGTTTTGACAATTGGAGAATATGACGAAAACTCTCCCTCAAAAGATACAATTGAAGAAGTACTAGTGTATCGACTCCCAGGTGAACGTTTAGGTTTTGGTCTAAAATTCGAAGGCGGTACCAAAGCGAACGAGTTTGTAAAGCGTCTTTTTATCCAATCTTGTGCCCCAGATAGTCCAGCTTCACGTGTCGAAAGTTCTTGGGGCAATTTAGCCGAAGGTGATGAAGTGCTCGAGATTGATTGTTTGCCCGTTAATACAATGACGAGAATTGATTGTGTGCGGTGTTTAAAAGACTCAAATGTAGTGATTAAATTATTAGTGAAACATTTTTATGAACCTGAAGAGAACAAAACTAGGTCAACGGAAGGATTGCCGCAAGTCATTAGTGCTGAGAAAAAAAGAACTCCACCTCCGCCTCCTCCAGTTCCGCCAAGAAAAATTCCTAAAAAAGGTTGCAAAAACCAACAACAAATCACTTCTCCTCAAGAAAACACCAGCCCTGTTCCCGCAGCTCGTCAAATTAACGAAACATCAATAAAAAAATTTCAATCTCCAAGAAGTAGTGGACGAGCATCACAATCACCCAGACGCGATCGCCGATTTTCAGATGGCAACTTAGGCCCTCCAGATGCAGAAATTTACGTGGATTTGTTCTTGCAAGAATCAGTACAAAGTTTAAGCGAATCTGACGAAACCGGAAGCTCCATATCTACAGTTGTAGATAAATTTGGATCATTTCCGACAACTACAACGTCAAGTCTTGCGGGAAGTTTACCATCTACACCTACGTCAATACAAAAACAAATAGATTTTTCAAATTTACTAAATTCCTATGAAGATGATGATTTTGCAAATAGTCTTAACATCACTGTCAAACCTTGCAATGGAATACACAAAATTGAAGATATCAATCACAAAACTGAAGATGGCACTCCTTTACAACCTCCTTCTTGTTTTCAAGATGCTCCTCTTAGCTATGGAAATGAAGATATGCGGCTTGAATCTAAATCAAACGAAGTTACAAAAGTTATCTACAAGAAACCACCAGTACCTCCACGTTCCAATGTCAAAAGTAACAAAATTAATGGGTGCAAGGACGTCCATGATGAAAATATGAATATTTCAAACTTGCCTCGTTTGGTAGATTTTGTTCCAAAAACTTCAAATCTAGACAATTTTGAAATTAATAACATATTCTTAGAAAACGAAAGACGAGAAAACATTTTTTTTAAAAGCAATTTATATGGAGATGATGATATTGATGCAGGATTAGAAGATTATTGTAATGATATTGATGTCTACAGTTCGAAATGGAGTTTATCTCAATTGGCCACAATTGGTGAAGATGAGGAAGAAGGATCTCAAGATTTAAACACAAACAGGTACCTAATCATGACTCACATCAACATATTCAAGATTTATTCAATCTATTAGGTCACCTCTAAATGCTACACCAATTGTGATAGTAGAAAATGCCGATCACATTGCTGCAAGTGATGAAATCGCACAAAAACCAACCACGAGTGAGGGTAAGTTAATGACAAGAATTTTATTTGATCTTTCCTAACGTCATCAACGATGTATTAAATTCTGCAAAAATCATAAAAAGCTCGTGTTTATTAATGCTAGCCACAATTTGCTCTTTAACTTGAATAATCACAATAATCTTTTTCAAGTGTTTGAAAGTAAGGTGTTGTTTTTCAAGGACCAATGCTTGCCCATTTGTGGCAGAAAAATTACCAATCTGAATCTTGTTTATTGTAACCTGAGACCTCACCTATATTTCATTGAACGAGAACATTGTGGTCATTTGTTCAGTGGAGGCATGGTGTAGACATACACTTTGAACACTATGCAAATTATTAATATAATTTTAGAATTTGCTTCACAGCAAAACTTTCTAAAACGACAAACATATTTGAAATTTTTTTTATCAATAGTGAAATTACCTTTCACCATTCAATTATTTAGAATTAAAAAATAATGCATTACCATATTTACTCGGTTTCTTGGAGATTTAAAACTCAAAGTAAAAGTTTTTTTATCAGAAAAAGCAAAGTTAAAAAAATCTAAACAAAGTTTAGACTGTATCACTTGTTTCACTATAACAAATGTTTGTTTAATAGATCTCCAAAGCCATTTTGGCCACAAAGTGGTCATCATCAGAAGATGAATAAAAAACAAGCAGTCAAAAGCTTGACTTGAATCACAAAAAAAGGTTATTGGTCCATTACCAGTTCTGATAGTCAACACCCGCAAAATCTAGGTCATTATTAGTTTTAGAATCTTCAATCAGTACTGAAGAAAAAGTAGACCACATTTTAAAAGATTTGAACAAGTGATTCTAATTTAATCAATTATTTTTAAATAAATTTTAAATAATCAAAGGGTTTTTATTCATCTCATGATGATGACCACTTGGTGATCGAAAGAGCTCTCGAGATCTGTTGAACAAACTTTTTAGCAAGTGGTATTCTGCCAAAAATTCCAAACCAATCAATTAATCACTAAGTATATTAAGTTTGTAAAAAATGTGACTCATTATCTCATAAGATAATGACGCTTGCTGCTTATTGTTAAGCTTTTTCCAAGTAATTTTATAGCATACTCTTGCTTTTAATGTATCAGCGATTATCAATAAGTTAATACGACGTCCCATTTTATCAATTTAATAATGTTTTATCAAAATATCACGGACGAGTTTTATCTAGGCACTTCATCAACTCCTGCTGCGCAATACCGTTGATAGTTATTGCGCCGTGGAACGTCAAAGCTCATCCAATAATACACGGCAAGCCTGTATCTGTGTATAAGCTACTCAAAAAATGAACATGTTAAAAATTTCATAGCAAGAGTCGATTTAAATAATTTATGAACGCACTATATTCCGTATACTAGTGCAAAATTACGTAAATTATACACTTATGAAACTACTTGATTGTTGTATTATTATATAATAGCTGTATTATCATAGAAGCAACATTTATTCTTAACAGACCCTTAACATATCAGATAAGCTTTAAATGGAAAGCAGAAGCAGTAATTTATAATATTTAAAATGAATAATTATTTATAAAGCAAAAGTTGATAGTTTTTTCTTAATTAGTGTTTATCATTTAACATAATCTATTCTATGTAGATAAGTTTGATTAAATATTACAATAAGTGATGTAAATAATTATTTAAATTATTATAATTTTTTGCAAAAATATTCATATATACTTAAGTAATCATTATTTAATAATATAGAAGTTACAAAATTGCTTTCAAATTTCAGTGTTTCATAAATTTTTTAAAATAATTCTTTTTATATAAACTGTCTACTTACAATAAATTAATAAAAGTTGTGTTCATCCCCTGATAATGACTACATGGTAGTCAAAAAAGATCAAATAATATTTTTTTAGCAGTGGTAAAACTCTGCTAATAGTTAGCAATTTGTGCTCAATTCAAAAACAATATCTTTTCAAACATCTCATTTTGCTTGTTTATTTACAAATTTAGTCTAGCTTTGGATAATTTGTAGACACTTGTTTCAATGTTATTTACAGCGTTTTTTTGAGTGATTCTTTGAGAGATTAGATGCATTGTCCAGTAATAGGAAATTATAAGCAGAATTTTGAGTATATATAACGTTATTTTACTATATTTGCTGATGACGTAGTATATGTCGTAAATTGGCTTTTATTTTGTATCAGTAATATTCAAGCCTTAGCTGATTAATTTGCGCTATCTTAGATAATCTATCGCTAAAATATGTCAACCAATGCGGAAAAAACATAAAACTGTAAAGTGTCGATCTTTGCTGATAAAATGTGCGTACTTATGAAAAACATATTCTTATTTCACTTATTTCACAATTGCTGCCATTCAGAAATCATAGTCTAATAATAGAAAATAGTTTTATATTTTTTGCACAGTGAACATGTCAATTGTCATTACAGATTGTATTACATAAACAAGTCAATCTAATATGCAATGCTTAAATTTAGTGAGCTGAATATGAATAAGAGACTATTATTCAAGAATTGATTTACCGTAATGCGCCTAACTTGTGGAATAATAAACAATTTTATTCAAAGCTGCCTCGGTTTCTTGCATTTCGAGAATAGTTTTAACAAAAAGTTGCACATTATTTTAAAAAACATCAAAATAAATTCTTTTTTCACTTGAGTGAGCTTGTTTTCATTGTTCTTTTTTTATGGTTTGAATATTACCTGCAATTATTTACACTAAAGAAAAGACAAAAGAACAACACAATTTTATTATACTGGGTGAAGTTTGATACAAAAACACATATTTAAAAAAAAAATTAGAACATTTTTTCTGTATGTCAAAGATTTTTAATATAAATTAACATAATAATCAAATTTTTTTAATGATTGAAATGGTTTTTAAAAATTTTATAAAACATAACAGACACATATAAAGTTCAAAATTCTATCGATAGGGTTAAAATCATATAAGCCATTGATTGTGTGTCAAAATATAGATTAAAACGACTATTTGATGTTCTTTATTTCTTTTTGTTCATCTTTCCTTTCTATTTTTCCATCAATCTTTTAAATGTTGTTATTAGTTTTTGCTGGAAATAAAAATAACAATAGTTTGAAATGAGGTTAAGAGAAGCTGTTCTAAAAACCTTTAGGTACCTTTTTTTTTATTTTAATGTTTTTGCTTGATAATTTCATTATGCCTCAACAATTATAATAATTACA
The DNA here is from genome assembly GCA_947359425.1 of Lagria hirta. Taxonomy (NCBI): domain Eukaryota; kingdom Metazoa; phylum Arthropoda; class Insecta; order Coleoptera; family Tenebrionidae; genus Lagria; species Lagria hirta. Next base: position 4,188,288 of record OX375799.1, read on the forward strand.
GCAAGTTGTCCTTATTGCTATAAAAGTAATATTGCAGACATTGAAGGTCTTCAACTCTGACTTTAAAAAGATTTCACATTCTTTGAAGACGGTATTGTTCTTTATACAATATGATCATTTAAAATATTGTTTCAGTATGTTGTTTTTGGGAAACAAAAAGAAAAACAAATAACTTCGTTAGAGTTTGCTAATAATGTTGTAAAACACACAAGGTTGGTTTTTTAACGTTTTGTTGCATCCTTTACACATAATATGCATAAAGCCTTTCTAGCCACAAAACAAGGCCAGAATACTTAAATGCGGATCTGAAAAAATATTAATTCAATACTACGTCGCCATATTATTAGATTATTCATCATATTATCTATATCAATAAGTAAATAAATTTATCTTTTCGGCAAAATCAATTTTAGTGAAAATAAATGCAGCTGGCTATCAACTTCTATGCTATGGTAAATATTTTAATTTTTTTTTAATGAATGATTTGTACCAAATTGGTTTGTTTAAATGGCTGTATCATCTATCATTTGACATTTAATGAATTGAATTGAAAGTCTGATAATAATTAGCAAGCTCGTATTTTTGTGTCAAGGTTGAGAGCAATAAGAACGACTATTTTTCAGAAATGCATTTATAATGTGAGTATTTTAAGCTTTTCTTAATATGGAGATGCAATTTATTTAATGACTCATTTGCAAAAACCACAATATTTTAGTTTTTGTACGCGGCAACCAGTGATACGAAGCAAATTGAAAGATGTGGCTTGCATATTGCCTATTACATTACAAAATTCTCAATATTATTAGATAAAATCTATAAAATAACTAAGATTTTTAATTTTAAATTTATTTTTTAGTAATTACATATATCAAAATTCCACTTTTTGCAAAATTTCAAAGTAATTCATTTTTAAAACAGAATGGAAAATATCTATACAGTTACATCATAAGATTTTTATCATTAAAATATCTATATTTGCTACTCTAAAAATAATACCCTTTCAAACTCTTTTTTTAAATCAAAAATTTTTATTTTCACACATTTTAAGAATATCCTTCCTCTTCTTACTTTTACCTTTTTTTTGTTCTACTTTTTTTCGTTTATTACTTCTCACTTATTAGCGCCTTAATCTACTAAACGCAAACTTAATCAAGCCTTAACTGAGAAATGAAAATGCATCCTTGAAGTTTCTTTTTGTAAGCTGGTGCAAAGCATGCCACGTAGATGTAAGAAAATAATCCGTGTCTGTAAAGAGCATACACTGTATTAAACATGACCCGACTTCTGCCGATTACATAAGAGCCGTTTTCATCTTGTTTTGCGTTGTTAATTTATATTTTGAAATATAAATTAAACAAGCAATTTTTTTTGGCAAATTGTTCTACTTATATAAATAAAATTGCAGTAAACAAAATTTTGTTCAGTTACGCCTTTTATAAGTTTTTGAAAAATTGTTCTTCTGTTTGAGCATTGTGTAAATAGAGACTGCCGTCTTTGTTGTATTTAAAAATAACTGCTTCTTTATTAAACTTATGATTAGTTTAATTGTTGACAAGTCTAATTCGGACCGTTGATTATTATATGAAGCTGTAATTATTAAGTCATGATAGTCATCGTTTATTTGTTTTTTCAATCTAAATGTGTAACAAATTAAAAATGTGCATGTTTCATTAAAATTTATAAATGTTTGTTAACATAATTGATGTATTAATTTTTCATGTTGAATAAATTGGTTATGTAAAGTACCTACAGTACAAAATTAATCAGTTTTTTTTTCAATTATCTCAAAGTTGGCTAGCTAAAGATTATTTTTTTATATTGCAAATCATAATTTATAAATAACATAAAATAAAGCAACTACTTTAACGGTAAATAATTTTTTTATGGCGAATACAATAATGAAAAGCTTGTTCAAAGTAACATTGACATTTCTCTGATAAAGTCGAGAAGTAATCCGATGGATTATGTGATACAATAATTGTGTTTATCTCTCATAACAGTCGTTTTTTAACTGTCAAACAAAAATACTCAAAATAGATAATAAATTTATATTTAGTATTGTAATCACAGCTTTGAATTCCTAAGCTCTCAAAATGCAGTTTTCAAGAGTGGGCGACTGAAAAAAAATTGGGTTAGAATTATTTGAATACACGGGCAGCTTAAACCCACATTCTTTGCCATTTGCATGCGGATTTCCAATGACATAACTATTAGTAATAAAACGTATAGTCCTACATAAGTTTTTATGTAATAGGTTCTAGGTTCAGGTCATATTTCCTGAAATTCTGAGCTTGCAAAAATTCTTTTCAACATTCTAATAATTTGCTTACATTTTTATCAAACTTTGTACTTTCTAAAACTGTGGAAATGGCAACAATAATTTAGATCTAGTTCAAACTATAAAAACAAGAGTTTTATTTTCATATTCAAAGGAATATTACCGCACAGGCAAATGCCTCACACCTACAAAAAGACTTTTACTCACATTTCACATAGTTTTAAGAAATTTTTAGTGAGGAGAAATACTGCTTTGCAGCTTAAGCTATTCGCTTTACTTCCCCCATTGGCAAAATTGTACAATATTTCAGAGTGCAGTCAGATCAGATTTATTTGATTCCGAGGCACACAAGCAGCAGCCACAGGGATTTTACTGTTTACTTCTAAATATAGTATTAATATTAATAACTTCATTGTCTGCTACAACCTATAATAATACATAATGTATACAATTCTATATATATACATTTTAATCTTCCTCTTAGTACTTTTTTCATTCATTCAATTTCTTTTCCGTCTTCATTCATATTATATCTCTGTCACTCCTTGCAAGTCTTCAAATGTTTTAATGCTCTTCTTCTCTCAACAGTCTCAACCAATACTTATTTTTATTTGCTTCACTTCCACACCGGAACGTTGCAATGGTATTCCTTTTATTCTTTTTTTTTCTCAAATATTTTGCCAGCCCTTCAGTCCACCATTTTAAAAATTCTCTATTGTATTTTTTCTATTTCAGTTTACCTCTCTTTTCTTGCCTACATACATCTTTATCTGTTTCTTTTGCTTCTATCTATACTTTTCCACCTCTACACCTGTTATTCTCTACTTCCTTCCCACTGAGTTAATTTTTTTCAAAATATTTTTTTTGTAAAGTATACATGAAAAAATCTGGAATCTCCCATACATTCAATCAACCTTTTTTTTTATTTTTTTTTTCTATCTGTTCTTCTTTAAACTTACATACTCTTTTGTCCACGAATGCTTCTCTTTTATTCTCTTTTATTCTCTGAAGTTATATTCTAATATAATTCCTGGATATGATTAAACTTAAATTTTTATTCAACTCCTGATGATGAACACATAAAGAATATCAATGAAACTCCAAGAGTTTTATTCATCTCCTGAGGATGACCACATAGAGGTCGAAAGAGCTTTCGAGATGATCTAATAAACCTACTTTTTGGAAAGTGGTAAAGCTGTGGGATTAGTTTATAAACAATTATCTTTTAGGCAAATACTCTACCGGACATTAAATAATATTAATTCAAATCTTAGACCTAAGACAGTCTTTAATTCTTAATACAAATCAAAGCTTCTTCAAATCAAATAAACCACTATAACATACCATAAATAATTCGGTATGTGGTACAGTAAGCGTTATTTTTATTTCAATCGCGTAACTACAATTTATTATCAGAAACAGTGAAATATATAGCTTAGACAGTAATAATTAGAAAATGTTAAAGAATATATATTAAATTTTGATTTTATTATTGTTGTAACATTTAGTTTTGTATAGCTTTAAGGTGTCTAATGCAAATATTTTTAAATATACTGTATTATAACGCTTCAAGTTCATCAACTTATTTATTGAAAACATTTTAAAATGTCATTGGCTAAATCAATGAATAATCTAATTCTGCTCCAGCAGCTCAATTAGACTAACGAAATCAAAATCTATTTATCGGTTGATGGTTGGTTGTTCACCTTTCGCGGCTATTTTTTTGGATTGGTTTTTTTTCTGAGTTGTGGTGTTGAATTAGTTGATTGAAGAGATTTCAGCGAGAGAAAGAATTCAGTTGTGGCCGGTTTCCGTGAGTTGAATTGTTGAATATCTGCATGTTTTGCTTTATAACTGTATTCTTGATAATTTATTGGCAATACTAATGCGTTGGACCTCCGTGAAATTTTCTTCTCGGGTTTTTGAACTAGTTCTTCGGTGGAGTGGAATTTGCATTTTGTGGCATCTCTATGGGAATTTCTTGGTGTTCTAAAGCAAAATATTTACATTGAAGTTAGATTGCAGTTACAATGTGATCGACAACCCGCAATCCATACCATAGCTAGCTGCCCTTGACTTCACGTCCACTGACCTGATGGTTTGCCAATTCTCCTCTTTCTCCTCTGCTGCCAATACCTTTACAATTCACAATTTAACATTAAATCGAGATTATTTTTGCACTGAATCAACTTTTATTACTCTTTGTTTATCGACATATCATTCACCGAGCAATTAAAGGCTTTGCCTTGTTTCGTTTGAATATAGCGGCGTTTTACGATCTCAATTGATTGGATGAAAGATGGGACTACTAAAAAATATCTTTTAAATTGTTGCGGTGCAGTTTCATTTTTGTCTCAAGAAAGATTTGACCAAAGCAAATCGCGGATCTACGCTCAGCGCAACTTTTCGTTTGCCATTTCGTTAGTGTTGGTTTGTATGGCGAGCAATCTACACGCCCAACGCGGTTGCGACAGAATCTGTTTCGATTTATAAAGTCTTTTTTTTCGTTTTTGTGAATTGTGATCACCCGAAAAACAAGGCCGTGCGTGGTAAGCTACTCTTCGCTATTTTCTTGAAAAAATTTCATTCAAGATTTTTGGCAACTACACACAACCGGTCATTTTTCTAATCAACTTTTTTCACCGATAACCAAATATATTTAGTATTTATCGTACTTTACTTTTTGCTTTTTTTCAATATTATTATCTTAAATTTTATTGTTATTTAGATCAGTTCTTGTTCATTGTGACATTACCGGTCTGCTAAAATATTCACTTTCCATAAGCATACAAGTTTTTGTGGGTGGTTACCATATTACGGTAATTGTTAAAATCTCTATTTATAACCAGCTCAGGTTTATTACCCAATTTTCTCTATTGTTAGATTGAATCTAGTCTAAAATTTTGAAAAAAAGTTTCTGATCATAATAATTATTATTCTATGCGAGGGTTTTACCATAAAATTACGAAAACCACTTTCCGTATTTGTTTTTAATGATACCATTTCTCTGTTTGAATTACAAAAACAAATACTTCTCTCGGCTCATTTATCAAAATATTTTAGTTTATCTCAAATGACTGATTGATCCTTATCTCAAACATTTAAAATCTATTGTTTTGTTTATTAGTCACTTAACTCAAGGTGATATATGCAGTTTTAACTTAAATTTAGTGGAGAAAACGTGACTCGTATATTTTCAGATATCAATGGAAAAATGGAAACACTTCCTAGTGATTCACGGCAACCACCAGATGGGCACGAATTTCCCGATTACATCGAATCAAGCGATACCTATCCAAACCTATACAAAGAAAATTCAAAAGTGAAGAATTTCAAACCATCTGAAAGCATACATTCCAGTCACAATCGAAGTTCCTTTAATGATTATGAAATTAAAACACCGTTTTTAAAAAGCAATAGTATTTCAAATAGTGATCTTAGTTCTATTCATTTAACGGACCCGTATGATAGCGGTGGTGAAAAAGTAACGTTAAGACAAAGTAGTTTGAAACCTGCTCTTCATGTGCGTTCGCAGAGTTTAACCGATATGTCAACTATTAACAAACAAAAAACTGATCGATGGAGCTCGTTAGTAGAACAAAGAAGAAAAGGCTATTCGAAATTAAAAGGATTAGTAATACCGGAGCATGTCCCCGAGAGTGAGCCGGCTCCTGCAGTTAACATACCAGAAATAATCAGTCATACAGCTTCGACATTTGTACCAGAAACAAAGACAAATATTAATGAGACAATACAATGCCATTCAAATGAAATAGAGTCAACTGCAATAACAATAAGTTCACCGCCATGGACAACTACTTCGAGTACTTTTCCTAAATATTCTCCAGCTTTTAAACGTAAGAGTCTTCAAATTTATCCAATAAAAAAATTAGAGGATAATCTTCCTTCTGCCATAAACAACTTGCCAATTGATTCTAAACCATGTGCCAAAATTATTAGTGACGAACTTCGGCTTGATAATCTTAGTGATTCCCCAAAATCCTTAGAAAGTATTACCTCCCCTACAAGATCAGATTGCAGTTTTGATTATATCACCACTAATAAAAAGCCTCAGCTTTTCAAGCCATATAACAACATTCAAAAATTACATAAGGACGTTGGAAAATCTGAAGATGAAAGTGACAATGATTCAGCAGTCAGTTCAAGTCAATCCAGCTACATTTCACGATGTTCACCTCCACTTTCACCATCTAGATCATATGAAGCACTAGACTATGACTCCAACGGTCATCTCAAGTCAGATCCCCTTCAATACAATCGCCTTCTTAAGCCATCAAGTGTAGAAGCAATAAACCGTAAAAATATTTTAGCTTCAGCTAAATGTCGCAGTGGGCGAGATCTTAAAGTTGGCTCGCCAATTATTAAAAGAAAAAATGACGAAGAGGATGGCTCTCCAACTTTAAACACATCAGAAGAAAAAATTAAACCAATAGTCAAGGACTTCAAAAACATCGAAATTAACCCAAAAGAGTCTAAACTATCAAAATCACAATCTTCTCGCATGTTTTCTACACATCTTAGAGAAACAAAAGTTTCCCCACGTGCTAATTATAATAAAACTAATAGTTTGTTAAATGGTAACAAATCAATGAGTGTCACTGATATTCGAAAAGGCTTTGAAAAATTTGGCGGTGCACCTCCACCTTTACCTCAAAATTTACCACCTTCATTATCAGTTAAAGAAAAAGCGAATACCAAGCCATCCAAACCAGAAAATTTTCCGCAAAAATTACAGAAGTTTAGTCCAGAAACTACTAAGGTGTGTTTTTGCAAAGTTAGAAATATTACTATTTCATATCTATATTTACAGCTTAAGCCCTCTGAAAAACAAATTGTTAAAGAAAAAACATCTTCGGCAGAAAACATCAAAAGAAGTGTTACGCTTTGTCCGGAATTTCTAGGCGGCAGCATTGGCATCACATTAGCAGGTGGCACCGATTACGAAACTAAAGAAATTACAGTAAATTTTTGCAAAATGTCACTTGAAAAATCACTTAATATGTTTTTAAGGTGCACAAAATTCGTTACGGAAGTGTCGCTTATAATAACGGAATTGTGAAAAAGGGCGATCGAGTGATTTCTATCAATGGAAAAGATACTGCTGGTTTAACACACGCAGAATCTGTTGAAATGCTAAAGGTTAAACATAGTGTAAGCAAGAGCACGATTTTATTTTTAAATTTCAGGAAGCAGTCATGAAGTTTGATTTTGTTCTTGAAGATGGAAAAGAGGAAAACGGTGCCAGTTCGCCTCCAAAAAGGTCCTTTAGCTATGAAACGATTGAACCAAAAAGTAAGACTTTTGAAGAAAATTATTTATGTATAAATTTTAATAATGTTAATTAAGCTCTAAGATGCAAAATGTAAGGTATTTTAATAGTGAATTTTCAGGTCCCACATCTCCGCTTCCTGAAAAAACTGTTACAAATGTCATTATTATTGTCAAAGATGGTGCAGGATTAGGCTTTAGTATAGAAGGAGGAAAAGATTCATTGGAAGGAGATTTACCGCTTAAAGTGAAAAAAATATTTCAAGGTATGTTACATCTTTTTTCTCATAAATATTTATGAAATAGTTAAGTTAGAAAATAGTGCAGAAATTTCGGAAGTTTTGCAGAAAAACGAATTTTGCGAAAATAAAAAAAAATTGTTAAAATCAATATTATAACAGATGAGTACAAAACCATTTCAAAATCTGCAAATGATGGCAGCATACATGTTTTTCTAGGGAGTACCGGGAGGTATACACTATACACCTATCATTCAAAAATTTTGAACATGGAACTAACCGGCACAATAAATAACTTATATTTTAAAACCGAAGATTTTTGTAAATCTTAGTGATAAGACCTAATTTAACTTTTTTACTGAAGAGAGACCATAACTAAATATGTGAAAATAAAATGTGAAATAGCTGAAGATGATTTTATATTCTAGCTTTTTTTGGTAATAGCAACCACTCATTTTCTTTTATGATTAGTTAATTTTCCAAGCACTATGTAATTTTACTTTTCAGGAGGGGCAGCAGACAAATGTGGCGAACTGAAAGTTGGCGATGAGTTATTGGCTATTAATGATGTTAGTGTAAGAAATCTTTCAAGGATTGAAACATGGTCCTTGATGAAAAAGCTACCTGACGGAAGTATCAGTATTCATATTCATCGATAACTTTTTATAAATATTGCTTTGGACGTCCAACTTATCCTAGTCATTCTAAGCCTTCTAGATTCGATTTTTCTAATATAACCAAAAAGTAACTCAAGATGGCGAAAAAAAAAATTAAATTAATTTGCTAGTTTTTTAGTAAAACATTTTTAAAATGCTTGTAATGTAAATTGTGCAGGTGGATAGATTTTGACATCTTTGAAAATTTGGTTCAATTGAATCTTACGATTTTTAGCGTATTTTGGAAAAATCTTGATCGAAAACTACTGTCATTTCAAATATATTTTCTTTAAAGTTGTTGGGTAGTCTTCAGGATCAATTATCTTTGCTAATATATAATGCTTTTTGTAAGCCAACACACCGAATTTGTTTGCTTTTCTGGTTTGAAACTAAAAGCATAATTGTCACAAATTACAATACAGGTATATATACTTTTCATAACAAAAAACTTAGTTTTTACTGTTCTTATTTATTCTTTTCAGCATTGTCTTGCCAGACTATTATGGATTTTAATGTTTTCTGTACTTATTTTTTGTTGTTAAATTATTGTCGAAAATACGGTTATAGTGCCCAGTTAAAGCATTTATATATTTTATAATAAAGCTTATATTGTATCATAACATTACCTAATTATTAGCAGTGTACAAAATGTCATTAATATATTATAATATATAAATAAATTATTGTGTTTTTATATAAGCTGCATTTGATTTAATTATAATTTATGTGACACATACAACTGACAAGTTTCTAAAGGTTAAAAATTGCTATTATTGTGGGTCTGTCGTATAATGATAATTTACATTTCTATTATCTTCTTAGCTGTATTAGTTCAACTTTCTACATTTATGCATACATAACACACCAAGTGAGCTATGTAGAAGTAGAATAGTCACGACTGCGCCGTGTAGGACTATAAAGGTTAACGTGAACCATGATATTTCTTTAAGAAACTTTTTTCAACAATCTCAATATTATCTTTGGTTCAAATCTAAGATTTTTCAAAAGAGCCCATATAATGTCTTTTTTATTCTCTCAATCAACTGAAACTATAGTAAAACCACGGTTAAACAAAAAAAATGACAGCCGTTGAAGATACGGTATTTCGGTATTCCGAAAGCTGGATTATTAATAAAAGAGTACACATAACTGGCCCTACCAAAAGACGGCATCCCTGACTCCCTGAGAATTCATCCTTATCTTACATACGCAATCTCGGTCAAAATAAAGCAACTATATATATAATATATACATATATATATATATATATAAATAATATGTGATATAATAATATATGATATCGATCTAAATAAAGTTAAAATCGGTTATAATTTATAATTTAGTTTCAGAATTTATAACAAAGTTCATTGAAATACTGTTAAAATGTAGTTGATTAAATAAAATTATAAAATTTAAAATAAAAGAATGTTTTTTTTGTTGTCCTTGATTTTTAGTTCATCTCGTGGTGTATTTTTATAGATTATTGTACTAAATAAAGGGGAAAAAATGGCTGGAATTTTAATTTTAATATTAAAAGGTCGCTCGAAAAAATCTAAAGTCATTTACTAATAAATTAAAAAAAATTATGAGCGACCTTTCAAAATTAAAACTTTCAACTGAAACTTTCTGAAAATTTTTTTTTGGTCTATAAAATTATACCGTAACGAAAAAAAAAATTCGATTTTCGACAATTTTTGAAATTTGAAAAAATTTGGAGCGACCTCTTAAAATTTTTTTTTGAGTTGTCTTTTGGAGGGGGCTCTTAAAACATCAAAAACTAACATTTTTTCATTCGAGACTCAAAAAAAAAATTGGCGGTTTTTTTGCGCCATCATAATATATATATATATATATATATATATATTTATATATTCAATAGGTAGCAAGTCTGACCACCGTGGAAGCCGAAAGTTTTTATTGAAATGATCTACTGCTGAAAGTTTTATGTGATGTGTTATGTAGCCTGCAGCTTCAAAAAACGGTTTTATGCATTTAACAATCAACCAAACATTACAATTTATTTTTAAATATTTTTGTGAACATATTGTAACTTTTTGTATTTATTGGTATTTTTCAAATAAACGTGGTTTTTGTAAGTAAAGCTATGTAGGTATTTATTATACCTTTCCACTAAACAGAAATTTTTTGTAGGGTAAGTATGTAACGGCGTCCCTTTATGAGAATTAGCTATTCCCTTGGCCGTTATTATAAGCGACTTCCTGTACCTAGACAAAATATAAAAAAGCACACCCTACCTTTGTCCAATTATCAATCACCCTTAATAGCATTCAAATGCCTGCTTTCGGCTTATTAGACCCTCACAAATTCTTTTCAATATTTAACATACAAAGCTGTTTCTCCGCAAATTCATCAAAGGCAATTGGAGCGGCTACCGTTTTAATTGCTAAAAAAAACCTACGAAGTGTTTCATCAATCTTGTCTCATGTTAGTCATGTGCTTCTGTAAGTAAAGTGTCTTCTTCAACCTTTTGCGTCCCTTAAAAATGACTTTTGTTACACACAAAGAACCTATTGACGGCAATTTGATAACACTTTAAACAATTTACTTTGTTTACATTGTGCGTGTTGTATAAGTTGCCTATTTTGAGCGAAATGCAACAATAAAAGCTGCATTTATTTATCTAACAACACTGTTGCACTTGAAAGAAATTTATGAATGCAAACATTTGTGGTTCATTGATGAGAGAAATAAAAAGTAAAGGTGTTGATAAAGTCTGTAAACAAGTTTAATATTTACCATTATCGCTCGTGTCGGATAAAATGAGAACACAACAAACGGATCATCGAAAGGATTCTTTTCGGCTTATAAGCTCCACTATTTTTTTCCCAATCTCGATACATCAAATTTTTGCCCCAAGATAGCGCTGTTTCGAAATTTTCTATGATTCATATCTTTGTTCTCTCTCTGATCAATCGCAAATAATGTGTTCTCTGTCTAGCTTTTTGCGCATGCGATGTTAATCAATTCTGTAGGGTGGAGGTATAATAGTCCGAATAATCGTCGCCGTCGTTCGGTAAATCTGTACCCACGTTGGACGTTCTCTATCTATTTCAGTTCGGTGCCTCCGCTAATGCTGTTGATTTAAAAAACTGTTTTAATCGGCAAAAAGTACGTTACAAATTGTTGACTTTTTTTGATTTTTGTGGACGTCTTATGAATGGAACAGAGGCAGTTTGTGGACTAAAGTGGCGGTATTTTGACAGAGCGGCAACGTTGTGCAACAACGCAATCGCCAAACAAATATTAGTAAAGTTGTATACAGTACTAAAAGCTTAGTGCGAAGCATGTTGGCTATTAAAAGTGCTCAATCAAGTACATTGTTATTGTTATTTTGTGCGCGTAGTATTGTGTAATATGAAGCTTTCCGTTTTTTGAAATTGAGAAAAGCCTCTACAGTGCCATTCGCGGCTTGTTTGAATGATTTTCTTGTTTGTGGCGTCTGTGTTTAGAAGATTTTTCTTGTAAAGCCGCTGTCAGGGGATGTCTTTTTAAGGTGAGGGAATTTTTTTTCATTTTTCCACGCAAAAATTTATATGAATTATTCACGGAAAATCATTAATGACTGTCCCGCCGATCATTCGATGCCTATATATGGACCACACGCACCATGTCGGCGAACTTTTTTGAAACCTTTCATTTATTTAGATGTATATATATATATACTTCTTAATGAAGGGGTATATGTTTTGTTGTTATTATTGTCACCGAAACGTCTTATAGCTTAGGTGGCGTCCGCAATGTTGTTGCGGGTTGTATTGATTCGAATCGCCGTCATAACATTCGCTCCCCACTACGGAGTAACGTATAGTACGGTTTGGGGCGTGGCGAATCCACGTGCTTCATTTCACCATTTAAACGAATTGAATACAATCAAGTGGAGGCTATTATCCAAGAAAGCTTTTAATACTTTTTAAATTCCTCCTATTTGCCATTTGGATTGGTCACTCATTCGTCTCCTACTTTTGAATCTATTGGGGTTTTTTTCGAAAATTATACTGTCATTCATTACAATGAACTCTCATTACCACCAGCTTTGGCTTGGCCTGTTCATACCATTCATATTTATAAAACAAAGTAGCAACTGACTCTCTTCTGCTGCTTTGTGAGAAATTTCAATCAATGTGTTGTTTCTATCAGAGACGTAGAACTAGAAACCGTTGGAATCATCCCTTTTGGACCAGGGATGAACGATTCAAAGTTTGATAAAAACAAATAAACAAAAAGCGCTTCATATTTAAGGCTAAAGGTCCAATAAACATCCTGTTTCTACTTATAAAATAATATTAAAATAATTATAATAAGGGTTGAATTAGTTATTTCTAACAATTGTAAAGAAGGTTGAGGTCTTCTGTTCATGGAGCTTATCACTTTTTCATTAGAGCAGATATGTTAAGCACCATCCGAATAAATACAGACTTATTTGATTTATCAATCGTTGTTTGTACAGGTGTTTACTGTTAGGCACGTTATTCCAAATTATACAAATAAATAATCATTAAAATTCATTACGTAATTTAGTGCTTTCCTCAAATTCTTCACTACTTACAAAAAAGTACACATTGGTTACCTTAGGGTGTCCTTTATTTGGGTCATGTTTAGTTTTTTTATTGCTTATATATTATAAACTGCTTCTAGTAAATAAAAAAATAACGTGTGTCTACTTCCGTTCACTAGTAAGAAGCTTTACTTCTTCTATACGTTATATCTGTCAATTAATTTTTAAAGAGTTTTTCTATACCGAGCATCGTGGAAATTATTACGGCGTACATAAATGGTAAAAGCAGAAAAATTGTAAACAATTTTGCTGGGGCGGCCTGTTCCATCAAATCAATGGTACAATAGTTTTTGCATTACTGGCTGTGTAAATTGTGAGCACGTGTAAGAGGTTTTCCAACTCGTTAAAGAAGCGATAAACATGAACTATTTCTCATCGGTTAAAGCGAACTTCTCTACTAACTTGAACATATAGCTTAAGCAATTTAAAATTTCAATAAATAGCTATTTTAATAGGTTAAAATGAAGAAGTATAAATTATATAACGTGGAAAATGTACACACATTATTACTTACGCAAAAGAAATTTTGCAAATAAAAGTATAATAATTATCAAAGAGTTTTAAACATAATTTTATTGCAAATGAGATTACGTTAAAAATAGATGGAGTAGTAAACAGACAAAGCATGTCTGAGCAGGTTAGGTCAGGTCAGTCGCTGCTCAACATTTGCTATCACTTCTTCTGTATTGATTTTTGGCCTACCAGCACCTTTCTTGTGATCCATACTTCTAGTTTCTCTGAATATCCTACAGTATTTGTGGTCATTTTATAAAAATCTGTTTTAAGCTTACATCAGGAAACCGTTGTCGAAAATCTGGTAAACAAGTGTAAGCGCATGAAATACTCCATTTCAAAAATATGCTTCTATAAGAAACGTTTTCTGTCCTTGTTTGAAAAGTAATAAACTTGACAAAGATCAAGAAACTAAGCGTTGAATCAAGCTAAGAGTCTGATTTTGTTTTTCATAGCCTTCCCTTATCTAAATCTAAATAATTGTGTATCACACGGTATTACTACCTCAGATATTCATTCATTTGAAGTCTCCACTTGAAGATAATTTTCAACATATTTTCTGTTGTAGGTTTTCATCCCGTAACTAGAAGGCTATTGTTCTATCCGATTTTGAAGCTTATGATTTTGCAACTACATTAATGAACGATTTTTAAATAATAATTTAGCGTTGATTTTCTACTGATTTAAGCTTTGCTTAACTTCAGTTACATCATAAAATTGATTTTTCTTACAGCATTTTTTCTACTGTCATCGACAATTCAAATCGTGTTGATTTTAATTTTCTGAATCATTATGTATTATACAGATCATTAGACATACAAGAAATTAGAAAAACATGAGAATTATTTACATTTCAAATCATTTGAACGTCTTGTGATGTCCTAAGCAGAAATCTTTATTCCAATCATTTGACCCAAGTTCGGTAAAGCTTTCCAAGAAAAGGATTTAGAATACTTCTGAAAATGATAAAAAGCACTCAAATGGTATTCCAATAACAGTGCTGTCTGGTGATAATTGTGCAATCAATTTTAATCCGCTTCTTGATCAGCTAAAATGAAATCCACAGTATTTTTAACTTTATTGATTGCTCGACTTCTAAATTGCAGAAATTATATATTCTTTTCTCTTTGTGTTTTTTGTTTGTTTGTACCAGACGAGGTACAACTTAGACAAGAGCTTTCTGATAGATGCCGGCTAATTCTGGTTGTGAATTAAATAATGTACCTTGCAAAATCCTATAGTAAAATTTTGACCACATCTTGCAGGCACACACCGGATATTCTTTATTTTTGATTTCCGGTTGAACACAGCGTATTATATTTCTGTACTATATATAGTATACAAAAGTAGATACTTTTAGGTTATTGAAAAATAGATTTGGGCTGTAGCTTTCAAATAATCTTAGAATTTTAGTTATTAGCGTTTATGATTCGACGTTTTGACCTTTATGACATGAATAAATATGTAGCAATACATTATAAAGTAGCAAAACGATGCATAATGGATGTGATATGTAATGATGACAATAATAAATAATTTATCGATTTAGCAACTAAGGGATTTATGTATTAGTATTATTTAGTTCTAATAATAGAATTCAGACAACTGAATGAATAAGGAATCACAGCTCGTGTTGAAACTTATATCATATTAACTTGGTTGTCGTTCTACGTGTCTACGGGAATTTAGAGTATGCTTTCAGGTGACAGCTTGGCATTAATTTACTCTTAGAAGAAGTTATAAGCGTTTAGTCTAATTCTGACACTCACACAGCCATTCCAGACAAATGGTTTGTACCAAATAATTTATTATTTTAGCACCCATTTATCAACTGGTAGTTTATGATACATAATATAAACTATTTCAGTTTTTCTACAATTATAATTTACTGATTGCTTGTTCAAAAGAAACTAAACACAATGGTCAGCTGTTCTTGACTCGCTTATCACTGTCAATTCTATCATTAGTGTCAGTTTCATTGTATTGTTCATCGACTTTCTGAATGATTATATCATAATGCCAAGAATTGAATTCTCTTTGTCAGATATTTTAACTTATTTTGGCATGAAGAAAAAACCTAGAGCAGCTTTTGTTTATTTGTAAGCGGCATCTTCAGTTTTTTCTTCACTGGAAACAAGTGAAATGTTAACTGTGTTATCTCTTATTAGACCAGGATGTGGATTGGGACAAATCATTATGGAGACTTTTTTTACTAAAAGCCTTTAAGTCTTAGAAAAATATCTAAAAATCTTGTACAAAACTACTAATGTCTACCTCAGTTCTTAAAATGACTGTTAGGAGTGTAGCGCATATCACAAACTGTAAATTAGAACTGTAGCCGGAGTGTTCGTTTTCTGGGTTATGCGATATATCATGATAACTTTTAATATTTGTGTAACGTTCAAGACTCACTTATTTTTACGGTGCGACCCCCAGGACCGCCTTATCAGAAAATAACGATATTAAATGCTTTACCTTAAACGGTCTATTATCAACTTTCAACCTTCTATATTTAAAAGGTTTTATTGTCAACCGACTTAAAAAACGTAAATATGTTTGTATATATTTTTTTGAGTAATTTTTAGAACATATTATAGAATATGATTTATTAGTGCTATTGTATGCATGATACATAACACACACGTCAGAACGACAGCTTATAATAAAATCACAAAATAAGTGTCTGAAAATACTACATATACCTAAATGTTATGTAGTAGCTCAAATGGTATATATGGTAGTTTCTTTGTTGCAAAAGTTAAAAGCCTAACAATGGGACTACCCAAAACCCTATAAATCTCTAGCTTTCACCTTTCAGACAAACGGTATAGGTTAAAAAATTAGGCGTATTGTCCAGTAATAAGACCGAATTTTAAGTACGGCCATATAACGTTATTTCACTGGGGCTAGTGTAAAAAATAATGAGTTAGGTTGGATAGCAATATATTAGTAGATTTTTGGACAATTGGACGCAGTTTTAATAAACATGTAACAAATACTGCTCCTGGTTATTAGTCAATTCCAATCAATTATTGTGAGTTACAGCTTTAATTTTGTTTTACCATATCTCAATGTCTACTTAAAGGCTAACAAAAGTCAGGTGTGAATAATTTCCAGATTTTCTCAATTTTAGCCTTGGGCTGTACAATTGTTAGTTGGAGACAATTTTGTAAACACTTTTGATTTAATACCGCGATGTTTCAATGACACTTAAGTTGGGGCCACGAAAGGGCTAATCGATCAATTTTACATGTTTTTTGAGTATTTTCTATAGTATAGTTTTCTTGAGTATAGTAACGGGAAAGCTAAAAGGTTATGTGCCTTTTTAAAGGTACTTTGACCGCAGATAAACTTTTATTGCTTTGGCAGTAGGCGGTAAGCCCAATCATCAATCGTGTTTTAAATAGTTACCTATTGTGAATTTCAGAGTCGCTGAAAAAACAAAAATGAAGATGCGACGGCACAAGTCCAGCTTCATCTCTAATTTTGGTTTTTTTCATTGGGATAATTTTAGTGGTGCCAGGTTTTATGTGCCGCATTAGCTTTGACCTTTGCGGTTTTTTCTTTCTGTTTTGAGAGCTATTTTGTTTATAATTTTTGCCAAGATTTCTTGTGGATATAGTGGCTCTACAGTTTTTTATCTACTTTGTCAATCTTTTGAAGTTAATATTTCAAGGGGTATCTTTGCCAGTGATAGTTCGCTAGTTATAAACACTAAGAAAGTCAGCAAATCGAAGTGGTATTTGGAAAATAATTTCCCAAGCAACTTGATAAAAACTGGGCCTTAATAAATTAAATTATACATTTGTTGTTCAAACCACAAAACTGCATAATGGGCTTAACAAAAACACGTGTTTTGATTGGATTATTCACCAATTTTGAACATAAAGAAAATAATTATGCAAAAGAATAACAATCATTCATTATGATAAAGAAAATGGAGCCCGATAGTGGATATACGTAATAATTTATTTAAACAAACAGCTTTAAAATGAGTTATTGCAAAAGCATTTGTAAATAAGATTTATTAATTTATTTTTAAATTACAATACTGTGATAATTTGAAAAGTTTTGTAGTCACAAAACTATTTGTTTTTCTGATGGATATTGATTGATGGATCAAGGACGTGACAGATTGATAGATTTTTGTGTTGACCAAATCGTTCAACTTTTTTATTAATTACGTTATAATACTTGTATCATTATTGTTAAATAAACTGGAATAGTGATATAAATTAATTTCAAATTATTACTCATGGCTTATTTTATTGTTTTGCATTTCACAATTTTAAAAACTACCTCCTATGCATATCTATAACAGGCCTAAACCATCGAATAAGTTTCGTCTCTAGCATGGTTCACACGTCGAGTTGCCGTGCTTGTTCTTATTTTTCTGTTCTAAAGACGATTTTTACAAATTTGTCAATTTTTCAAAACATCATTTTTTGTATGTTTAAAAGATATTTCAAATGCTCTCCAAGCAAGTAAATAGTAGTAAAAAGAAAATTTTAAGTGATGAGAATCAAATTTAAATGATTGTACCGTGTGATTCACAATTATTTGGATGAAGACAGCAAAATCAGACTTGATATCTTGATTCAACGCGTTTAGATTGAATTTGTTTCGCGACTTCTGTCATGTCAAACTATCAGCACTGAATCAAGTTAAGACTCTGATTTTGTTTTTCATAGCCTTCTCTTATCTAAATAATTGTGGATACGGTAGGTAAGTATAAAGAAACCTAGACAGTTTTAATATTAATAAAATTTTATTAATAATGAAAATATCAAAGTAAGCGACGCCTGTCAAAGATGGCAAACATTATGTCGACGCAGCGGAAACTTTTGCATAAATCCGTAATGCTTCTCGACTATTGCCAGGAAAAGCTTCATATACCCAAAGCATACTCACCATTTTTTTGGGGAAGGTATACAGGTCCCCTTTCATGTTTATTTTCAAAATGAGCAAAGCTTTATTGAAAATGAATATGAATTTTCAGATAGCTTATTACGTTTTTTCAAAAATATAAATCTCTGTCGTGTGCTTATGAATGCTCAGGTCTGGACGCCTGAATCGAGTGCAAAAGCTCCATTTAATAGTTTACTACCAAAAGATGGCTAAAAACTCTAAAAAAAAATTTTAGATACAGTAGAACGTTTTATGGGCACTCCTATTAAGTCCTAGCTAAAAGTATGAGATGTTTTGCTAAGGTTGAGATATTTTATGTTCGGTATTATGTTGTAGAATATCCGGTAATTTCAACTGCGTATCGAATGATCATTAGCAAATTTTATTTATGGCATTAAACTATTGTTGATTATTCGATATTATTGTTCTCATTGTTACATGCAGAAACCCGATTGCAATTAAATAGCAAATAGTAGCAATATTTTTCAAATTAATTTTATGGGGGATTTAAAGCTTTGAAATTACTTAGTGTGTGATTAGAAGAAAGAAATGTATTGTTTGCTTCTTTAATCGACAAGCTTTTTGTTTTCACGAAAACTTGTTTAAAGTCAACGAACTAAATTAATAGTGGTCACGTCAATTAACACTTCTTCTAATTATTCTGTATTTAAATCAATGAAAAATTAATTGTTTAATTAATTTTTCGCATGTTAAAATAATCAGTGAATGAAACGCACAAGTGATTTTAAACAGGAAGGCAGCATTGTGAAGTATGTATAATTATTTCATTCATGACGGTGTTACTTCAGAAATTTAATTGGATTTGGGACTTTAATCTTAGAAGCTCCACACAATTTTTTGGAAGTAATTATTGACTCGCAAAATGAAAACTGACGTGATGTAGGTTTCAGCTTGGATCGCGATTCTCAATAAATTATAGTAAAATGTCGATTATTCTAAAGTTGATCAACTGGATATATAACAAAAAAAATGTTTTCTATTCAGGATAGTACTCAGATACCCGGTTGTTTCTATTCATATTCTTCAAGCCATGTGACACATTGAGTTGTAAATCTTTCTTGCTTTTGTTGTCATGTCTCTCTCATTATGCGAGAAATAAAATTTACTGCCGAGTATATCTCAAACGTTCTTACTGTATGTAAGCGTCAGAATTAGACCGTCTGGAACTCGATATTGATCCAGTGGACCAGTGCAAGAGCACGCAGTCGAATACTGTTTACGTATGCAATGTTTCATTGCTTGTGTGGATAGATCATTAAGCGGTGCTAAAAAAACAGTTATCTCAGGGAAGAATCGTGGTATTTTGATATTGCTAACATTATAGGCACCACATTACTTGTATATGATTGGTTTGTAAACTAAATGTAAAAAATCTTTATTTAAGATGCTAATTTATTATATTGATTAAGAAGTTGGAATAGATTTGAGCATCCTCACAGATGAGATGAGATTTGGTCACACACACCTAGGTCCCCACCACATTGTGCAAAGTGTTGTGCAATCATTTAGATGTTGCTCAATTTTAATTAGAAGTAAACATTTTCTAATTTTGAATTAGATACAGTTTTGCAGATTTCCAAGACTTCTATATCATAAATCTCAAGAGGATTTAAATATAATTTCCATGGAGGACGTCCGGTTAAAAATTTTAATACATATTCAGATAAGCATTCGGTATTATCATACAGAAAAACAATACAGTTTACTCCCAAGGTCATCAATTTTTCTGCCAATTACCTTATCACAGATCGATTGGATGTTTTAGAACAATTGTAACGCAGATATAAAGTGATATAAACATCAATAAAAACGAGATTAGGTCTAGGTCAATGCATACGTAAATAATGGTGCTCCATATCAACCGCTTCGGGCAGTCATAATATTTGCTTTTTTGCTTCATCTCGAATAGATTCATCTGGCGTTTTAAATAATCTGTAGAATTTTTTATGTTATATTCTAACTTCCAATAATCAAATAATTTTGAAACAAAGTAATAATAACCATTTTAATGTTTCATTGTTTTTGAAAGTTGTAAACTTTTTATTGTTCAGAGAGAACTTTGCATTTTTATGTATTGCGACTTATTTTTCCACTTATGTGGATAATTAGTAATTCAAAGTTTTAACTATTGCGACTCACAAACTTTTTTCAAATAACAACGTCACGCACAATAATTGTGCCCTAATCATGCGGCTGCAACCATTATTTTCGAGATCGCTAAAAAACAGCAAAAACAATTTTTGTCATAAACGTCTCAAATTTGTACAGAACAGTAATTCCGGTAAGATACATGTAAATAGAGACGAGAAAAACTAAAGAAGACAGAATACTTATTGGAATACTTAAATCCAACTGGAAAAAGAAACGATAATGACCAATAATTAGTAAATTTAGTTTGCACTACTTTCTTCATACCTCTGGATGTAGATATGCCACTGACTGATGGCACCAAATGTCAGCTTTTTCTGTCAAATCTCCTTTGAGAGATGGCGGA
The DNA here is from genome assembly GCA_947359425.1 of Lagria hirta. Classification (NCBI taxonomy): domain Eukaryota; kingdom Metazoa; phylum Arthropoda; class Insecta; order Coleoptera; family Tenebrionidae; genus Lagria; species Lagria hirta. The sequence goes on from OX375799.1 coordinate 4,209,262, forward strand.
TGAATAATAATTAACCCATGCTAGCATAATGGAAGAAATAAAGAAAAATAAATGTGTTTAAATTACGGCTTATATAGTAAGCAAACACAGGAAAAAAATATTGAACGGGTCAAAGAGTGTAGTGAATGGAAATTTTCGCTGCTTCTTTGCTCGTAATGGCGGAAGTGATATTATTTGTGGGCACTCTTAGTTTTTTTCGTCCTCTTCCTGTTGGTGTTTATTTTTTGTGGAAAGAAGGTTATTTTTCTTTCGACGCCTACTACAGCGTACTTTACTTCTCTAATTCAATTATAATAGTGTGATAGAAAAACAATCATTTTCAATGTCATGTTGTTTCCTTATTAGAGGCAGAAATAAAAAAAGTAATAGCAGGTATATCTACGTCGCATTTTGTACATAATGTGACGTAGGTGTAAATTTGTTTTGTTTCACGTACGATCATTAAAAATAAGACTATGTTGGTATGACTATTTAGTAAATTTTTGGCAATAAACATATAAGTATAGGTATTTTCACCCAACATCTGCCAAATGATTTCTAATTTTAAACACTGTGTTGTAACCCTGAAAGTATTCTTTTATTAATGCCTGCTTCCTCTATTTTTATTGTCAATATTAGATAATTGTTTGTGCTTTCGTCCGTATCGATTGAGACACAATATCAGCACATCCAAATTCACATACCTTGACCCACTAATCTAAACAATATGTGTAATTAAATTTAAAGGAACCGCATTTAACGACTGACAATATGTCATAATTCATTTGCTAAAAAGAAGAATACTTTAACACTGCCATAAAATATAATCTTTTAGCACGAATTGAATAGGTCAAGATTAAATGAGCAGTTCAGATTACTTCAAATATCACACTCAAGTATCAAATTAACACTTATCTATTAGAAAGATTTTAATTTTCATTTACAATTGAATTCTGATAGGTTAGTAGACCACTACGTGTCAATAATAATGAAGGCTAGACCAGACAATTGCTGATTGAACTCTGTCACACGACAATGTCTTCAAATAATTGACCCTTTGAGGCTTGCAATTGCTCGTACTAGAAACCCACACTACAATATTAACACGTCTACTATGATGGATATTCAATTTTTGGCCCATCATGAATGATTTCTCAAGTGCCAATAAACTGATTTTGTGGATTATCTAAGTTTGTTTTGGTTTTTACAAGCAAGCACTCAAAAAAATTGGTATTATTTCAACAGGAAATATTATATTTACAGATAATAAGCTCAATCAACGGGAGGTTTTTAATTGACTTTTTTTCAAACTTTTTATTTGAATATCGTGACCCAATAAACAAATTAATTGCTTTGAAATCTTTGGAACTATGAACAATTAACACAGATTTAACACTTGCCAAAATGTGTTTTTATTTAATCTAAGTTCTTTTCTTAACAATATCACTAAGGAGCTGAAAAGAGGAGCTTTTTTGTTTTGTTTTTATAGATTTTAATCAATTCCGTGGCATCTAGATGTCCGTAGTTTTTTACAAGTGGTGAAGCGGTGTTAATAGCTAATTAACAATGTCATGTCTCTATAGATAGATTTTTGGCAGGGTAAATACAGAATCTAAGGCCGAGCAGTGCAGTTACTGAATATTAATTTTGTCACCATTTCTTTCTGAAATATAACCATGAAACTATGCCCATATACTGAGTATAGTATGCAAATATTGGTAGTCAAGGATCTTTATAGATAGATAGAATTATCTTCTTTCCGGCAATACAAGTACAATAATGTATGTGTGAGAGTGAGAGTTTCAGCAACATGAAACATGAATGGGCAAGCTAACCAAATAAGAATTAGGACTAAAAACTCTAAAAACCTGACAATATTGCTGGTGGAAAGTGAGCTATCACTTGTATTTGAGTTATTACATTTGGGATATCAAATGACTTAAAGGCAGATAGGAACTTGGCACGAAGAGACCTCTGATGTGGCTGGTACAGTAGATTAAAAGAAAATCGGAAAAGGATATTCTTGCAGCATTTTTTCATTGTCAAGGACTGTAATAGTAACATGAGATAAAGTAGATCTCTGGAAACGACTTACCAATTAAATTGTAAAAGTCGCAAATGAAGGCTTAGAATTATGCGGCACTTGCAAGATGAGATGATAAGAGTAAACTCTTTTACAAAATCTGATAAACAAAGTAATGATTTTGAAATAATATTGGTAAGGAGCGGTCGCTAAACAGCTCAGAAAGTTGCACCTAGTCTGCTGACAAAGTGAACACTTTAGAAAAATGTACTACCGGAGAAAAGAAGCTGCCACATACATTCAATTCTGAGCAGCTTAGTAGTAGAAGATGCTTAGCTTGCAAAACTAGATTATAATTATATCTCAATGACAACAAGAATTGTTTATTAAGATTCCAAGTTAAAAAACTATTAATGAATGTTTTCTAATATATAACATTGCAAATTCTGTGTTTTTATTTTCATTATTTTGATTTTAATCATGTTTTTATTTGCTGCTTGGTGATTGAGTGTTCTGATGTCATGCGTAGTCTCCAACATAGTAATCTTATTGCTCATCTTTCCTCTGGCTACTTTTATTCTCTTCACTAAGGGTTCTCCGTCATATTCAAGCATTTCTGTTGTCAGTCTGTCCTCTCCAGGGGTTTTATTTTTTTTGTTTGGCAAAAGGCTTTTTTTATTTTGTCGATGTCTGCTCAGGGATATTTTCTGACCCGACTTTAGTGATCGGGACCTAGAGGGTTTACTGGTTGTTGTTTTTTGTATAATGTTGTGTAGAATTGTTCTACTATTGTCAGCATTGATTCTGTTTTTGATACAAAGGTTGTCTTTTGACTCCGTAAACTTTATTTCTGCCTTTGGCTCTATTCTTTCTGTGTATTTTATGATGGATTTTTTTTGCTTTACGTTTCCTTATTATATTTTGTATTATGAGTCCTGATGTCTTTACGGATGGTCGTATTAATTGTTTTATTCATTTCTCTGTATTGTGTTATGTCTTTCTCTAACTAATTTGAGAGATATGTCTCTTCCAACATCTTGATTAGTAAATATTAGAGATGAAAATTGCAAATAAACTCCTACACGAAAATTATAGGATTTGAACTGTAACTGAAATGTTACTTATTCATTCATTTGTCATATATTGCTCGCGTACGCCTACGTATTTCAAGTTATTACTGAAAATATTAATTAGCTGTTATTAATTACTATTTTCATTAAACTTATAATTATAAATTATCATCAAATTACCTTTCGACGTTGATCAAATTGCAAAAGATTTTATTTTAGACACTTATAATTTAATTAAATTATTAATAATTTTTAGTATAACAGTTATATTACTGAGAGTGAATTACTTTGATTAGTAGCTCCTTCGAGGGATAATACATAACAATCTTATCAGTTATACTACATTCCACTTATTGACGTCATGTTATCTTGTTTCCTGAAAAACGTTTGTCTACAGATTAAAACCTTTGCCGAAATTATCTGGTTTATTGTATGATTTAAAAAAATATGTTATTGCGAAGCAAGGCTTTGCTCCACCCAATATTTTTTAATTGTAATTTAATGGTCTTGTCATATTCCATTCTCTTTTTACGAAAGTTGTACTATATGGTTGGTGAAAATGAAACCAGGAATCATTTATCGAGCGCTCAGCGTTTGGGTTGATAGAGTATTTCCATGTTACCTATCTTTTCAGAAAAAATATTTTTTTAGAAAGTATGGCAGATGAAGAAGCCATTTTGGCATGTAATTTATGCAAATTAGTATAAAAATGTGTGCCCTCGTGCCTCGTCTCACTGAAAGAGAAAGTATTCTCGTCAAATGCGATGGTTTTTTCATTTTTTTTAAAAGGTTGGTATCATGTGGTACCATGAAAAATGTTCGTCGGTAACTATTTCTCTCTGATCCCATTGCTTTTCAACTACATTACTTTTTTGTTAGTATCAGCCGAGGTATCAGCGATACTACAGGTTATAATAGCAAACCAAGATTGCATTATATAATAATAAATCTTTATTGCCCTACAAGCTTTTGCGTCCCTTACATGCTAATTGATTAGTATATTAACATAATTGCGCATCCTCTCCTCCCTGATCTTCATTTGTGTTCATTTCTTCTTTCTCTCTTCTTCCATACCTCTTACATCACCTTATTTCTTTTATATTTTCTGCTCTATGTCTCTCTCTCATCTTACTGCATACATTTTACTACATGTGCTCTATTATCTTTCTTTTCTTATAACACATCCTACACAGTTCTTTTTTTTTCGTTCAGTACCTACTCTTTCTCTCCTCATTTCCGCACTTCAACCTCGCTATTATCTTGTTTTCTTTCGCACTTTCTCTTCTTAGGTACACAGGGATCTCCTCTGTCATACATTTTTCATAATTCCTGTTGTACCTAAATTTGTTTCTTTTTTTTCTGGTTATCTACATCCTTGTCTCTTTCACACGTCTTTCCGTTCATGCACCTGCCTTTTGTTTTTAATGTGCTGGAGCTACACCGGCGCGTCGGCGTGTTTTATTTTCTTTAACTTTTTTCTGCTTACTTCTTATGATGTGATTCTTTTACAAAAAAAAATTACGGTTTATCATTAAAGCCATAAAAATCACATATCACACCTTAAAAACGTTTGCATTTTGGGTAAAGAATTGATGATACACATTTGAATTTCATTCATATGTATTAATATGAATATTAAAGAGATCGATAAGTCAGACTTAAGACAATTCTTACATCATGTATTGTGTCTAAACTAATTTTTTATGTTCGAACACGGATCTAGAAGAACTAAATGGATTTGTTATAAGCAAACTTTTGTTAAAAGAAATGGTTTTAATATTACTGAGCTTATAGGAATGTATTTAGATAATGACAAATATATCAAATGGTAACAACAAACATATCAATTCTGTAATAAGGCGGATCATGTTCACAATTTGAAAAATACTTATTTAGGAAAGCATAAACTCAACTACGACATGTCTAAAGGAAAACAAGAGAACATATAGAACGCAACTTTTGGTCTAAAAAAATGATGTGATAACAAAAGCTATATTATATAAAAAGCTACAGACAATAAGTTCATATCATAAATATAAGATTTCAACACAAACATGTTATCCAGTATACAATACAAGCGCTTTCAGTGTGTATAAAAGCTTTGTAATTAGATCAAATCTCAGTAAGCGGGAAGCTAGATAATGTTACAGATTCTTTTCTTTTGTAGTCTTTTTATGTAGTGATTTTAGAAAACAACTTCTAATAAATTCTTCTCTTTTTTGAAAAACGAATGTTTCAGTTCAAAACTCTTTTGTGATGTACGGTGTAAGCTGAGTGTCGTGAAAGAAGCTCAAACCCAATTATTAGAGTAAATTTGAAGCTGCTAACGAGTTGTTTTGCAGAAAATAATGCGGGGGCGAGTAATTTTAGCTTTGTTTTTGCGACAAAGAAGCGTTGTCGTCGTTTGACGTCAGTGAGTTCGGTAGCGGTGGCAAAAGTAAACATTTCGTGAATGATTCTTATAGGAGCTTATGAACAAACAACCTCCTTCTAAACATTAATGATAATTCCAGTCTTGAGTGACTTAATTACATGTAATTAGTTGATGGGATCTTAGATTAAAATCAAAAGTATTTGTTAGAATGGATATCTTTAGCTGACACGAGCTCCAAATCTGTTCTTAAAATGTCACAAAAGTAAACTCTCAAAGATATTTTTATCCTGCTGATGAGGATTCATTTGTATATAAAATCCAAACTCGGAGCTTTCTCGTTTGTTTTTTGTTTTACTAACGAACTTGACCCACGATGATAACATTTAATTTGTTTTATTTATAATGTTATCATTCTTAAGTTGCTATAGCTAGTATCAATTAACACATATTTGGTTAAACTTAAATATTAATGACTAATAAACATTGACCTTTATTGGAAAACAAAAAAAATATCTTGTAATTCATTATATTTAAAAAAAAACAGCTTTGTGATATTTATGGCATATCAATACAATGATATGTTTTTTTTCCAGTATTGACTATAGTTCAAATTCTGACCTTTTATCCGTCGGTACATAGTTATTTTTGATGGTTCTAAAACGGTTTTTTTTATATCTAATAAACATTTTTTTGGGTTTAGAAGTATAGGCTTTTTGTCACTATTTTACTTTTATTTGAAGAATTCTCTGTATTTTAAGGAAGCAGGAGAAAATCTGGGTATTTTTTGGCATGGAAATATTGATTCTAGTTGATGGATTTAGCCACACATTAACTGACTTTTCAGTTTAATGTAGAATATGTGGGCTTTTTATGTTGCAAATTTACGAGGTTTTTCCGTTACTCATGGTTTTCATATTACTTGAAATCGTTGTTGCCGGAAGCCAGTAAGGAAAACTTGTGTGGGTTTAAGAGCTTCTTGCACAAGCTTAGTTTTTTCGGCAATTTGATTTGTCAAAGCAAAAGGTTTTCTTAGACTTTTGGTAGTTGTCGTGATTTGGTTGGCTTGGTTTGTGCTATCTGTGTAACATCTTCTTGTTTTTGTTATGTTTTTTACTTAAATATAGTAGATTGAAAAAAAATGCTCATTTTTTCCCTATTTTATCTAAATCTAAGAAAAATATATTTGATTTAGAATTGCAGAAGTTAATGGTGGTATTGCTTTTTTATTTGCAAAACCACACTAGCAGCTTTAGCTGGTAATTTAGAGTGCTTTAGTTTTTGATCACTATGGTTATTTTAACCAATTTTGGTTATTATTCTGCTAAGGAATATCTAAATCATTGGAGCTATTGTAAGTTGTTTGTAAAAATAGAGCTTAAGTATGTTTTTAAAATAGTTATTATCTGTGTGTTGATTTTTATCTCGTTTTGTCGTTTGTTTTTTTTAAACTAATAGAGTATACTTGTGATATAATACGAACACTGGAAAGAAGGTACAAGGAGGGTCTTCATAGGGTTGTTGAATCCTCATTCGTTTGAAGGTATTTTACTTAGCAACGATCTGTTTTAGCTGTAAACATTGCTATCTTGTTTTGAAGCCAGACTTTTTATTTTGTGAGAAAAATTTACAAACTGTAGCGATTAAAATACAGTCAGTACTTGGCGTGTACCGACTAGAATAAAAACCACACCAACAATAAGATTTTTGAACAAATGTTGATTTCCGGTGTAAAATACAATATATTAAGATTAGAATTTCAACAAGAAAATCTATTATGAAACATGTTTTTTGAAAGATTAAGATAGCATTATCAAAGGTTTTCATTATAAACATGGATACAACTTGGATTCGTTTTCTTCGTATAATTTTGCAAAGAACATTTTTAAAATGCTCAAGAGTTGTGGACAAATTGATCTTGAGCGTGGTCATATGTTATTGTCATCAGAATTTGACATGAAGCTACTACTATTGAAGATGAGGTGCTCATCTTCAAACCAACAACACACCGCAAAAAACGCGATACTTTTGTTGATACTTTTTTTTGACGATACGCCTTTGACCTCTCAGAAGGAGTAAATTCAAGACAGAAATGATATCAAACTGTGTTTATGGACCAATAAAAAGGCCTATGATGGGTCAGACGTTTTTGGGGTCAACGTAGAAATATGGACTTTTACAAAAGGATGTTTTAGAGCTTGTTGCACTTGTATGCTTACGATTGCAAAGTTCTATTTTTTAACATGATAATGCTTGCAACGGCTAAAAGGGAGTTTTTAGAAGGCGCTAATGATGTGTTGCTTCCATGGCTTTTGATGGCCTCGTTCATCATATTTTTCATTCATCAAACGTATGTGAGATGTGACAGGTGCAAGGCTAAACCTTTTACGTCATCTCTCAAACATCTTAGGCGAACTTTGTGTTGCTTGATTCTTTTCTATTTTTTTTTCCTATTCATATTGTCCAATGTACAATTGTACATAAATATTCCCATTGTAATTAGTTAGTATGAATATTTATTTACCAAGGAAAACCTTTATTGATTGTATTTGTTTTATATTTTTCTTAGCTTTTTCATTGTTTACTGACGTGTTAGATTGCCAACTACCTGTAATTATAGTGTTTATATTAATCTTTGGTCATTGCTTTTGATGTTATCACATTTTTCATTGAAAGCAATATTTATTTTAAATCAATATAAAGAGGACAACACTTTGGTTAGTCACAAAACGTCTAGTTCTATATTTTCTGGTAATTATCAATTGCGGTCATCAATATTTTTACTCTTTCGAATAATAATGCCAATCGACACTAGATGTCGTTGCTATTGAGTTTTCTCAAACATTGACTTATTGACTGCACTGGTAAGTCAATTTTCAACAAAGGTTGGAAGTTTGACTAGCGGCTTAAAACGCTTATAACATGATTCTTCACACTCAAAATGAATTACAATTCTAAATATTTTATCAAAGCTTGTGCATGTCTTTTTGAACAACAATCAAACAATATGTGACATGTTTTGCTGTTATTAGAACTCATCATAGTTTTGTTTGTCATGAAAACAGCGCCTAGGATGAGTGTTGGATTGACAATGATGTGAGTTTTTGTGTCTTTTTGGCAAATTAGAACTATGAAACATAAATTTAAGTGATTTTTTTTCTTGTTTGATAAAGTCTATTGTTGTTTTTTTAAACACTATATACATACAGTCATACAGCTTTAATTATTTTTATTATTTTTGGTTTTCTCTATATAGTGGCATTTTTTCAAGGATTTTTGGTTGACTTTTAATCTTATCACAATGTTTTTTTCTTTGTTTGCAGTATACGTATGACTTAATTTATGGTTGTTTGTTATCACTTGTATTCTAAGGTTTAAGTTTTATTATATTTATAATTACTATACTAATTTTTAAATTATAAAAGTTTGCTTTATATCAACGTGGTAGTTTGATGTTTCTTGAAACGTTTCGTATTACTTTATTTATTTTTTTGTTGTTATTATTTTTTATTGTTATTGTCAAGTTTTTTTTAAACTTGGACAAAATAGTAACTGTGGAGGTTGAGAGGCAAGACTGCTTATAATTATTGAAAAGCAAATTTTAACTAAGTTTAGGATTTACTAAAGTAAAAAGGTTTAAGGATATACGTAACTTGGGTTAAATTTCTTAAGGATAACAATTATTACGTGTTCTGTCCGGCGGATGACACCTAATCTTGAATTTGTTTTCAAACATACTATTTTATAAATATTATTAATTCTTATCTGTTACATAGTATGTATTTGTTTTTCTTGGCTTAGACTTGTTTTATTAAATAATTATTTGATTAAATAAATGATGATTGAAAAAGATTGATCAGGTAGTTCTTAATTTTTTTCTTTGAGACTGATAACATTAGCAAAACAAGCCAAACCATCTCGTTTGTCTTAGTTTTTCAATTGACCAAACTTTCAACAATTTTCAAAATGCATCAAAATTGGATGCATTTATTAAGTAAGCCAAGAATTAATATGATTTTTGAAAAGTTTTGATTTGGAGGAAAAAATTAAGTTAACCGTCGGTTGAACGAACACCTTGTATAATCGAAGTTTTCTTAATATTTAAATCAATATTTCACTAAAAACAGCTTTTTTTACGCTGATAATTTTAGTCGCAGCTTTAATAAAGCTTTCTTTTTCCCAGATGTTTTTTTGAATGTATAAATCAAATTAATATTTAGGACATATCATTGAATATTACCAGCCAACGCATACTGGATTCTATAACAGCTTTCAATTTTTTTTAAATAATATATTCAACCGCCTATCAGACATAATTGAGTGGAATTTAATAAAGAATTTATTTTATCAATAATTATTTTTATTTCTTATCATTTATTTTTAGCACCAATGAAGATTTGTTCAAACTTTTTTTATTCTTTTTTCTTCAGCAACTGTTTTTAATTTTATATCTCTTGATTTTTGTAAATCACTGATGTTAAAGTTTTCTCTGAAGCGAGGATTTTAATAAGGATTTTGGTTTGAAATTATTAACATTTTGTTTTTGTATATTTTGACGTTTTAAGTGTTTGTTCGTTGTTCTGTTTTGTGATAGGTGAGTGAGTTAATAAAGTTTTTGTGGCTTTCTAGAATAATGTAAAACATGATTGCACAAATCCTTGAATAAGCTTTAGACCTACTCAAAACAGGAGACTTGAAACCAATTTAAAGTATATTAACCACGCTAAATTTTATGGATCTTTTTCATTAAAGCTAGATCATAGACATTTTTGTGGCAAAAAGTTTTTTGTGGGTATATTATATTAGAAACGCTCGCTTTTTGTTTATTAGAAATTGAAATATAAAATAGATATTAGATTTTGTCTACAAAATTTTTTCAAGCAAAACTATAATAGGTACGCTATAACGACTCGATCAATAACAATTCTTAATTATTTCTCAGAAACAGCGAAAGACGAACGTCAGACTAATTTCCATAATTCGAACAAACGTGCTTCTATACATTTTTGCGTCTGCGTATTTTTAAAAACTTTGTTTATTTTCTTGGACCATCAAAACAATAATTATACTCCAGTCAATCTCATTATGTGAGTATCGAGTAACTTTGTCATTTTTTTTGTCTGATCTTATCATATTTACTTTTTTTACCAACAATATGGCAAAAGTTGCTTTCAAAAATTTAAACATTGTTTTGCTAATTATAATAATTATCAAATTTTGATTGAAATCTAAAATATAGAATATTTTTTTAAATTTGCTCATTTTGTAAAGAGAGGCGCTGTGAAAACATGCGAACACAAATACCCAGTGAAATAGTGAGAATAAGTGACGTAGAGAATTATAAAAATGTTAATCTTTAATCTAGGGTAATAATGGAACTTGTATTTTTTCCCTTGGTCAATAATGAAATGTTATGGCTTATTTCCTAAGTCTAGAAGTCAAACTTCTTAGTTGTCTATCTTACGTAGTGGAAAAAAGTATTTTCCAATAATTGACATTTTTTTTTTGTTCTAGATTTTACAGAGTCGTGATGCCTGAATTTATGTAAGTATTCTTTTTGGTTATTTATTATTTTAGTTTAGAGAAAATTTGTTTCACCTCTGATTTTATTCTTATCATCAAACATTTGTAACTTGCCAAATGGATTTCATGTCCATTTGGCACAAAACCGATTTTGTTTGTTTGTAAATTTAATAATGGCAAAAAATTGTGATTTATCTGGCGAAATGCAAGGCAAAGCTTTCCATATTGAAAATTTATGTCGCCTCAATTGAAGGAGATTTTATAAATTTTAATAATTAAAAACAATTGGGAAAATAAAACATCACACGTGTGGTGATACATCTTCTAGCTATGTTTTATATGGCTCATTTACATGTCGCTCTTTGACCTAGCTTTTCAAACTCCTACAAAATTGTTTTCAATTAATGTTGAATTAATTAAGGGTGTCAATTGTATGCCGCGCCGGTGTCATTATCATCATAAATAATAACTTGTGGAGATTTAAAATGAGTTAATTATTTGATTGCGTCAATAATTGTTTTGGAATTGCACAAGATTTATAAAACACCTTATAAAACACTTTTATGATCATGGTTAAAATATGTCCGGTTGTAGAAAGAACTTTAACTAAACCATTAGCAATTTGCTTACTAACAAAATGAGGGCAGTCAACTATTTTCTACTATTGCATCATGTAAAGGCCATTAAATGACACCAAAATAGGGCTATTTTGGCACAGTTGGCTTTAATTTACTATTAAGCTGTCAAAATGTAACAAACCGTTATAAAATGCTTGAGTTTCTGCAACCGGGCATTAGACTTTCTGTTTTGATATAAGCCATTTTGCGGATTCCCCGAGTTATATGGGTTAAATTGCAATTACCTCGCCCTCTAAATCTTTAATAGAGAGAAAAATAGAGATAGTTTTAAAATAGACCGTATTTCACAAAATAGTCATCTATTTAAACTATAATTGCTAACATAGTTTTTATATTTTTTATTTTTAGAAGGTTAAGATTAAGTAGAGTGGTATTCTCGATAACATTATTTCGTATGGCCGTGGCTTGTCAGTGAAATTGTGACATTTCATACCGAATAAACACAAATTAAGAAATGAAGCTGATTTTTTTTTCAATATCACACCAATCTTGGGATGAATTTTTGTATATTCACTCGACTAGATGAAATATATTATTTTATTTGCTCGAAATATCTATAGATCTAACATAATCTAACACAAAAAATAAATAATTTTTTTTTATTTGTGTTTATTTGGAATAAAATGTCACAATTTGGCTGACAAGTGACGCTCGTGCGGAATAATTTTGACATTTTATTTCATTCCTTATGCATTAGAATACTTGTCGGCAAAGATACCGGCAAGAGCTCAAATTTTTGAGCGGACACAACGTGGCATTGAAGGCTAGATATAGATTTATAGATATTCAAAAAATGACAAATTATGCTGTGTTAAATTACATTTTGGAAAGTAAATCATAAAACCCTACAAAAATTGGTAAAATTGCTAAAAATAAACGTGGCGCAATACAAACAAAGCTAAAATTTTTGAAATTAAGCGAGGCATACTAAAAAAATGAGAAACCATTGTAATTTCAAATAGCTGTTATACTGAAATGACGTATATTGAAAAATTTGGGGGTTTTGTTTGCACCAAAGCTGCTGTACTTGTCGGCTCCGAAGGAAGGAATATGGTAGAGTCGGTTTCTGAAATAGTAGAGGAGAAAATATTAACCTAGATTTAAATTTTTTGTGGATTTCCATAAAATTCGGCCTTTTTTTGATTTTTTTATAGTGTTTTGGTTAAAAATGATTTGAGTTTTATGAGTGATATTACCCAGAATGTCTTATAACAATAATATATTTTTAGTTCTAACCTCGTGGTGACACATACTATTTTGAACTTGTGTCAGATGAGGTGTTAAATAATGTGTTTATTTGTTTTATTGTGTTTAGATTGTAGAGAAAAAATCATTTTCAAGCAAAACATCTGCATTAATACAAACAAATGAATTTTATAATTAATATTGGTTGAAATTAAGCTTGAAACACTGGGGATGGCTGTAATTTTGAGATAAAAGCTGGAAAGCCGTAGAGCTTTCGGAAAAACTTGCTCAATAACCTGAATAGGCAATTATGTATGAATTTTTTAACAGTATTATATTAGCCTATTTCCGCATAGCTATAATCATAAATCAATAAAAAGGAACATGAAATTTAGCTGCATACCATTACCCAGCTATTTTTGCTTACAATATTGATGAATATATTATTTTTTGGGTAGGGATGGACATTCACCTCTTGAAGGGAGGCCGATATATTTTATTGTCGGTTGATTCTTGATAAATAGGGCTTCGTAGAATGTTTGAAATAAAATAAAAACGCACTGGACAGACCCTTCTGATGAAATCGAGATAATGTCAAGTACGCAGTATCTGATCCGTTGCCAATATTGAAACTCAGTAGTTTATGCACGGACATGGCGCGAAAAGGGTAATTACACCATATTGTGCTCCTACCCTGTGTATAGTGAACAGTTAAGGTGAGAGGTTTGCAATTTTCCTCGTTTTGTTTGTATTTATTTTTTATGTAAATATTTGTTTCGCAAGGCCGCATTTGCTTTCCGCAAATTAAAGGTGGGTTTAGAAATAAACACAAAGTAGAACGCGGTACGATGAATTTAAATCTCATTTTCCAACTGGTGTCAGAATTCGAAGGAATCAATATTTTATTTATTTGATCTAAATGATGCATTTCTACGGAAATGCGACTATTTCTCACGCAATCACGCGTTTCCATGTTTCTCACTCTACTGATTTGGTATTGCAAATAATAATCATTAATAATATTATAACTGCTTCACTAATTTTACATAATTACTAACTAAGCCTTATTTATAAAGTAAACAAGATAATAAATGTTGTTTTTCTTTCAAATTCTTCCTTTAAAATATGTCTTCTAAGTTGTTTTTTACTTTCTAAGGGGTTGTTTACGAGTCCGTCAATAACATTTTTCTACGGAATTTCACATTATCTACCTACGGATGGCTGAGTTATCGAATAATACGTCGCCTTCACTGTTTCTCAAGCGCTTCACCCACAACTAAAGACATTTTGGCTATTAGGATTTTTATTACCGGTTGTTAAATAATGTTTGTTATTCGCAAATTATTTCCATGTTCGTACATTCAGCAGAGACATTTTGTCTTTTTTGTACCGGGATCGAAAACGGAAAAGTTTGTAAATCAGCAATGTAAACGTAAAAAGCTACACTTATTTGTACACCTGTGGCATCTACATCTACTTCCGCGGGAATTAGCCTTGTTGGCATGTACTTCTTCTGCATGGGTTACTTCCAATACATTTCAAATAGTTTGGCGGAGTTCACATCTCAAAGTTTGAGTTTCCAAACATGAGAATTTGCTAATTAAGTGTGAGTTTGTTCTATTTGAGTTTTATATTGAGCTTGAAAACCACGTAGAAGGACGAACATATTCTACAATATCTAGAAAACTGCAAAACAAGCTTCATGACTAACGAAATGTTCCTAGCCAAGTTGAAGCAAAATGTCTACTTTTTTTGATAGAGTATTCGTTAGTTCTATCTTGTTAATCACCTTTTTTATGCACTTTTTATAGTTTTTTTTTGGCTTTATTGGACAATGTAAGTTGCTCGCTAAAGCAAAACTTCTTGCAGCTTCAAAAATCATCAAGAAATTTTAGTTTTATTTTTTTAGATTATTTTAAATTTTGTTTAAGCTTTTTTGTCTTAGCTATAAAGGCTTAATAACAATAATAATAATAAATATAAAAATAAACTAGGTATCAAATTATCACCAGCAAGCAGTAAAGCTGTTTTTAGATTTTGCCATTAATTTAGGTCCTCTTCAGATACAGAGGTTATAGCAATGGAGAGATTATTTGGGAAAACATTGTCAGGAATCACATACCTGGAATTGGAGGAAACACAATAGCAAGAAATTTCTTAGCAAAGCGGTGACAATTGTTTCTGGACTGGAGTACTGAGACCCATCATACCAGTTTTCCAGAGATCAGAGAAGTGCCTTTCTTCATGTGGACATATTTTCAAAAATTTGAAGGATTTGATAACAGAGAATTTTTAACATTATTAAAATAAGCATTGCCGATTTTGAAATTCCTTATAATAATTTAGACAACCTGTTGCCTTCCACTTTTTTCTATAAGATTCTTTGAACTTCAACTTTGACCGAATAGCCGGATTATACCATGAAGGGTATGAAGACTTAGGAAAAGTTTTAAAATTCAAGAAAGGAACTGATGAGTCAAAAATCAAATGTAGCCTTTCATACAGCAACATTAACTTCCTGATCTGACTCAAGTCACGTCCAGTCAACTTCCAGCTAATCTTTGTATAACTTGCAATATTCAGTTTTGCGAAAATTATACAGTTTTCTATTTGATTGATGATGGGCAGCGACAAGGTTTTGGATTAACTTTCGTCTGAAGATAAACGACTAAACCAAGATGGTGACTATTTTGGAAGAAAAACAGAATTGACTCGTGCTATGTTAGCGGTAGAACAATGAGATTCTATATTTGACAGTACTAAGTCAAGCATTCCATTATTAGAATTACAAACATTATTAAGCTTTTTAATGTTTTAAAAATTACAGAAGCTTATAAATTCAATTCAGTTTAGAAGACGGAGTTGGTAAGCTATGTTTGATAATAAGAAAAAGTAAAATCACCTACTAGAAACGTGGTGTTGACTAATAGAAGCAAATCAAAATCAACAATTTTATTTTATCAAACTTTTTGACACGGTCTTTTCCGAAAGATGTCAAATTATTATGATGTTGTACCTGGTTTCACAGTAATATAAATCTGATTTTTTCTAAGTGGAGCAATTTACTTGGAATTGTTTTATCTGTAATGATAGATTAATCTAATGAAAATTTATCTAGTTATTTATTAGTTATTTTCGTTATTTGTATGGGTACTGTATACTGTTTATTAATTTGAAACTTTTCTTTAATTTCATTTACATTAGCTTATGTTTGTTATTGAATGAAGTAGATGTTTTTTCATAGTTTGTCTTGTTTTTAGTCGTTAACTGGAAAATTGCAAGAAGAGAAGGATAAATAATAGCAAATTTTCCAGGAAAATATCAATGTCAGAATAGATAATAAATTGTTATTGCATCGATAAGCCGAAGGTAAAATATTATTTTGACATTGTTTATGAATAAATTATTAGTTGACTTTATTTTCTTGTCAATCGAGATTCTTAATTAGTGAATTTGGAATGCGAATGTTAAGTGTTTTTAAAATATTGGTTTGATAGCTCTATAAGCCGGATCTTATGATAACGGAGCTACTGAATAATTTATTGCATATTGTATGAGTATTTGTTTATTGAAATGGCAGTTTACTTGATGTCAAGTTTCTATATGGTACTACTTTTACAGCAAATAATTAATCTCTCGTCTATGTTTATTTAGAAAAATGTCTCGGTGTTTTTTGAAAGTGTAGGCGGTATTCTATAGCACGGATTGAAAGTAAAACAACGTTGAAATAAGGCCGCTTTGTGACCCGGAATGCGGAAATTCAATATAAATCGCAAATTGACATTGCTAATGTGATATCGAGCAATAAACTGCAGTACCCAAGACAACAAAACTGCTATGGGTTGTGGGATAATTTTTTTAACTAAAAAGAGGTAGAAAAAGCATTGATAAAAATGGAATACCTTAATTGTCTGACAATCCCAAGAGCAAACTATATGTTTGCCCTTGACTCAAACAACTCGCTTAATAAACAATCCCATGAATGTCATGAAATTTAATAATATCAGTTTCTATTTAGGCTAGCTTCATATTATTCAAATTATAAATAGAATTTTGCTCACCCTTACATTTTTCCTTGAATTCTTTATTCAAATTAATTTTACATGCTAGATTTTTGAGAAGAATTTTTAAAAAATGCAAGCGCGACTTACTGTTTCAGTTATCGATTCGTGTAGTCGAATGCTTTACTCAAATCATGAAATTTGTAAATCAACGTAACTAGGTTCAAAAATGGCGACCCGATTTTCTTACCAAAATATGCACTTTGTTGCAATGCAGTTGCACATTATTTTCGAGGATGCGGTAAATATGTTTGTTGTCATAGAGCTTGGAATAAATGAGTCGTGTTTTATCTAAATGGGTCTGGAGAAATTAGCTTTCCGGATATTTTGATGACTTTATGTTCTATAGATCATAGCATAACCAGATAATATCTACAACCGCTTTCCGGTGGCAAAAGATTAAAGAATTGGCACCGAATTTGTTTCTAGCAAATTTCTCCAGACCACACGTGCAACGAGAATTATTTCAATTTGTGTCATCTATCAATATGCTTTGTACGCCAGAGTTGGGTCTAATTAATGCAAGACAACTTTTTCAATGTATCGGATTGGACAAGAAAACACACAAAATTGTTGTTATTCTTGGTACATATAACTACTGGCCACGGTTTGCAAGGTACATAAATATTATACGTGCAATTTAAGCTTTCACGGTCCAGACCAATAAACCTATTACTTCTCTAGATTGAGGTCGTGCTAAATTTGATAAAAAAGGCGCACGTCAGTCTTTTGTTTAAATAATTGTCATTCATAATAAATCCATAATGTCAAAAATATTTTAATAAGCTTTACGTGCGTGAGGCATCTACCTAAAGATGGCTTTAGACTTGAGGGACTTTTAGACCCAAATCGATCATGCTTTAGTCAGGACGAATGGCTTGGCACAGGATTTTTTTTGTGCCAAAAAGTCTCTCTCTTCTGTCGGTTTATCAAATGTCCTCTGTTCTGATGCATGCAGTTGTTTTTCGTGTGATGCACTATAAATCATTTGACAGAAAGAGCAAATTACTTTACTGTCTCTATGTTATGATGACATAGTAAGACATAAAGAAAAGAAATGATTTGGTGCAGTTTTTTTTCTTCTTTCATGTAGAGTGGATTTAACAGTTCTTTTATGCATTTTTGATGAGTTTTTTTAAAAGCACTGATTTTTTTTTACTTGCAAGATTACTGCCAGGACTCATACTAGCTTATAATGTAATTAATTATAATAATTAATTCTTAATTATGTTATTAATTACGTATATTGTATTGACTGTTCGTCTGTTTAAGAATGGACAAATTAGTTTATAATTCAGACTATTATGAGATCTGTCTGAAGGGTACTATATGTTTTGCTCAGCCAACCATTCCTTCTAATATGGGTAGTTACTATTGATGTGCTATCTTAGACTATGTTTCAAGTCGGCACGTTAGCGCGGTTCAACATTGTCTTATTCTCTTTTACTTTCAAATGTTTGATTTAATTGATCAAGCTTTGCCAAATGGTATGGACCAATCAGAAAATAATCATTTGGTGCGACAAGTCCGGTACTCCAAATGAAAACAAATTTATTTTCACTTGTTTTAATATTTTCAGTCACCAATTAGATTCTACGACACTTAGATTTTCAAAAAGCGGCCATAGCTTTATACCATGTGATCGCCATTTTGCGCTGAAAGAAAATCGCAAACCAATGCTGAAACACTTCTTTATAAAGATTTTGATTGGTTTTACTAAATAAGCAAGATTCAATCCCGCCTTAAATGTAATTGATATGGCACAAGTTATCAAAACTGCTGTTGACGACGTACTCAATACAGGCAGATTATGTAAAGCGGTTGAAGTTAATCCGGCAAATATTTAAAACAATGTCATCATTTTCTGAATCATGGATCGAGCCAGACATTTATAAAAAAAGAGAATTTGCCAATAATAAAAAAGCATTGACGCTTTGTCGTCTTATCTGAAAGACTTTTCACATAATCAGCATTTTTAAACCAATCCCACCAAGAGGTGGGATTTGTCTCATTAGGCAGGAACAAATACCCAATAAACTGGGCGTTACAAAGGATACACTGCAAGATTGTAATCAAATCTTCACATGATTCAAGATTATTGGCGTTTCTATTTGTTGAATCATCATATGACCTAGCACAACGTGCGTTGATTGGCTGGCTAGACAAGCTTGAGCACGTGATTTTCTTTACCTTTGCCTTTAACTTGAAAATACTATAGAAACATTTGTTTGTGTTTGATCATTTATTTCTTGATTGCTAATTTCTGAACTATTTTCTACTTTTTAATTTAATAATTAGACAAACTGTTTCAATTTTAAATTTCTTCAACAATGCATTGTTTATTTACGAGAGAAAACAATACCTAAACCCCATCACGTAAAGCGGCTTCATTCAGTTTTTTTTTATATGCTACAGTTTTGGTCTAGCTGTCCAAAATCCTTTTTATTGTATTATGGATTCATGCAATTGTGGTTTTGTTTTGAATTAATAAAACAACTTATAGGCTTATTTTTATAGTTTAGATCATTAAGAATTAATTACAATTCTATGTACAAAATCTATAATTAAATACTAATTAAAAATTTGGTTTCTTTAAAGATGTGTGAGGTGGTCTGTTGGCTCTAATTTTAAGGTGTTAGTGCTTAAGGATTAATTAAAGTACGATAATAAACCTTGCAGAGTTTAAGACTCATTAGCTAATTTTTTCACCTAATTGTTCTTTGGGTCCATATAAGCTTTTTCAGTTTTGATTCCTTTTAAAGGTTGTTTAAATTATTTCCAATAATAAAAAGTAGCTTTATTTGATTTGGCACTTGAAATAGAACAAAAACGATTCTTTGGAGGCTTTTGCGAGGCGCTTTAGAAGTAGCAAAATGTGTTATTAAAAGGTGGTAAATGAAGTAATTAGTAGCATTAAGTATAGTAGAGTAGTTACAAATCCGCTTGGAAAGCATTCTCAGTATTAGGCTTTTGAGGTATTTTTTGTGTCAATCTGAGTGTGGGAAGGGTTTGGATTGGAATGGTCTAGTTCTACAGATAAACAATCATGTGATCATAGTACGAATAAGAGGAGTTGACGTGTAAATAAGAGATCATTGACCGACCAGGATCTCTAATTGCAAAAATGGTAAGTTGGTTCAGATCGAGAGAAGGCAAATGTATGATGTAAACGGTCTGAGAAGGACCTATATCCTGCAACGAGTGGCGTCGGAGACGGTTTCCGCATGTTATTTCTTGAGCACCAGGTTATGGTTTTTAAGTGAAATTTATGAATGGATGATCTTTCGCGTCAGAGAGATCTTAACACATACCATCGAGGCCCCGGAGATCTTCCGGGGCAAAAGTGTAGAGATTGCGACTAATGTAGTTTTTTGTTTCAGGTGTAGCCAAGCGTTACAAGCGGCACTAGATGTTTTTTGGATGCCCTGAAGTGAATAACATGTTTACATTGATCAGAAATTGCGTCATAAGTTTACAGAAATTCTGTACGACGCGACTTGGTCAACCTTGCACGGGCCTCATCAGCACCAGCACCAGATCAATGTTAATGCATTGCCACTGATGGCCACGACCGCCAGTACTTCCACGGCCCTACAGCGCCGCTCCTTCAGCCTGCACGGTCCTCTGCCGGTGCTCCAGGTGCTGGCTTTGCTGATCCTCTTCAATGCTGCTCAATTCCAGCGCTTTGCCTTTGCAAATCTGCAGCCCAAATCCGATCTCACCGAGCAGAATAATGGGGAAAGTGAGTAGGATTCTCCTTGTAGGAACCTCTAGAACCACCACATCATAAACATTTTCCACCGACTTTTCATCTATTGACATTATTTTATTAGTCGGAAAAAATTTCCCCATGTCACTGAACTCATCGGCAAAACATAAGCTCATTTTTCACATAATACAAAGTTGATCATAATGAATCATATTTGAATATTCCAACAACTGTGACACTGAAAACTAAAATAGCTATTAATGTCACCCAATAGTTTTTTATCGTTATAATGAATACTATTGGAACAATATTTAATTTTATTATCAATAACTGACAACTTTGAAACAACTTATACATTTTTACGTTTTTCTCCACCTATAAATGTTAAAATTAACTATTTTGTTACAAAACATCAAAAATAAAAATTAGTGGAAACAATCTTTGAACTAATTTTTTTAATAGAGGACTAACTTTTTACCCCTTATTGCTTTATTTACAGTTCGGACGCTTTGATCTTTTTTATTATTGTCTTGATTTAACTAACGTCATAAATTTTTTAGGATCAAATTATCAGTTCATTAACCTATTGGGAAAGGTTGAGAATAAAATCAGCAATCTTTAACCTCTCCAAAAAAATTCATATTTTTGATTTTCTCAATTTTGGAACAGTTTTAATATTCATAACAAACTCTTTCTGTTTGTTCAAAACATATCAAAATTGCTCTTTGGCTGTTTGCTCATTACATAACTTGTTTATTTAGGTAATTATCAAAAAAATACATGGAAAAATTCTATAAGGTGTTTTTAATCGTGATTTTTGAATTTTTGGCCAAAGTTTGAAAACCCAAACATGTTTTGTGCTCACTACCATTTATTGAAAAGACTTAACAATTATAAATTAAAATTTTTTATTACTTTAACGGGCTTATATTTGCCAACTTGTCTAGTACTAACATATAGTGTGATAGACGATGTGATAACATGGTTGTCCAATCAGCTCTTTTATTGCCTGAAAAAATATTTTTCATCTGTCCAAAAAGTTAAAAAAAAATGTAATAAGAGAAAATGGTTTTTATGATTGTCAAAAAAATTGAAATTTTCCACGATCTACCATGGTTTAAAGTTATAAACTGATAAAAGTGATGCTAATAACAATTATTATCAAGATTATATACTGAAACTCAAAATTATCGTGCATGAAAAAAAATGCACGAATTTTTTTTATCTTAGGAAGAAAAAATTTTACCATGCTAATGTTAAAGACCAGTCACTTGTTCTTACTCTGATCTTTCGTACGCTATTCAATGTTGTCATCCGTTCAATACCTTCCTAAAATGTCTAGAATTTGTGCGTTTGGTAAGTTTTATCAATTAAGTGATTTTCAAAAAGGTTGCATTATTAGTATGAAAGAGGAGGGTTTCAGTTTAAGAGTATTAGCTCAAAAACACTAAACTCTTCACTGTAATGCAACTATGAAGAAAAGGATCTCAAGAAAACGACAATCAGCACTAGAAACGTACTTGTTGGCTTAGGATTATACAGGAGTACCTAAGACTGCTTGCGATACAATAATTTGCAGCAAGTTGGGATCTCTTTGCCACATCAACAGGGCGTGTGGTTTGTAGACAAACAGTTTAACAAAAAGATCTTGCTTTGAAGCTTTGTGCATATCGTCCGTTTTCAGAGCTACTGCTGACTCCGTTGTACAAAGTTTTTTAGACCAGACTTACCAGATTAAACTGGTATGTCGAGTAGAGATTTATTTGTTTCAGTGATGATTTTAGCTTCGGCTTAAAGTTCTATGATCAACGTAGACGTGTTTGATGATTTTGTGGTAAAAAAAATATAAAGTTTGTCTTAGAACGTCACACAAGAAATAACTCTGCCATCGCAGTATGAGACGCTATATGTTTTTTAGGTTTTCTCTGGTATTCATTAAGAGTTGTTAAGTTCTAATACCATAAATTGAGATTTTCTCAAATGCCAGATTTTTACAAGATAACGCTAGGCCTCATACAGCTTATCAAACGATAGATTTTTTACCAAATGCTATTAAATGTGGTTGAGATGAGTTGCAAGATTCTCTAGCTTAATGCCATGGGATAGCATCGGTGGAACAGCAATTGCCACCAAGGGCTTTGTGTCCAACATGGCTGACACTGCTTGTCACACATGAATCGGTCTATGCCCCGCTGAAACAACCGAGGCCGGGCAACACATTATAAAATGCATTTTGTCAGCAGTTTTTATTCAACTTAAACCAAATTTTGTTCGTTTGAAAACACAACACGACATAAAAACATTTACTGTTTTGGGTGTTGCATCACTTTTGAGCTTCAGTATACATTCATACATCCAAACTTTATACATTTCATTCATTAATTTAAAAAATGAATGAATTGTGAATCTAAATAAATGGCATATACTGTTTTCTCTTGTTTACATTTCGGGGACTATGAAGCGTCAGCGCGGAAATAGGGGTTACCGATCTAGAGCACTTGAATTTGAAGATAAAAGGGCACGAGTATTCTCCATAATTGTGTTAATAGGGCTACCTAATGTTATGACTCAATTAGAATATGATTATTGGATAATTCTGCTTATAGTATCAAGTACGCCAATTCATCAATAATATCATTTTACACTTAGGTATTTGACTTACTAACTACTTTTCATACCGTTTTTGTTGAATTTAGGGAGCATGCAATACTACTGACACAATGATTTAGCAGCATCTGCAATTATTTGATTTTTTTTTTAATAATTCTTGTTACCAACTCTTCGCTTCCTATTAATAGCTAAAGACATTTTTGATAATAAACACAGACCATAAAATAAATTCCGCTAACTTTTCTTTTCTACTGTCAGCCAGTTTAAGACGTATACGATAAAATGTATTTAATTTTTTCGCCTGATTCAGCCAAATTATTGGCATTGTTGCATAAGTGTGTGCTTCAAAAATTTCAAAGGCTAAACATAGAATTGATAGAATAATGTGGGTTTAGATAGAAGCAACTGATCTCCCGAAAACTAAACATCAAGGTGCGTTTGCCTTTTGAGCATCAAGCCACAGATATAAGATGCGCTACTCCTAAAGTCTGGATTCGGATTAGCGACGTTTTGAGGGAGTGTGAATTCCGTGGGAAGGCGTAGTAGCTTCCCATGTCGCCTTGATAAATTTAACTGGACATCCATTTAATAGGGGGGATTTCTTATTTATTGTATCTAATTTTTTTCTTATAAATATTTGCTGCTTGAGTATTATCATATTCGACGTATATGATTTAAAGAATCAGATGATCCAAATATGTAAATAGTATAATTTTGTTGTGAAAAAACTATGTATGTTTTTGACTCTTTTTTTGTGTAAGTTGATTCTTTGTGTTAGTAACCGTTTCGAACTTCCGATCTAAAGAATCGTGCGCAAGATCTATGCCAGTTGCTCTCTGCAAATGATTACAGCCTTGACTATGTCATAACTGGGCATCCTAATTGCACTGTAATTACTTTTGTAGAAGAAGGAATTTATCAAGGAAATTAAGATGGCTTCTGATAGGAGCGGTGTCATGTGTGAGGAGGATAAAAAATAGGACAAGGCTATGAACTTGAACTTTTTGTGGACAGAAACGCTGCCCCACTGTTAAATTTAAATGTCAGATACTCAGTGGCATTTAAAGCTCCAAATTAAGTGTGCATTTATTAAATTAAGACTAACAATTTGTATCAACTGATGATAGTTTTGCAAGATTTTATTTAGGGGAATAAGGGAAGAGCTATTTTTGGCAGTGAACTTGATCACTTGCATGGGTTTATGAATACACCACTGGTGTTGTCCTTCAGATGGCCAGTAACCCCGTTGGGCTGCACAAACACAGAGTCTCGCGAATTCCGAACGTTATTAAACTGCATTCCGGACGGTCGCATTCTTGTAGGCTTCTTCGATCTCACGACCTTCTTACTTCACAAATTTTGTTGTGTTCCTACCCTTTGAGATACTTACGAATTATAAACGTTGAATGAATTATACTAGTTCAATTCACTAATCCGCACCTTTTATTTTTCAGTGTATAATCAGTGTTCTTTCTTGTTGCAGTATGTGAAAGCGTAGACATTCGAAACACCTTGGACACTTTTGAACGACTGAAAGGTTGTCATGTAGTCGAAGGCTTTGTGCAGATTCTTCTCTTTGATAATGTCAACGAAACAGAACTGGCAGCTATAAGCTTCCCTAATCTAACTGAAATCACTGACTTCCTCCTCTTATATCGAGTGAATGGTCTACGAAGCGTTGGACAACTGTTTCCCAATTTAAGCGTGATTCGAGGCCACACCACCTTCTTCTCATATTCATTGGTGATCTTTGAGATGTCTACCTTGCAAGAAATTGCTTTATACTCTCTAACTGACGTTACTCATGGATTGATCCGAATCGATAAAAATCCTTCACTTTGTTTTGTGAATTCCATCGATTGGGATCGCATAGCTCATGAATCAGGAGATCACTTTATCAAAAATCTTAAGCCACAAAATGAATGTCCTATATGCCCAGGAGATGAAAAAGTTAAAGAGATGGAACATGTAACTGCTTTACAAACTACATCAACATTTTGTCCAAAAGCACCGTCTAAATATACTTCTAGCAATTATGGACGGGATCCTTATTTATGTTGGAATCGAAATCATTGCCAAAAAATTTGCCCAAGCGATTGCAAGGGCGCCTGCAATGCCAACTTGAAATGCTGCAATGAGAACTGTTTAGGAGGCTGCCTAGCAAATGACACTAATGTTTGTACTGTTTGCAAAAACTTCAGCATGGGATTTGGAAATCGAAAACAATGCATGTCCAGCTGCCCTTCTAATTATTATGAGGTTGGTATTTTTCCATTGTTACTTATAAATGTTTTTCTACTCGTGTGTTTTTCTCATTGCTACTTTTTGGGGCTATTTGATCTCAAATTCGTGGGTTACAGAAGTGTTTATTATGTGTAATATACTTACAACAACTAAATTTTAACCCTTGGCAATTGTTTTGCTAGTAAACTCAACGTCTTCACAGATAGACTTGGTTGCAGGTATTTATAAAATTATGAGATGTTTTCAGCCATTGTTTAGTTCTCTAAAAAAATTTTGTGAACACACAGATGAGTTTTTAAATTAGACTAGTTGTTAGTTGTTTAATCGCTTTACTTATTATCACTCTTTTCTAGTGTATCACTACATTGACCCAGGATTGTGCACTACATTGACCCCTTTGTGTGCACTGTACATTTGACATTTGTTCAATATTGCTTTTAGCATGTTTCACTATTAGCTACAAATGATACAATGAACTATTTGCTCTTGCGCGGATTTCCTAAATTTTTTAAAGTATCTTCTGGTTTAAGCATTTTTAAAGTTTTCTATTCGTTAAACCTTGACACTATCCAATAGGATTTGTTTATATTAACCCATTCGGATCAAATACCAGAAGAACAATTGCTTGTATGACGTTGTTACAATAAAATACAGATAAGCTAGGACAACTTAATACAGTATGAATTGAAGTAAGCCAGTCTATTGATATTAAATCCAATGGCTTGAGGTATTGTCGAAAATTTGCTACTTTCTGAGCGCCACTTCACGGTATCACAATCGTTCTAGAAGGGCTGAAAGATTTTAGCTTTAGTACTGCTTGACATCGTTCTGGTGAGAATTCTATCGAGAAGTCGGTGGTGTACAATGTGTTGATTCTTTGAAGGAAATTGTAAATTTATTTATGTGTTTAGTATAATATCGTGCTGATTTCATAAAAAAAAGCATAATTAAGGCAAGTCATGAAATTTTTTTGCGTTATTTTAGTCACTCTTTTTCTTAAAATAACCATCAACTCTCTGTTAAGAGAGTTGATAGTGTCTGCCAGTATTCCATACCGCAGTACTTCCCACATTTCCAGCAGAAATTTATAAGTCTTACAATGTGTTGCTGAGCTATGTATCGAATTTTAGTAATTTTTTTAACCGGCCACACATAAACTCAATCTTTGTGAATCTCATGAACAGCCTAGAAGAATTACGCCGAAGAACCAGTGAAAAGAGTCTTGAAATAAATAAATTAGCAGATATGCTTTAAAATGTGTATGCAGCATTGAGAAGATGTGCTCGATTATGCTTAAACTCAAGTGGTGGGCATTTCCAGCAGTTTTACCACTTGCCAAAAAGTTTTTTATTAAATTCTAAGAGTTTTTTCGACTACCATGTGGTCTTCATCAGAAAATGAATAAATCTAAGTTAGCTTTTTTGTTTATACTGTGTTAATGGTTTATAGTGTCAAGGATTTCAAATCAATTAAACATAAATTGTGTATTTTGCTCTTTTTTTATTAGAATCTGTCATGCCAGTATCAAACCAACTCTATTCAACTGACTTTTGGCTGTGGCTCTAATAACATACCGTTGTAAAACAATTCCATGGCTTGCTTAAATTAAGTTTTCCATGAAATGCTTTATATTTTGATACATGGACGGAATTGATATTTAATACATTGCTAACATTGTTTTTGATTATATTTTTCCTTTTTAGTACCTCGGAAGACGTTGTGTGAAAAAAAGTGAATGTGTAGCAATGAAGCGTCCACTAACTCAGTTGCAGCGTATCGGCCCAGATAAACCATACAAGATTTTTAACAATTCTTGTGTTTTGGAGTGCCCAGCTAACTTTATGAGCGACGATGTGACCCATACTTGTACGGCATGCGACGGTAATTGCATGAAAAAGTGCGCGGGTGTTAACGTTGACAGTATTTCCTTATTGGAGCAACTGAAGGGTTGTACTCATATAACATCATCGCTTGAAATCCAACTACGTGGTGGAAGTAGGTATTGATTGGGGGTGTAGTATTGGGGTAATTTTGTTGTTTTTAGAAAATATTGTCAAGGACTTAGAGAAGAGCATGGGTATGATTGAAGAGATTGGGGGCTATTTGAAAATCGTACGGTCGTTTCCGTTGGTTTCTCTAAATTTTTTGAAAAACTTAAAGCGCATTAGAGGCAATCAATTAGAGAGTCAAAAGTAAGAAGGTTATTTTACTTCTAATGTTTGCTTTAGTGGAGTCTTTGCAGATATGTAATGGTTGTTTTAGACAATCAGAATCTACAAGAACTTTGGGACTGGAAGACAAAGAAACCTATTCAAATTGATAAAGGTCGTTTATTCTTCCACTTCAATCCTAAGCTGTGTATCAAGGAGATTGAAGCTTTGCAGAACAAAACCGGACTTCCACAATTTTCAGAATTAGAAGTGGCATCAAATTCTAATGGGGATAAGATAGCCTGTAAGGCAATTTAAATTTGTGCTATTCATGCAGTCACAATTTCTTTCTTAGGCGATCTTGTAACGTTGAATGTATCGAAACCGCATGTTATTGGGAGCAGGGGCGTTGTTTTGGAGTGGCAATTCTTCAAGCTAGATGATCAACGAAGGCTATTGGGCTACATTGTATATTATATTGAGGCACCAACAAGAAATGTGACATTGTATGATGGCCGCGATGCCTGTGGAGGGGACGGGTAAAACATTTTTTTTTTATGTTTGTGTTTGCTACATCCATTAACTTTTGCAGATGGAGAGTGGATGACGTGATGATTCACGAGGACGAAGCTAAAGTAACCCATCCATTAACTGCACTTAAGCCATACACACAATATGCCTTTTATGTTAAAACTTACACCATTGCCACTGAACGACACGGAGCACAAAGCGAAATTCATTATTTTACGACACTTCCATCAAGTAATTTCGTTCAGCTTTTTTTTTTTTAACTTTTAATATTTTTCTTTCTTTTTTTCTTCTTAGCTCCGACGGTACCATTACATCTCAGAATAGCTAGCAATTCAAGCGATTCATTAAAGTTATCATGGTACCCACCAGCCGAACCTAATGGGAAATTAACACATTACATCGTTAGTGGTAGGAAACATAAAAATGAAATAATCACTACCGCTGAAGAAATGGAACGAATTTGCGGTTCACGTAAGTACTAATGCAACAAGCTCTTTCTACAGGTTTTTATTGCCTTGTTTGCAACCGCTGCAATGCACTTTTGTACGACATTTTCCGCATCGTGACTTTGTTATTAAGAAAAAATTGTTCGATGTGCAATCAGTTGGCTTCAGAGGCAAAAAGAAATGGAATTTGCATTATCCAACCAGTAACAATGAATTTTTTAGATTGTGTTCTTGGAACAGGTGGAGAGGTTGTGGGAACGGCTTTGAAACCACAGGCGATTTCTGATTGTTCCAAGACATTAAATATACGACAGATGGGTATATAATGATAGTAACGGTCATAAACAAAAAAATTTATAGGAATATACACTGTACATGTTGCTTACAATATTGTGTTCAGATCTTGTCAATTTACAATAATTTGCCCATAGGGCTCAGCAGAATGGCATAATACGGTGTTTGAACAGATAAACCGTATTTTGTTCTAATTTTGACTTACTTTGTACGCTATAGCAAAATATAGAAGATACGAAAAATTAATGGTAATATGAAAATATTGAAGATTATTTGCTGTCTTTATTTTTGATAATTAAATATTAAGGACTTTTTTCGTAAATACATCTTCAAAGTTAAATAGAAAATAATGCTTAAAATTCAGGTGTTCAAAAAATCTATAAAAATGTGTCCTTTAGAATAAAGAGGTGTTTATCTTTTATCGTCGAAACTAAAAATACTGGCTGATATCGTTGCGTTAGTTTGTACCACTATATCAGATGTTTGGAATTTTCATAACCATAAAAGCTTTTCTGGTTGAAAATGCTTTCCTTTATGAAGACAGTTCCTTGGCGTATCTATCTCACTCGTGATATAAATTACAAATGTATTTTTTTTACCAAATTTTTGATACCTTGCTTTAAGTAGTCTTGAATTTTTTTGAAATTAATCGCATCTTTATGATTTTTTTTTTGAAAAATAGCTTTTAAAGTGTTTAAGCATTTATTTTAGAAAAGGTCAAACGTTTATTTACTGTGCAATGCTAGTATTTTCGTGGATTTAAGTTTGTTTATATTTCTCGCGTCACCGTTAAACTAGGAGGAAAAATCCATGGACGTTTCATAATTTAGTATTGGCCTAAGTGCAAGAAAACGTGTTTGTTGATATCACTATTGCGAAAACATAATGCATGGGTACAATCTTTGGAGATATTAATCAGTAAATTATAATAATTGGCAATCTTATGAATTTATGATGTCAGTTGAAATGGTAGATGCATCAAAAACGTCAGACAAGCGTCTGGCAGTTAGCCAGTGCATTAACTTTTTACCATGACGTTGCAAATAAAAAAAAATAAAATTCCGTCGCGACTGCAATGATTAAATTCGCTTTAGATGATGGATTCTTTTGTAATGCACCGACTCAAAGTTTTTTTCTTCGCAGCATCTCATCGACCAAAGTATTCAACTCCCAGCCCAGCCGTTGAACCGCCTGTTTCAACAAATAACAATAACGACACCTGTCCTTGTATTGAAACAAAAACATCCCAGTCGTCGATCAACGAGGATGAACATACTTCAAGAATGCATTTCGAGGATGAATTGCACAACACTGTTTATGTTAAAAGGTGCAAAAATATTTACACAAGACATAAAATATTTACTAAGTTTTTGTATAATTAGGTTACCTGACTCGCGTAAAAAACGAGACACTGGCGAAGACCCCTTTCCCAATGATATTGAAAGTTCAAAATATAAACAAACGCATGACATTAAAAATAGCACCGAAAACGGTAGGATGTCTCTCTCGCTTGTTGTTTGCACTTGTTATCCTTGATTTTTTTTAGGCACTCAGATTTGGGAAACATTCAGTTTTGAAGTGTATGAACCAGAATATTACATTACAAAACTTCATCATTTTACAGACTATGATATTTTTGTTCAAGCATGTCGAGAACGAACCAATAATACTAATGATGATAAGAGTAATTATTGTAGCAACACAAGCGTTAAATCCTACAGAACCCTTAAGAAAAAAGGCGCTGATGATATTAAGCAAGTCCAGATAACAAACCAAAGCTGGGAAATGGTTTCTATCACTTGGAAAGAACCAGAAGATCCAAACGGTGTAATAATATGTTACACCATCGAATACAAAAAACAAGATAACGAAAATGTACCTTTCACTGATTTTTATTAGACCTTATTATATCTTTTTTTTATTTTAGTCTAAAGCCAATGAAGAGTATGTTACCCATCTTCGATTTATTAACCAAAGTCGAATTTATACTTTACGTGATCTTGCTCCAGGCAATTACAGTGTTCGTGTATTTGCCACTTCTTCAGCGGAAAATGGGGCATTCACACCATACATTTATTTTTACATTGAAGAACGAACAAATAACACAAATGTTATTGTAATTGTATCAGTAGTAATCATAGCGGTAAGTAGTAACATTATCTTTCACAACATCTGCACATACTACAGACTAATTATGTTTTACTCTTCTTGTTATGGCATCTGCGCTGAAGAACATTAAAAACTCATTTAGATTTGGATGATTAAAGCATTTGCGTGGAGTGTAGTAAATTGCTCAGCTCACAATTTTTCTGGATTTTTGCTGCCCCGCCAAAGATTTTATCAATTTGATCATAATTTGGTTCATTCCGATTTGATCTGATTAATTATCTGTTCGGTGGAACTGAGACTTTTGCTAATGCTAGCGAAATTCAGTTGTGATCAATTATTTGCCGATAAACCTGTCAAACTTTGGTTTAATTAGTTGCTCATTCTGATGTTTACTATTAATCATGTAACCGGTTAATGATTACGTTTTAATAGTTTAACCTTTTCATTAATATTTGCGGATAACAGGTTTTGTCACTTTTTAATTTATTTTTTTGTGGATTCAAAGTTCTTTCGGTTAAAGTATTCAGTGGGATGGTTCTAGAAAAAATGGTTTTTTTCTATCGCGAAAATTTAGGTTAAGCATCTTAAACTCTAAATATGGATTTATCTGTTTTTTCTTATTTTCTGTTTGTGCCGCTTTAGGTTTTGTAGATTCTATTTAATAATTAAATTTTTATGCTTTTGACTCTTTCGATCCCGAATTTTCCATGCGTTTATAGAATATAAATTTTATTTTGTTTTCTTTTAAGATACTCGTCGTTTCTTCATATTTGTTTTTCAAGAAACAGAAGAATGACAAACAAAGCATGAGGCTTGTTCGTACTGTTAATCCAGAATATGTTCCGAGAGTATACGTGCCAGACGATTGGGAAGTTCCCCGTAGGAACATAGAGTTAATTAGGGAATTAGGTCAGGGTAGTTTTGGAATGGTATATGAGGGAGTTGCAACAGATATACGGGGCAGGTCTCGTATTGAGTGTGCTATTAAAACTGTAAATGAACATGCAACGAATAGGTGAGTAATTAGATCGGGGAGGAGAACGTAAATTGAGATGTGTTTTTGTTTTAGGGAACGGCTAGAATTTTTGAACGAAGCTTCAGTGATGAAAGCGTTTGATACAACTCATGTAGTTCGCTTATTGGGCGTGGTATCTGAGGGACAGCCCACATTAGTGATAATGGAGTTAATGCCAAATGGCGATCTAAAGACGTATTTACGATCGCATCGTCCCGACATGGATGTGTTTGACCCAGATCGGCAGCCTCCAACTTTGAGAGAAATTTATCAGATGGCAATCGAAATTGCTGATGGCATGGCATATTTGTCTGCGAAGAAGTTTGTTCATCGCGATTTAGCAGCGCGAAATTGTATGGTATCGGATGATATGACGGTAAAAATAGGTGATTTTGGAATGACTCGTGATGTTTATGAAACAGACTATTACCGAAAGGGGACTAAAGGTCTTTTGCCAGTTCGGTGGATGGCGCCGGAAAGTTTGAAGGACGGTGTGTTTACTATTAATAGTGACGTTTGGAGTTACGGAGTAGTTTTATGGGAGATGGCAACCTTGGCGTCGCAGCCCTATCAGGGATTATCGAATGACCAAGTTTTGCGATATGTAATCGACGGGGGATTAATGGAGCGCCCGGAAAATTGCCCTGATAAACTTTATACTTTAATGAGGCATTGTTGGCAGCATAAACCCTCAGCTCGTCCATCTTTCTTGAAGTTGTGTTCATTGTTGCTAGATGTTGCTAGCCCCAGTTTTGCTCAGGTTTCATTTTATCACAGCCCTGCTGGACGCGAACTTCGAGCTGTGCGACCTACTATATTACACTCGCAAGATGACCCCAGTACTCCATTGCGATTAGCCGGGGACCATGACGGCAGCTTTTCCCTCAATTCAGACGACTCGGCGGACGATTTTGACGACGGAGGTGATACTCATATTAAATTTCCCAGTATTGGAATTGCAAATGCAAATGTTATTACAGCAAACGGCTTCCGGTGTTCTAAGGATGCAGCGACAACGCAGTGCTAGCTACATATCACATCTCAGTTCAAGTATTTCACAAAAAGATCTGACTTATTGCAACAAGGACATGAAGTAACATGACTGTTTTTGTAAAGTAGTTCATAAGTTTAAATTACCAAAGATATTTTCTTCAGTTTTAAAAAGGCCTACAATTTTACAGAAAACGAAACCGTGTTCATTAGAAAATTTATTAATAAAAGAGGCATTTCAAGAGCCTGAAACCCAAAGGAATTGTCTATTGTTTTTCGATTCGATGGGATAATCTTTAAAATTTTTGTCTACTCAATGTTTCATATATGTAAATGAGGTGTAAACTATTGCCTTATTATTAAATAAAATAATTCTATAATGTGTATCATCCCATAAAGACATTCTTTGGAGAAATGCCAATTCATATATTGCAGCCTGACTATATAAGTTCCTGTTATCCTACTGATGGTTGGTAGTCACAACTACTTTATTGTACCTATTTATATTTTAGTTAAATTTTGTACTCTGTAAAATAATGTACATTATTTCATTATTATTTTATACAAAAGAAAATAAACTCATATTCAAATTTTGTTTATTTATTTTAACACATTCTAATACAAGCTTAAATAGATTCTAAAATAATTGGCCAGTTTTTTGTAAAATTGGATTACAATAGTCCTAGCATCAGCAAGAGCCAGTTTTACAAGACGCCTGCCAATTGGTTTGAAACCTGCTACAATAATTCTTCAATTGAATGAAATTAAGCTCAAAAGAAGAACTGATATAACTTTAGACGTATAATCACAAAGTCTTATCAAAGATGGTGATTTGATCAAACAAAAAAGTGAAAATTAAATGATTAGGTAATTTAGAAAAATTCCATTGCGCTAGGATTCTCAATGTTGTCAAGGTTATGTTTAATGACTTCTTCTACGTTAATTCTGTTGAATTCTGCTTGAATTCTTTGCTTTACGGGGTTTTCTAAAGCATCCATAATTTGGTATCTGAGCAAATTTGGTAAAATGTTGACTCCAGCTTCTATTATGTAATCCATAGTTCCAGCGCCATCAAAGCGAACTTGTATGTTTCCAAGGTCTAACTGGATATCATCTATTTCTGGCCGCTTTCTAGTGTCCATTGCTTGGCTTAGTTTGACTTGCACCTTAACACAAAACAATGTTTAAAAGTAATGTCAGTTTATTTAAGCTGTTTTGATGGTTTTTAGTACCAACAATCTACCCCCAACTAAGCTAAATATAAAAGATAATAAAAAGCTATCAACAATTCTACAAAACTTGCTGGCATTACAAAATATTAGCTTTATTATCAAAAAATTTTAACATGAAAGCTAAATGCATGATTTTAATAAGACTTCCTATCACCACATCGCAGCAATGCAATATTAAGTTATAACTACAAAATTACTATAACTAATATTAGCTTGTAAGATTTTTTAGAATAGATAGTTTTATAAGCAAAAGATTCTCAGTAGCGTTAAGGCTTTGCATCAAAGCCAGCAAAGGTTTGCGTTCTCAAAAAATCTCATTGCGCATATTCAAGATTTAAAAGAGAAGAGGTATAGATATAGCTGTAAGTTGGAGCCGTAGAACTCAGTCGGTGGGGAGGCTCCTCCTACCATTGGAGTCTTTAGAACGCAAGAATATACAGGGCTAAATTATTTTTACTATTATAAGCAAAAAAGCAAGTCAATTATGCCAGATTTGTTGCACAGTCATGTGTTTTTGCAACTTGTTTTGTTTATCAACCTGTTTTTCGTAAGCTAGAAGAGAATCTACAAGTGCAAAAGTGTTAAGGAAAGCTTACTTTTAAATATTCAACAGTGAATGAAACAGTTCCACTTCTACCCATAATTCCGGCAACAAGTGATATCTCCCAATTGCTTGTTCCTTTCATTCTCTGCGTTCCAACTTCTAGAAGCGCATGAACGGTTTGATTTCTCATTTCAAAAATTATATCTCCTGATCTATGGATAGATGATAAGCCATAGAGCCACGTTTGGCTCATTTGGACGTCAAAAATTCCCACACTATTATTATAGTCAGGTACTTGATAGGGATCTAATTTAGCATTTCTTATTCGATTGCGCACATCAGCAACTAATTGGTCGAAAGGAGAGATGGAATTGGGAAATGTTTGCTCTAATTTTCCAAGTTGTGCGTTTACAGATTTTCTGAGGTCGGTGTTAACTTCTTTCAAAATCAAGGGTTTAATTGAATCGAAAAGAAAATTTCCTATTGAATTGATCAGACCCTGAAACACACTTGCAAAAAAACCCAATCCTTTAAAGTCCATAGATATGTCTTTGCAAGTGATATCCATATTCATATCTTGAACTTCTAAATAACCTCCTCGTTGTACTTCTAATTCGGCAATGGCAGTTGCATACACGTTACCTAATTTGACTGTAAATGGACCTTTCGCTTTTGATATCCATGTTTTCATTGTATAATTGCCTCTTACTGTCAGATTAGTCATCTTAAGAGCAGCTTCCACTTTCATTGCGGTAATATCAGCTTTCACAAGTTCCACTCTGAATTTTGATAATCCGTATAATTGAGCATTGGTAAAAGTCATTGTCGCGGCCGAGAAGGATTTGTGAAGATTTGGAACTTTTAAAGGATCGGGCACTGGCGCTCCAGGAATTCCTACTGGATCTGCTTGTTTGTAATGATCTAATATTGTAAGAATATAGTCCCGCATCTTCATCTCATGTTTTTGCAAAACTTTTTCTTGAGATTCTTCCTGCACTGGAATTTCACATAATCAGAAAAAATTGAATTGGTCGACTTTTAATCAGTAGTTTTTTTTAAACATGACATATATAGTGGTGTAATTACTTGTCAAAATGTTGGAAATGTCGTTTGAAGTAATTGAGATCAATAAGACACTTAAATCTACATTTAGGTTAGTACTTCCTTAGCTCAAATGTTTAAAATGTTCAATAATTGAAAATTTACTACCTTGTCCAAAGATGTTTTGTGCTAAAAGCACGATTAAAATTAATTTAACACAGCACATTTTTCGTTGCACTTTTGAACAGGCTAAGCTTTAAGTAATGATGATAAATAAAAGATGCGTGTTGATTGATCTTGACTGGTCAAAGGTCATAAATCTTGATAGTGACGTCTTTAACTATTAGCTAGCATATTTGAACAGATAATTCTTTAGATATTTATTATTCTTAGTAAGTTAATAAAATATTTAATAATAACAACATTGGCACATGAGATATGGGCTATTTTAAAGATCACTCAATTGTGGGCTTATCTTCAAGCCAAGGTCTAAAAATTGGTAGGGTTGATGGGTAATGTGTTCCTGATTTGTAAGCACCATCATCATCATCTGATCTTAAAGGGTACGTGGCCATTAAAATGGGAAGCTGTAATTTAACTTCTTTTTGAAGACTTTTTGGTTCAATAACAAACTGCAAAATTCCAATGATTATTGATAATACACTTTCTAGAACTCACATAAACATCGTAATTGACTTTAATTAGATGACAACCTCTTAAATTGGTTGGAGGCAATGGTGGTATATAGAGTTGCTCGTTCACCCATGTGTCTTTTTCACCAGGTCGTATTTTTCCTCGAGCCAAACAGGCTAATTCACGCTTTTCGGATTGGACAATTTTGCCTCGAGCCATATACGTTATACTTTCCGTAAGGGCTGCTCTTGTACTCTTAATAGTTATTCTACTACGATTATAAATGCTAGCAGATACACCTGAAAGAAAAATCAATTGCTTTAGTATTTTTTATTAAATTTATTTAAAATAATATATTAAATTACTGCTATTAAAATATACACAGATTGGACAACCAAGCTATCACGTTAGCGCTTTTTGGCTCAAACGTATATCAATAATATGCAATGTAATCTATTTTCTTTGGTTACTACTAACAACTAGAGTAATAAGATCAATGTCAATTCATTCAAAGTAGGAAATAATCAACCTCTTCTTGCTCACGGAAAACTCATTTTCTCACATCTTTTATCAATTCGTCCAACTTCTTTTTTCCTCTCTTTATTATCTTTGTTGGCAGAAACAGTAGTCATCTTCTGCTTTTTCTCCTATCATTTTACTTTTTTCAATGTTTTCATTCTTTCTTCTGCCAGTAAGTCATTAGGTATAATTGCCGTGACTACCGGCAGTGCTTTATTTCACAATGTGGGTTAAGCGCATCTTTGCACTCGATTTTTTCCACATATTTTTCACGCTTGCACTCCATACAAGATTATGGTGTGCACCACTATACATACAATTTTTCAAACGACCGTTCTTTCTTACTATCTATTCCTCTACTCTTCTTACACTTTCATTTGCTCTCGTTCTAAGATCCTTGACATCTATTAGAACTTGCTGTTGCAACTTGCTGAAGAGTTCTAATAAGAACGAAACATGTCCAAGTTTACGAATGAATTTGCATTGATCTTATTGATCATTTTTGTAGTTCAGTTCACAAAACCGAGCCAAGGCTCTTAATTCTTATATAATTACCTATGCTTTCTCCAGGAACATAACCTCCTCTGTCTAGTGCTACTTTACAGATGACGGGTCCAGAACCAACGCAGCTGACTCCAAATTTATGTTCCACTTCACATCTAAATGATTCCTAAAAATTCATTTTATTATAATAATCTTTCTAAATTTAGTTTTTATATTAGACAATTAGTAAGGTTAGTAACTTACGCCTACCATGGGAGGTTCCAAATTTAAATCTATGGGGTTCATAACAATAAACACTTGCTGATTTTTGTGAGTTAACCCATTGGGTTCTCGTAATGCTGTTTTGCAGAAATATTGGACCCATCCGTGTTTTCCTAAGAAAGTTGATGGCAATCCTAATGGTAATCCTAGTTTAAAAGGGAAACTATGAATTCCTGGAGATAATACTGTTGGTCCTTGTCCTAAAATTGGAATTGTTGTTAGAAAATATAGAAATACAGCTGATGAAATTTAAAATACCCGGTTCTCCGAGTAGTCTCATGCGAAAATCGATATAATTTTCTCGATCGTACACCCTCTCTTGGCGAGAGCTACGAACTCGAACTACCCCTTCGCCAACAACGTGGAAATGCAAGCCTAAAATAGAATTTTTATTTTTAAAACAGAATAGGTGTATAGAGGGCATTTCTATAAAGCCTGTTTCTCTTTTTGAGGAAGCATTAAGAAGTGATTGACTGCTTGAAATTTAATCAGCAGCCCTCAGCAGTAGCGTAAATAGACATAAAATTAAATTGACTCTCTTTTTGAACGAATACAAGAGCGAAAATATTGTGATAAATTCGAATATTTAACGCGTTTTTTCTAAAAATGCAAAATCTCCTGGATTAGGCGATAAAAACCATTACACAAATTACAAAACCAATTTGGAGCGAGCGCAATATGAGGAAATTCCGCTAACTTTTGACTGTATAAATCATGGAAATTTGTCAAATTCTTTATGAGTTAAAAGAACATAGGTCTCATGTTACGATCTAGCAGAAACCCCAAAACCGCGTATACGGCTACCACAAACAACATATACATAGAATTGAGTTACTGCCGTAGTCATGATGTACAATTTACTTGCTCTATG
The DNA here is from genome assembly GCA_947359425.1 of Lagria hirta. Taxonomy (NCBI): domain Eukaryota; kingdom Metazoa; phylum Arthropoda; class Insecta; order Coleoptera; family Tenebrionidae; genus Lagria; species Lagria hirta. Next base: position 4,247,815 of record OX375799.1, read on the forward strand.
AAATGCAATATGCTGCACTATTTTATAAACTATTAAATTAAATTTTTATTAAAAACTTTTAATTGAGGAAAAAACTGCTACTAAGCATTTTTGCTAAATATTGATTATTTAATGCCTGCAGATTTACCAAAAATTTTTTTTAAAGTATATAAGCATTTTTATAAGTTTATAGATTTTTTAGATTTCTTCAGATTTTTTTCAAGTTATTTTAGCTTTTTTAATTCTTTGAAACTTGTTTGAGATATTTTACTCAGAAGGTGGTTTTTGAGAACAAGTAGGAATTTGATGTTATTTATCTAATTTAAAAGAGTTGTGAGGTTAAGTGCAACTGTAACGTTGCACTTAAGTTCTGTAAGTTCTAATGAATAAATAGATGTTTGTGTAGACAAGCCTCATTCATAGAATTTACTAATTTTTTAGATTTTACCAGCACTATATGAGTGGGAAGTTGACAGTTACCCTCAGACAACTTTGCGCTTCAATGATACAGATTTAAATGCAGTGGAGTTAGTCTCGAATAGAATTTCATCAAGTTAATTGTTAAATCAGTGGTATTTACTGATGGATTTGTGATTGAGCTCATTAATTAACAACGTTATCACTGTTGCTTTAGTAATTTAAGTTGCAAAATTGTTGTGACGTACCGACAACGTTTCTAATGCATTTTATAGCAAGTAATATCAATCAAATTTGGACAAATGCTAGACTAAATATTAGTATGTACGATTTATTAAAGTACAAAGAACAAAAGAGTGTTGTACATTATAGATCGGATCAAGGAGTAGGACACATGCCATGATAATGTACTACTTTAATATATTCAAACAACACAAGTTTCTAAACAAACTCAATGCAGCGTTAGATTATTTGGCTTGTTTAATATTGTCCCGCTAATTATTGACAAGTTCGGTTAATCAAACATAACATCTATTTACGATTCTGTTAGAGAACAAAATGGTAAACTATTTAAGTACCAAATTGAATTTTGAAATTAGTGGAACTACAAATACTTATCAATAAACAATTTTAAAAGGTCATAAACATAAATAAGAGATTGTAGACATTTGCTTTATATAATTGTGTCAGTAGAATACTATATACTGACAAAATGAAAAAGAAACTATTTCAAAGGTAATAGTCATTATCTAGCTCTAGCAGGCTTTTATTAATTTTGTCTGCCGTCATTTTCAATAAAACTGTAAATAGAAGTACTATATTCATCACAAGTTGTTGTTTTTAGCGATATTAAAAAATATATAGAATTCTATTTTTTATTTATTTATAAAAAAGCGCAATTTTACTAACAAGCCACGCTCATATGGGATAATTTCATCATTTCATTCCATTCCATATGGTTAAGAATACCACTCTAAATTATTTGTATGGCTATTACTTTTTGCTTATCACTTGTTGATATCCTATCAAAGATTGTACAATGTTTTATTTGAAACCTAAGTAATTTGCAATACAATGCAGCAATTTGGCGTTCGAAAAGATTTTAATTTTCAATATAGTACAAGACAAAGTTTTAATACAAGTTTGTCAAAGTAATTTGCGGTTATTTGTGTTGATTAAAGAGAAAATTGTACAATGTAACAAAAAGTTTTAATAAGAGCGAAATAAGTAATTGTAAGTTAAATAAGTAAGTAAGAGAGTTAAGTTATTAAGAAAATTATGTGGCATTTTATAAGCAGTTGTACCCCACTTAATTCCGTGAATGGGGTAAATCTATTTAATAAACAAAACTTCCGTAACAGAAGATGCGAAAACCACAGTCTCTCTTGATATTTGCGAGTAATTTTAAGTTCCAAAATTTGGTTGGAAAAGTGAATGCCTTCTCGCTATTGCTTATCCGACCAATTATTGTAAAATCTATGACGCAATAGTGTCTACAGAGGCCGAAAATTGTGAGAAAGGCCTGAATCGTACACGTGTTGTGAATTCACGACAAGCTTCTCTCTAATCAACATTTCCTGTTACATAAAGCCGAACGCTTTCCTTTTTTTAACCCCTATACACTGTCTGATCTGATAAAATCAATCATGAAAACATAATCTTTATCCCTTAAAGATTCGTGCTAAGACTTACCACCTCAAAAGTCGCGTTGTTGATGGCACGTAAATTTCTGATACTTGTGATTTAACTTTTATCACTTACAAAATGGCCCTTTACAAAGTTTTAATCTAGTTTTTGCATTATTATTCACTGAAAACAACAGTATTTTTAACTTTTCTCGTTCACTTTATGCTAAAAACCTATTCTAAGCAATCTTTCTATAATGGACTACGTTTGCTCTGACCTCTTCATCCTAATTTAACAACAATTCCCAACACATTTTAAAATCAATAAACGCTAACCTTACTAAATTTTTTATTTACTTTTATTCTTCTCTAAAGAACGATCAATCGGAAACTGAATGAAACAAAACCAGAAAAGTGCTAAAACTAACTGTTTTATTAGTTTCTGAATTTACTTAGCAACTTTAGTCAATATTTGATACTGGCTTATGTGCAATAAATTTATGAGGCGGCTAACGACAAGTTTATAATTTGAAGACATAAATATCTTAAATAAAAAAATGCAGTCTTTCAAGTAGATTTTATAAAACTTTACAATAGTCACAGTTTTACGTAAACTACTAGTATAAGTGTTTACAGATATAATAAACATTTTAACACGCTTCCGAAGCCTTCGGCTTAATGAAAACGTTTCAACTGTTAGTGCAATCTTATTTGGGGTAAAAAACAAAATTATGTTAAATTCTACTAAAAAAAAACAATTTAAAAAAATAGTACGCAAGCCATGGATACAAAATACTGTTTTAAGTCTTATGAAAATAAAGAGAATGAGTTGACTACAGACAATGTTGATAAAATTAATTTATTTGTTGTGAAACTTCTATAGCCGCGGGTAAACCCATTGCATTCCGTGACGACACATTCTTTGGCTTACTCAGTTCGGCTTTCCGCTATCTCGCTCGTGACACTGAGCATGGAAATTTTCTCGAATACTTTAGCCTTCAGTTTTCATCGACTAATTGTCATAATAATGCCCATGGCCGTCTAGAACACCAGGCCTTAACCCAGACTAGTATACACTTCTAAATCACACTAATACTCTGACGTTATGATCAAAAGATCTTAAACAATTGCTACTTTAAGGTCTGGCGTTCTAGACGGTAATGGTGTTATCGTCAGACGCCAATTATCACTGATTAAAACAATTAAGTTGCAATTGTAAATACATTTTTGAATTTTTAATAAAAATAAATAATTATTAAATAAATAGTCATTATTGACAGGAAAAAATTTATAATAATTTATTTTTTTCTTAAGCTATTTTTGTTCTTTTATGCATATTACTTGTACAAAATAATTTCGGTGTTAGGCGTCCCGTGGCGGCTCACATTTTTTTTGCTTTTAAACAGTCTGTCAAGTCAAAACCAGTTTAATGGTGTAAAGCTGCAGATTCATATAAAAAATCTCAAAAAATTACCTACGCTTAATAAAAGCTTTCTGAATTCAAATCTATTATTGATTTTTGTCTAGAATTTTTTGTTTGGGTTTTATCTTGAAAATGAATATTTTAAAATAAAAGAGCAGTTATTCACTACACTAGACAAAAAAAACCAATTTTATTTTATACAACAACGAACAAAAATTTGCAACAATCTGAATGCTGTTTTCAATTTAATAAAAATACCAACAAGTTGGTATTTTTTTTGCAATTGATTTCGCATAATTTCGGAGTATTTTCTAAGGATTTGTGAAAAAATTGTCAAAGTTCTTTTAATAGGATTGGTAAGCTGAGACGTATTTCTCTGATTTGCCGTCGCTTACAGAATTGTCACATATTTTGAAAAATCAATGTAGGTATTTTGTGTTGGAAAATAAGCTGTATTTATCGTATTGTGTAAACAGGCCTATAAAAACGGAAAACATTGATCAAAGCTGTATAAGTTTTAAAAGAATTTTTTTCCGGATCGACGCCAGTCAACGTTTAAAACTTTGCACGTTTTCCGTCGTTTTATCAATAAATATCGCAAAATTAAATTAACATTTTATTTAAGTTGAGTGTTAACGATGTTTATTTATAGGTCGTAATGGAAAATTTATATGAAAAGGGACTATCTACACGTATCTATGAATGACACTTTTAAAGTTACTCGTAAATGTATATACGTTTCGTAAATCAAACTCTCGCGAGACGCTCCCCATTACAGCATTCCGCCCCTTTATAATTGCATTTAATGTTTGTTTTTCACCAAAAAATACAGATTTTTGATTACCGCATTTTTTTTTCTCTAATTTTTAAATACCAATCACTCATCAATTTAGAACTTTCCTAACAGAAATCAAAATATTTGAACATTTTGCTGTTGATTACATCCATTTTCATTATCAGATTTTATAGCATAAAAGGAAAATGATGCCAATAATGCTATTATTTAAAATTAATTGCTGGATACGAATCTTCTTTAGAGATAATTAAGATTTATATCTTTTTTTCTTCTCATACTTAACGGTAATTAATTTTTAAAGCACTTTTGGTGGTAAGTACCAATAATTACATGTTTCAATTTTTATTTACGATGAGAAATATTTCTCTACAATTGTTCTTTTAGACATTTTTATATTATACTATAGAGAATCACGGTATATAACACTCAAGGCCAAGCAATTAATTTTGTTATATTTAAATTTTTTCGAAACAATTAATAGTAATTTTAGTAGTTCAGATTGTATAATTCAAATAAGGAGACAGGAAAACTAAATTACAAAAAATGTACTTTTATTATAATTGTTTCAATTTTCATTCAAAAGTGGGTATTTAAAAAGAAATAACCAAATTCCTCCAGAAAGAGTTTTTATAGTTCCAAAATTATTATTGATTGACAAATCAGTAGATCCTTAAAGTCTGTTTATTTATTGTAAAATTTTTTGTAGGTTTTTAAAAAATCTACAGTACTGAAAACATGCAAAAACAGAAACAGAGTTTGTCTTTTTTTTAGAGGCAAAACTTTCAATTTGTTCAATTTAATTAATAAATGTTTTAAACATATCAACTTTTTTATTTAAAATTGTATTTAAAATATAATAATAATAATAATAAATGTGTTTATTCATAATAGGGCAAAGTCTAGGTAAAAGCTATTCTTACTTAGCTATCACGATAGCGCCTTCTGTTCAAACGCTTATCAATGATATGCATTATAATCTTCTGCTTTGATGACTACCTACATGTAGAAAAATAAGATCAATGCGAATTCATTCAAACTAGATTTGTAAACTTGGACAGGTTTCGCTCTTATTGAAACAAAACTTTGAAACTTTAAAATTTTACCACAATTTGTATCTATTAAAATTGATATATTAAAACACATAGAGACCTTGTTTCTAAAAAATTTGACGCACAGGAGCTTCTAATAGATGTCGCTAGTTTTATCATAGATACTTGAGTAAATATAAGTCCAAATTTGTCACTGCAATTTAAATCTGTTGCAACTTGCTGAAGAGTTCTAATAAGAACGAAACACGTTCAAATTTAGATCTAGTTTGAATGAATTTGCATTGATCTTATTAAAATAAGTGATAATATAAAATAGTACTAGGTATACACTATAACATAGTTCCAACAGGGTCTTTAAATCTAAGTAGAAGAAATGTTCATTTTGGATAAATAAAATTTTGAAAATATTATTTCGATAAATATTTATTTTTAAACCGCCTGTATAAGGTAAAATAGAAAGCACTTAAAATTTGTAGATCGATATCAATTTCAAGAAGTCAAGCTTCTTTCTTGTCTGTAGCTGGTTTGGTTTTCTTTTTAAATTGACTTTAAGGCATTATCCAAAACAGAATGTCTTGTATAATGTTATTATGTTAAAAGCAAGTTTATTTTTAATTTAAAATAGCTTGCATATGGATACTTTATATTATTCCAGAGATGCTTCAGTGCTCTGGTTACAAATTTGATAATAACGCAGGAAAGAAAGCACAAGCAAGTCTCATCGCCAAAGATCGAAAAAATAATTAAGCAAATAGAACGCTTCCTTTTCCTAATTAATTGTTAATTTTTGAAAAAATAAACTCTTTTTTTCAAAGTGTTTCTCTAATTATAAACTTACAATTTCGTGACTTAAAATTTTTCTTCAAATTTAAAATAAATCAACCTTTGTCGCGACTAAATTGTCAATCTCACAACTTCCGCCATCGTTTTGTTTTAAATTTTTTAAAATATTTTAAACTCACAAACTTTTTATTTCAAACAAAATTAAAATACTTTCGGAAAACTTTTTTCTTTCTGAAATTGATACCATAATATCTTTGCACCAAATATTGGCGGTTAATTAAAATTCTTGAACTTCAAATAATGCTTTTTATCAAATTGTAATGTTTTCAGGTTTTAAAATAACTGAAGCCATTATATTTTATTTGGTGTTGTCAGAGGTTTAGTTTTCCTTTTTAGGGACATTTTGGTCGACAAGTTTATTTAATTCTGGAATTAAATAAGATGTTCTAAAGAATGAGACTGCGAGCTTATTTGTTGCCTACAGAAAAATCGAAATAAGTCACATTTTCGACCTAAAAAAAATTGAAATTAAATAAAAATTAAATTTTAAAATCAGTTAAAGCATAAAGTATATAAGGTATTTGAAGCACTAGTGTTTCGTTTTAATAAAGAGTTTAAAATTTTAGTGACAGCTGTGCCACATAATAACTTTCAAAATTAATTGACAATTTATAACAATAATCAAGTAATTGGCAGCTTTATCAATTTAAAAAAAAAAAAGAGCCGTTGCAAAACGCCTGGCAGAAGTTATACCTCGATATTATTTTTTACAAGCAATATGCATAAAAAAACAGAATACGACAAGAAAATAATGAATGCTTATTTAATAATAGTTTATTCTCATTAAATACAAAAACTAAAAATTCTCGACAACTAATTGTTTTAATTAGTGGCATTAGTAGCTATATTCAATGTTGCTTCTGACGGTATCGATGATAACTGAACGACTAGAGTATCCAAGCTCAATTGCTCGGTGTCGCAAGCAATATAACGCAAAGCCGTTTAAAATCAAAATTAAAAAAAAATTGGCAAGTATGTACAGCTAATTTCAAAAAAAACTGATACAATTCTTGCTTTTAGCTCTTTGTTCGTGTGCGGAGCCATTTAAAGATTATTATTTTTGCGCGGTTATTTGTTTCTAATCGACAATTCTGACAAGTTTTTTAATTTGACAGTGACGGCGACTGGTGCCCTAGAATACACTGCTCAAATATTTAAAAAACGTGCTTTAAGAGTCGTATCAGTTTTTTTTGAAATCAGCTGTACATGGAAAAGTTTCTAAGTGAGCTATTACGAGTTGCTAAAATGTAATGTCCTTCAGCTTTCCTTTTTCTGCTTATTATTTATTTCTCAAATAATTTTTTTTTATCTTGTATAGTATATCTCAAGTATAATTGGGCATATTCCTTGCGATAAACAATTTTGATATTGAAAAAAGTATGTTTCAAACACAATTTACAGAAGCAATTAGAGAAAATCGATTTTTTTGTCGGTGAAGCCACAATGAAATATTCGTAAAATCATTGACGTGCAACAGGTGATTACCAACCATTAAAATTGTAACGTGCGTTACACCATTCATCAAATATTTATTCAAATATTTGACAATGTGATCGAGAAATCCTTGGATTCGACTTGAAATTGTGAGGTATTTTAGCGATCATATTTGGCCTCTAATTGCGGTTTTACGTGGATAATGATTCACAATAAAATACCGTAATTTGGTGATAAGTTTTTCAAAATTTAATAATGTTAATAGACAAAGCGTTATTAACAGCAAAAAAACCAAATTTTTATTTTTTAAAGAGCTGCTGCTAGAGTCAAAATTCTATATAAAGATTGACCTCGAAAAAGGCCTCTGTTTTAAAATTTAAAAAATATATTCTTTAGGCTATCGTGACATAACCTACAAATTGTGATAAATTGTACAAGGTAGAAATTGTAGTATGCAATGACTTAGTTTAAAAATATTTTAAGGTTTTTATGTATTATTTTTGGGCTTTGGCGGCATTACGTTTAAGCAACTTTAACAGCAACATCATTAAATAAACAAGCTCGTACTTTCGTCATCTTCCAGCAGCTTCTTCTTTGTCCAAAAGATCCTACATAACAAGATAACATAAATAATTCATCATTCTACATAAATCTTCTATTTCTTCTATTTTTTTCTGTAGAACAGTACACGGTGAAGTAATTAATAGACTTGTAAAAATAGCGCTAGAAGTTGCACAAAATATTTTGTAAGTTTTAGAAAGCAATTTTTACCTTATACGTACGGGATTGAACTACAATTTATGACGATTTGTAGGTTATGTTAGATCCATAGTAAGCTCAAGCAAAAAATATATTGTTTCAAAATATTGAAACAGTTGAGGTAGATTTTTTTAAGCGGTGGTATTATCGATACGGAACGAAATAAAACGATGAAGTTTTTTCGTATAGGCATGGCTTGTCAGAAAAATTGTGACATTTTGTTCCGAATAGCATTTGGAATACGTAAGAATAATAAAGAATTTTAAAACCAAGTTATTGTATACAACAATTTTAACCTTCTATGTAGGGTAGTGCCAATGTTTGACGATTTGTAGATACCCTGAGCAAATAGAAAAAAAAATTTTCTTAGATATAAGAACAGTTAAAAAATGTCTTAATTTTGCTCACAGGTCACGCCGATACGGAATAATTTTATCATTTTATTTTATTTTCTTTACTTGAGAATACCACACAAAGTCTATTGTTTAACAGTGAACAGTTATATAAGCTAGTTTATCTTTTTCTCTTTCTTTTCTTTTTTTATTTAGTCTATTACGTTTATATTTATTTTTTGGTGGATTGATTTTACTGTAAAATTCAAAATTTGTTTTTAAAACGCAATAAACAAAAAATTCCAATTATTAATAATTGAAAAATATTTTCTTAATTGTAGAATGATTTTTGAATTTTGGATTGTTATATAAAACAAACATTTCTGGTGAAGTTTGGCTGCGATAACATTCAACAGGTTTATTAATTTTGAAATATCGACAAGTATTTGAACTGTTCATAAGCAGGGCAGTCATTTACGATTTTATAAACTCTATTTATTTACATCGAGCAACGAATTTCTTGTCGATTATTTGCAAAGGTTGACAAAAAAACACTGGAAAGCAATATTTTACAGGTGTAGTGGAGCGTTTAGGGTTTAGAAGATGGAAAACAAATCAATTTGGTAAATTTATTGTTGAATGTATATTTGGACAATCATTTCCTTTTTACCTATTTTAGATTGTAGATTATCGATTTTGTGCGTTTTATTTTTACAAAATTTGGTTTCCGGTTTTAATTAACCATCAAAATGATGGACATAAAAGTTACCTTTGTCACTAAATAATACATCGTAAGAAAAGGTGACATTAAAAACATTAAACCTAGCTATTTTGGTGTATTTTTTTTAATTAAAATGGTTTGAAGCTAGACTGCAATTTTGAAAAGTGCTAGGGAGCTTGTTACCCTAGAAAGTACTCCGTCTGTCTCTATTGTTAGACCAATCGTGGCTCTTTTAAGCGTCGTTTTAAAATCTGACATACTTAAGGATTTCAAGGGTGCTAAAGATAAAATGGGGATGTGTGGGATTATTTGAAAGGCTGCTAAATGCACCACAGTTATAGTTTTTAAAAGTATTTCTTACGAAAAAGCGTCTGATCTAGTATTTATTATTAAACAGTCGTAAGCGTTGCATTGAACGCTTATAACCGAATAGAAATTTCTTATAGATTACAGCAGTTTGAAATGCTACAAACCTGTTTACAACTTGTTTAAATTTAATTATATTTTTATTATTCATCAAAAAACGCTAGACATCTCGTGTGCTACAGCTTCACATTTTACTCATTTAAATATTTCATCTTGGGATAATGTCACATTTGGTGAAAAGCTGCGTGGCTTTTGTGCTAACAAGATTTGTATAATCTAATCAATATTTGAGTAGAAAATTGTTTCTGCTGTATGATGATCCTTAAATTTTTTTGGCTGCATGTGATATTGTAGTGAATAGTATAATAAAGCCAAAACAAATTTATTCAATCTAAGATCTGTAGACGCAGACATGTTTCATTCTTATTAAAACTCCTCAGCAAGTTGCAACAGATTTTTGTTTAAAAAAATTTTGCTAAAACGTTTAGGTATTATATTTACTCAATTTTCTGTTCCTTCTAGTAGTTTTCTATTATGATATGGAGTTTAAAAAAATATTTTCTACTGAATCAATCAAAATCAATTATTAATTATTATTATTAAACAAAAACTTAAAGTATAATTTTTTAAGCATTTTTTAAATTAAGTGGTTTTAAGGGCAGGTTCCTGTGTTACATACAAGTTTGAATCTTTGCACAAGATTACTTTTTAAATTAAATTTTAAAATTTTTGAGGTAACAAAATTTCTAGACATCAATTAATGGAGAAAATACAAAAAAACTGTTTGTTTGTGCGTTCTAAATCAAATAATACCCTAAAGAAGTTGTATGCTTTTAACAAAGCTCTTATCGCCGGCAGAGAACAAAAATAATGCGTGTGTTGAGTGTTTTTATTAGATTTAAGAATACACTAAAATACGTTGTAAAAGATTTTTTTTTAAATGATGTCATGTTTTAAATTTTAGCTTTTAAGCTTTCACGTCAAAGTAATTAGTACACTCTTACGTTTTATATTGAATGTTTACATAAATTATTCAAAATCCCATTTTTTCTCAGAGACATCCAAATGCTTGTACAGTTTCTGCTTTATTTAGTCGCTTTTGCGAATATTTAAATTAGCTACATGTATTTATGTTAAAATGCCTTCAACTAGGCGCAATTCTACAAAATTGAATTACAATATTATACATTTTTAACATTCATTTTTGAAAAACAACACTACTTATTTTAATGTAAATCAGAAAATATCTTGCTAGCGCAAAGTAGAACAGAATTTTAAAATTATTTCGTGTTAAAGGTTCCTATAGTGCAAGAGTCCAATTAACAAAAAAAACATTTAAACAGTGTTTTCCAGTAAAGGTACCTACACTTTTTTTAAATGTGAAACATCTACCGTATGTTCCCGGATTGAATTCACAAGAGGTAAAATCAACTTGATTTTTAATTTTACAAAATAATAATAAAGAAATAACATTTTTTGTTTAATTTAAAATGAATAAATCACCTCTTTACTGTGACGTCACAATCAAAAACAATTGTTGCTTGGGGTCTAGACGACAATGGTAATACAGTCAGAGGCAACATAGAATATAACTATTACTGGGTCACTGATAAATCAATTGAGCTGTCGCAATTGGAAGTAAATTTTTGAAATTCAAATTTTGTATTTAATAAAATTAACAGTTATTATTTTCAAGAAAAAATGACTCACATTTTTTGTATTTATTGACCAATCAACGGTTTTTAATCAATTTTAGTCAAAAACGTTGAAGCCAATTTATAATATATTGCACAAATGAATAAAAAAAGGTTGCTCTCAAAACATCAAACATTGTTTTGCTAAATTAATAATAATTATAACTAAGAATTGAATTTTTTTTTTGGGATTATGAAGTTTTGTTCAGTGTTGAAATTTTATTATAAAATTAATATTATACTCGAAAGAGCTAATTAAGAGTATAAGAGTATAACTATCAAATAAACCACTTTTTGCTATTTTGTATCAATATTGTTAAATCTGATTTAAAAGGTATAGTTAAGAGATCTGTAATTCAAAAAAATATGGACTGTAAATTGTAAGTTATGGAAAATGAAAGTAACGGAATCAAATCGAAACTAACATCTTTCATGTTTAATTAGACTACTCTTTATTAATTAATTTTTTTATAACATTATTAGTTACAATTGCTTATTGTTTATTTATTTAAGTTAATCGTATGACTTAATGATTTAAGAGTGAAATCCGGCTGTTACGAAATTATATGTGTTTGGTATTTAAACAATAAACTGAAAATATTAACTAAGAAAATTAACAACGATAATGCTTATTTTAGTATGTGCAATTAAATTCGTGTAGGACGAGTCGAGGTTAGTCAATAGTCTGAAGGAAAGTAAGCCACAAAAATTATGATTTCATGATCTAAAATCCCATCTGTCTTTACGAGAAAATATTTGAATTGAAAAACGTCTTTGAATAAATAATGAGATGTTATAATAGAATCAGAAAGAAACAAAGATAAGTAGCCAGCCATTGCAGCTTCAAGTTTGCAAAAGACACGACAGTGCTCAGCTCATCTTATATTCTTACCGAGTGCAGGCGTGTCATCCTGAAGTTCGATGAGAACCCGACCTGACAAAAACTGTCCGGGGAAGTACAATAATGATGTGTTGTCGAAAAGAATCAAAAATTTTAATAACTTCCGCGGCATTTTATTTTTACATAATTTATCACTGCCAACTGCTACAGGTAGACACTAAACTAACCGCGACCAGGTAGATACAATACTACTTTTTACTTTTTCTCTTTTACTTGAAATGACGAACCCCACCAAAGTTCAGTGGCGTAGAACATTTTAAAATAATATTCAAACTTGTCTTAGTTGTAAACAATAATTTTAATATTTACAATTGAATAGCAGCGGCTCTTAACTACGTCTCTGTGGTACGCAATTTAGACTATTAATTAACCATTTAAAATAAAATACATAGATTTTTTCCTAAAATAATAATTACATTCAAAATACTAATATAAAATTAATCTAAATTGTTATAACATTATAAACATTATTTGAACTTCTGCAAGTAGAAAGCTAAAGATCTTGTATACAAAATTATAAATATAAGTGGTACTTTAGTATAGGCAACTAAGGCAACACTTAATAATTGAACTCAAAAATTTATAAAACATTTTTTGTTCAACACGTTCTTGATTATACATTTTTTTGTTCACATGGCATCGTTTGAGAGCGTTTTTCGAGAAATCATCAAACAGCTCAATCAATTTTCACGTTGTTCAGATGCAAAATAAATACTTAACACGTGACTGTATCAAATGACGTTTCCCTGTACTCAATTTCGTTTATTTTAGGTAATGTAATTAATTCTATGTTTTTCCTGAATCAATCCTTCTTCAAATATTGGTTGTGGAGTAGTTTAAAGCGTATTTGGTTTACTCGGAAACATTTATTGAAAACCAACGAATTTCTTAAGCTGGTTAATTCTCTTTTAAAAACATTATGTTGACGCTTTACTTTAGAGGTAATAAATATTTCAAACAAATGTGAGAAAATTGAAAGAAATATAAGTATACTAGCAAGGTTTACGTAATTTTCATTGCTCATAATGAAAGGAACAGGCAACAAATGTGAAAAAGATTTACAATCCAAAGTGTTGCGTGTTTTGGTTTATGAATAGAAGCAGCCAGCTAGCTGTGCGAGTACTACCCTAAAAAGAAAACGGTTCTCTTTAATTTATGACTGTGGTGTCGTGTGTCAAACTTTCTGATAGATTTGTGCAATCAAATTTACTGTCGAGTAAGTTTTACAATTCTTGGAACTGTTTATAATACTCACAATCATTAATATAATAATGCTAGAAATAAAGATTGTTCTAAAATAAAGCATGTTTATTATTACATCAATTTAAAGCAAATTTGCAACAAAAATTTATATTTTTTTCTATTACTTTTTACTTTGAAAGATTAAGAAAGATAGAATTCTACCATAGAATGTATATACATACAGCTTAAAGATTATTATATCAGCTATAGTTTTTTATAATAAAGTCAGTCGTGTTTTAAAAAATGTAAAGAATATTAATATTTCTGATTGCTTTCTATTAGTTTCTTGAACAACTTGTGAATTTAACACAATAGTGATATAACACCTGAGTGAACAATTTGAAAAAAAATTTTGATAAAATTGCTAAAAATAGAAATGCTAAAACAAGTTTAATATTTATTTTCTATTAAGAATTTAAAATTATGAAAAGATTAAACTGTTACTACTTCTTAATTGTTAGAAAAACTTATCTAGTCTTATTTAGTCTAGTCTAAATGGTTTTTGTGTTGTAAATGTGTTTTTATAAGCAGATGACTCACAATTTGAAAAAAGAAAATTTTAATTACACATTACAAAATTCAAATTCGCTTGAAACACACATTTTAATTGAATTTACTCTGAGCGCATTGTTGCAATTTACATATTGATATTAATTGGCATCACAAATAAAACGTCATAGAAAGACTATTTTAAACGAGATTTATTAGGTTGTAAACGTTCTGTTAGATCTAAAATTTTTCTTAGATGTTTTTGTCTCATTTATACAAATTTTTCAGTTTTTAATGTGTTGAAACTCTTAATTTGATTAAGTTCTTGTAAGCAGAAGCCAATAGATCAGTACAAAGATAAATATTTATAGATTTTAGTAAAATTGTTAAAAATGGTGGAAGCGCCACATACAAAATTATTTCTGCGGTAATCATTATCAATCTTAGTCTATAAAAATTAGAAAAAATAACCTTAAAAAAAATCGTTTTTCTTTTATTTTAATTCAAATGAGTCATTATTTTTTAATATAGCGTGCTTTTTACTGAAATTATCTCTCATTTATACAATTTTTTCAATTTTTAAGCGTTTTAACTTAAAGATTTGTACAAACTCTTAAGCTAATCAAGTTCTTTTAAGCAGAAGTCAGTAGATGATATTATAATATTTTATAGATGTTAGTAAAATGCTGAAAATGGTGAAGGCGCCAGATGCAAAACTTTGAATTCTTTTGCTGTTCAGTTGTTATTCTAATTGGTGAATTTTGTGTGAATTCATAGATCAGGCGTTGAAAATCTAAAAAAAATGACGTTTAGTTTTGATAATGCCCACGCAACTTTTCAAGTTATTTTATAATTTGACACATTGCATAGGAACTAATGGTTTTCGACTATTTGAAGGTTTCATGAGTATTTTCACCAAATTCCCAATTTGGGAAAGAAGCTTGCTCTAATAAGCAACCAAGAGACTTCAACAGACAAGCGTTAAATGCTTTCGACAGTTACATTTGAACTTCTCTTGTCTACAACATAGCAGAAACTTATTAATTATTTGGCAAATTACTATAAAAAACAGATTGGATCGATATTTGAAGTTGCTGAAGTTTACCATAGTATTTGAATACAATTTCATAGGAAACGTTATTAAGACTGTATTTTTACCAATTCAATTTTCTGTAAAATAATTAATAATGATAATTGTTTATTTTGAAAACAAGTGTTAGACATTGTGCGTCGTCTTAACAGCGTCGGTCATACCTATACTTCGTAAGCAAATTGTACAAAACAAAATATGTTAAGAGATTTGAATACTATTTAGTTGGTGGACATTTCTTTGTGATTTTGTAAGCTTTTTCACATTGCGGCATGCATTAGGCTACTTTATGTTGGAATTGGTAATAAAATTGAAGTTGTATCGATCGAGCAACGATATGTTGTTAGTTTGAGCTGCTGTGTAGGGATTTTTCCTTGTTTGCTTTTTTTATTTGGTGATGGTAACTCCGGTTTTGTGTTGTTTTTGCCAGGACGGCTACGCTTTGAAAATGGTTTAATCACCAAGGCAGAGGGTCGGCTCGTTGATGTATAATAATCTTTGGGGTTGATTTCTGGTTCAGAAAGTTTGTTTGTTTGTCACCTTATTTCATCAGTGTCATTGCAGCCCGATAGATAGACTGATAGCTTAATTATGTATTGCGGCGACAAATGGTGGCAGCTTTGGCTTCGGCAGCATCTTCGTCTGTGGTAAGTCACGATTTCCATTACTGTGTGTATACAGTGGCGCGTTACACACCCGAGCCGTCGGGACGTGCAGTCGTGCCGATATGTAATGTTGCTTCCTTGAAACTTTGACTTTTCTCTCTTTGCCTCCAAGAAAAATGAAATTCTTTATCCTATTCTACCCATCCAACCGCACTTAATAATAAACAATATCATATCAACATCTCACAAATACGTTTAATACATACAGATTTCGAGCAACAACTGGAAAACATTTCTCATCAATTTTTACTACAATACAATATACCGAACAGATAATAGTTTTAGCTCACACTGCATATTTAAGCAGGTATAGCAGCTAATTTGGTTTAATAGCAGCTTGATATCAACAACGGACACTTAATTAGAAAATGTAAAAAGTAGTATTTTAAGTTTGAAATTGTTTTAATTGTTAAAAATGGCTCTAACAAGTGAAAACAAAATTTTTTCAATAAAATTTTACTATCGTAACTGTATTCGTTTATTTATTCAAAACCATCCAACTATTTAGTGAGACTGGAAACGTCATCATCGCCCACGCAGTTTAAAAACATATTCATGTAAGGTACATGCTGTGCATAAAATTTTACCTCTAGATTTTGGTTCAGGAATGTATTATTGCCGGTGGTTTAATACTAATTTGAGGGACAATGATGGTTCTTTTGTTCTCACTTTTCCTACATGTTTTTTCTTTTTCACTTGTTTAATGTTCTGATATATACTGTTTAAAAAATTTAATTGCTCTATTTATTTTATTAAATGAATAAACACCACATTTTTGACATACGTCAGATCTTTTTTGCTATGCTGGCTTAGCTTAGGTGTGTGTAAGAAAAAATTGTGCCGTCTCTTTGAGGCTTAAAAATTTAAAATTTAATTAAAAAATATAAAATATTTTGCATCTTCTTCTTTCAAGAATGTATTTTCGACATACATTCTTTATTTCTACGCTTACGTGATGGACAAACTTTGATTGCGCAGTATTTTATTAGTGCATAATATGCTAATTAATTTAAAAATTAATTTATGAAAAAATACAGTAACTAGAACTAGACTATTTTGTTTTTACGTTTGTAAAAATGTAAATGATGATAAAATACAAGCGTACATATATAAAATACGTATGTTTGATAAAAGCTACAAACTGTTGCATCTGTGCAAGTTTTCCTAGACAGGAAAGAAAGTTTGTATAGACTTCAATAATAAAAGGTTTAGCATTTCCACTTTATTTCGTATTGTTAAATTTAAAAATATATTTTATAGACGTACAATAAAAAATCTTAGAAGCCAGTGTTGGAAAACAATGACGTGGATTCAAATATTGCAGACGGTTTGTAATGGGAAGCCTATTAAAGTATGCTTTTATTTCTTGAGAAAAAGAGTAAAGTTTTTAATTAATATTTATAATTCAATATTGGAAAACTTATTAAAAATATTTCTTCCAAGTCTGACGATTACTGCTCTCTTCAAAATGCTTTTTATGACTATACATGGAATGGAGAATAAAATTGGTTTATGGCAAGAAAATTGTTATTTTTATGGCTCGAAAAAATCGTTGGTAATTTATATGCATGTTTACTGCATCTTGCGTCTACTGATGTCCTTTTACAAAGTCGGTGTACTTTTCGATTTAGTTTCCGGAAGATTGAGCATTTCAAATCAATGAGTCGTTGTTATTATAGAATCTGTACTGGTGCAGTACAACATTTATGACGCGTGTGCTTCGGCGATCATAAAATATCGCGTATTTGTTCTTTATATGATTACGCCTCCATAAAGGAGTCGGTAGCAAATTTATTTATAACAGTGTGTGAGGAGGCTTCTGAAGGAGGGGTTGAGAATTCTAAGGGATTAAATGTGGTCTGGCAAAGTGCGATAGAGGACCGCTGAGTTATGGTGGCAAAGTGGTGGGCCGGTGACCCGGCATTTCAGCAATCGTCTTTGATTGTTATTTCAGAAGTCCTCCCTTTTCTGATTCGCGCATCACTCATCAATTCACCGCTGCTTAATAACTCGATTGCCAAGACGAAATTTGAAAGTGTTAATGAATTACTAACGCCTATCCTGCAATTGCGAACTCAAGCCATCAGAAGCAATAACTTACTGCTGATCCCAAGGATGAAACCTAGATTCGTATCTTAACATTCCCATCCCAAGCAGCCCGACTTAAGCTTGTCTTCAGTTATTCAATTTTTATAGCTTAAACCGTTCACGATTTTTCACATTTTGCCAGATGTAAAATATTGTTTTAACTAAATTAGACCTTGAAAAAATTGTCTAGTCCAGAGGATCTTTTTATTATATACCGATATATATTTTGTGAACGTGGCAACAGAGTAGAGTTCGAGACGGCTTCCTGATCATCATGAAAGCTTTCGGTATTATGTGGCCTGCGTGCTATACTATCAAACAGAATGCTGAAATCCAGGCAGCACTAGCGTATCGTATTCAAGCCGTTAAATGCTAGCCAGCGCCCGAACAGGAATACCGACGTTCAGGGAGGTTCCGTTTCTGGAACATCATTACTATTCAAGTCATGGGTGCCACCGAACCGGGCACCCTGTCATTCTTGTCTTTCTATATACTATACACCCTTTTTTGCCGAAGGAATGACAAAATTTATAGCTTTTCGTCGGCGTAATTATTTCTTTTTGCAAAACAATTTCCACCCGACTCCAAGAACGGAAACTATCAAATTGTACGATTTAGGAACGTTCTATTTTCTTCAATTAACTCCTAAAACGAATTCCATACGTCGGTAAATACGAAACTTTGATACGACATCGGAAATAGATATTGTGTTGTCTTTTAACATTAATACTGTTTCAGAATCTTTTCACATTAACTTTAAGCGATAATGTAGAAATAACATTCTGTCATCGATTAACTTCCAATTTTCCAATAACACCAGTTAAAGGGAGTTCAACACGCAATTTTTTCATACAAATAAAAAATAATACTAAAGCCAGAAGAATATTTTTTTTTATATCTGATAATACGTTGTGTATATAACTTTTAATAATAGCTTAGCCCACAATTTTATGTAGTATATTTAAAAAATTTAATAATAATTATTAAAGCTTTAATTGACTGTTGACAGAAGTGTGTACAATTCTGTTATAAGTACAAATATCAAAAACTGGTCGAATCTTACAGTATTCTACTAACGTTTATCTAAATATGAAAAGAAACAGATCTGAAACAAATAAAAAAAGTATGACACAATAAAACAATACGTAGAAAATTTTTATTCAGCTCAACTGCTAAAAAGTTATTTGTTGAATGGTTCTCTGCTTAGAACGTAAAGAATGATATTTATTCAGAAATCTCGTACAAAACAAAATTTAAAAAAAGTCACTTTTACATCTCTCCTGTTGATTGAGCTATACTATTTTTATAGATTGTTTTATGCTACTTAATTAAACTTAAACAAATTTGAGAATTTTTCTTTATTTTGCTCATAATTCTTTTAATCCAACCTTTTTGCAAAGATCTGGCGATAATATTGAGATAATAAAATCATTCAAACTAGATCTGTAGACTTGAATATTATTCTCTTATTGAAATCATTTTTTCCTCTTTCAGTATGCCTTGCCCTACTTACTTTTCTTCTTTTTGTCTAATCTGTGTTTCCTAACCAAGAAAAATCAAGAATTAAATTTATTACAAAAAATAAACACTTAAGTTTATAAAAAATTTATTAGTAAAATTCACTTTTATGTTATTTTGAATTGAAATTAATTTTTTTGGTAGTTACTGTTTGTTTAATTTGCATTCGGCGTTAAAAATAGGATAAAATGTAGAAAAATCTAGTCAAAAACATTTTTATTCAAAATATTCAGAATGACGTCGCTTCTCTTTTGATGAGATTTTCTTTTGCAAACTCTATTTTAAAATCAATTGCTACTTTGTAGAACGACTAGAACAGAAACAAAGTAAAAAAAAAGGGCTCAACGTATGTTGACTGTGCAATTGCATATATGTCTGAAACTGAAACCTCACTTTCCTTCGTCAATAGGAAAAACTATTATTTTGTACATGCTATTTCTTAGAAAAGAGCAAATACGCTTTTCATAGTTATATGTATAAGCAAGCGTTTTTTACACAATTTAGCTTTTGGTTGAAAAAAGTTTAAAAGTCAGAAAGATAATAACTAGTTTTTGTCTAAAAATCTAATATAATATTAGCCTCGTGAACTTAAGTCTGAAATTAACGTTGCTGTTTTTTTCTATTCTAGTTCGGTTTGGAAGTCCCATGAACCGAAACATGCATTATTCTTTATGAATAGCTTTATTACAACGTTAATAACTGTGGCTATTAGTGCGACATTGCTGTAATAAGCAATGTTTCCGAGTTATCGATACGGCGACACGACGACCTTTAAATGTCGTGTTGGCGGCGGCATCGGCATTGGATTCAACCCTATAGCCCTCTATTCATAGTTTGTTATGTTTACAAATTAGCCCAACACTGCTTATTTCTGGACAAACTAGAAACACATTATTTGGTAATTTTGAAAATAATATAGAGTAAGAGCAAAATATCCTATAAAAAAAAACGCACTTTTCATATTGTATTATATTAATTACCAGTCTTGTTTGAGACATATTCCATAATTGAGAAAAAACTAAATTGGTAATTATCTATGACCTTTAAAACCGGTCTGAATAGACCAAATTAAAAAAAACTTGTTAATTAGATGTTAAATGCAAAATTAAAAAGAAGTGGAAAGGTAGCGGTTGCTGGAGTCGTTAAAAGGTGTAGCATATTTTGAAGCGTAAGTTGTATTCAATTTAAGAGTAGGAAGAAAAGGGCTTTGCTGGTTTCAAGCATATTACTTTAAAGCTATTCATCACGAGGTGTTGGAGACGTTTATCGTTGTTTCTGTTTCATCTTAGGTTCATTACTGAGTCTTAGTATATTAAGCAGAATCTCCAGCAACAACCGCATAGTTGGTGGCTTGTTCTAGTAAAAGTGGTAGGA
Organism: Lagria hirta; assembly: GCA_947359425.1. Lineage (NCBI taxonomy): Eukaryota > Metazoa > Arthropoda > Insecta > Coleoptera > Tenebrionidae > Lagria > Lagria hirta. Next base: position 4,268,620 of record OX375799.1, read on the forward strand.
CACAAGTAGGTTGTCTTTTGTCATCCAAGAGTTGTTCTGGTCCAGTTGTTAAGTGAAAGATTAGATTGAGCATTTTTTTAGAAATTGTAGAAAGTTAAAGTTGAGGCTGTAAGCTATGGGTAAAACGGATTAGATCAGATGTGGGATGGATGGTAATGTAATGAAAAAAAGCTGCTACCACTAGACCAGCCAACAGGACTTATAACTTTGTTTTCCATGTGGCCGAACTCTGTGATCTGGACTCAAAACACAACCCTACACTCTCTCTGCTTCGATGAAATTGCATTCCTGTGCAGATTTCCGTAAGGAAGCATCTCTCTGCAAGAGCAACAGTTACTTCACTCCTCGTCGCATTTGTTTCAGTGTTTGGAGGCGTGGTGAAACGCCGCTCCCACAGGCTCGATGCCCGGTTCGGTGGCGGTCGCGGGCCTTCGAGCATAGGCACGCGGTGGCGGTGCCCTTTCAGTGTATGACCAGTGTTTGTGCTGCAAGCAACGGATCTTTTTGTACGCGGAAGAATCACGTCGCCGCCGCCGCTACCGTCACCGTCGATGCAACAAAACTCCGACAACGCAACGATCATCTCTGCAAATGCACCCTAACTGACTCCTACTCCTAGGTATGCCTTCTACATCAGACTTATACTCCTATTTCACCCACTTTCAAACTAATTTAACGCTGTGACAAACTTACGTTTCTTTTCTAACTCTTGTCATAACTTTTCCCGCCGCCCGCCAACGCTGCTGCCAGCGCTGCCAAACTCATTTTATATGTATCGGCCCGCGACCAGTATGTTCTACTCGAACAGATAAAGAGTGCTATTCTGAAACAATTATACACTTTCTTGGGAACTGTTTCCGTGATAACAGATAATTTGTTAGGCTTAAGCACGTCTATTCAGATGGCATTTATCCATTACCATACTGATATCAAAACTTTTAGAGACAAATTCAAGTAAAATACAGTTTGAATTCTTTTATAACTTTTAAACAAATTGTAAAAGTTTTTTAATTTTATTTCGTATATCAACTTTTTTAATATTGAATTGCAATTCTTTTATAAAGTAGAAACAGCATATCAGCTTATTAAATATATTGCATTATTTTTAACCAATGCTGTCAACATCATATAGTGAAAAAGTTATTTCAGTGGGTTTTACACAAATCTTAACTACTTACAAAATCAAAATTACTGTATAGTATATTGCGTAAAAAACGTATGTTTGCTGTTGCGTTGAAATTGTGCTTGATTCAGATTTAATTTGAGTTTTTAAAATAGTTAATTTTTTTAATATTAGGCTCTACAAAATTGAGTGAACATATTAAAAAATGTATAACAGTGTTTATATTTATCTCAATCTATGTTGGGTGTTCTGTCAAAATTTCCTCATAAAACTTAGTTAAAATTTTCAGTTAAAATTTTAGCGAATATAGATAGACAGTGCTCTAAAAATGCTGAAGATAACATTTTGGTATGTATAGAGCCGAGCGGTCACAAATAACTTTTATTACTAGGTTATATTTTTGTGTAAGACGTTTGGAACCAGTTCTAATTGAACGCTGGTGGGAAACATGATGAACACTTTTAAAAATATATAACGATGAAGAATGTTTTAATTATACATTTTAATAACATTGAGAAATTTGGCAAAAATTTGCGGGCTATAATCGTCCAAACTAATAATAAATCAACATTTTTATAGTCGCGCTTTTATTAAAAGCCATTAGTTTAGGGGTGGCGCGCGGTGGCGGTGCAAAACAGAGATGGATCTGCGGTAGATTGGGCTAGGTGTCAGCCAGCATGCCTCGTTTAGCATAGCCCTTCTTTTAAGAATATAATACACAAAGCATAAAACTCTATCATTTTTTTCTTCATCTAATAAACAGTTAGTCGGTTGTGAAATGTTTCGTTCGTGTCCTGCCACTGGCTGTCAAATTTAATTAAATTTATCTTCGGTTAACATTTTAATAGTGATTAGGAAATATAGAAAGAAGCGGAATAAATGAACGATGCTTTTTCTCCACTCATCAAAAAAAGAATGAATAAACTCGAAACTTTATTTAAATTACAATTAATCTTAACGATCTTTGCTTTAGAGAGTCGGTTTAAAATAAAATATTAAAATTGAAACATTTTTCAATAATTTTTAATTTGCTAGTTTATTTACATAATAATTATTGGTGATTCTTTCAACTTCATTTAAATTTTTAGCTGAATTTGTTTTAAATAGAGAATTAAATATTTTTAGAAATTTGCAATAATATTTTGTATTCAAAGGTGAAATTGAGTTTTAACGTCATAACAAAAACGTTTTGTTTTGCTATGTATGCTGCAGGTGTCAAATAAAGTCACGTAACATTTTTTCAATTATTATTTTAAATGTTGATTATATATTTGTAACTGAAAATTGTTTAACAATTATTGTGTGAAAATTTATACATATTAGTAATTAGTAATATCTCAATCTCAACTTCTATCAAGGCTTTGCAAGCAAACAAAAAAAAATTTCTTACATTAATATACTGTGTTTTCATAAATTATTTAGATCAATTCTTTCTACGAAATTTTAAACGCATGTTTATTTTTGATTAGCTCATACGTAGAAACGTACGATACTGTTAAATAAGCTTAAACTAAATTACACAGCAAGAGTTGACCTAACTAACTTATGATCGCGAAACATGTTGAATCAAAGTATATAAGATCAGACAAAACATTTATAAGCTGATTAATTGTTTTAAATAAATAATAGATTCCTATCCCGACAATATATTTAGCAAAATTTATCAAACCATAACATGATTTGATAAAATTTTTATAATACCAAAGGCAAGTTGCATAAAAATTTGAGAATAATTAAATGTAGTTAACAATCATTAAGTTATAAAACGGGTATTAAAAAGTAAATATTTGATGATAATTAGTTAATTGTTGATAATCTACAATCAGTTGATTGGAGATTTGATTTGCGTTTATGCAACCGGTTCTAATTATGTAACCAACATAAATAGTTTAAATATTAATTGATTACTTTGGAATTTTTGACACTATTAACTAATAGCACAGTTTCACTATTTTCCAAAAAGTTTTTTTATTAAATCTTCTCAACCACTAAATTTTAGTTTTATTTATCTCTTGATGATGACCGCATAGGGGTCGAAAAAATTTTCAAGATTTTCTAATAAACTTTTTGGCAAGTAGTAAAACTGTGTTAATATGATATAAACTTATAAAATTAAAACAAACAAAACTTTTGCTTTTTTTACAAGATGACTCAAAATTACCACAAGTGCAAATGTGTGGCTGCTAAATACTGATACTTGATCTAAGAAAAACAAGAATTTTTAAAAAGTTTTTTTGTATTTTAGAAAAAGGTAAGGGTTGAGGTCAAGCATGTGATTTAGAGTCAGACACTGTTATAAAAATAGCTTGTTTGTGTTACATTAGAAGAAGACAATACATTTTTACTTGAATTATTAATATTTGACAAACGTCAATCAATATCTTTGAGAAGAAGTGTGGTGTCATTTTTGATTTAATATTTAATTATTCAATGATATTACTAAAATATATTGATTTAATACTAAAAAAACGTAGAGAAAGAATTGAGTTGAAATGGTTAGAATTAGCACAAAGCTAAACAAGAAAGAAATATCTAAAATAGATCTAATACCTAAACCACCAAAACCAAAAACTGCTAAAAAATCTAATAATTAAAATTTTTTTTAGAGTTGAAAATATGATATTATTATCATTGTAAGCCCAAATTTAAAAATTTTTAAGATGATCAACATCTAAAAAGATAAATGTCGGCATCTAAAGACATTGCTGTCAAAACATTGTAAAATAAAGACTAATTTTGCAAATATTTGTAGAAAGCAAGGAACATGTTTTCACTTTTTTTGAAAAAGATATCGGAAAGATTGTTTTTCTTTAAGAAAGATGAAGATTGTCCTATTTGTTAATTATTACAAAAACGTTATTAGTTATTCAAAAATTTAAATTGACTTGTCAATTTGAAAAACTGTATGCCCTACATTTACTTGAGTTAAAGATGAATCTATTGTTTTTTCTAAATTAGAAATAATTCTGTGTAATATAAGTCATCTTACGTCTTACTTAGTAATTAATTCTAACGTTGAATCTTTGATGAAACTTAAAACTAGAATTTGCTAGATCTAGTGATTAATCTTGTTGACAACCCACTAAAGATTCAAGAACATTATTATTAAAGAATAACAAACTAGCCTGAAAAGCATTAGACTGTCTCAGGTAGGAAAACAATGCCTTTGAAAAGGAGAAAAAAGTGTTTGAACCAATATAATTAAAAGCATTTTTAATACCAATTTTGAGAATTATCTCAGTATCAAATAATTTTTTTAATTATTTTTTATTTAAATTAACTGTCACAATCACTGCTAATACCGAAACCTAATTAAACAAGATAGAAAAGAAAAGAAACAGTATGTTTAAGATGATGACTTAGACAATTGACGTCAACTATAAAAGAAGACAAAAAATTATAAACAAGTACTAATTGGGAAAAAAAATTGTGTAAGATAAGAGAAAAGGCAATGGGAATATACCAACAATATGCTCTACTTGTCTATAATAAAGACGTAAAAGACAGAGACAAAAAATGAGCTTAAAGTGTTAACAACAGTGATAAGGATGATACCATAGAAAAACACAAAAATTTGTAACTAAACGTTTAACAGTGTATCAATTTTCTAAATTTGTTTAAAAATTAAAAGTAATACTTTATTTAAATATTCATCAATAAATTTGAAAAACAATCTCTAGTTTCAAATCATTTATTTAGTAAAATAAAATCCTCTTTAGTTAATTTTTTTTGAAAAAGTAAAACAAATTTGCTGTTTTTAAAAAGGTTAAAAGCTTTTAAATTATTTATGCCAATATCAGCTTTAAAAATTTAAAAAAAGTTGGTTAAAGAAGAAAAATATTAGTATAAGGCCTCATGAGGGTTGAGATTTGCACAAAGCAGATTTTGTGCAATTCGGCCGGAAGCGTCGCTTGATTACAGTATGTTTTCTTTATGCTTCAAACGCTTACCAATTTAATTATTAATTGAAATCATTTTAATGCTAACACGGGTTGAAGTTGTTAACAATTTTGTACTTTTAATTAACTGGTACAATAGAGTAGAAAGTTTGATATAGTTTCTGACGGTTTACCTAGAAGAGTACCGCGAGTATCAAAGAGAATTCTGCTAGGATTTTATTTATTTCTAACTAGCTAGCCCGGCGAACTTTGTTCCGCCTTAGTTTTGTTATTTTATTTTTTATTTTAATTTTTTTTGTCATTTGTTTTGTTATTATATGTCAGATGCGTTTACGTTTTATATTGTATGTCACGTCACACGGAATGGGATAAAAAATATTCTTTGTTAGGCTACTGGTTCTAAACAACCACTCCACCAATTTTCGGCCAAATCGGTCATAAATAAATATAGATTTTTAAAATAAACGACCCCAAAAACTATAAAAATGATACCCAAATTAATTATTCACATTTATTACCTTTATCACATTCATTTTACAACCCTCTTTAACTTAAATATCATTTTCAAAATCAACGACCTGAAATTCCTCGAAAATACCCATATCGTTTTCTTACATTTTTATCCCTAGAACACTCTCTTTTCATCCTCCTAAGAGTAATTTTTTAGAAAGCAGGAAACATACCTATTTATTTTTTTTTGAGAACTTAGGCAATTTATGGGAAAAATTATGAAAACGACATCAATCTTTAGACATTTTGCCCTCTTTCCGCCCTATCAAGGAATGATAATATTTTACTTCTAAACTTTCGGACTTAAACATAGATATTATTTTTAAAATAAACAATCTAAAATTTTTGAAAATCATACTAATATTGGTACTTGTCATTTTTTGTTCCTATCCCACCTCTTTTTATCTCTTTGTTAATAAAAAGTATTCTATTCTTTTCATTCAAATCCAGTCATCATAATTTTCCATACAAACTTTCACCCAAAGTTGTTATATGGGAAGTTGTCTCATGGAAGACGATTAAAGCCGGCCAGTAACGATCCAACGGCGCAGTAAGACAAAATCGTACAATCAAATTGTACAATTCAGTCGCACCAAACCAACTTAATCGGTCATGCACACACACGATTCAATTCCATCAAATTCAGTCCAATTTCGTCGCTTCCAATGAAATTGTACTGCGCCTTTGAGTCGTCAGTGGCCAACTAAAGAGTGGGTAGTGCACTTAACATGTAAACGCACGGTCCAACTTTGGTTGGTGGTGGGGGAGTGGATCGATTTATTTGGAACGGTAATTTGCCGAGCCTCACCGAACGTTTCCGACATCGCAATTCTAATTTTGACTTTAACCCTTCTTTTAGAGGGTGGTTTCTGTAATAAAAAGTATCCTATAGCATTCTCCTGGCTCTAAACTACTACCTCACCAATTTTCAACCATATCGGTAAAGCCGTTCTTGAGTTATAAGTGGAGTAACTAACAGACTTTCTTTTATATATATAGATTGTATATTAAGACAAATTAGTTCAAAACAGAGATGTTAACATCTGTCGTTGTTGACTTTTGCTATTAAAATGTAGAAGCACCGCTTTCTGAGTTTGATGTAGTAAGTAGCTTTTGATAGATAGATGCCACTACGTATTACAGTCTACGTAATTGGATAATCAAAAGTTCATCCTAGTTCGAGCAAATTCATTCAAAACAAACGCGTTATTGTAATAATTTTGTTGTTCGACTGGCAATCTTTTTTATTCTCTGATTGATTTTTGCCAAATCTGCTTTTGTTGTTGGTAACTTTTGACATTAAAACGTCGCAATTTGGCTTTCCGATCTTGATATAGTAGAGAGCTGCTTTCGATAGGTGTCACTATGTATCACATTTTTTTATTAGTTTAATTAGAAATTACTTGATAGAGATCAGGTATATGAAGATCCTTGTGTACAAAAAACTGAAAAATTGTGATGTTGAGGAATGAGAATCTGTCAGTCGGTGGTAAAGCGCAATTCATCGATAGTTAAATAAAATAACTGTCAGAGCGCATGCAAATAGGGATGCGCGCATGTGTTTATTTAGAGTAGAGAAGACATGCACGGGAAATTAATGTTTAGGGTGAGTGTTAAGGGTGAGCCTCGTCTGGCAACCACGGCCGTCGGTCCGACAGCAGCGAACCGCGCATACAAGAAATCAATTTAACGACTGAAGAGTAGCGTAAGCCATATAAAGGAATACGTTATTGGCGATAAGATGGACGAGCGTGTTGATTGCGCGCCCCGCATTCCGCTTTGCGCACGGAGAACAGATACTGTAGGATGTAGAATGTAGGGTGCAGAGAAACGTTTTAATAACACGTTTAAAAATAAAAGAGCGCCTCGCTATCAGCCGGGAATTAAAGGATATTTGTCATTCATGATGTTTCATCGAAGCACCGCTACCGCTACTGGTATACCACGACCAAAAGCTACTCTCTCAATGCTAGCCGTTTTGCGCTTAGAATTTCTCATCAAACTTTCAATGATTGTGTATTGCGAAGCTAAGTGTGAAACACTTACGTTCGACTTGTAACGTAACACTCCAGATAAAGCTTTTATAAACGAGCGATGCTATGCGCTGCCGTATTTCCGACACGGGAAAATTCACCGCTCAACAACGATCTTCAAACCTATTCAAAACGGCAAACTGTCACCAGACCAGATCATGTTAAACTCGATCTTTCCACATCAATAGGTTCACAAATACTCAAAACGAACTTACTCTATTATATCTATACGTGCTCTTGATTATTTCAAGATCACACTTATTTTAAGGTTTTGCCGTGAAAAATTTACAAAAAGTTCTGATAAAGTTCTAAAACAAAAAATAAATCCTTCGCATACAACATCCTATTTCATAAAAATAGATAATTGATGATAAAAAACGTCTCTGACTGATTACCAATTGATAAAAGCCAATGATTATTTATTTTGTCAAACAAACAAACATAAAACAAATAAAAAAAATCAATTCACCAGTTTGGTGTTAAAAAAATTATTAGAAGCCAAGTAAAAAATAATTATACACTGTATCAATCAAACTAGATCTTTTGAAAAACTCTAATTTAACTGCTCATTATTAAAAAAACTACGACTTAATACGATTTTAGACCATGTTTCTTCACTACTTTTTTTGTTTATAATATTTAAATTGGTTCATTTTTAATGATTGAGAGATCTATAGTTACCATGCCTTTTTTGTTTTAATAAATTTTAGGAAAAGTCTGCGCTTGTTACACGTTATTTGTCAGTTGTCTGACTGGTTAAAACATTTATTTTGTCACTCTTTTATTGATTTCAAACCCTAATTATGTCAATCAGTAAACTCAATAGAGTTAGAACTAGAAATAAGCGAAACGGTTTTTCTTGCAGATTTGGTTTTCTGAATCTTAAGCTGGTTCAATTAAGCCGTACAGTTTCTACGACAATGATCGCTATATTCTGATCAGTAATCACTGACACTGACTGAGTCGTTGCACGAGCTAGATCTTACAATATTCCAAATTTTAAAAATCTGATTTCAAAGAGCAAAATCGATTACATTCTTACGAATAAATGTAAGAAGTGGAGATTAGGAAAATAAATTGTAAGTGACTCAAGAATTTAGAAAACTGAATCTTCAAATATTAAGAGTTAGTTTATTTAACTCACTAGAAAGAGCCGGATCAGTAAACCGATTGAGTTCTAAACTAAACTAAAGTTACTGTCTATAGGTTTAGAGAGTAGCTGACTGTGTCACAGAGAATGATACAGTCTCTGTAGCTAGAGAATCTGACTGTGTACTTTAACTAGAGTTACACAGTTGACTTACTGCATGTAAGTAGCTAAACTATCAGAAGACGACACAATGAAAGTGATCTGATTTTCAGAAGAAATATACTTGGTCTAGAACTTACCAGACAGCATCAAGTCAGCAGATTTGTAAAAAAATTGAAAAACATGTGATTTCGACTCAAAAAGATTCGTTCTTGCATATGGTCAGATAATCAACGAAGAAGTTTAAGAAAGGCTGGGGAACAGGATTCTGATTGTAACATTGCAAAGCTTATGCTGATTGAAAAAGGCATTATAAATGCTTTTATAGGTTTATTTGAGATGTTTTTTAGAATTATGTGTTTTTTTTTGCATCACCTATTGGCATTGATGAACAATACTGCATCACAGATATTGCCAGAGTTTTTCTTAAATGATTAGATTTTAGAACAAAAAAGAGTAATCTCATTTAATGGTGTGACAGATGATCAATCTACAATTCAAGTATATTATTAGAGCTTATTTGTTTTTTCTTGGCGGCTGTGACGTCACTAATCTGCGCAAACATTGACAGCTGATGGAATAAGTGAGCGGTGAAAACATTCGACCATCTTTTGAACCGCTCAAAATTAAATTAATGTAATTTATGTAATCTAAATTAAATTACTGTGCTAATATGCTGTAAGTATTGAGGTTGTTCTATTTATATTAAAGCAAGCAAGCAAAGTAAAAAAATTAAGATTTAGTTGACGTTTTTAGTTTAGTTCGTAATAGCAAAGAACTACCAATTACAGCTTCTGCGCATGAACACGTGACCCGCCAACAGAATACAAATAAGCTCTACCAACCAGCCTGCTGAATTTAGATTAGCCTGTGTTCTAAGATGTTTAGGGCTTTTTAGCAATTTACCTGAAATTGCTCAGTTTTATACCTATGTTCTAAATACAAAAACCAGTGATTGTCAAAAAAATTAAGTTGTAACTGGCAATACCTTGTTGAAAAACAGATTTTTTTGTTCTAGGTGTAGCAGTGCAACGACTTCTAGGGTTTTTTCTATATAAAAAAGACAGTACTTTCGTTACTGCCGGTTTTTCTCATAAGTAGTTATTTTTTGATAATTTTTGAAATTATCACTTAATGTGACTGACCACTAAGCTATTTTTTGATAAAAATAGATATATTTTCAATCGTCAATTGCATTTGTTTTCACCGATCGTAGAATGCTGAAGTGAAGAGCAAAAACTATAATATTTTGAGTTTTTTGTTGTTTTATTCAGCAAATGATGAAAAGTTATGCAACAAATTGTAAATGTCGTCAATTAATAGAATTGAAATGTGAATAAAATTTCAACCGCAGAATAAATAGAACTTTGTAATTTTGTTAAAAGTTAAGGTATTTTAGAAGTCCAAGCGTCTTTTAAGACTAAACTATGCGTTATTTAAAAGCATATTTTGTAAGCACAAAGCTAAAACAAGCAGCGAAAAGGGACGCAATCTTTTAAATTTTAAAATCGGAGTATATATTTTAATTAGCATCACAAGGTTATCTCAGTGATGACTCGAGAGTCTCTTAATATTTTATTTCTTTGAAAACGAGGAAAGTACATGCATATGCAGGTTGCTTTTAGCGCTTCAGTGGAATGGATCATCTTTGTGTTTCATTCTGGCAAACTCCCAAAAATCTTTCCAGAGCCTATGTAAAGCATCAGTTTGTCATATTTCTGCCAACTCTATTATTTCTATTTAAAATACCAGCAATGTCTTTAAGCTCAAACCAATTAAACCATTGAACCGGGTTCAAAATGTGTAATTACGTCGCTTGTACACAGAGAAGTAATTGTATTCAGACAATGTTTGCTATAGAAACAATAATGTTGCAACTCTGGTGTCGTGTTGAGATAAGTGTAAATTCCAACCTTTAGCATCTCCCTTGAGTTAATTTTTACAGATTTTTTGTCGTTTTCCTCAGAAACAAAGTTTTTAAACAGTACAACTCTATAGACAACTTTCAAATGATAAGTTTAAAACCTAAACTGATCAACTTATGCAAATTTTCTGAATTAAATTACATACATACTACCCAACTTGAATTGCTATCAAATAATAAAGCCATTTTAATCAAAATAAATATTTCTAAACTAAGACAGGTTTTGTGCTTATTACCACTCGATGGTGATAAGACTTAACAATAAAGATTTAAATTAGTTGCGTAACAACAGCTCATCTGAATGAATCAATTTTAGTGAATGATTTTTCTTTTGACTTAATGAAATTATGTTTATTCAAGCAGACACATGAAAAAAGTTCTTATTTTCCTATCATTTAGAGTTGCCGACGACACACATACAGGTGTCACATACATGATCTGACCTGACCTTACCTGACCTGACCTGACCTGACCTGACCTGACCTGAGATTGCTCTCTTCCGTATTTTTGCACTTAATTGTTCAGTCTCATTTACAAGAGCTAACAAATACAAAACATGTTTTGTGTCTTTTAGTAACTCAATCTATAATAGTGACACATACAGGTGTAACTTAAAATAGTGACACCTGTATGTGTCACTATTATAGATTGAGTTACTAAAAGACACAAAACATGTTTTGTATTTGTTAGCTCTTGTAAATGAGACTGAACAATTAAGTGCAAAAATACAGAAGAGAGCAATCTCAGGTTGGGTCGATAATTACCGCTTGATCATTCGCATCTTCTTCTGTATAGGTCTTATGCCTCTTAGTAATTAGAAAAATAAAATGAGATATCAATAATTATTAATTATAAACAACAAATTAAATATTGCTGACATTGCTGATTAGACAACCAAAGAGAGACTCTTCAGCGACTTGCTAAAGACTTCCAATAAGAACGAAACCTGTCTAAGTTTACACTTCTAGTGCAAATGAGTTTGCATTGATCTTATTGTTACAATATCTAGTGATGTAATTATGAAGAATAACTTGTGTACTTAATGAGATTGAAAGCATAATTATTAAATTAATGGATTTTTTAAAATTTTCACAATTTTAGTCAACGGCAATATTATCAGTGTGTAATTCGAACTGCAGCACAAATTTTTAAAATTCCTGTAATAAATTTTGATATTTTATGTTGTCTAATAAAAAGCTTAAAGGCTTAAAGTTTTACGATCTAACTATATTTGTTATGTCTAGCCTTTTGGTGCTAATGACGAAATGATTGACCGGAGAAGCGGCAGCGAATCTGGTAGTGACAGCGATCATTTTCCGGGTGCTAATGAAGAGTTTTTTGACGGCAAATACAAACCCCCATAGCTCATTGGCGACGTCGACCCATCTGATAGTACACATTATTGCTTATGACAGCTTCTGCACGGTCATTTATAAACGTAAGGTCAATTAGATTTGTATGTCGTTGTGTCGCCGCGATGCTGACAATGATAGCGCAATTTCAATAATTTTAGAGCTAAGCTTCAAATCAAATTATTAATAACAAGGATTTATTCAACAGAATTTTAGACGCAAGAAACCTCACGTTTTTAACCTGGCGCAGTCTGTAGTATTTTAAACGGCAATTAAACAAAATTACGTATTTTTACACATTTACTAAATTATATACATGATATGTAATTGTAAAGTGATCATCTTCAATCTATGTTAGATTAAGAGTTAAATGATAAAACAGCTGGTGCCTACGTATTACAAGTTTTTTTACAAGACCTCTTATTCTCACTGCTAAACCACCGGATGTTATCCGTAATAGCTTACTTTCAAACGTTAGCAAGCACACACGCAGATGTCTCCAGCTTTACTTAGATAGCCAGCGAAAATTGTGTGAACCAACTGGCGTTCATTGTTTTATCAATTTTTATACTATTATATTTCAAGAAATTCCACATTACACTAAACTTACGACGATCTTTTTTGCTGCAAAAACAGTTATACATTCTTGGTACGTCAAATAATGCTAGATTCAAGCAGAGATTGTTTCGGTTGACGAAACGATGTTTCAACGGTATTGCAAATTTATATAACAAAAATTCAGACATAAAATAAAAAATAATAATACTATTAATAATAATTTTACAGCATTCTTCATAAAACTTTTTATTTTATAAATTTTAGTAAGAGCTGCAAGAGTATTAGGAAAACCCATTTTAGATAGTCTCGAACAGAGCAAGTCGTGGTTGATAGAATCCAAAGCCTTGCTCAGATCTGTATAGATCACATCGACTTGCTGACTTGTGTTTAAACAATTAGATACCAATTGCGTAAAACAAAGCAAATTTGTTGTGGTTGATCCATGTTGTTTTTCAACAATTAACTGATTAAAATTAAAATAAATCTCATCTGTCAACAAGTATTCAACAACTTTTCCAAAATTATTGATCATTGAAATAAACCGATAATTTTCAATATTTGATCTTGTCACCACTTTTGAATATTGGGGCTAGTTTAGGAATCTTCCAACAGTCGGGAAAAATGCTTTTTGAAATGGCTAAATTACACAATGTAGTAAGAGGAGCTGCAATTATAGACGCAGAATCTTCAACAACATTCACAATTAAATCAGGTCCAGCACTCTTAAGGGTTGTAAATACTTGTTCTTCGGAAAAGTTGAATAACGAAAAAGTGTATACAATCATGGAGACGCAAGCTAAATTTGCGTCGGATAGAGTAGTTAAGAAAGTCCAGTCCGTCTCCCGTAGCGACTGATATAGTTCAGCTTATAAGATCAGCTTTATAAAAGTTAAACTTTTTACCAGACAATAGTAAGATTGAAACAAAAAAACGGCAGTAGATCAAAAAATTTCTATTTAATGGTTATTGTCTTTATAAACGATTTTTTTTGTAATCTTGAGAAGCAGTTGATCTCAGTTTACTGGCTTATTACAAATTATATTTCTTAATGAGCAAATTATAATTATATCAATGTTTTTCCCATTCTGGCCGAATTGTTTGTCAAATTCCAAAAAACAATATTTTATGCTCTTTTTACAGACTGTTCTTGATTTGAAGCATCTGTAAAAGCAATCTTTCCTTTTAGAAGCAAAACGTTTTTAAACAATTTTTCTGATAATATGGGGTTTTGATCTTCTATCTTAATGCACCTTGATAAATGTTCATATTGTGATAGCTGTTTCGATGTTGTTCTTTTGTTGTACGATTGAGTAGAACTGGCAATCTATGAAGAAATACGATAATGTTTTCTATGTATTTGCAGTGATCATTAGGAAATCAGTAGATCTTGGCAATAACGTTGTTGAGGAGCAAACAAAAGCTTCCCTTGAGGATTAACAAAAGAACAAATCTGTCACATGTTTACACACACTTAATTTAGATTGATATTGCCTTGGACGTCTTTGGAGTTACTCAAAATTGGAAGTTTTTGTTGTCAGTTGGCGAAGTATGATTGCAGTGTGGATGGAAAGGAGTTCAATAGATTGAAGAGTTTGAGATCTCAGAGCGTTTAGTAATTTGGTGGTCAATAGTGTCGGGTTGAATGAGACAGTGGTTGGGTATAGTGGATGGTGGATGGCGTTTGGCACGCCCGACATGCAAATATCGGTCGCTATTGCTGCTAATTATTCTTCGGCAGTGCAAGTATTGACAGAGCAGCTGCTTGTTTTTATTGGCGTACCGATGGGATTGTAGCGGGCCGCGCAGTCACACCTTCTTCATGTTCCGCCGTTTACATTCCCTTCACGCCGCTCCGAAATTACAAATGGATGCCATTTAATTACATTGTCTTGGCAAGTAGTTATAAAAGTAACGGGCCGGGAGTTAGTTAGTAAACGAACGAGCGCCTTTTGCAATCTGTAATCAGACTGATTTAGGAACGCGTCTAGAAGTGCCCTTCTTATTCATATTAAGAGACTGCGTGCCTTATTACTCCGTCGACTTTTCTTACTTTTTCCTCAAATACAATTCCGGATACACGTTACCACTTTTCATTTTTCTGTTTGGGAAACTCAATTACTTATGGAAATTTACTCCCCTCGTACTCACATTTTAAACTACTTTCTATCAAGATTTTTTCCGACGCTCAATTTTATCTGCAAATACAGACGATTCTTGACTACTCTATCGACTCCGAACAACCCGCTTGCTATTTAAATTTAATCTCAACCCCAAACCTAAACAGTTTTAAATTACCAATAAAATTTGCTATTATCAAATTATCTGTTTATTACTATGAAATTACACTATTGTACAGAATGAAGTCTATATTGTATTACATAATCATAAAACAAATTATATAAATACAGCGTCTTCTAAAGGACTACAAAATTGCTTGTCATTAATCAGTCACCATAAGCTCTTTCTACTTACGTTTTATTAGATCTACACAAAAGAATATGCCATACATTTCTAACATTTAATAACACCTAAATCTCTAAAGTACATTAACCTAATAAAGCAAAAATATACTTCAGTGTTCAAGCATCAACTGCCAGTCTTACAAAGTCAGAATATTAATTTATTTTTTTCAATAGGTGTTTTTTTTGTATATAGTAAAAACGTTTGCGTAATATCCAGGAGTACATTGTATTGCAATAATCTATCAGAAAGTTTGACACCCAAAACAACAATCATAAATACTTAAAAACGATTATTCTCTATTCAAGGTAGTACTCAGCTACCTGGTTGGTTCTGTTCATAAACTGCGACACTTTATGTTGTAAGTTTTTTTTACTTTCGTTGCCCTGTTCTTTTTATTGTGAGCAATAAGTACTAAATAATAGTAAAGTTTCTAATGCAATGCTCTTCAAATATGTGCGATTGTTATAAAGCAATAAATCTAAAAGCTTTTAAATTATCCTATCCCGCTTGTTCAAATAGCAATTCTGATTTATTAACCTTTTATAATAATACTGGCGCAATATCATTATTTAAATTCATCTAGCGACTACAGTTTATAAATTCTCAAGAATTCTCTTATCGCACTTGTCACCTGTGTTTCTACATAAAATCTAGTATTTATGCTTTTATTAAAACATTGCTTGTTTTATTATTTATATAATAAAGACAATATTTTCTAGACGAACTAGTTTTCAATTTAACAAAGCGAGAGGTTTGTTGTGGTAAATTTAATTGTACGGATTTACATTTCAGCAAACCTAGCTACCAACTTGATGGCTCTGAAGGAAATTGCAACGTCGTTGCACAGGATCTACTTGAAAAGAAATTTCACTGCATTTTGCGCAAATTTCTAGTAGTAATTTAATACGGTTTCTATAAAGTCTTTGCTAATTGTCTACTTCTAAAAATAATTAACCAATGAAAAGCATCTTCAACAAAAAGAAAATTTACGCATAGCGAACTACAATAGACAATAATTAAAAAAGATATTATAGTTCAACCAAATTCAGAAATACTTCTTAGATTTCTTATCTTTTTCTTTTACTTGCTTTTGGTTCGAGGTATTTAATTGTTGATTAAACGACTTTTTGTTTGGTTTTATATGCTACATAGTTTTTCGTATCTAAACTCTGCTTATAACCTTGTTTTTGTTACGCTTATTTATTTTGTCTTGTTTTTATTTTTTTAAATATTATTTATTCCACAACATAGTTTACAAAGAAAATATTATACAAAAAAACCGCTTGTATAAACAAATTTTATTAGAAAAGTTGCATAAAATTTATAAAATTAGATTCAGGTCAGGTATGAGCAGAACAAAAAATTTTATATAAGTGTTAAACTTAAACAGACCTAAAAAAAATGATTTCTAGTGTGTCCTATACGTGTTGGATTGGATTTAAATCGGGACTTTGAGTGGGAGTTTAGGTAATCTCGCACTATTCTGCCGATGAGACCGCGCTTTATCTTGCAGTAGAACTAATTTTGAATTTATATTTAGACCAAACGGTATCACGTGTAGTTCTAAAATTAGTCTATGTATCTTTGAGCAGTTAAAGATTTCTTAAGAAACATCAACAACATAGTACAAATAATAAAATTTTTGTTTTATAACAGTGTTACAAAGTTTAAGTTTACTAAATCTGATTGCTTATAACGCTTTTGAATAATTGTCAAATTTTTTGGAAGTATAAAATACAGAACAACAATGTTCCTAATGAGATTCTGCCATCCATTTTATCTCGAAATACGAAGGTTTTAGTGACTGAATTTGTTTTTATCAACTGACCTGTTACTGCGAGTAGATTTTCAAATAACATTACATTTGCCTTCAATGTAGATTTTTGAAGCAAAAGAAATAAAGAGCTTTAAAAATCTGTACATTACGTTGTTTAACTTGGCGTTTGTTGTGATGTAGAGATGAGGTAATAATGTAAAAGTTTATGAGTTCGATGAGTGTAGTTTGTGTAATGGCAATGTTTTTCGTTTTGTATGTAACATGAGAGAATCTTTAATAGTATGGAAATATATGTGTGCATTGCCGAGCGAGTGAACGTACGCATTTAAAAAACATAACGTAAAAGAAGTCGCCTCGCTCCAGTCTAGTCCCAGGTGCTTCGTTTTTCGGAAAAGAGAATGAATATAAACGCTCAATACAATCAATAAATACGATATCACCTTATCGTTGTCTTTGGCCCATCAGTATTCTGAAACAGGGTTCGTATTGCAAAAGTATGGCGACCGGCGGCCCGACGGCCCGTTCACTTGTCGAACAAAAGAGCTAAAGAGCTGAATTCCCGCGGGACTGACTTGATGAGTACCTGACACAGCTTTTAACTACTTGAGGCCCTATTGCACGCGGTTACTTCTGGATAACAATACACTCCTGACTTATAAATGTCATTGAAAGGGTTGTATGAATTGATGTCTGAGAATAGAGAAATTAATTTTAGTCGCCTGTTCGGAAATTTGCCAAATACCATTTTGGGATTGCCACTCAACCCGTTACATTTAACCGTTTTCTCATTTCATAGGCCATATGGCCATTAACTAGATAAAACATGCTTTCCAAATATTGTTAGACAGAAAATAGCCTAATCAGACTTTAAGAGCACTGCTGCTCCCTAATTGCTTTAAGCTCTGACTATGATTTAAATTTCAATCTTTTCCCAACGTTTTTTTAAAAACTTTATCGGCTTAGAACCTATAAAAGTAATTTATTTATTTCAAACTATCACTTCTAATTATTGACCGTCAAAAAGACAAATTGTAAGCTTTATTTTTATTTTAATTAATGCTGCGAAGTAATCAACCGCACTTTATGAACAAAAAAGATATGCAAGCAAAATATAATCGAACATCAATTCCGACTTTGGCAGTCTTCTGCTAGGCATAAAATGATTGGCCGTTGCTTAACAATCACTTTTCTATCCGTCACATGTCAAACACACAGCCCGACTAAACTTTTTAAAACAATCCTGAATCCATCACCCTATCTTACACTTTTCATTTCTTCAACCAACGTCTTTCACTGCTACCCAAAACAAACACAAACTTTCTATGGCCTATAGAAACTTTGAAAGATGAAACCAAAGTGCCAATTTTACTAGCTTAGACCAACATTGGTAATTCTTGAAAATGCGATTTTAGATTTAATTCAATAAAATTTCAAATGTACACGTTTCAAATATTAAAGTACAGATGTTAATTACGAGAGACTAATAAACAAAATGTATTGGATTCTGCATCAAACAATTTCTTTGTAGATGTGTAAACTCAAAAGCTTTGAAAACATGCTCTCGCACTGTGTGGGTCGTGGTGGCAAAAATCATTATCAGAAATAACTTTTTCTGAACACAATGGCAGTTGATACTGTTAATTAAACTTTATTTACAATAAAACTGTCTGACTTTTGTCACCTCTTATTGCCAGTCACTACGAGAAGGTTAATTTGAATTATTTTTATTTGTTAAAGCTTAGAAAATAGATGAAAACAAACAAATCTTTTCTATTGCACAATTCAAACTATTTAAATAAAATAAGAATTTATTGAAAAGTAATCGTGCTTGATGACAAATGGTTGAAAAAGTTGACACACTGACATTAGTCAAACGACACTATTTTAGATTGGTTTGTTTTTATTTGACAGTCAATTCTTTTGAGATAGGTTATATACCGTGCGTTTATTTCTGCTTAAACATTACACTATTTCTAAAAAATTTTGCAATTTATCGCATAGAGTGTAATATACCTGTGACAAATGTTATATAGGGCAACGCGTAGCTCAGTTCAAACCAGATACAAAGATCACTTAGCTCGCTTAAAATACGGCAGATTAGACAAATCGAGTATAATAGAGCACGCTTTTAATAGCCCTCAACATATTAGTATTAGCAGGCCATAACTGTTTTTAGGAGCTATATCAAGCTATATCAATTAGGCTTTAGATATTTTGTATTTCCTAAACGTATATTTTATATAGAGAAAATAAAACAATGTCAGCGACGTACGCTGTTTTAAAGCCGTTCGTGGCAGGACAAACCTGAGATGAAATGTAATTGCATAACCAAAATATATTTTAGAGTTGAACGCTACTGATAAATTAAAATATTTTTAAAACTGCACAAAAAAATTAATATTATTAAAATTTGGAAAACCAATTAGCGTAAATGTTTAATTATCGAAAATATGTGTAGTTTTTTTTTATTTTGAATTTTGTGCTTTTACGAGTGACAATTTCATCAATCCGCTTACATTAATATGGCAGGAAAATTTATAATATTATCTGCTATTGGAAATACGTTGCGTATTCATGCGGAACTAGTCCAAATAATTTTTAGTTACATCAATTTGTAATTAATACTTTAATGTTAAATTCACACAGCGTTTTTGTCAGAGTAATGTATGCGGTAAAATAGGTTATCCAACAGTACCAAAAATTTTTTCATATAACGCAAAAATTAAAAATTAAGTGGTATACACAACAAATAATCAGAGGTTTTTAAGAAATTTTATTTTATCTATATTTATGTGAAAAACTAAGATCAAAGCAAATTTATTCAAACGAGATCTGTAAGCTTAGACATGTTTCGTTTTGATTGAAACTCCTCAGCAAGTTGCAACAGATTCAGATTTGAATAAGTTTGCAGTGACAAATTTAGGCTTATATTCACCCAAGCGCCTATTACTTCTGAGTAGAAATAGCGACATCTATTACAGTTAAAAACTAACTTTTCATCAATGTTGAGAAACTAGGTTTCTAGATGCTAGTGCATAAGCCACTTCCAATATCGATTTTGATAACAATAATAACAAAACATGTTCAAGTTTAGAGATCTAGTTTGAATAAATTTGATTTTTTTCTGTTAGTAGAAACCAAAGTAGATAGATAATATTGCATATAATAGGTGTTTATTGCATATAATAACCTGGTTGTCTAATCAGCAATATAATAATAAAAGTTTAGCATCCATGGAAGATTGCTGTAGATAAAAGAGTGATCTTGAGGAGTTGTGGGAGCTGCTGGGAAGCGTGGGGAATACAATGATGAAAGAAAAGGTCAGAAAGGTTATTGTAGGAAGAGATCGAAATGCTAAATTACCTTGCTGCACATCTACAACTGTAAATGATAGAAGAGGGTGGATGGTAGAAGAATAGGCTAGTGAAAGAGATCTAACTGTTATAAACGTGCAGAATCAGGCTACGTTTAAGAGGCAGGCAAGAGCCCCACATCAATGTCTCTATAGGAACAAGTTGTATCATAGGTCACATGTGAGTGGATGGAGAGTAATGAATGAGAAAAATCTGAGTGATCACGCGTGTATCTTGTATGAAGTTGAGAGCAAAAACGGAGAAGAAAAGAGAGAAAAAAAGAACAACAAAAAAGTGGGAGGTAGATGAAAATAAATTAGGAAAAGCAAAAACCATAATAAAAGAGAGAATGAGAAACAATAACGATAGAAGAATGAGTCGAGCGGTTGCAGGAAGTATATCGAGAGGCGTTTCAGAAAAAGAAAGAATAGGAGCTGTATATTGGAAGCACAAAAAAGTGAATGATAAACAAAAAAAAATGTCTGAGATGCATAAGGCTAATGGTAAGAGAGAATAAAAAAAAACTGGAGATAAAAGTAAAGTGCAGGAGAATATACAATGAAGGAGAAGGGAAGATGAGAGAAGCGATAAAAAGAACCAAAAAAAGTGCTTGAGATAAACTGTGTAAGGATATGGACAAGAATGTGTGGAGCAGAGGCTACCAGATTCTGATGCAAAAGATTGGAAAAGACGAAAAGCATGACTTGAAGTGGAATTGTGTCCTCACTGTGAGCAAATGGAATAAAAAGAATACTGTAGCAAGAGAGATATTTTGACGAATAGAAAAGAAAAAAATTTTGTGTCACTATAGTTTGGTATCTGCCATCATGTTCTTAATTAATATAAATAAAACTTTACAGACAAAAGATACGTTTTAAACGACAATAATAAATTTTGGCAAATTGGACTTCTCACGATATAAAAACAATTAGGTAGAAGGCAACATCCAGCCGTTGTGTTGCGTGTTGATTGGGCAACGGCACGCATCACCAGAGCCACTGAATATAAAAGTATCGTCACTTTTTCAGCGTGATTTCATTAAGCAATCGCGTGATTAATAAAAGATGTCTTGTCAGATTTGCCGCCTAATAATCGTCGATTTGCTTTAAAGATCACAGATAAACGCAGTATTTATCGTAATTACTCGAGAGTGATAAACTAGGATAATTTCCAACAAAAGAATTTTTTTTTATTTGCAGTTTTCTTAATACATTTTTGTTTTATGGAACAATCTGTATTGTTTGTTTTTATTAAGAAAACAATATAAAACTTTCAAATAACGTTGTGGAGTTTTGAAGATTTGAATAGATTATTTCTCTTTAGAAAATTGATTTCAATAGAAGTAAGTTAATGTTCCATCCAACAATATTAATTAAGATACTTTATTGAAAATATTGGGGTTAACTGGCTAGAATTTTTGTATTACAGAGATGCAGGTGGAATTTATTGGTTACAGACCCATTAATTTACATATTCAGAGCCTTGTTTCAATGATGATGTAACGGCTTACATAAGGGAGAATATCGGGAATTGTAGAGGCAATTCCAATGTACAATTTTGATACAGTTCAAAGAATATAAAAGATCAAATGCAACAAACTCCGTAAATGACTTGTGACAACTACCGTCTTGTAACATAAAAATCAATAAAACAATGAATAAAAAAAATATTTGCACAATTTCAACGAAAATTTTGCAGCAAATATAAAGTCTACACTAAGAAGCGCATTCAAAGTTACTTATTCTTCTTCCAAAAGCAAGTTTTGATTTAATTATTTCAGTATTAAAAAAATCTCTTATATTGTTTTGATCTGTTGTGTGTTTTTATTTTGTCTAGTTTAATGTTGAGTAAATTAGAAAGTTGCAACATCTTTTCAGAGATTAGAAAGTTCAAATGCTTAAGATTTTAAGCGTTGTACTGTACTAGATTTACATGATTAATAAAAAGATCAAAGCATTTTAATCTATGTAATTAATCCTTTGTCTAAAGCTTTTTAAATAACTTTTGATCTAAAGCAGAGAGTAAAGAAAGCTTTAAGAAGTGGGTGTTTGTGATGGTTTAGAAGTTACTAATAATAAAGAAGAATATTATATGAAATAAAAAAATGGAAGCGGTAATAAAAATAAAAAATATCTATTCAAATAGTGTGAAAATATTGCAAATGGAAAATGGTTTAGGTCTAGTGAGAGTTGATATGAAATATCCGGGATGATATTTGAGCTTAAACTGTGATGAATGTATAAGGTCGTTGTGTATAATTTGATGGCTATAATCGTGAAAAGAAAATAATTTGTTGAAAATGAAACAAATGGGGTATCTCGCTGGTCTGTCCGGATATTCGTTGTAAAATATCCCGCCCTGGCAGATTCTCTCCTAAGGAACTTAGATGTGCTGCAATTTAAGCTCTATTTCTCTTCCCTACGCGTGACGTTAATCGACTTCTCAGCTTTTGAAGCGGTTGCAGACCGAGGGAATGAGAAGGTGGCTGTTACCTTGAAATAAGCAAAAGCGTCAAAACTAAAGACGAGAAATTTTAAACACCAGTAATAGCTGACTCTTCCGCTTAAAAAATTGTTTTTTTTTGTTTCAAACTGTTACAATTGACAATAAGAGCTCATGCTACGATTAAAAACAACCTTTGTTAAACCACATGGGAGAATAGTAACAAAATTTTTCCAATTTTAATTAACATGCTAAATAATAGGAATGTGAACTACATTTTCGCAGATCCATAGTTCTAATATTTCTAGTTTTTATTTAATTAATTTGATAATAAATTTTTTTATTAAATAAAAATCAATAACCTACGGATTTAGACAGCGTCAAATTTATATTCTTGAGCTTTTTCAAATTTTTATGACAATATGATTGTCTTTCATACTTCTAAATTTTATACAATTGACGTTAACATAAAAGCTTGCAGAAAATTATTACATAAAAGTATGAATTTTTTGTGAAACATAAGGATTTAGATTAATTATATAGCATTGCAACTTTTTTTTAGTATCTAGTGTGCGCTCTAGATTTAAACACCCATGACCAAACAAACAATTTTTTTCTATCTCTTTCTCTCAGTTCTTCATTTGTGTTCTCTTTCCCTGTTTTAAATTTTCTTTTGTGTCTTTTCGTATATCTCTTTTACCCACATTATCTATATTCCATTGTCTCGCAGTATTTCCTCTCTTTTCGTTCTATCTTTCTTCCTCTCTCTCTTTTATCTCACTGCCTTCTCCACCTGAACCTTGCCATTAACTTTCTTTCGTATTTTTTTCTTCAGATACACCGAGATTTCCTCTGTCATATGGTTTTTATAATTCTTGTGATTTCTAGATTATTTGATTATTTTTCGTCTTCTTTGCTTATTCACATCTTTGTCTCTTTCATACGTTTCTGCGTTCATTTAATCTTTCCAATTTTTTGCTCTCATACTCATTTTTTCTATAATATTTCTCTCTCTCATTCATGTTTGTATTTATTTTTTTTTCTTTCAGAACATTTATTCAATATTCTACATTCTTTCCTTCTATTCATTCTATCCTCAAACTTAGTCGTCTTTTACCCCGGTTTCTCTCTCAGCTTGTTTCTCTTACATTCTTCTCTTACTATATACTCGGCGGCTTTTCTATCTACTTCCAGATTTCTGCCCCATACATCGATACGTTTTCACTGAATAAAGCTCTGGCTGCATTTTTATTATTTTTTCATATAATTTAATAAACTTTTTAATTATTTCATTATTTGTATTTGATTATTTCTATTTTTTTGTTGTATTTGTTGCTTGACATTTACCTCAAATAGCTTTTAAGGTACAACTGAATTGGTTTGAGGTAAAGTAGCTTAATAAAAATATGTATTTTAATCACTTGAAGCCCGTGTTCTGCCAGTGATTTTAAAAAGCTTTTTTGAGAGTAATGAGTGCAGTGAAGCACTTGTATTGACAGGAGTTTTCGTGTTGATCAGGCTGGATCGCAGGCTATAACGTTTCGAGACCACCAAACTACTTCTGATTGATGGATGTGCTAAAGAGCCAAACGCAACTCCAGTTCGGTAAAACCGACAGACATCCTATGGTACAGAAACAGAAAGAAAGCGTTTCCGACTCCGAGTTTAGGTTCCGTTCTACAAATGTGCTTCCCATTACCTCTTATATTCCTTTCAATTCGTAGATTGTTTTGGTAGTCTAAGCGCGTAGCTTTGATTTGCGCATCCATAGCACGGCCGGTTGCGACTACTTCCGGTTCGTGTTATACACTTTGAGATTATTTCACTTCAACTACCAATTTTCTCTTAGATTATAAAAAGCTCCAAAAAATTCTAGCAATTTTCTCCAACTCGCGGGAAGGAGGAGTCGAACAAATTATTTACTTATTCAAAACAGTTACGTAGCTTGTTATCTGAAACCATCCACAATTTATTGTTTATTTAAAAATGTCTTGCCATCTTTTTATCTACTACAAACTTGTTCTTTTTCCAACAATTATCATAATCAGCAAATATAAGTCGTAATATTTATATTTCAATGGTTATTTTTGGGATATAAACTATTTATAGGTCTAGGGCTCATTACTTGTTTATTTGTTATATACTCTAAGAAAACATGCCGCACTAGAATGTTCCAATTTTAAAAAACATGTTTCTACACATCCGTCTTCCTGTTATGGGTCATAGCCATTTTGGGAGATAATTTGATATATTAATGCGTCGGTCTACCCTTATGTTTGATGTACTTGTTCATCCTACGTAACATGTTTTGAATTATACGATCGAGATCTGCTCTCTATTTCATCTCAAGTTTGTTGTAAGATTGGATTTTCAAATCTTCTCAGGTAAGCTGCTCAGTTTTGTACCTGTCATATTCCTACACTTGTTCAATAGGTGACAAGTCTGGAAGGTGCTTAATAATACTTATTTAATTATTTTGCATTGCATGAAAATTTGCTACGGCGGTTTATCGTTGAATTACAGATAGCCCTTAATTCAGTTTTTTTTATTTTATCGAAATAATAAAAACAAATTAGATGCAATTCTTCTCTTGTTGCACATATTGTTTGTTTTTCTGTTTTCAGTTTTGTTAGAAAAAATAAACACCGCTGCGTTGTTTTTAGTCTGTAGAGACACAAAGTTTAACTCTTTGTTCCAACATTAGAAGTTGTTGTTGACTGAAATTGGCTGGAAGGTAGTTATATTGCTTTTTATTTCAATACAATATAGTGTTTATTCTGTTAATGAGAAAGTAACTTAAAAAGTTAAATTATGCTGATCATTTACAATTTTTGTGACAGGTTTTCATTGAGATTTAGTGTTGGGTTTGCTTGAATAAATTGAATGGAAATGGAATGGGTAAGAAGGGTTTAATTGTACAGTTAAACACAATTCATTAACTAAATGAAAGGTAGTCGGTGAAACATGAATACATGCACTTAGAAGTTTGAGTCTGTTTTTCTCTAAAATAAAGTGAAAGCGGTAATTTCATTAGCCTAGTTCGTATCCAAGAGCAGATGGGAGCGCGGATGAGAAACGGAAAAACAGGAATGAGAACAGGAACGCTTTCAGTGAATTGACCCGCGCATCAATTTTGCGATACATTATGCACCTTTATAATCTCATCTGGTTGCTAAGTGCAGAGAGAGAGTTAATATTGTCTTTATGGCCTACAAGAGATTTACGGAGTTACGACTAACTCGCATATTACATTCCGGCCGATTCTAGCACTGACTCTGTCTTAAGCATACATAGAATATACATGAATGAGTATTTTCCTAGAAGGTGAAGACGAATAAATCTAATAAATTGTTAGTGTCCTAACGCTAAAATGTTATTAAAATTTCTATAAAATTCAAATTAACGTTTGTAAACAAAATTGATAGAAGAACTGGATAGGTAGATTCTATCTTCTTTTATTTTTGTCAATATTTGACGTTCCCTTGCGTATTTATAGAAAGTCCCCGGATCCAGTGAATTACTTTCAAGCTGCTAAAAGATCATTGTTTGGAGCCAATTAAAATTGTTACGCGGCGTATAAGCGAAGTAAGCGTCATTACGAAATGGGTTGGTTTGGTTAGGCCGGGGCCTGAGGAATTCCAATTAGGAATTTGTCACTTCTTGAACCACATTAAAACAATGACGATCCGTTTCGAAAGAACTCTACTGCAATAATCACATATTAGTGGTTGGATCAATGACTGCACTCTATCCCTGACGTGCCTTTCTTCACAAAAACGTCAATCACACGAGAAATTCACTACCAAATTTGATAATCATACACTCTGACCAGCTTTTATTAAATCAACATCTGACTTAATTGAAGAAGAAATGTAAATTCAAACGACTAATAATATCATCTATCA
Organism: Lagria hirta; assembly: GCA_947359425.1. NCBI lineage: Eukaryota > Metazoa > Arthropoda > Insecta > Coleoptera > Tenebrionidae > Lagria > Lagria hirta. The sequence goes on from OX375799.1 coordinate 4,295,208, forward strand.
ACCAGAAAAAATCTTAGTTTTACACTAAATATTTTTCTGTTATGGCTAAAAACACTTTTTACAAACTTTGCTTTCAAATGCAAAAACTAAATCAAAACCGGTTCAACCGTTTGTGAGCTACAATGCTTATGATAAACACACAGATGCAGATGGTAAACTTTCAGATTAAAAGCAGTTTGATATGAACAAGATAATTTTATTCAAAGGAAAAAACAGTTTAATGCCTATTCACTAAAGTAGAATCACTATAATATAGAAACAATTTTTTTTACATCGCATTATTTACATTTATTATTAATTATTTTTTGATTTATATTTTATGAAGAGCTTTGTATTATATAGACTGCGTTACATTGCAAACAAAAGGGTAGCTTATCCACCCTGTTTGACATTATTTTTTCTTAGTTTTAGTGTAATTTATTAACATTTTCAACTATTTTTTGTTACATTTTCTTGTTTTTGGTGATGTTTTTTCTCAAAACAAACTTGTGGTTGTTGTGATAAGAGTGGAAGAATTTTTTTCTTATTATTTTGAAGTAGTATGGTCAGGGTATATGTATCGCATCTAATAAAACTCCATAGAAGCGCATAATTCAAAAATTAAAAATGAAAATTGAAATCAATAAAGTGCCTCAAAGGTAGACGTCTTATGACTGATTAGAATTTGAGTTTTGATAAATATGCTTTCTAATGTGATAACAAGCTGCTATCTTTTTTTAAGGCTTATACTAATTATACAAGTTCTGTGAATCTTTGGTAATGCTATTATTTAATAATTTACTGTCTCGGTCTTAAATATGTTAACATATATTGAATTAAATAAATTTTTTTTAAACAATTGGCGCAGACTCATATTTAAGCTCTATCTGCAAAAATTTTTTAAACTAGTTTTTTTTTAATTTTTTGAGAGGTTAAGTGGAATAGTATTTTGCTAGGCTTTGCCTCATCTTTTGTTTTTTTCTTAATTGGTTATTGTATTACTTTTTTTGTTTTTTTGTCATTAAATGTATAAATATGAATATTATTTTGATTGTAAAACCTGCTTGAAAAAATTAATTAAAAAAGTTGTTATGTGAAAAATTGAGTATAGGTAAATATTTAAAAAGTTGTATATTTTGAGATATACCACCGAATGAATTTACTCGATATTGCTGACAGCTATCTTCACACTGTACACTCTGTTCTCATTTAAATAATTAAAAACAAGCTGAAGCGGTGCCAAAGCCTAAAAGGGCTGCTCTGTTGTATTCAAACGGTGGGCCAGTGTTTTGTTGATATCGGACAAGCTCTCTAATTATGAATTTCACGTGCGACACGCTATTGAAATGTGTCTGTCGTTGAAAATGTCAGAATTGGAACATTCGACTCTATCTATTCAACGTGAGCCTCGAGGACGATTCGTAAACAGAGTGGTAGCTTTAATCATCTTATGTGCGCGGGTCTGCCATTTATTAATTAGAGTGATGTATAAACTGTATGGGCTTTGGCTAGGAATCTGTCTGTTTCAAACGAATGAGGCCGATTGATGTTAAGCGCCCCGTCTGTGCTTACCGACACACGCATTCGCATTTCGCATAGATTAACAAACATTTAACCACGATCCAGCAGCAACCTCTATTATACATAAATACCCATCCACACTCTAATCATTACTTTGACATACCTTCAAACAGACACACACATTTTTATATATAAATCAATAAAGTCAAAACTTATTATATATAATTCATTTTAACATCTCTTTTTCAATTACATCTAGAGCTTAATTGGGAAATCAAAAAGCACACCAAACATTCAACTTTTTGCTAGTTGAACTTATCCTCCGATACATGGCAGACTCGAAAAAGGAACTTCGAATCATAGACTGATCGAATTAAATTGGATAGTGACTTTACTTTGAAGTCTATGCTTTAACACATTTTTCCAAAATATAAAAGCGTAAAGAGCTTTTACAGCAAATACAAACCTAGACTAACTTTAACAAAATCAAACGTGATTTTGAAAACAGTCACTTACAGAAATAGTCAATATCATTTTTCAAAATTCTAGTTTTAGATCTAAAAGCTTTACTCAACAGCGATACAAAGCTTGTTTATAAACACTTCAAAGCAGACTGGTTGCAAGTTTATTGTAACTTTGCACAAAGCGACATGGAAACAATTTATCATTTCTGCAATGTTTTTAAAATAACCATTGAAATTTAATAACAAAATTAGGATTTTATTTTCTGTAATACACTTATTGTTGACACTTACAATGTGTTATAGATTAGAATACCTGAAAAACGACATTAAATAGCAAAAAATTTCAAAGCCGCTCTTGTAGTCAACTTACATAGCAAAGCTTACTTTTTATAGAAAAACGTTCAAATAAAAAACTAGAAGTATTTCCTAAACTGTTGATAAAGCTATTAAAAGTAAGAATGTTTTTGTTTGCGGTCTTTGTATCAATTACCCGTTGGTAGTAACTAACAAAAACAGACTACATTGCATATTATTGATATACGTTTGAGATAAAAGGTGCTAACGTGATAACTTGCTTATCCAATCAACAATATACGTTTTATCTCAATTTGTGTATATCAAAATTGACATACATTGTCATTTAGAGTGATCTATATACATTTAAGCATGTAGAAACCTGTTTTTTCAACTTTTGTATACAAGGTTGTTTCTAATAGATGTCGCTAGTTTTACTATGTAATTTAAAAAAATAATTAATTTTAAATAATTAAAAAAAAATGCTAGGATTAATCATTTTGCCATTATGTAATTACAGTACAGCTTAGTAATAAGACAAAAATTGGTTTTTATTCTATTTATTCACAGCATTTCTGATAATACATGAGTAATATGAGCATTATATAATTTTTGAACACATAAATAGTGGTTGTGAGCTTTTTGTAAGAAAGACTTACATTTTTTTCTTAAATCTAGTAGAGTCTGCAGTCAAATGCTGATGGTTTTAAACAAAACGTATCTCTTGGCTTCAATAGCTATCATCAGCTGACGTTATTATAATGGCAGCGCATGGATAAATCCATCACTTTATTAGATTATATAAAAAACTATCAGTATATAATCAGTCAACCATCAACATTTTTCCCACTATTTAAAATATTGTTTACTACAAACCACTTTTTAGATAAACAGCACAAGCTGTTTTTAGAGACGTGGATTAAAAATTTCACATTTTTAATAACAGCGCAAATAAACCACACAAAACATTTCTTAAAAATAGGAATAATAGCTTATTCTAATCAAATTATGCATAAAAACACTTTTAAAACTATCAAAAACAATAAAAAATGGAAATTGTGGTTGCCTGATAGGAACTTTTTTCAAGTTTTTGCTAAAAATACAGAGACAGTTATTTAATTAAAAACAATTTTTTTTAACTTACATATTTTATCATTGCAGCAGATCTGTAGAAAAGAGATCTATCATGTAGAAATTTTCAAAATTGTTTACTGGAGAATTATACTCAACATAATCATTGTTCTGCTGAGTAACTGGTGTGCCTAGACCATCAGAATCAATCTTGCTAACGGGATCATGAACTGATGTGCCTAGACAATCAGAATTTATCTCATTGCATTGTAGAAAAAAAAATTTGAATATTTATAAATCTAAGCTCATTGTCGCCAATAATGTTAGAAATAAGAACTAATTACAACTATTAAAGATCAAGAGAAGTTCACAAATCGGCTTCTTTCTAAGAATACTTATACAAGTACCTAAGTCTTGTTGATTGTAGATTTAAGTACCGGCAATGAGCTTAGTTTTATATGTGTTTAAATATTTTGTTCTTACTTGATACATCAGGTGGAATTGGTGCTGGGTTTTCTACCCGTTCTGTTGTACGGCACGGTTGTACAGAAGCCTCTAATTTTTTTGTCAATCTTCGATTTTTGGATCTTTTGTTTTGATACCAGTACTTGATACTTACCGATTTAACGTTTAGTTCTTTTGCCAATATATCTCGTTGTTCTTTAGAAATAAAATTTGATATGTTAAAATTTTCACTCAACCGCTTTAATTGGTGTCTGGTGAAAATAGTACGATCCTAAAAACAGTAGAAAAAATGTAACAAACCAATTTTTATATAAGTAAATCAAATTTTTATTAAACTTGAGCATTAAATATCATAATTTAAAAAAAAACTATTTTTTTTGCACACAAGTAGATAATATTTTTGGGGCTGTTGAAAGAATTTCAAGCAAATCCTAGTTTTAACAGAATTGCGATAACTCCAAGAATAAATTATTTTAAAATTGTTTATAACAAGATTAGAAAATAGAAATTACTCACAGATCGATTTTTCTGTTTTCGGGGCATTTTACTAGCACCACTAAAACTTTTTATAGTAAATAGAAATATTAATTTTCAAGGCACTATCAGAGCAAAGAAAAGCACTTGACTGCTTGAATTGTCACTGTGAAATGAGCAATAATGAGATGGCTAGAAGTTATCGCTATACTGAAGGTATTTTATCATAACTTAATACGCAAACATATGTAAACTTTTGAGGAAGTCTGTAAAAGTATTAATATCAAGTCATAATGACACATTATTGTTTGTTTTCTCATGTCAGTTTCAATTTCACTTTATCATTCGAAAACCAGATTTGAAAAAAATATGAATGTTTAAAGTTATTATATAATTATAGGGTTCTTAGAAACTACGATTTTACAGGAAAAAACAGGCATAGATGTTCTGCTTAAAAAAATTCCATGCTGTTTGTCTACCAGCTATGCCATGGTGGACAACAGTGTTACAATATTGAATGAAAAATTGTAGTTCCTCCAATGTTAAAAGCGAACAGTGTTATGAATCAAGTCCTTAACAAACATTTTGGCTGAAATATGACAATTTGCTCTGTCACAAAAAACACTTATGAGGTTTTAGCCAAATTGCTACATTTCAGAGTGCAGCCGAAGCTTTATCAGAATCTTGATTTTGTCTGTCGTTAAATTTCAAGAGACTTTATCAGTCAGCTGGAAGGGTTGGAAGGCTAGCTATCGATGTATACATTTCAAGATGAAACTAATAATAATTTTTTTTGGCATGAATACTGCGAATTGGATTAACTACAGTGGCATATGTAAAATTAGTTGATTTTTTGGTGACAACGTGATATGTTAGCTTCAATTTGCTGCATTTTAATAAAAATACATAAAATGGGTTGGTTATGCACGTCGAAGATTGGATAAATGTGTTAAAAGTCACATTATGCAAGCCCATGTTTCTGGCTATCGGGAAGAAGCAGGAATAGATGAATGTCTTATGTTAAGGAATCACATGTGTGGCAGGATGGACGAGTGTTAGATCGTGGCATGTAGTATAGACACTTCATCGTTCTGGCATAACGTCAGGGATGGGGTCAAGACATAAGGAAGTTTAGTATGCGCTCCGAAGGTGTCACCCGGGTAGAATATAGTGCAGCTGATAAAGAAGCGCGCCTGTCACTCAACCTCTCCTATTACAATACTTTCTCAATTTCCGTAGAAGTGATGTGACATTCCATCACGATGTCACAGTAAAGTAAATTAACAAAGCGTTGCCTGGCTCTTAAATAACCCTATCTTTGGTGTGCCTTTACCCTCTTCTCGACATCATGCTATTTTTAAATTTATTTACTTTTTTTAATATCCTCTGAGTCTAGCGACTCAAATATTTAACGACTTTCAGTTATAGCAGACTATCTCTGAAAGTTTGTTCAAACTTTTATCGAGTTGGACAATCTTATCAAAACTTTTTATCTATTAGAACAGACTTTTTGAAAATCTATGCTTGTCTCATCTTTGGGACACTTCGGTTAAGTCAGGTCAGGCTTCGTTCATGGCTGCTTCCGCCGTTTTTCTTGTTGGATTTATAGTTTATTTTATTCCAATCAACTACATATATATCCTGACAGTTTGAAAGATTCACGTTGATCTCATCTTTTGTTGACTCTAGCAGTCAGGTTAAGTCAGGTCCGGTTATGTCAGAAATCAGATGCGACCAACACACAATAAGCATACTATTTAATTATTTTTATTTAAACCACTGTTTTAATTTTAATATTATTATATGCATTTAGAGCAAAACCTGTTAAAATTTTATACTTACCCAATAGTCTACTGTTAATCAATCAGCAAATTTAGTTCACGTTTTATTTACTGCCATGTCGACGTTTTTGCGAGCAAAGCTAAAAGAGTAGGTAAACATTGGAATCTACATGATACACGTAATTCCGATAATTGCAAAAGTTATCGTTTATTTTATCTATAAACTAGACTGCGGCCATTTAATAAACAAATTGATATTTTTTAGCCGTAGGCATTAGTTGTCACATTTTGCTATTTTTATACCGAAAATTAAAGCCTGGGGCATTAACGAACACTGTCAATCAATCATTAACAATTGATAGAATGTGTTAACTTTATAATAATTTGAACGAGTTCTAATTTCAATAATTTACTGTATTAATTCTGATAGGCGACAGCGTTTTTATTTTCCACAACAAACTTTTCTGCTGCGTTTAAAAGAAGTTTGGCATTTATCACAGGGCGGCGATTATTTCAACTCTGGACTCATTGCTAACACGAAAAAAATGTTTAGCCATTCCACATTCTAACTTATAAACCAAAATAATTTTATAAAATCTTGGTCACAGAGATTTTTCCTACGAGTTACGAGCTCGTGCTGCGTTAAACATGTTGTTTAGATGCACATACTATTTGACGCTTACGCTCAGTGGTCATAAGCAAGTCCCATAGCATTGTTATAGAAAAACTGATCTTTTGAAAATAAAACCGTGTTAAGAAAATTAATAAAATTGTTATACAATCACATTGTCAAACTGTTTTATCAAAAGTCTTTTCTAAAAAATGTCAAATTTTTATTGACTACTGACCGTGAAAATCTTTTTCTTCAACCATACTTATGTACTTATTTCTAAATAAATACTAAACTCTGAAAGTATCAGTCATTTTGTATTAATATGCTTAGCTTATCATTTGAATCGTTTATTCGAGAAACTCCATAAGTCACACTTTTTTCGAATTTGAGTTTATTGCATTTTTCGGTTCTTCGAATATCCTCTCACGTTCACCAGTACCATTGACTAAACCAAAAATTATCAAATCCGTGTTCAAAACCTAACCAATCGGTCGATACAAATCTCGTTTAGTTGAGAAACCCCATAAGTCACTGACTTATGGCATAAGTCACTGACTTATGGGGTTGCAGTTATTAGTTTGATAAAATTTAATTAAATTATTGTTTTAATGTTTACTGTGATTTCACTGACTTTAATTTAAAAATAAATGATTATTTGTTATAATTTCCGTTAATTGTAGTTCTACTACAAATATTTTGTAGTTTATTTTATAAATTTAATAAATTATGAAGAGAGAAAAATTGATAAATTAATGATTTTTGTACCATGTTATTCGTTTGTTTGAAAAACCTCATAAGTCCACTAACTTTAAATCATTATTGTTAATTGTAGTAACTAATAATTAAAATTTTTTAAGCTCGAATCTTTTTTAGAGATGCTAACATTATTATTATTTATCATTGGTTCACCATGTTAATTCTAACGTATCCTGGAAAAATGTTATTTGCTTCTCCTGAAAAATTTAGTATTTTGGACATATGGGGTTTCTCAAATAAACGATTCATTTATTTTAATCATAAATGTAAGCAAATACTCTTACTAAATCAGTCTTTTATTAACAATTTAATAATATTAATGTAAGTATTTACTTATAAAACCGCTAGTATAAGTATTTGCTTATTTTTATCAATGCTGCTTATTGTAAATAAATAAAATATTATGCTAAAACTTTAAGTGTACAAAGTATAGTAAAAACGTTTGAGATATACCTGGCAGTAAATTTTATTGCACAAATCCGTCAGAAAGTATTATAACTGAAACAACAAACATAAAAAAAAACATAAACATTTTTTATTCAGGGTACCACTAAGCTACCTGGTTTTTTCTATTCCTACACCCATTTACTGCCAGGAATATCTATAGCGTTCTGACTATACCATAATAATTATTTCGTTGGTTTCAGTAAAAACTAAAAGAAGTAATAGGTTTAACATTATTATATGATAACTTAAAAAAAAAGTTCTTTTGCTAATTGTATGGTATTGTTTAATTTATAATTTTGAAACCTAAAAATTGGAGGTTTTGTGCAAAATTTAGCGAGAGAATTTTAATGTAGTAAAGTTGATAGATTTGTGTTTAGTTGAGGGTGCTGAAAGTGGAAGGTTTCTGATATAAAGTTAAAGCTCTATCAACAGCCCGAAAGAATTGCTGAACGTCCAATTCAAGGCGCATTTGATTTATTACGTATGTATTTTGAAGAGAAGCTTCTCTTTGATAATATGATATATCCAAGTTTGAGGCTATATAGCTCGATATATAAGTGTGTGTGCTTATATAAAAGACATAAAAGTCAGAGAAAATAGTATATTCTGTTTGAGGTTGTTGATAAGAGAAGAGTTTGAAATTGGAGTAGTGCAGACCTGACCGAAGTTAATGTCTGTTGCAGGGCCATGGGACTCAGCGGCCAAATAGCCGGGGTGGATTGAGATCGTGCAACCATGCATATTCTGCAAATCCTTCCGGCGACTGCGACACTCTTAGTGCACATGCTTTTGATGTTTCAGTTTAAAGGTTAGTTACCACAGCAATTGATATTTTAAGTTATCTCTATCATCTCTTTGAATTATTTGTTTTAATTTTCTAGCTCGGGTAGGCTGTTCTGCGCTTTTGTTTCGCCCGCCTGAATAATTAACTAACCACCTCAGAATCACAATTTTACTACGTGTTCGGCATTGCAACGGTTTTGGCCCATTTACGCTCGTCGTATACTTAATTAACGAGCTTAGATTGAATATGATCGTCCTCCAGAGCAGTCCGGATTAGCGTTCAGAGCCCGGGCCGCAATACTATATAGTAACACTATGCTGCCTCTATGTCTCTTTCATGCATCTTGCATTAACGCATTACACAATAATTAAATTCCATTTTGGTCACATTTTACTTGATGCGGTTAGCATAGAGCATGAGCAGCGTCACATACAACACTTTGTTAAATGACAATGATCCTACCTATGTATGTTACTATCTGCACACAACACTGCGGCTCTATTTAACACTCATTACGTCAAAATATAAGCCGTCTGTATCTTTCTAACTAGTTTTTTGCAACAGTCACAGCAAAACCATTTTTAGTTCAACAGCTAATACTTTTGATTGCAGAAGCATAACAAATTTTAGCAGAAATTCAATTTTGGTGACTTTACTCGTACATATTATATAAAAATTTATACAAAAAAGAAGCGCATAGACGCATTTTTGGATTAGTCAAACATTATCAGAGCACAGCGTTGACAGGAAATAACTGCATTAAAAATGTTAAAAAATGACATCTTTAACACCTAATCTAAATTCTTTGAATACCGATTTTGATTTCATTAAATTCAACCCTCTTTGAACAAATTTGTTGGTAGACAGTACGTGTTTCTGAAGATCCCCGATAGTTGGAAAATTTTACAATTCTATTCAACTGCTTTATATTTGTATGTAGGGCTAGATCAAATTCCGAATCCCCCCTAAGCATTCTCCTACTATGTGCAATGAATGAGTCACTACCATTTGCAAATCTTATTTAGTCAATGTGCTAAAACTTACTCAATTTATTATAAATAATTATAATTAGAGATTATAATTATAGCTATAATAATTACTTAATAAAGTTAATGTTCTTGCTATACCTTTTTCACCTGTTTATAAAAAAAATTATTGAAAACTACAGACCAATTTTTATCTTTTCTTACTTTGATAAGGTTTATCAGCTAATTATTTATAGAACGATATTCAATAATGTCAAATGCTACATCTTATGGGTTTCTGCCTGGTCGCTCCACGATATCTAAATTAGTTACTTTAGTTCAGTATATCTGCACGGAGTTGGATGGGCATGGTCAGATCGACGTGACTTTTGGCTGTATGAATCATAAACTGTTATTTTAACTAAAAATTAATTTTGTAAACCTAAAATAAATTCTGAAAGAAAACAAGTTGATGAGTCTCTAAAAGAACAAAACATTGCTGTTCTCAAGATTTGTAAAATGCATAATCGTTTTTATGAGACATTTAATACTTAACGTTTTATGTAATTTATAGATACCGAATATCTGTCATTAAACGTCATAAGCACATTGACTATGTATTAGTTTATTGAGCGAATAATTTAAAATAATAAACTAGACAAGTTAGATAGGTTTTTAGTTAAAATATTTCTTGCGGTAGAATAATAGAAAAACAATTAAATATTTAGTCAAAATTAATTAGTTACGTGACTGGTTGAATTTAAGCAGATAAACAATTATAGTATTATAATTTTAAATTATAGTACATAAACTTTAAATTTAATGGCGATTAATTACCTTAAATATAGTTTAATTTATTTTTTATATATTAATTTATAGAAGTATAGTTAAATATTCAAATTAAAGTTATTTCGTTACAGTAATCAAAAATTGTGATTTTGAAATTATATGCGATTAAATTAATTATAGCTTAATTGAGCTTCTGCGAGCCCACCCTAAGTGTTGCGTGGCTCTTATTATTAGAGTCACTTCTTGTTCGATGAGAAACTAATCAAAGTTGTTTCTGCTTGTGTGTAAAAAGTTTATGTCTTCAAGTCAGGTTTTTGTAAGTCCAGTGGTAAATTGTTTTGGAAGAGTCTAGTCATTTTGGTAATTAGCAAGAAACTTCTATTTTGAGTAAAATCCGATAAGGGTGTTCTTATCTTTAGCGTGATTAAGAGCGTAACCAATTTACATTTAGTAAGTACGAAAAAGGGTGTAATATAAATATTGTTCGGAGCCAGAGACGGCGCCGGTACCAAACAACGGTCGGAGCCAACAAAGAAGACGGGATGAAAGTGACAGGAGGCAAGCTTAACGTCAAACCAAACAAAATTAAACAAAACTTTTCCTCTTAGGCAACGTGCTGGTAAGACTCCAGCTCTAGTCGTGCCGGAAAACTTTTCGTGTTTAAGTTTTACTTCCGCTTGCCCAAGTCTGAGGCCCGCTTTCCTCCAAAACAGCGACAAATTATAATATTGATGCCTATACCGCTCGCTATACCTGGGCAATGCACAAAGCGCACAGTGCACGTCACTGGAATTAAGCTCTTCTCGTTAAACTATGAAACTCTGCTTACATCAAGTATTTATCTTCCCGGTGTATGTAAGCTTCCGATGCTGCGTGAGAATCCGGGTAAAGCAGACACGCGTAAACAAAGCACATGCTTTCTCCCAACTTATGGCTTGTTTTTGTTTTGTTTCATCTGAACTATTTCTCAAGACAAAGGGAATAATTATTGTTAACAGTACCTCAAAATTATTAATTTCAATCTTACTGTTTCCTCAGCTGATTACCTAAAAAAACATGTCTCTTAACATACATTGTAATGCAATATAGTACGACACAAAATATTTACATAACTGTAAACTTAAGCCTGTATTTAAGTCTATAATAAAAAAGTTAGGTGCTAACAATCCAAAAAATTTGGCTAAATTTTTAATTATTAATAGCTGTGATTAGTGCTCAATCAGTGTTCGATTATACTGTCTCTTACTATGCACAAAACTAGCAAATTAACACAAAAAGAATTATTTGCTATAAAAAATAAAAAACAGACAGCTTAGTCTCTTTGCCTCAATAAGTATCAATCTAGAGCCGCTACGACAAACGTACTGAAATCAATTTATGTATTATAAAAATTGTTTTTAAAATATCTCAAAATGCTCTTATTAAAACAAACCATCAAGTGAATCAAAAATCTAGAATATTCTTCTTTCCATCAAAAAAACTTTTTAGAAGCACTGAATTATCTAAACCTTTTTTTTGATTTGTTCTGAAAATTGTTGTAATTTTGAGAGAACGAGCCTTGCAGAGTGCTCTAGATTTATTGGATTAATCAATAAATACCAACGAACGCAGGAATAAAATAATACGTTTTAAAGAGTAGTACAGAAAGATCGACAGTTAACTTATAAGTCAATCAAGTGATTAAAACGTGTTGACTGAAATAAAAGTGAACGAAGTAAAGCAAAAAGTGTAAAACTATTGTTTTAGTCCTAAGTTTGAAAGTGGCTTCTAGAATAGAGTTTCTAGGAGTTTACTCCTTGAAGATGGAGTAATTCATACAGTTTGGGTTCTTGTCTTATTGGTGCTAGAAGACTATTAGTAACTGAATCAAGGTCTACCATCGCTACAGATTGGTTCTCATTTCAATCTGCTGAAAAAAGTATAGTGCATTACAACTTCCAAGTCTCTTGGCAAACGTTTTTAATAAACCAGAAAGCGAGCAACTCACCAGATTCTCAAGAAACCTATCAGATCAGATCGGACATCTAACAGCTAAGTCTTAGCTTATTGATTAATTACTTTAATTGGTTGTAAATTAGTATTCTAAGTATTTGAAAAATATCGGATTATCTGATTTCTACTGGTGTCTTTCTGTTAGAATTCAGCATTAATTTGTTTAAATCCTCTAATCTTTTCTTAGAAAAGATGTGAATAATTCTCATTGCAGATTAGCCGCTTTGCTAGTTAATGAGAGTTGCTACAACTTTACTTTTTTTTTATTGAAATTACGGTTTTTAAAGTTTGTATATAAAAATATTTAAAAATTGAGAAAATGTAATAACTGTATTTATATTTAAAAAAAAAATAGATAAGTATACAATTCTATTATAAATGTAAAAACTTAGAGCTTATATTTGGCTAACACTGTCAAGACAAGAAAATAAACTTTTAAAGATCTAGAAAGTTTGATAATAATCATTTTCAATTACTTAAGAGCGGCAAACAAATTGATTTTTATGTGATTTTTGACAGGTGAAGAGCTTAGCTCTAGCAATAATCCTCAAATTAATTAAGATTTAGTGCTCAACTCAAAACCGACAACAAATAACCTCTCATAAAATTTAAGAGCTGCGATTTGTTTGACTTTACGCCGGGTATTTATCGAATTCAAAATTAAAATGTTTTGATATTTAATAGTCATTAGTAGCAATATGTGCAAAAAATTACATCCACAAGGGTTGATCGAAGCTCACAAATTGAAAACCGATCAAAAGTTTTTTTGAGTGGCAAATTGTGAGACTTGAGCAAATCTCTAAAACAGATAAAATTAAGGATTGTGTATGATTTTTCAATGGAAACGATTCAGCGTTTTAACTCATAAATTTGTTTTAACAGTAATGGCTCAAGCTTGAAACATAAAACATTTATGATATGCTACTTAATTATTTCTGAGCCAACCTTCCCTCCTACTCGACCATAGCAACACGAATTTAATTTGAACAACTTTTGTAGTAAACAGTGACGATTAATTAATAGTCCGATGGTTCTACCACTACTTAAAGCTTAAATCTTTTTTGAAAAAACATGCAATGCGTTAAAGTCTATTCTAAGTACAGCAACAAGCTAGTAAAGAGCTGCTTATTCTTAATACATTTTTTCGGCGCTTGTAACAACATCTGATACAGCTTTTAAGTTTTATTGTTATTTTCCTTTTTAGACTTTGCATAAGCAATAACTATAAATTACATAAATTACTGTTTGAGAACTTTGATATGTTTCTGTAAAAACGCTAAACTTTTATAATACAGAAAGGTTTAAAATCAAGTTAATAACCACCCCCATTCATCCACCAGAAGTCAATAATATTGATTTTGGCCTTTAGTGGCTTAAATAGATAAGATCTAACAGAAAACTACAAATTAAACTTTTTCCTCTTTTTTTTTCTTTTTAAAACATATTCGTAGTTTTGCTGCTACCATTGTCCTATAAATGAAATTTTTGTTAGGCAATACCTTGATTATTATTATTAGATATTATCCACCGTAGAGAAAACCCAAGTTATAATTTTTTTTTTAAATTATTAACTTTTTGTTGAATAAATCTCAAAAACCACTCTTATTGAATCGAAAAATTATGTTTTTTTAAATCTTGGAATGTTGATGTTTTGTTATTGATTGTTTAGTTATCTGGAGAGAAGTGTTGATCTTGCCATTCAGCTTGCGCCCTTAAGGAACCATCACTGGCTAATAAAAGAAACTGTAATTCTTCTTGCAGGAGATGAAAATTATAAGTGTATGAAAAAAGCCTTATTATTTGCCAAAAACGTCAACTTAAAAAGAAAAGATAAGCCGCATCTTGATGATAAGAAAAATAATTGTTACGTCAAAAGATAGTTTTATTGAAATAAAACATTGTTAAATAAATGCAAACATTTAGTAAAATATAAAAAAATTAAAATTTATATTCTAGAACCACCTTGGTGCTTTCTAAAACATAGGCGCATGTAATCTTTTCCACTCATACCAGAAGCTACAAATGATTTAACATCTGATAGCGTGGTATATGTTCGAGTTTCATCGCTACTAGTTCCACTGGAACTTGCAGATGACTTTTCACTGGGTTTCCAGCCATTCTTATCTTTTGATTTTTGTTTATCCATCCTAAAATTGTTTAATTTTGGAACAAACATTATGAATTAAATAATTGATTTTGACTCACTTGAAACCAGCGTAGACTTTGAAGAATATCGAAACTTTTCACCAAAATTCCGAATTGTGGTAAATCTTTGATCTTACAGGCGTGAAAACTTGACCAAGAATGACATATTTGACTTTGTGGACAGCACATGTGTTTATGAATTCACACAAGTCTTAAATTTACAAGATTTATCTGTATTATTATATAACACTGATTCCAGCAAGCATTATTTGATACTTTAAATAAGCAAACGATACGACGTATAACACAATAATAATAAGTTTTTATTGATATCATTCCAATCTCAACAAGAATTTAAATAACATTCTTACTCATTTTTGTATAGAAATCATTACTATAATTAATTGTATTATTAGAATTATCGTAGCTCGCCTTTATTCCAATTCAAGTTAAGCATACACACACATTAAAAATTTATTAAACAAAGCACATTTTGCTTCATTGGAATTTCAATATTGAACAGACATGTTTTATGATTACTCAGGCCGCTTAAAAAAATTAAGAAAAAACAAAATACTCAGTCGAAAATGGCTTTTTCCTCAAAATGTAAAAATACTTGATGCTATCAACAAAACAACAGAACGTCAACAAAGAAAAGCACAATTATCTAGTCTAGTCTTAAATACTAACAAAGACTATGAGGAAATAGAGTGACTGCTTGATTCGCAAGTGGGTTATAGGGAGGGAAAAGGTTCAATAGACACGTATACACTCTACGTCATTCGGCATGCAAACAGCTGCAAAATGAGAGAGGTAAAATGTAGAGCTGTTTTGGACTTGCAAACGGCGTTTGATTCGGTGGCAAGGAAAATATGTGAAAACACACGAGAAAGAGCAAGATGGAAGAAAGGCTTCTTAAATGTATAGAGAATAGTTAACAACATCTATTCGATACCTTATATCAAAAATTTGAAATACAAAGTTTCTACATGTTCTAACTTAGTATTGACTTTAGACAAGTATTGCCAATCGTAACAAGAGCGCTAAGCTTAAATTGTAAAGTATTATATAGAATTTTTAGTATACGACCGTTGGTCTCATTGTAATTTTAGTTCTGGGCGGAGTATAGCTTTATATTCTGTGTCTACTATTTGAGAACTCCATATTTTAAAAATAAATTGATTGCAATCGTACCAACATTTGAAATTGAAATAAACATCTACTTTCTTACTAAAAGAGAAGCGACTTTCAGTCGGGAATAGTTCTTTCTAACCTCATAAAAGTTATAGAAAGTCATCTTACAATCACAATTTTGTATTTAATTCTATAATATTTTTAATTTTTAAAGTTGAAGACAATTCTGTTCTTAAAATAACTTTTATTTATGTCTTTTTAATTAAAATGTTCAAATACGAGATTGGGGTTATGTACGTAATATTATTACGTACTTTTCTCATAATCCTTCAATGATTAGGTAAACAATAATTTGTGATTCTGCGGCATTAAATGCCAGAAACATGGATAGAGAATACTTTGACAATAACTGTAATTTATGCTGATCACGCCATAAACATTTAACAGTGCCGGCGAGACCTCTTGACTGAAATCCAATCGAAAACGTTTTGAAATCACAATAATAATGACAATTTTGCTTAGTTCAATAAACCACAGTAAAAATTATTGTAAACTTGAGCGTAAAGTTGTGTCGGATTTTAAGAGCTTTCTGAAAACCGAGTCCAGCAGTTGTTGTGAAAGATTGTCAAAACTTTGTAATACACATTTCGAATCTCGAGCTAACTCGAGTCCAGATTATTTACCGAAACGAAATGTCAATAACATCAGACATTTTCACACCTAATCACTATTTATTCGATATGATACAAGCTCTTTTTGTCGAACAACTTTCCAATAGACTGGAAATAAAGTTTTGTTTGTTGGTGTTTATTTACATTATTGCTCGTGTGATTTACACTCATATGTCTGCGAAATTTCAAATGATGAATGCTTATTTACTATTATTTATTAGCTGTAAAGCGCAGCTCTCATTCGCAAATTGAACGAATTGCATTTCACTATACGCTCCATAGATTCCAACCTCAACAGCAAAAATAAGTAACAAACCACAACTACTTTCGGAGATAAAAAAGTAAAAACTTTTTTGTAAATGAATAAATGCAACTGTTAGTAGGGCAATTTTTGGTCTACATCCTTCGGTAGAGTGCAATAATTTGTTCAGAATGAGAAAACCGTTTGAGCAATTTGTCTAGATCACCTAACAGTATCAGAGCTCCGTATCACAAACCAACAGAGATTTTGTGTGTATATGTTTATTGGAACCGATTTTGGATCAAAATGACAAATCGTATATCTGTGAAAGCTACTACACCTATTTATATAATACGTAAGCATTTTAAGTGCATATTTTTTACAAATTCAACATTTAGACACATTCGAACAATATGACATGCACATAATAATGCTGTTTTCTGTTAATTATTTATTAACAATGATATTATTGTTATTATTAGACGAATGTATTTTCATTATACCGTAGTGTTTTCAGTAGTTAATTTAAACAAAATCTTGAATCTTACAGGAACAGAACAATAAATGTAATTTGTCAAATTAGGGAGCTTTTGTTTTATGAAGAAAAACGTTTGCTTTGGTGCTTATGTCGTATTTGACAGTTCCTGAGTATTTAATGAATGTAATACAGTCCTGAAAGCATTATCACTTCCTTAATGTTTCTCAAGCTTAATTACAGAGAAAAATATTATCTATAAAATTGTTAATTATGTAAAGCAGCAAAAGCCCTGGTTGTATCAAAAGAAGTTTATTTATTGCCCAAGATTTTATCATTTCTGTAATAAACAAAAATAGGAACGTAAGAGTTCATCACGCATCTTCCCTAACTCATCAACTGTCAATAGACCACTAACGTTTCCAAACTGCCATTTGCAGACTTAGATTTACTAGCCACCACCGTCCGAAACAGAGACTCCCACACAGAGCCTCTCATCGCTAATAATAATAAGGACTTGTCGCTCGAAAACGACCAGTGCAGACTCCGATTTGCATGTATAATGTTTGAACGGACTCTGCCACACAGCCACACCGCCACAAGGGCGCAGGTATTGTACAATTGTGAGAGCTTTATGTCATGCAAAAACAGCTTATTATACTAATATTAACTATTATTTTGTTAAAGATGCTTCACTCAAAGGATCTTACAAGTTTTTTCGTTAATAATCAGAGCACTATTTTTAGAAGTGCAAAGATAAATGCTTAGAGCCGGTTGCTTAACCGTTTGATACTGGCTAAGTCAGTTAACAATCATTAAACCATAAAATGCTGATATTTGGTAACAATCAATTGATTAGCGTTTATGCAGCCGGCTCTTGCTCTATCTTAACTTTGATTGTGTTTTACAACATTAATCATTTTCAACTATTAAAAATCATTAAATTTTAAAAAAAGTTTTGACCGATATGGTGCAAAATATCCAATCAGAGCCGGTTATGATTGTAAACCAGATTTAATTATCAACACATTTTTAGACAACCGGTTCTCAGTTTTGCAGTACAAGAGTGACAGCCGGAATTTATTTTCAAACAACAAACAAACAAATTTTGTACAAAAAATCTAAAAGAAAACCAAACGAAAAATATAAAAAAAGTTAAAATAAAAAAAGAAAACCAAACAAAAAACATAAAAAACGTAATGGAATAAAACTAAAAACAGAAAAAAGAGGCAAAGACTAAATAAATTTTGAAAATTACCACACCAAAAAAGTTTATTTATTTTTATTACATACATCATAGATAGTAGATAAGTTTGTAGAAACAAAGGTTAATAAGCTAAAAAATCATATAGTTTTAATAATAATTTTTTCAATGCAACGAATGATTTGCTGAGATCTTTTGTAATCTCAGAAAAACTTTTGATTGCGTCAAAACGACTCTCCCTTGAATAAAGTTTTAAAATCTTTAGATAAGAAGTAATTTGTGGATCTGGATAACGCCGTATTTAAAAAACAATCGTATCAATGGAGTCTATAGAAAATAATTTTAAATTGCAAGTTAACTTTAAAATGACTTAGAACTAAACATTAGATCAAAATTGAAACAAAACGTTTATCGCCGATTGAACTAAGTTATTTCGTAAGTGCTTTTTGTCTCAAACGCATATCTATGATATGCAATGCGATCTATCTTCTTTGGTTACTAGCAACAAGTATAATAATAAGATTAATGCATTCTAGTTTAAATGAGCTGAATTGATTTATTATCAATAACCTTAACTAAAGTAAATTCTCAAAATCATAATCAACGTTTTTGTAAGTTTACTTAAGAATTAGTATCCTATAGCATGCTATAGCTACTAAAACTATTCAAATTATATTTTTTATATAAGTTAGATGACAGTTAAATAAGATTTTACATTAAGTAAAATTATCTGTTGATAATCTGTAATAAAGTAGGTGTTGAGTGACATTTAAAAATAGTATATTGATTGTAGAAGAACGTTTTGAAACAAGAAGCTACTACCTCTATAACAATATTAGTTTGTTAGTTTAGCGACCTCTGTTCATTTTCTCCAAGAGGCTATCTTAAAGTGTGTAAATACGACTCGAAGAGCCAATTGTCGATTGGTAATTTGAAGTTTCTCGTCATTATTGCTTTTAGGATTTATTAATCTTAGTGTCCTTTTAATTAAATTCTGTTAGAAAATTGACTAAAATTTGTTAAACGCTCGAGCTACTATTTGCATTTCAACATTTTTCCTAGTCATGTTGTTACGTAAATCGAAATTTAAATTTATTTCGAACGAGATAGAGTTATTTATGTTTTCTGGTAAAGTTTCTTAAATGTATTTTACTTTTATTTTTCATTTAATCTTGAAGGGCCTTGCAGTTATGAGATCGCTCTGTTCGATTTAAATCGTACAATCAATTTGAATAAGAGAGAATCTGGGAAATGCTGGAGGCGAGAAAAAAGAACAAAATGCTTCGATTTGAAGGGTGGCGGCAGTGGTAAAGTGTGACTAGATAGTAATTGTTCCGCAAACAGAGCCTGCCAAATGTGAAACACTTTCGAAAAGTCAAGCCTTTTGAGAAAGAAGTTTATTTTTTTTAAACCATTTGATTCAACTCAACCAAAATTGGATTTTAATTGTTCGGTTCAGAAAGTTACGCTGGCTTAAACCAAGAACGAAACGCATAAAACGGGATTGAGTCAAGAGGTAAATAGTAATAATCGACTGATAAAACTTTCCATTATGTGACATGCTGTAATTTGATATTTCTGTGTCATTAGACTTGCAACGGCGTGTGTAATTATCTTTGGTGTAAAAGAATCTTTGCTGTCAGCCGACTGACTAAACTTTCTAACTCTTTGATTCACTAATAGTCTATCAATTCCTCTGGGACTACACTCGTTTTTTATACGATAAGTAATAGTTTTTACTTTGAAATGTAAAATGTAAAAATTCCTTAAAACAGCTTCTACCGAGTCATAAAATTGAATTTTGTGAAACATTCTTGAACATGTCGGCTTGTTTTCTCAAAGTTCACTTCTTTTTATAGACTTATAGAATGACTCTTCTTGTTCTTTTAGAACTAATTCTAAAATTTGGTTGCAATTACAAACTTTTAATGACAAACGACACGTTACTTTAATCTTTAAACCATTATTTTAGAAGTGATTGGAAGTCGCTTAACTTAAAGCTTTTGTGGAAAATTGTGACTGTAGATTGATAAGATTATTCTTTTAGAACTAAAATAAGTTTTTTGTTGGATTTGTGTCGTTCATTAAGCAAACATATATCTGGATCATAAATCAATTTCAATGTACACATTGGAACAACTGTTTATCGTGTGTCGAGAAAGATATCCAATTTTTGGAAGACAAGGGGTGACGAGAACGGCGACGACGAGCAGGAAAGATATGACACGGGACGTTGAAATCGACGAAGGCCAATAACTCGAGCCGTCAGCGCGTGGCCATCGCAAGCTGTAATCCACTTGGGTCCGACACTTCTAGAATCTCCAGTTTTTTGCGATAACGTCAGTTGTAATTTAGTATCTAGTTTGATTGCTATATGGTGCTACTGTTGCCACTTTTTCAATAGTTCAATATTTGCGAATCGAAGCGTGAGATTCAATTCGGAATATACTTGATCTGAATGCTCAAAATATGATAGTTTTCTTTTAACTAGGCCTGCTGTAACTTGGAATTTCTAAATCCCTTGTGACTACTAAGCGCTCTGGGTAATAACACTCAATCTTATATGGTTCCCGTAGGACCGGTGGACAAACAAGTCAAACACCTATTCTCATAAGTACGATTGGGAAAACTCGATATGTACATTGAAATTTTAGATGCGATTAAGAAACTCTTTAACTTTATTTCAAAGAAAATTTCATTACACAGCAGAAAAGTTACCAATTGGAATCAAGTTTTCCAACTGTTAATTATCTAAGAGTATCTGTTATGAATTATGCAATGAGAGAGAAAACATTTTACAAAAGTGTTGTTTGTTAAAAAATGCTTTTGAAGCGATTCCACAAATGAAAAGTGCACTTCACTTTGAATGAATGAGACAATAAAAACATAAACAATCACGAAATTTAAGTCAGTCCAAATATGTCGACTGTTCCATCACAAAGCCAATTAGTGTTTTAGTGTCTTAATGTGGTGTTAGCAGACCGTCTATCAAGACAGTCAACAGTGGACGTTAAATGGATTAGAAACATAAAAGTGTAGGTAATGATAATTAACGAAACTACGGCGCGTGGATCTCAGATGTTGTCATACAATAACTCCAGTAAAAAGCAATTTCACTAAAACCCAAGAGTGTCAACCAAACTAGGCCACTTTAAGAAAATACTAGTAAAACGCGCTGTAATTGTTGAAAGATAGTATTTCCATGCTTTGTTTGTAGCTTTAATACAAATATAACTATACAACATCTGCAGGAAAACTTGCAAACCACTATAATTAAACAATAATAAATCAAAATAAATTTTTTGAGTATATGCTATACTCAAACAGGTTTTGACTATATTAACTCTCATCAGTATATTAAATCTTTTGCACATTATGAGAATAATAATAATAACTTTATGGTTTGCTATTTATAGCTCACAATCTATAATATGCATGTGTACAATTCGATTTACATTTTAATCTTTTTTTTAGCATCCTTTTCATATATTCAATTCCTCTTTTGTCTTTATTTATAAGATCTTCTAATTTTTGCTCTATGTCTTTCAGCTTCTTACAGTTCTTCAAATGCTGCTATAAAACTTTTGTTTTCTTTTTCTGTTTTTTTTTCTCAAGTATTCTGGTACTTTTTTAGTCTAGAACCTTAAGTATGTTGTCTCTTTCAGTTTTTCTCTTTTTTCTTGGTTAAATACATCTTTATTCCTTTCTTTTGCTTTTATCTATAGCTTTTTACCTCTGCATCTTTAATTCTCAAATTACTTCCCACTCATTCTATTTCAAAATATTTTTTCTTTTTGAGGTTTTTTTTTGAATTTTAACTTTCTTCTATCTATCTGGTTCTCATCAAACTTACATGCTTTTTGTGCCTGTGCCCACTTTTTTTCTCGTTTTTTTACTCCCATCACTTGTAGTACTTCTTCTGTACTTTTTCAATTTTTTTTTTCTATATTTTTGCATCATACATCAGTACACTTTTAACTATATGCTCAAATAGCATAACTTTTTTCTTCAAACTCTTTTTGAAACACGCCTCCAAGCTTTAAATCTGCCCTATCATTGCGTTTCCTGTTTTGGCAAGCTTTTTAATGTGAGTGTTTTCCGTGTTTTTCTATTCTCAACACGTAAGCTCACAAATCATGAGAAGCAATGCATATTGAAATTATGGTAGTGGCTAAAAAGATAAAAAATTTGATAATGTTCTGACAACATCAACTTGTACAACTAAATCTCAAATATCTAAAACAATGTGTGTTATAGTCGTCGTCAAAATATAAGAAAGAGGATAGAGAAACCATTTGTCAACTGCTCAGATATGTGATGTGACGTTAATGATAGTACCTTATGAGAAAAATAATGATTGATAAGAACAAAACAACACTGTTTTCCAAACCTGCAAGCTGCTATGAGATATCTTGAGATGGAATGTTTTGTGTAATAAAAATTTTAAATGAAATCGTTGTATTTTTTGATTCGGAAAACTCAGCTCTTGTTAATAAAGTTTTGACTGCAGAGACATACCTAAACTCTACAAACTTTTCGTTTACAGACAGTCCAATCAAACATATTGATTTCTAGAATGAATCGTGATTAACGTAACTTACAAAGTGTGTAATTAAGCTGACCGTAGTAATTCCTGATTGCACATCGTATATAGAACGGTGTACCTCTCCCAGAGACCGCCAAATCTTGTTTTTTGTGTTTTGGTAGTTTTAGAGTTAGAATAATAGTTTCGGTATTGATGTTTGGACTACAATATGAGTTCTTTGACATTTTGCTTTGTTGAACTGTTAGCAAATTTAGCATTACAGTTGAGCATTATCCGATGTGCTTGTGTAGAATATCCATATTTATCGTATCCATTGCAGAACATAGTCATATATTTGGAGTGCTTCCGATGCGCTACATTGGCGAACATTTGTCAAGTAGAACGTTTGGTCAAATGCGGGTTGTCCGAGTCGATACGTCATCATGGCAATCACACCCCGAGCGCCAATCATTCCCACGGTTCGAAATTGAAAAAGCGCGAGTCACGTCGGCAATAAAGCGAAGCGCTGGGCCATGCGTCGCGTGCGTTTATCACGTTAAAGCTTCGGTATTGCCTTGAATCATATCCTTACACGGAGCCAAACTGAACGACTGAGCGAGCCAAACTGCCCTTCGTCTGCTGCAATACACCCTTTCTAATCTTTAAATTTTTATTATCGTTCTTCATTCACCCTACGCTCAAGTTAACTTTCAATGGAAAGTTTTTTTTTACTCAACCGAAAGATATACTTTATCAAATGCTTTATTGAAAATCTCAACAGTTTGCGAACTATACAATCAGAATTTCAATAACACAAAATAGTAATTACAGTACAGTAGTAATTACTTAGTGTTACACATTCAAGGATCAGCACTTGTCTTTTTGGTAACAGAAGCTGGTTATGAGAATGAAAAAGAGTACGAATTTTTCAAACAAACAATAGCTCCATCCCTGATTCTGACTTGTTAGCTCTCGTCAGTAGCAAATATGGCTGTAATTTATTTTCCTCTTAATCTTCCAGGTAATAGTTTAAAACTTTTTTTTGCTGATTTTCATTTCCTTCTATTAGGCAACACTACGTTTCTGGTTGGTGATTTTAATTTTTTTAATTATTAAATTGTTGTATATAATCGAATAGGTCAATAGGATAAGTCAAATCCGTAAAAATAATTGTTAAAAAAAAAATTACAAAAATCTATGGTAGAGCAGAAATTTTTCTGATAAAAACACAAAATGTTGAAAAAGAAATGAGCGAAGGTAATAACAAAAAAAAAAGTACTACCTAGGCAAAAAGTTGTCTGTGTAATCAACGTGCTTTACCAAACCAGAACGGTTTGAGACTCTTTTTGTTTATGTACTCACATATGTTGCCAACTGTGGTGGCAGAGAAAAAGAGGATTAGTCATTCGGTTGGAGTTGCTAAGGTAGAAAATTTAAAAGTAATTTTCTAGTGAACCACGTGATTGGAAGCATGTCTGTAGTTGGTTTAAATAAATTTGGTACATTTTGACACCAAACATTTATTGCATTAGGTGCATTTTGGTATTAAAGAGGTTTTTCTGTTCATGTTTTGTATTTAATAAAGGAGAAAATAAAGTAATAAGTAAGAAAACTCTAATTTTGAATTTGGTCGATTTGGTATATTTTAGAAATATAATGTTACAAATTGAGTAAAAATGTGAGTGCATTTGCGTCTTTTGCTTGAAAATACTTAATTATTTAAAAATAATGTTATGTTTTCAAGAATTGTAAAAATCAGAAAGAGCATCTTTTAATGGTTAATGTTTCTAAGAAAACCTATTATTATGAAATTTCACATTTTGTTGTTAATATTATAAAAGCAGGGAGGTTTGTATCTGCTTTTATATATTTTTCATTTTTTGAAAAAAAATTGCGTCTTAACGTATCTTTTCTTTTCAACAAAATAAACAATCTAGAAGAGTGTGACTGTTTGCATTACTAACGGCATGCACACACCACCAAATGTTTACTTATATTTTCAGTAATAGAAAAATGGGTTGTTATTGCAAGAGTGAAGTGGACTACCAATCCAAGCCGTAGCACTAACTCAATTATAGAAAGGAAAAGAAGGTGTGTAAAGCTTTAACCGTTCTGCACAGGCTTATGGTCGGTTTGTTTATTTATTAAAGAAGAAATAAGTGCTTTGGTATAATAAGAAAATTCTGAAAGTTTGAGGGGTATTGTTTGCTGTGTGATAAAAGAGAAAACTTCTCTTGTGATTTACCTTGAAAACTCTAGACGTTTTTCTACTATTTTCATAATAAACTGTCGTTAAACTGAGATTAATTTAAACAAATTTTCAAGCTTTTATTGTATTGATTTGATGACAATAAAAGTACAAAATGTAAATTTCTGTCAGAATATAATTTGCACATGACTAATTTTCTATATATCATTGCATTAAGCAGTATGGGTAGAAATTCAAATGATGTAAATGTAAAGCAATAATAAGAAGTGTAAATTTGCTGGTGTAGGTGAAGTAAGTAGGTATATTTGACAGGAGGAATTAATTATTAATTAAAGTTTAACATACAAGGAGCATTTGGGGTATAAGAGCTTAGAGCTTCGTTATCTTAAAGCTTAAATATTATAAGTGAATTATTATGCATGTCAGGTGTGAGCTCTATTGTAGGTAACTAATATAAGGTTTGATATGTTTCAGCAGGAGTATCCGGCTTTGAGCCGGACTTTCTCTACCCTTTGGAAAACATCACAGTCGCTCAGGGGCGAGATGCAACGTTCACCTGCGTGGTAAATAATCTGGGGGGATACAGGGTGAGTGGGGATTCCGCCACAGCCAGGGTGTGTATCTATATTCTATACTAATGCACCGAATGTGACCGCAATTTGACTGCAGATCAGTTTAAAGTGGTCAAATTGCGGACCGCACCCCAATGCACCGAGCACTGCACCCGCACGCCACATCAGCACAGTGCACCATCACCAACAACGATAGCACCTTTTGCACCACAAATGCTCGATCTCCCCGATTCTCCAACAAACCCTCGCTGCTCGGCTCGATTTCATAAATCATCAAAGACGGATATAATGGCTGCGTTTTATTCACAAACAACACCACAAAACAAATCTTTGCTTTTTATTTACGAAACATCACCTTAATTACATTTTGATAACTAATTACTAGAGTAAATCTTTCAACAATCCTACCATTATATTTAATTTATTATCATAATTTTAAACAAATTATAAAATATTTTGAATTTTAGTGTTTTGAAAAACACCAACATTTATGTTGATAGTTTAGTTGACACTAAACCATCAAATTAAAATATAATTAATACCAACTGTGTAGGTATTTCAAATTTATTTTAGTTTCTTTATAAATTTTCAAAAAAATGGTAAACAGATAAATAAATAACTCTACGACATGCAAATTCAAAATTATTTGTATCAAAAAATAAAATTTTGATGAGCATAGAGATCTTTATACAGAGTAATCAAAAAGAAAACAAAACGAGAGTGCTATCTCATCTTTTGTTTTATCGAAAAGATTGTTTAATTTGAGTCATACGAATAAGCTTAACTTGCTTTCTGATAATTAATATCGATTCGGTCCTGATATCTGGCTTAAAATTTTTTCAGTGGTAAATTACAACTTATTCTGTAATATTGTTATTGTTACTTAGGAAAATTAACCAAAAATCGAAAAAAAATTTTTAAGGTTAGCAACAGCAAATCATTGTTTTAAAATTGACGTTTTTTTCACACTTGACATTTCAGCAAAAGCTGGCAAGTTACCTATTCTTACAAATGTAAAAAATGTAGTTTTTTTATTTTATAAATTTTGTCGATTATAATTATAACGTGTAAGATTTATAAGAGATGATTTATTGTAAAAGAAGCGCTTAACACCTCAAATTGTCTAAGAACGCTTAAGATTTTGCAACTTCATGACCGGTAATTTGCAACGCATGCTCTGATTTGTGTTTTTTTTTCACAGAGTATAAGTAGTACATAAAACCATTAAATAATTATGCAATTAGAATCGTTTAAAAATTATTTTACACTGCAGTTGAAAAAACACAAGTTTTATCACAAAATAATAGTTTAATCAAAATTGAAGAAAAACATTTTATATTGTTCTTTTTTTAGATTAATCATGATAGCGACTGCTATAAAACTCATAGAGAACGTAAAGATAAATATGTAAACTATAGTTTTCATTATAAGATATAAGTTAATCAATGTTTTGTTTTTTTCTAAACAAATAGATTTTAAAGAAATTCAAATCGACTCAAAAAATGGAAAATTATTAACAATTAAAATAACTCATTTGCGCATTTCAATACGTGAATTAATTTTAATTTTCTTTTATTTTGTCTATTTGACAGAAGTAAAGAGTTACAGCACTTTAAAAACTAATAAAACTGCAAGAAAATAGAGGTAATTTCAGCAAAAATTACGTTATATCTCAAAATAATGAATATAACTAAACTAAAAAAAAATACTTTTAATTATTTCTTAACGCGCACATGCTTCTGGAAGTCATAATAGAAGCGAGGAATTTTTGCAAAGAGTCTTATGGACTGCTAAACGTCTGGTTAGTAATAATTGGAAATCGCCTGATAGGACTTCATGTCATTCCTGTTCGCTTAAGAAGTGACGATTTTTTACATTTTTTGACAACATACTCTTGAAAATGATCTAAATAATCTTGCACTGGTAATTCGATGAAATTTGTGACTTCCGTTGGATAGTGTTTAATTCAGTCAACTTATTTTTCTGGGGCCATATGAAAGATTTAGTTTACCAAACACCACCGCCAACAATAGAAGATTTACAGCTACGAGTTTTTCATAGCGCCGATACAATTTCTGCAGAAATTCCACGTCAAAAAATGTTTATTTTCATACATTGTTTTAAATTTTTTAAAAGAGAAGATTTAATTAAGAAATTAATTTGGCATTGTTTCAAATTTGCAGTTTGCATAACTACATGATACAAAAAGTTCTCAGCCCCATTTAACGTTTAGTGTTTATTGTTGATTGGGCATATTGCGGCGCTTCACGAATTTATGTTTTGTAATGCGGCTTTTATTTGATCGTTAAAATTAGAATAAAATTGTGAAATAAAAATGCATTTTAGGTTTGGATGTTAAAAGCGGCATTCTCCTGCGGCATATTTATAGATAATTGGTTTTTTAAAAATATGTTGGTCAAAGAAATTGATGCATTAAAGAACTTTTATCGTGTACGAAATAAATCCCAGGAAAGCCGAGGTTAGGTAGATTTGCAGAAATGCCTGCTCGTAATACTTGCTGGAATATTAAGCGAAACGTCCTATATCTGTCGACAAATAATGCATTCAATCCTCTAAGCTTGCTGAATTCATGATACACGGAATCTGGCCTAACACAAAATTTATTAAATTTTCTAATCATTGATTAGGCCAATGAAATTGCAGGTTGTTTTGCTAGTAATCGTTTTAATGTATGAAGAAAAATTGCTTGTTAAAGCCAGATTAAGTATGGGGTTTGTGGTATAAGATGATTTTCCTTTTAGGAAGTATATGCAAAACTAGCGTCTGACCCATCTGACCAAACAATGGCATGGATTAATTGCTAGATCAGCAATTTCTCGGTGTGAAAGATGTTTTGAGAAAGGTCGAGTTTGCTGGTATAACACACGAGAAACATGGACATTTGTGCGGCATTATTCCGTCTATTATAGAAGCATCTTGCTGCGAAGTCTGTAATCCTTCTGTTTCTGGTGATAATAAAATATGCAATTGTGTTTAGCAGACAATAGTTGATGCGGTTGGCGTTACGCGAGCTTTGCTGAAAGCTCCTGTTTGCTGACATATCTCTAATTCCAATTCACTTTCACCCTATAGGATTTGATGCTATCGTCAGTCTATCGGCTGCATGTGACATGGTTGCGAGGTCACGGCCCGGGACCAACTGCGGGACTCGAAGCCATAGAGGCTTTCATATGCAAACAAGATTGCCATTATTCACTTTCGATGCCGTTCGCATCTGATCTTCTGCTAAACACTTATCTGGAAGAGGAAATGCATCTCGCAATCGCCGGATCACCGAAGTACTATAACATCACAATATATTCAACACAACTATCCACATAACTCACGGATTAAAGTCATAACAATTATACAACAGCATTTTATTGCAGCCGGCAGGATAACCGACGACTACAAACCATTACCATTCACTACTAAAAATTCTTTCTAATAATTTAAAACACTCGGACTAATCATTTTCGTTGCCAAATGTTCACCCAAAAATTCCAGAGTGTTAAATCTTACAGTTTATCATCTAATTGTTGTTCACAGAATAAGTGCAATAAACGCATTTTCAATAAAAGCTCACCCAATTAGACAATTTACAAAAAAAATTGCATTTGTTGCCTGCATTATTTTTAAACTTTTTATAAAAGATCATAAGCTGTTATAAATATTCAATTTTTTATCAGTTTCGAAAGTTTTTTTATGATAACTTAGGTAACTTGTGAGTTCAAGACAATAGAAACTGACTCAATTACACAATTTTGCATTTGGCGCCTCCACCATTTTTTGACACATATAAAAACTTATAGAGTTATATAAGTATTCAAGTGTTTATTAGTTTACTAAAAATTTTTCTGATAACTTGAGTAGCTTGTAAATTTAATACAATATAAGCTTTCCTAATTGAACGTTTTACTATACATATGGCATATTTATAGTAGATTCAGATTTTTTATTAGATTATAAGAGCTTTTGCAAAACTGAATTCTTCAAATACGAAATTGTGTTTATCATTCACATCATGTCGTATGGTTTTATTCATTAAAAAGTAAATGTTTTTTTTATTTTTACTAAAAATAAACTATAAAGAAATTGAATAAGATTACCATTGCTATAAAAATCGCTGTTTTCAAAAATCTTGTTAAACCTCAAATAAAGCTGACTCATTTGCTTTTTTTTCTATAAACAATGCGGTAAACCACAGTTGGTTTTCAGAATTGAATTTTTTCTATTAGTTGATTTAATATAAGTTATAATGCACCGCACTACACCACAAAATAATAATAGATAATAATAAACCGCTGCACAGAATCATAAAAAACCTATAGAGATTATTAATTTAGCATTTTGGTATTGCAAAAAATCAACATTTTCTTCTGACTGTTAAAACCGGAATGCATTGTCTGATTGCTTGAGCGGCTTTGTCCAACAAAAGTTGTGCAGATTTGGTATTTTATATTTCAAATTATAGTTTACGCGCTAGCTGAAAAATCTGACAAATAATAATGCAAAATATTGTTGAAAGTTTTCAAAAAATTTTTCACTTTGCGTTGCATTGTCTGTCAGGTTTTTTTTGTTAAAATTTTTTATTTTAAAATACAGGCGATAAATAAAGCATCGAGAACGTACTGAAAACAATATGTGAGGAAAATTCTCGCATAAAGCTTTAAAAATTTTTAAATTATTAGTTTTATGAGGTTAAATTAGTATTTTGCTACACCAACCAAAAACTTCCAATAAAAAAATATATAATTAATAAAAAACGTAGCAGCTTATCTCTCGATTTCGTATATTACAAAATGCAGATTTGTTTTCTACTCAGAGAAATATATAGAGAGAGAAAAGTTTAGTCTTTTATTATACATATTACGACGTTATAAAATAGAATACTCTTCAAATTTCTTTAGATTTTTGTCCGGAAAGAAGTTGTTTTCAGTGCAGATTAGACTTAAATTAAGATTGTATTTGAACTTTTATTACTTTTGGTAAACCCTTACTTATCAATAATAATAATAATAATGTACTTGCAATTAAAATAATTGCAAAGTTGGAGAATAAAATGTTATATAAAACACGTGCCAGAATGAATCAGCAATACTAATAAAATTGTAATCTGTTAAGCAAACCACATTTTCGTCAGTATTATCATTTCATTGATCTCAATTACCTAGAGTATTTCCTATTCAAATTTTGATTAATTTGTGTCCAACAGGCTGTAACGTTAATTTTGACGTTCGTAAGCAGCTACTAAACATGTAATAATCCCAAAGCTCTAATAGCAAATATTGTTTGAAATTTATATTTAAACAGTTTGAATGTGCAATGCAATTATGAGTTAAAAAATAATGTACACAAATTTAAAAAAATGTGCGAGAGTGTCCAGCCGCTGCTGCAACATTGATCAGTGATATTCACAAAAAGCTAAAACTGCAATTAGCTTATTCACTTTTCCTAGCCAGACCTGGTTTCGAACCACAAATCATAAATCGTTAAAACAAAATTTGCCACAATATCAGTTATTTGAATATCACCAATATTCTCGTAAATCAACAAAAATTTGCGATGCTCAATCTGCTACAGATCCATTTCCGATAATTTACAATTTACTCACCGTTACTACAAACTTTCTAAAACAAACTTGCAGAATCTGCGCATCCAATCGTATTGTGTCAAAAGTAATCCTTGATGAAGCTCCATGTCGTTGCAACCCTATCATTCCTAGCACGTTCTCAGCTAACTAACCTATTACGACTATCTTCACTACACTTTTGTCGTTCAAACTCCCAAATTCATTATATATAACAGCTAAATTCAAAGTACACAATAATCTTACAACCCCCATTTTCACTGCTTTTTCATTTGCTAAGAAGTCTGTATCATTTAAATCAAAAATAACATTTTAAACACTGCATATTTATGCATACAACTCCAGTGAAAGTTAATAACACGCTAAACCTTCTAACATTCATTTCCTTCCCTTCTTCATTTGCATAAAGCAACTCTACAAAACGGACATTAATTTAAATCTATTTATTTTAATAAAACTTAAAAGTAGGAAAATATCTGCACTAAAGATTTTCAAGCTTATATCTACCAATTACCATTTTCATGTTTAACTTTTTTTACATTACCATTAGCAAGAAATTTAATAGCCACGAGGCTCACACTACATATCCCTCCACAAAAAGCTTTCCTGAATATTTCATCTATTGTAGAGACTAAAATGTTTAGCTTTATTAACTATGCACATATAAAATTTGAGCTGAAAATTAAACCCTATTTTAAATCAATGTAAACCAAAACTTCACTAAGAGTGAGAAGTTTGGTAATTCTGATTATAGGAAAAATAAACAATGTTAATTTTTTATCAGAGGCAGAAACGTAAAATACAAGAACACAAGAAGTTTAAAATAATAAAAATATTATGAAAGAAACATAAATGAAATTATAAAAGAAAATAATAAATGTCATAATTTATAAAAGTCATTAATAAACTATCAGACCGATATTTGTTTTTTTCAATCAAGATATTGTATCAGACCTTCAGAGTGAAAGAATGGAAAACATGTTTAAGAAAAAGCTGTCTAAGTGTTGCTTTTTGCGGACTTAAAATTTAATTTAGAAAGATTTCATAGTCTTCATATTGTTCAGGTTTTTAAGTACAAAATCATTCGCTGTCCACATTTTGGAATAATTAATCAAGCGTCTAAATTTCAAAGTGTTTGCAATATCTGATGTTTATCTTATAGAAATTCTACTGTTTACCTTCTTATGTTACTTAATATAATATAGTCATATTTTTTGCTTATCAATTTTTAGCAATAAGAAAACACTTTTTCCAATGTATTTTAACGCCGCTGCTTGATAAAATTGATAACTATTATGCTTAAAATTATTGTGATGCAGTATTTTTTGA
This sequence comes from Lagria hirta, assembly GCA_947359425.1. Taxonomy (NCBI): domain Eukaryota; kingdom Metazoa; phylum Arthropoda; class Insecta; order Coleoptera; family Tenebrionidae; genus Lagria; species Lagria hirta. The sequence continues at coordinate 4,327,698 of OX375799.1, forward strand.
ATGGAAATTTAAGATGGTATTTTACATCATACAGAATAGAATGAAATGATAAAGTTTTTTTGTATGGGCTTGGCTTGTTAGTGAAATGAAAACCTTTTTTTCTCATTAACAAAAACAAAAATTTATTTTTTTTGAATTTATGTACGTCTTTCTCGACTGTTTGTAATGCTGGAAATAATTCAGCAATTTTTTAACGTTTAGTCAAATTATCAAAAAGTTTTAAAAATGTAAATAAATGAAGAGTTTAATGTTTACAAAACTATGATTTTAATAAACTTATAGAAGTTATTGACACTTTGTTATTATTTGCCCCAATGGTAATGACAGAAAACCACCAGCACAGATCTACATTTTTATCGTAAAGAATATCATTCGTTAAATGTTTGATAAAATAAAAAGTAATTTTGAAACATAATTGTGGTGAAAATTGTAGGTGTGAATTATCCTGCTGCCTTCACAAAAAGCTCTTGTGATATTGAGCTCGTTCACAGTTTAAAAATTATTTTCTGAGTTATTTTTTTGTAACGCGTTTACAATATAAGCAGGGTATTGTACAAGCAGCGATGGTTTGTGGAGTTGGTGTAATTAGTTGTAATTGCGTTAACGTCAGGTAAAACATGCAAAAACAGGTAACGTTTTTTGCAGGAAGAACTGACTGACTGTTGGTTGGTATTGTTAATTGTATAGTTACAAGAAAAAGTGCATTACTTTTTAGAAGTATTTTTGTATAATGTTTGTAGTTGCTGCACATATACCACAGAATTGGAGTAAACAATTTTTTAATTTGTTTTATAATTTCTCTTAATACGTTTTAGTTGTTTACTGCAAAATAAATAAAAATGAAAATTGTTTACCACAACTGTTCACAATTAATTTTGGATCAGGTCGCGTGGATAAAAGCAGACACCAAGGCAATATTAGCCATCCATGAGCACGTTATTACCAACAACGCACGATTATCCGTAACACACAACGATTTCAACACATGGACGTTAAATATACGAAACGTTAAAAGGGAAGACCGGGGTCAGTATATGTGCCAAGTAAACACTGATCCCATGAAAATGCAGGTGAGTATTGCTTTTATTACTCTAGGGCTCGTGCTTGTTTTAATAATTTTCCTACCTTTACTCCAAATAAGGCGTCTATTTTGATTAACTACTAGATTTTGCAGATGTTAACAAAGTTACGTTCTATTGATTCTGCACTAATTATACGGTTATGCTCTAATCGTTATCTACACTAGCTCCTTTAATGAGTAATATTTAAACTAATCTACAAAATGTATTTATCAAAATAATTACATTTATAAATAGATACAAAGCTTGCTTCATTCCAGTAGTAGATATTCAAAAAAAATTAAATAAAACGTTAAAAAATAGCATTTATCTAGAGGGTTCACTGGAAGAAGTTTCCAAATACGATAGTCATATTCAGCTAATTATCCACCTAAAAAAAAATGGGCCACTTAAAGTCACACAACTCAAAAACTGATTATTTCTAGTTTTAAATATAGACTGACACTCAAATGCTCTCTAACAGATATCTTGACCCAGCACCGGCTCCTCTGCAATCAGTCTCTCACATTTTTTCCATTATATATGCTCTCTCTATTTTTTCTCCTCCTTTCCTGTTTTGTCTATGTCTTTATCTCTGTTTCTCATTTCACCATTTATCTATTGCCTCGCTTCTCTTTTTCTCTCAATTTCTTCCACACTAAACCATCTTCTATTTTATACTTTTTTTTCTTTTCTTATGTCCTTGCCTGTTTTTCTGTTCATTACTTTCCAGCAGTTTTTTAGTATCTCACACTCTCTATTATCTTTCATTTTATCTTTAAACATTACTGTTCTCTTTCCTGCTTTTATTCTTACTTTTTTTCCTTTTTTTCTCACTATATAACCTGAAGTCTTCCTACTTAACCCTATCTCATATATTTTTTTGCATTCTTTTAGCTTTAAATGATTTTATGATATTGCTCCTATATACACAATTACAACACTGGTTGTTCCTTTTCGTACAGATAACATAGTGAAAACTTTTAAAATAATAAATTTTTTTAATAAAGAGTTTTTTTTTCTTATATTTTTATCACTTCCAGTATTTTTAGTTTATTTAATATTTGCTAATTTTAACAGATATTTTGACATACTTTTTTACCTAAAACAGTACAAAAAAATGAGCAACACTGCCGCATGTGCACGAAAAAATTTTTTACTTCTTTTGAGTTATAGAAACCTAATTGAGTCTTTTTAAAAGTAACACCAATTTTGCATTTTGTTATTACTACATCTGTTTTTTTACAATTAAATTTATATTTTCTTATGCACTATAATAGTAAAACATCAATAAAATAATGAATTCAAATAAAATTTGTTTGTAGACCTACATATGTTTTAAGGTCTTATCGGTGTGACTTACAATTAGAAATTAAATCATATTAAACTGGTTCCCATCGAATTACTTTGGATTAGGTTTTTTAAGTTTATAATAGCTTTTAGTTAGTATAGAGATATTGATCTAAAGCCTAAAATTATTCTTGCTGTTTTTTTTATTGTATAGTGTTTAAACGGTGGTTGCAAAATTAATTAATTTATATTTTTATTTCTTTCGACTTTCGATTTAGAACAATTTCAAAGAGACAAAGGCTCAAAATTAATCTTGTTTTTTAGAGGAAGCACAATTTTATTTTAATCTCTGATATGAGAAACTTTTATATTTACTCTTCACAATGGAGTTTTAATTTGTCAAACAGAGATAAGCTTTCCATGTATTGCAACAGCATTAAAAGAATAAATTGACGTTTTTAAAGCAACTTCTCCACATCAATCGGATTATCCGATCAAATTGATTGACAGTTTGACCGTAAGTGGAATTCTTCTAATATTCTGCTAGTCACTGGACTAACGTCAAATAGTTGACGATTGGTTTTATCCGCTATAACGAACTGTGTAGTGAATAATTTTATTTGACTTTCAGTTATTTGCAGAGCTTCTAATAGTTAAACACGACAATTAAACATTTATGAAATTATGTCAATTGTCGTGGGAATTATAACATTAATAATTATAATAATATTTATCAGTATTATAACAAAAGATAATAAAATCTGTAGAATATGTTAATTTGTCGGAATTAATTGTACACATTTTATTTTCTTGTTCAGTGTTAGTTAATAAAGATTATAAAAAAAGACATAACGCGCGCTATTGCAAAAATAGTTCATTCACATTTAGCTTTAAAATATAATTTAGTGATGTTGAATTATATTATAATTATGATTCACAAAACTTTTTAGAAAATTATTATTTGAAGTTAAACTTTACTGTTTCAAAATTTGACCCCAATATAGGCCCAATAATATAGTATTGAAAGAAACTAAATTTGCGTATTTGATGAATATTGCTATTTTTGTAATATTATCCATACTTTTAACGCGAAAATGGTTAAATATTTACAAGCATAACCTAAAATTTGTAAGAATTCGATTGTGCTGCTTGAAGCCAGATAGATTTGTTAGTGTACTATGAGAATAGTTGATTATAATAGACTCGGCTATGTAGAATTCGCATTTTTTTTTTCATTTTTATATTTTATTATTGATTTTGATCTAGTTAATGGCATTTTTTTTTGAAAGAGCTAAGAGATATGTTTGATATTGTTAATCATGACAACTTTCTTAAATTTTCAGACAGCATTTTTAGAAGTGGTAATATCTCCTGACATACTTTCTGAAGAAACGTCTGGCGATATGATGGTACCAGAAGGTGGATCTGCAAAACTGATTTGCAAAGCTCGTGGATACCCAGAACCAAGAATTGTTTGGCGAAGAGAAGATGGTGGTTCTATAGTAAGCAGGGGAGCACCTGGTGTAAGGCCGGAACGACTACACTCTGTAGAAGGTGAAATCCTATCTTTGACAAAAGTTACAAGATCAGAAATGGGCGCTTACCTTTGCATTGCTGCTAATGGCGTTCCGCCCACAGTCAGCAAAAGAATGATGCTGCATGTACATTGTAAGTAACACAAAATGCATTAAAGAATCAATATACAGAAACTGCTCGAAAATGATTTTTTGATATAAATATATATATTATATCGATGTAAATTTAAATAATATACCAGTCTATAATTTCATTCTTTCTATCTATAAATTAGTTTTGTTTATACTTTTTGATATTGTAATCTTTCACTCAATTATTGAGACGGTTTGAATAATCACATCTGTTAGCTAGAGGCTTATATGTCTCATCAGTAATGTTTTATTTCGTGCAGCTATTTAATATGACTAGAGTATACTTAATATAGTTGAGATTCCTCGGTAGTCAGGTGGCTAACGATAGTGCGTTTGGAATCTGGTCTAACAATGGACGTGGGCTCGATTACCACCCAGGCAAGAGTCTTTTTCGACAAAAAAAAGAGTTTTTGTCTGGCTATAGCTATTAGTATGTTTGTAAATGTAGGAAGCACAATAAATCAAGAAGTTGCAGTGCAATATGCCTTGTTAATCTTGATCACTTGATACCTATAATAGTTTAGTTGCCAAAGAACTTTCTTCAAAAATAGAATAATGATTAATTAAGCTAATTTTAGCTGACAAAATTTTACTCTATTAAGTTTCATTAATGTGCGGTAAAATCTTAAAACATTATTGAATAGATCTTTTACGCTGAATAAATTTGATGTGGCTATCCTCATGCTATAGCTCTAGCCAATAATAACACATTTTGGAATTTCACTCATTTTGACCTGAAGTACGGCGTTGCTTCTAAACACGTATGTTTGTCTTACAAAAACTGTGATTATTGCTCTTTCTCAATTACTGTAATAGTGACTTAATTAGTTTTGAAATCAGCAATTCATGAGATTGGTCGGTAAGTTAGAAACTTCTTATTTTGCGAGAACGCCGCAGTAAATGCAAGAAAACAAAATTAGAGTTATTGTGTGAAAATAAATTTATTTGCCAAAAATAAAAGAAATCTTATAAGCTCATGCAGTTTTACAATGCTAGGTTAAACATAAAGATTGATTTGAAATATGTAAAATTAAACTAGGTATACTTTTTAATTCCATTTGATACAAATGTTTTTAAAATTGCGTTTCAAACAGAATTACAAAACACAGCGCAGTCAGTAGGAAGTGTAATGACGTCATATTATAATGACTATTGCAAAAATTATTCAATATTTTGCAACAAATAGTATGCTTATATAATTATCAAGGGTGAATATTTGAAATTTATCAAATGTCAGTTAGAAAGAGTTTTTTGTTTGATTACAGAAAGATGTTACGTCAAAGCCATTAGAGTCATTAAACTGCAAAGAACCATACTGGTATAAATGTTTATAGTGTTTTAACTGCCGATTCTAAAAACTGTAAACAGCAGTGATTAGCACCATAAAAATATATAGCTTTATTACCAGTTTCTCTACAAATTGAATCGAAGCAACTCTGTAGACAAAAACACTAAAAATATTACATTTTCTTAGATAGTGAACATAAGCTCAACTTTCTCGTGTCGGTTGTGTTTATTAGCAGAGATATTTAAGCTTGCCTCGATACAAGATTAGCAGAGACGAGGCTTGTTATTCCTTACCTGTTTCAACACAAAAATTTATAATTTCGCAGAGTTTTTGTCAAAAAAAGCACAATTAGAATCTTTTCTTAATGAATTGGTTTTCCAACATTGGATGTACACAACAATTATCAAATTATAATTAGTTCTAATTTTGAAAATGAATATTTCTTTGGTTTTTTATCTAGACGTGGTTCAACTGAAGTTTTTTTGTAAGCCTGATGAGAGAAAAACCTACTTCTAGAATTCTGTTTTAAAGTCTTTGCAAAAAAAGTAAATATTTTTTTACAGCGTATAGTAGGAACGTTTGTGATATACCCGGCAGCAGATTTTATTGCTCATAATGGGAGAGATAGGCAACAAAAATGAAGCAAATTTACCATCTAAGGTGAGGCGTGTCTTGGGCTTATGTAATAGAATCAACCTGGTAGCGTAATACATTTTTAATATTTACTGCCGCGTAAATCTCAAACAATTTTACAATACAGGAATTTAGGTTTTACTGAGAAATTGGCACATATTATAAAATTATTTAAATATTACAGAATTTCTTAGAAATATAAAGAAAAAATATATTCTGTTCAATCTATATTTTTTTGGTTTTCATTAAAATTTAGTAAACTGCTTAAATTTTTAAAATTTATCAAGCGAGGGACATTTTGAAAAGGAGTCTGCTGTCTTAGGAAACATAATGTACTGTAGCAACTCTATTACACAAGCAGGACAGCCAATCTGATCTGCAATGAGAATAATATACAGCTTCTCTAGGGAGAGGTTAGAGGTGTTAATTAAACAAATTAATCAAAATAACAATTTTTAATAAATTAATAAAATTAAATAAATTTAGGATAAATATAAACAGAATGACACAAGTACACATCAGGTGCCAATCTGTTACAAATTGTTTGTAAAATATTAATACATTGTGATATTAGTTTACGTCTAATTAAAGTAATTAATTAATAAACTAAGACTCAGCTGTAAGTGATCTGTTTTGATTTTTACAGATTTTGGTAAGTTGCTTGCTTTCTGGTTTATTGACAACGTTTTCCAATAACTTTGGAAGTTGTAGGGCAATTTATGTGTTTCAAAAAGATTGAAATTAGAACCGATTTGTAGCTGTGTAGACCTTGATTTAGTTACTAATCCTGACTATATCCCTTCAAGAAGAAACGAACCTCAATTGTTTTAACAATAAAGCCTTTTTTTAAGAGTATACTTCTAGACACCCTACTCTAGGAACCATTTCCAAACTTGAAGCCTAAACAGTATATCCACATTTTAGGCTTCACTTTATACACTTTTATTTCAATCAACACCTTTTGATCACTTTTAAATTGATTGACTTATCAATGCCACTGGTATTCAAACATTTATTTCTTGATTTCTGTGTTGGATTGTATAAATTGGTTTACCCAATAAAACTAAACCGTTCTGAATCTTTTCGCATTTTCCGGTATCTCTTATCTCTTTCCCACCTCTGCCAAGCTCGTTGTTGTTTCAACAATTTTCAAAATAAATTAAAAAAATTTTGTATATTCCGGCGCTTTTGAAAAGATTAGAAGAATATTCTAGATATTAATGATTACGACAATTTATGATATTTTGAAAACAATGTATGCATCAACACATAAATTGGTTTCAGTAACTATACATAAATAAATAATAACAAAAATACAAATTTTAAAAGATTAAATAACAACATCTGGTCTCAAACATCAAACTAGAATGATCTAGCCAAAAAAAAAACAATAACTAGACAATAGAATAGCCCGAGTAGATGACGCCACATTACGCGACCTACATAAACCTGAGACTTCTATTATGTATAACATAAGACTTTAAGATATAACAGCACGTGGCCTGAAGCAAAAGCTAATTTAGCTTCAATTCACTTTGCCTTCTTTCAAAAAGTATGGACAGCGCATTCTGGGCAGTAATTAGTGATACTTTTTATGTAAAAACACTGGCTATGTCCGTACTTAATTTGAGGAAAATAATTCGAATGCTTTTTTGATTACATAAATGTAAGCCGATTCATCCTTTGATGTTTCGCAGGTCATTCTCGACGGAAAGAGCCAAGACGTAGTCTTATAATGTATTATTTGAAATTAATTGCGTTTTCTAAATTTTCTAAACTCTTTGGGTCTAAGCAGCAGTTATCTATTTTTAAGCATCTTACAAATATGATTAGTAAAAAAAAAATTAAGTGCCATATTCTGATCTATTCCAATAAATGTTCAATGTGTGTGAATACAAATTTTAAATAGGCAGAGATTCTTGGTGCAATGCGATTTATTGAACTGCATTTATTAAGTGCATGGGGTAGTTTCGATTAGTTTAAGCAAAAGAATATGGGATTGCGAGAGTGGTGGTTGTTGGATGTTCAATGTAACAATAAGTTGGAGAAGTGATGACATGCGGATCTGACAGTTGAGATGTTTACTATGTGGTATTGCATTTTTATTTATTTTGTTGCATAAAGGCGAGAATGAACAATTGTTTTAAAAGCTCATATGAATATGGATGCGGCGGAATGCACACGGTACAATAGCCTGGGGTAATGGGTGCGCGCTAAGTAGACAATGCCGGCTGATTATGAACATAACCATAAATACAAAACGTTCGTTGACTAACGCAAAACGCAGCTTCAATCATTTTCCGACATGTATGCTAAGCGCTATATACCATTTACGCAATACGGAATGCAGTAATTTATGTATTACACTAAATAAATAAATGTATGAGAGAAGCGGAAGCCAAATGTCCACTGCTATCCTAATAAACTTTCTGGAATATTTAACGTCTATTAATGGATTTCACTATGAGCCGCATTTGCATCAAAAGGTATGCATTAAATTTGTTTATACAAGGTGACATATAAATGTAGATTTTAAAATCATTTAATACTTTCGTCTCTCCACTTTCGGCTTAGACTGCTTAAATCCACTGCAATTACCAACAAACCCAAAAAACATAATGTTACTTATACCTACCAATTCTAGCTTGTTACTACTATCTTGAATCATTTATAGCTACATTTTCTGACATTCAGTGATTGTATCGTGTAATCACAATAATTGTTTAGAATACAGAAAGGCTGTGGGAAGCAAAATCTGACTCTTAGCTTTATGCTCTTTTTGACTACTGTCAAATTTATTGGTTACTTGTTTTAAAACATTAAAACAATGGTCAGCTGGCAACAATTTATAGAGAACCTGCAACTTATATAAAAAACTTTGTGCATCTTTTTTAAATCTTTTTGACAGGGACCATACGACAAACCAGTTTCTTGAAACAAAAGCTTTTGTGGGTGCATCATGCATTTGCGATGGTTGGTTGATTAATGGTGATATCTGAGAAAATTGTGTAGTCCGCTCAATAAAAAAATAATAAAATAATTTTACAAAACACTAATTTGTGTCTGTACTGTCTTGATTAGTCTTATGATAATATCTATCTAACTTTTTATTAGTTTACTTATGTTTTTTATGATAATTTGAGTAACTTATGAGTCTAATACAATAGAAAGAAGCTCACCCAATTAAGCAATTTACAAAACTGTTTTCCATTTGGCGCCTTCACCATTTATAAAGTTAAAAACTTAAATGTTATAAATATGCAGTTTTCTATTAGTCTACTAATGTTTTTTTACGATAACTTAAGTAACTTGTGAATTTAAAACAATAAAACTTACCCAATAAAACAATCTATTAAAAATTTAGCATTTGGCGTCTCCACCATTTTAACACATTTTATCAGAGAGCATAAAATATAATAAATGTCCAACTTTCTATTGATCCACTAATCTCTATTTATAATAACATAAATAATTAAAAGTAACATAACTAAACAATTTACATTTTTTTTATTAAAGACTATTAAATGTTAAGCGAGAGAAAAAGTTATGTTTTAGACGTTTTTAAATATTAGAAAACAGAAAGGCTGTGGAAGGCAAAATCTGACTCTTAGCGCTTTATGCTCTTACTGACTACTGTCAAATTTATTGGTTACTTGTTTTAAAACATTGAAATAATGGTCAGCTGGCAACAATTTATAGAGAACCTGCAACTTATATGAAAAACTGTGTATATCTTTTTTAAATCTTTTTGACAGGTACAGTTTCTTGGAACAAAAGCTTTTGTGGGTGCATCATGCATTTGCGATGGTTGGTTGATTAATGGTGATATCTGAAAAAATTGTGTAGTCCGCTAAATAATAAAATAATTTTAAAAAACATTAATTTGTGTCTGTACTCTCTTGATTAGTTCATAATATTAAACGTCATTCAATTAGCGTTATATTAATTTTTTTTTCTGTTGTTTTTGATAGATAGAAAGAATTGATAATATAAATGTATTCGGAATTGAGCTGACATGCGTATGTGAAAATATGTTTTACAGAGTCGATAATTAAAAGTTGCAGACTATGATGTGGCATTTAATTTATTATAAAAATGTGACTTAATTGATAATGTGTGATTGAGATTCGTTTGTCAGAATTGGTCTAGAAATAGAAAACCAGTATCGGAAAATTTCCAGATTGTGAATTTGGAGTGGCATTCGTAGTACACATATTGTTAAAATGGTCCTCTGTGTGCCGGACGGAAATTAATCTTGATACGTTCCAAATGATAATCGTAAATCACTTGTATATCCGATATCTCACCCCGAACTTCGTTTATTGCAGTCGATTTGTAAGAAACAATGTAGCTGAGTAAGTTTGGAAACAATTTCGATTTTTCGAGTTAAAAAAAAGAGTCAGTTAGTCAATCAATTTAGGGCACTTGTTATCAGTTTTCAGTTCCGCTACCCGTGCCACAATATAGTGAATAATTCGATCGCGCTCCAAAGTTTTATCGTCGAGGGGAATGAATTTCAGCTATACATCTACCGCGTCGCTGTTCAGGCCACTAAGTAAATATACTGTGTAAAGTCTGAAATTGAAAGTCATCTCTTAAGAAATGTTAGTGTAGGGCAGAAGGAGGTTCTGCAACTTTACAGCCCGATAAAAAGTATGAGCACTTCAACTTTGCCGGTACTTATTTTATAAAACCTTATCACGCTCGTTATGAGTCACTGGTCTTTTAGCACATCCTTATCACTTACAATATCTGCTATAATCCCTCTTTTGCTAGTTAAAACTCTGCAAAATTATTCATCTAGCACCCTCTCAAGTGCATATATAAACAAAAACATACGCAAAAGACCAAATCAACTCCCTAAACCCGATTAATTACATAACTAATCGTTGTAATGGATAGTTGTGCAATGTGCATGTCCGTCAAACGTTATAAATTACAATAGGTTTTGTGCAATAAATCTGAAAACAGATTGATTTTAAGATTACATCGCTGACTATAAATTTATTAGGTAAGATTACCTACTCTATATAACATTTTGTAAATTGTTTTTTTATGCCACTAATCAAAAGCATTGTTACGATTAATAGCAGTGTCACAATATACTTTCCGCTTAAAAGATTTCACAATAATATTTTTGCTCAAGGTATTGTTTTATATACTTCAATAAATCCCAAAAACAATTAATTCTTATTTCAGATGAAATAAATTTCAGTAGAATATTGACAAGCGTAAATAACGGGTATAAGAATAAAACACTTAATTACAACTGAGGTGTGAAAAATAATACATAATATTCAATTGTTAGGAAAATCAATTATTCCAAATGTCTCAACACTTCCCCCATTCTCCTACTTTTAAGCTTCAAATCGATAGCTAAAATGCAAAGCCTCGTGAATCGATTTATTTCATATTATGAATTATTACACCTAACTTACTATCTACTACTCTTTTTATAGTCACTTGAATAACTTGTAATGGAAGCTCACACAATTGAACTATTTTTAAAAAATTGCATTTGGCGCCTCCACCATTATTCAACTGTTTATGAAAGATTAACTTTTTATTACTTTACTCATGTTTTTTTTTGATAACTCGAATAACCTATAAGTCGAGTACAATAAAAGCTTACCCAGTTAAACAATTTGCCTAGCCACCATTTTTCAACTTGAAATGAATATGAAACTTGTTATTAGTTTACCTAGTTTTCTTTATGATAGCTTGAGTAACTTGTTACTCTCAATCAGTGATTTATTACTTGTTTTATTATGAAGTATTACACCTAACACTACCGATTAGACACTTTTTACAGTAACTTAAATAACTTGTGAATGTAATACAATAAAACTTCACTCAACTAAACCGTTTATAAGAAAATATTTGTCCGTTTTTATTAAAAAAACAGGTAAATATCTAATTTTTTATTAGTTTACTAATGCAAACTAATTTATATTTACAAACAATATTTAAAAAAAAAATTGATTTGGCGTTTTTACTATTTGTATAAAAATAATATAAAATGTTATAAGAGTCGCCTAGTTCCAAAAACAACCGTAAAATTATTGAAAGTGCAATTTTGATAATTTTACAGAAAGCGCTAAAAACAACCCAGTAAAAATAAAAATTATAAAAATTTGCTTATGGCGTCAAAAAATTGATAAAAATTGCAACAACGAGGATTGTTAGGGTTATACAACAAAATTTAATGAGACAGAATAATATAATGAGATCCTTATTTCCAAAATAAAAAAAATTAAGTCGGTTTTGCTCAATGCTTGTCTGCACGTAGAAACTACAGATTGATTGATTTTATCTGAATGTCAATAGTATTTATTAAAAAATTGTTTTATCAGGATGTACATTTTAGAGGTTTTTTGGTTGTGCACCTGTAACTTTGAAGTATAATATTACTAAAAAAATTAATTTACCAAACAAGGTTATCTACAAACCTAGCTTTTTTTTGATTTTTTTTTCACATTTTAGACCGTATTATTTTTTTTTGAATTATTGCAAGTTTTCTTCAGTTACTTTTCACTTTTCATCATTATTCAAGTTGCTTAGCAATAAAACTGCCTAAGAAACGTTTTTTAGAAAATGCCTTAACCTTAAAAAAATAGCTACACATAGTATTGTGTACTGCTGAATTTAGTCGATTTTGGAAATAAACGAAAACTCAGTATTGCATTTAACAAAGGTTTTAGTGGCAAATGGAAATAAAATGTTTTGAAATTAGATAGGTTTGAATTTAAACTAACAGATGGTACCTCTAACTCATTGTCAATAAAAAGAAGAATTAGATGGTTTTGGAGTTAGTCGACTGATAGATATTCTAATTATGATAATATCTATCTAACTTTTTATTAGTTTACTTATTTTTTTTATGATAATTTCAGTAACTTATGAATCTAATACAATAGAAAGAAGCTCACTCAATTAAGCAATTTACAAAACTGTTTTCCATTTGGCGCCTTCACCATTTATAAAGTTAAAAACTTAAATGTTATAAATATGCAGTTTTCTATTAGTTTACTAATGTTTTTTTTCGATAACTTAAGTAACTTGTGAATTTAATACAATAAAACTTACCCAATAAAACAATCTATTAAAAATTTAGCATTTGGCGTCTCCACCATTTTAACACATTTTATCAGAGAACATAAAAAATTATAAATGTCCAACTTTCTATCTCTATTTATAATAACATAAATAATTGAAAGTAACCTAACTAAACAATTTACATTTTTTTTATTAAAGACTATTAAATGTTAAGTGAGAGAGAAATTTATGTTTGAGACGTTTTTAAATGTGCGACTATACACTAGTTTTTATGTGCGACTAGTAAGACCTATATGCTGCAATGAAAAGATCTTATCAATTAAAATTGTATAGTCTGAGAAGATATAAGTAGAAGAGTCATTATTTAGCCACATGTTGTATGTAAATTTGTTATTTATTTCACGGAACTAAAAGACAAGATCACTGCATAATTACGTCCGCAAAACAACATGCAATACGATAAATTACCAATAATTCTTTACTTTTAGACGTCTTGATGCAGTGTTTTTAGGAAAATACTGTATAAATCTCAGTATAGAAGCATTTACGCGCTATTAAATACTAAGTAATACCCTATTTAAGTAATATGAGAGCGTTATTAATATAAATTCTTTGAAGTATTCCCCTACTGATCAATTTCTTGGTAGATTTAGCTTTGCAACCAATTTCTTGAACTATGCAAATTAGAAATTGCAAGCATCTGGTCGTCTTAAACCTATTGTAATTCTTTCAAAACTTGCAAAATGTTATATTTAAAGTCTAAAAACTGTTTTTCTTGTATTCCCAACGAACAGTTTGTTGAGAAACTTTGCCTACATTCCAATATTCAAGCTAAACAAAACTCGTCAATTTTAACTACATTGGTTTTGAATTAGTTTGAAACGTTTATTCAACAACTACCCAAAATTTTGCTAAAATAATAGATACATTATATCTTTCTAAAAGGTCGAAATGGTAGAAGTTTTTGTCCAAATAATAATTTTTGAAAGTTTAGTGTGCAAGAAAACAGAAGCTGATTCAGCAGCTTCTTGTGCAACACAAGAGTCTACACTAGATTTGAATAAAGGGAGAAAAAAAACTGCGGTATTGAATGGTTTCATGGTTAATTGATTTTAGAGTTTCTACGTCGCCGCTTTCGATAAGCGGGCTATCCCGCACGGGTATAATTGTCACAACAGTCCATTTTCGTGCAGTTTCCGGTGACTATTCGTAGCTTATTTCCGGTGTATTGTGGCGTGGAAAGGGCAGAGTAGTGTGCCTGACGTTGTTGACAGATGATGTAAAGCCCTCTGTTGCAGTTCACCCCCTGATTCAAGTTCCCAACCAGCTAGTGGGCGCCCCAGTAAACACCGATGTCACTCTCCAGTGTCACGTTGAAGCGTCGCCAAAGGCTATCAACTACTGGACCAGAGAAAGCGGTAATGCTGTTCACCTACTCAACGGCAAATTAAGCCATATCTATCTTTTTTTTCAGGCGAGATGATAATCTCAAATGACAAATATCACATGACAGAAATAAACAATTCCTACTACAGCATTCAAATGAAGCTGGTTATACGTCGTTTTCACAAATCTGATTTGGGGGGCTACAAGTGTATCTCCAAAAATTCAATCGGAGATGCCGAAGGCAACATTCGTCTCTATGGTAAGCCAACTTCCACTTACTTTCTGATTTACAGCTTTGAAACTATGAAATGTTGATGACTCTCACACTAGAAGTGGCGGCGCAATAAAATGAAATTGGATTTTTCACAAAAATCGCTAAAATTTCACTTACTACTTTTGTCTTCAACCCATTCTCTACACACCAATCTATATCTGCTAACGGTTCAACTCGATTGCTTTTTTCACTTTTATTACACTTACCAACAATTTCCGATCAGCATAGACAACTTTCCAGAATAAATCAATCAGTATACATTGGATGCCAATCCGACCTGACACAATATATTAACAGAAATAAACATACAAACCAATTTAGAATAAAATAACTTCAACGTCAAGCCATGGTTGTGAATAAAATCAATAAATATTTTCTCTTCAAACCATGTCTCCTTGAGTGTTTACAGTATTAAAAAAATTATAAACTTTTTTTTCTGTCTGTTTTTTTTTTGTTTTTTTGTTAATTTTTTTATCATTTTTATTTATTTTAGTTTTTTCATTATTTTTGTTTCACCTGCCTTTACCTCACATCTTTACCTCCATTTTTCTCTTTAGTTTCAACATATAAACTCTACTTATTATTTTTTCTCACTTCTTTTCAAGCACATCGTCTATCAGTTCTTTTTCTAGTATTGTTTTCTAATTTTTTTTTATTATTTGTTTGTCTGTGACTCTTTCTGCTGCTTTTCTTTTTTTTCAATCTTTTTTATCTTATCTCATTTCTTCTTGTAGTCTTTTTTTTAGTTTTCTTATTATATTTGCTTTATATTTTGTTTATGAGCACCAAGCTCTTTTGGAGTATTTTAGACACTTGTTTTTTCACATTTTACCTTCATCTTTTACCGCTTTTTTTTTGGTCTTTATTTAATTTTTTTTATTATGTATTATGATTTTTCTGCATAGTCCTAACATTTAATTCCAATATTTGTAAATAGTTTTTTTGTAATCTATGTAAATATGTTCAAAAATCGGTAAGTTTTTTATTCTGATTAAATTGGTTTTGGCTATACTTTTCGATAATTTAGTAAACAGGTTATATAAATATTGTAAACATTTTTGGAAATTATATAAACTGAAGTGATATATAACCTATTAAATTCTTTTTTTGAGTTATAGCGATTGTAATTAAACTTATTGAGCAAACTATGCCAAAGTACGTTTAAGAAAAGTAATATTTTTGTCTGATTCAATCTTCATACTGAAATTAATGTTAAATTGTTGGGCGTTTAATTGGGGAGAAAAGAGATTAGGAGCTTTCGTCGGCGTGTCTAGATAATGAAAGTGTCAGTTACGTATTCTAGAATGTTATTTAGCTTTCTGTGCATAAATATCTCAAAATGCACTGAAGAGAAGATTAACTGCTAGAATGTTCTAGAAAATCGAATCATTTCCTAAAAAAAACAAATTTAATTTTTGAAATAACTAAACATTCCTATCTACACAATTGATTGATTATTAATTTTAACGCACAATAATTACCGGTAAACGTAAATAATTTTTTCATAATTTAGTTTTTGGTATATTAAGCAGGTGAATTTTTATTCTTAATTTGACAGTTTGAGTACCTCTCTCTGCCACCCTCTTTGAATTAAAATCACTAGATTAGCCGGTATTTATCTCAAATCTAAACTCATTCTTTTAAATATTGAAAGATGTTTAAAATGAACGTGATAGTGTCCGAACTCTACGTCGTTATGTACCACTAGGTGGCACAAGCTTTAGGGTGGTATTCTCGACAATACGCGATGAAAGTAGATGATGAAATAATTTCGTATATGCTTGGCTTATTAGTGAAACTGTGACATTTCATTTCGAATAGCATTTTGCGATGTAAACAAAAAGTGAAAAATAAAATGCTACAGTTTTCCTGATAAGTCAAGCCCATACGAAATTATTTCACGTATGGTCTAAAATACCACTCTCAGTCTTCCTAATTATGGCTCACCTAAGCAGCTGTGACAATCCTATCTTGAAATGTTTGAACTCTAGATCCTATTGCTTTTACTTCTTTTAAAATATGTAATACAACTAAAACTGGTATTTTCACTTAATACGATAATTTATTTTTAGCCTTAAAAATAAAAAATATTTCTAAAACAAATTATATATGTTGATATATTTTGTTAAATTCCATTTTCAACTGATATAAATGGCTGAAATTAAGATGATAAAAATTAATATAAGCCATACGCGTAGGATGAGTTTGTTAATGTATGTATTGGGATCACTCGGGCTATTACAACATGATCTATTATTATAGTCGCCAGCTTCCATGAACAATATTGTTAACATTTAAAACAGTAGCAATCCAGTATTGTGCATTGTTGGAAAACAAAACTGTTTTGATTTCTGCTTGCAAAAAATAAAAAGAACTATTCTACCGTGCAAATGGCAAAATTACTAATTTTGGGGTTTTATATCTTCTAAATTGTGCGTTCCAAAATGTATAGATGTGCATTGGAAATTGAAAATTTTAAAAATTATGTTTTTTATAGTACATTTTTATTTTAAATAATCGACTATAAACTTTAAACATAATTATTGAAAGAAAAACAGAAATCTTTTAAGCTTATTGCAGAAGTTTGTTATTGAGCTGCACAATCTTTCATAAGCTTTTTTTATGAAATTTTTAGTCAAACTCATAGGTTTCTCTTAAAGACAAGCTTGTAGAAAATATTACTAGATCAGTTAATGAATTTTACAGAAACAATTTCTTTGAAAGAAGGCATCTGATTATTGGTCGATTTTCTATTAAACGGTTGGAATTTATTTTCCAGCTTCATAAAAGTGATGTCAATATCCGCTTATGTAGAAGACAGCACTATATTGCTTTCTTGTTGGCATGCTTTAGAAGATAGAATAGTAACTAGCGAAAGCGCTCATTTAAATGGTCTAAGGTTTTGCCACTGCACTATAGTATTGTAGTGACGTATCCGAGAAAGGATAATTCATAAAACTGATTCATTGCAGTTCCGGAGTATATCAAACTCTAGATGGAGACCAATATTGCTTTATAAGTCATGTCCCAGTTAAATTATTGCACTTAGCCCAAAGCAAAATTACACTCCTAATTGCTCTTCGTCTTGAAGCTTCCTCTTTTGATTTACTCCATTGCTTTGTTTGTCAACAAAAAATCGGAAGTATAGAAACAAAATTTAGATAAGCTTTGTTTGCTGCGTATTTTTTTCTGTAATTTATAACAACAGAATGAATACTTGATTAATTTATCTTTTAAGCTTGCATCAGTAATTTGCGGATGTTTTTTGAGGAACTAATTGAACTAATAATATAGATTAATTGTAAAAGATCATCTGTGTTGAATATATTATTAAGAATCAAATTATTAATTCTTTTGAGATTAAATTTAAAATACTTTTATTTAGATAAGCCGTAGTTGTGTAATATCTTATTTTTGCAATGTTGAAGATTTTATAAAAACTTGCAGATCGTTATTATTTGAATTATAAACCAAATGAAATTTGACGTTACAAAATACGATACAAATCTAATTTCTTTCATCAGGCTTATCTAATCCAAATTGATATTTTTGTTTGCTTGTTATGTAGACAAAAAAGGTATCGATCGTCGTGTTTCCAGCGCTTGTAAATTCACATTTCAATAAATATAAACGTCGGAAATCATTGGAAAAGATGTGTATTTTTTGTTTTGTATACAAACGTTGCATTTCAAATATCAGCGTAATTATTGGAATCCAAACTGAGTTTTCCTTCTGAGCGAGGCGCAAGCAGATTTAATGATTTAAGTCCATTGTTTATTTATTTGAGAGTAAAATTCTCTTGTCGACTTTGTACCAGCGTAAATTGGATTGATGTGTTAATCTATAGATTAACTAACAATTTGTTTAAAGCACATTTCTTTACTGAAAATAACTATTTAAAATGTTTCAATCTATGATAGAAGTTTTAAATTAAATCTAAAGCTTCAATGCAATACGTGTCAGAGATTGAAGAATCAATCAAAACATTTTTATTTAAAATATTTAATATTAACTACCATTTCAGAAATGGAGATCCAGAAGCGGGCCGATACAGACGATGAGAATACAGAAGAAGATGTAGAAACAGAAAATTCAGAAAAACGTCTCTATAATGGATTTCAAGGACCACTTACTGAAACTGAGGAAAATAATCTACAGCCAAACTCTAGTTCTGGTATTTCAGCAAGAAGACCAGATATTCTATTGCATTCTACAAAATTCTTGTTGGTACTTTTCTTGTTGATTTGACGCTGTCAGTGCAGTGCGTGTGCGCAGACACAGTGTTTGTGAAATGTGCCAAATCTAATCCGTGTGCTTTGCTACCTAAACGCTAAGTGTCGTCTGTATTATATGAACTGTCATAGCAAATGTTAAAAGTAGTACTATAAATGTTAAGCCTTGTTGCATTATAGGTGCCCGCAGTTTTATTTTGTGGAAACACTACTAACATAGCTCTCTAGATAACAAATCCAATGTTAAATATTTCTGTTAAACAAAATTATTATTTAGTGTTGCAAATGTTTATATTTACGCTAAATAAATTATTTAAATTTTATATTTTTTTATTTTTATTGTAAAAACACTTTCAATCTTGAACATCACCTCAATAACAAACGCACTTGTTGCTACTACGATTTTTAAAAAAATATATAATTTTTTTAGAATGCCATTATCAAAACCTGACTTCTTTACAATGGTACCACTTTACAATTATCAAGATCGGTTTATAAGCGACGAAGGTATCCAAACACACATAAAAATATATATATGGTAGAATTAAAAAACCTCTTTTTTCTTAAAAGTCAAATAAAAATAATATATTAAAATTAATTGTGGTTTTCTTATAAATGACATTGCGAAAAGTAGACCAAATTGAAATGGGACCTCACAAGAAACACCAACTTTCAAATAAAAAAAATCATTAAAACCAGTTGACCCAAAAGGTTCATGGTATTACAGATAAAAAAAACATCACATTCTACAGTATAGTGTTATCTTACGCAGTCAACGTGCTCATTTCAAAAAACATTAGTTACTAAAAACTTTATCGATCTTTGATCTTAACTTAAAAACTAAAAATCAATGTTTAAAGATTACGATACCTTATAAACTTATAAACATTCTGACTAAAAAAGCTTTTTTTTGAGTGGAATGTGTGCTTCACGAGACGCAGGTGAGCTATTGTGGTAAGTAGAGTTTTTTTTATATAAATGGTAGAAAGAAAATGAGAGAGAAGCAGCGCCAAGAAAAAAAACAAGTTTATATTGTATGATAGATAAACCACTTGGCCAAATTCAAATTAATTTTTTTTTATTTGAGTCATATTAACTATAAAAGCGCACGTAACTGTCAAGTTTACCCTTAAACACATAAATGGTTTTAAAGTATCAATACAAAAATTGAAATAAAAATCAACTTTGTGCCGCTACCTTGAGTAATTAATTTCTGACAATAGCTATAAAGCAGGGAAATTAAGCTTTCCAATATAACGAAGCTCGACAAGTAGCGATAAAAATATAATTTTTTGTATTTTCAATATAGTGCGATCACTTATAAGAAATAATCACAAAACAATACGAAATTCTTGATAGAAACTTGATGGAAACATAGCAATTTCGCTAGACAAATAACACACAAAATGTTCTTTGCTTACTTTACATCTACAGACTACTTAAAATGAACCGTTTGAGAAATTTATACGATTGCTGTATGAAAACCAAATTACTCAATAATTGGTGATAAAAACAGATAATATTAGTTTTTTCGACATTCTCTCTTATTTTGACAGGGAAAAAATTAATTAAATAATAAAATTGTAGTTTTTGTTTTTTTCCCCGTAATAGCTTCAATTAGTATAGTTTGTGAAATAAAAGAAAAGTGATCAGAAAATTATCAGAGTTACTACACAGCTTACTTTTTTGCCTACTGACTTTTGGTTCTAGCAAATTCCGCAAGTTTAAATTAGAAATCTCCAAAACAGTTGTATTTATTCAAAAGCACTTTAAAGAAGTAAGTATTTGAAAGAGAGCTTACAATTAGCTATTATCTTAATTAAACGTCATGTTCAGATTTAAACTGTAGAATTTTTTGTCGCTAAAAGCATTACATTTAGATTTGGTGTTAATTAATTAAAATTTTTGACGTAAACTTCCCGCTGCCTTCGTCACGAGTGTTGTATAAGCCGATAAATTATTAGACAATAGTAATATCTCCCCTATTTGAATAATTCCATTTGTCTATGAATACCTCTCCCTTTGTTCTTAAGCGTGACACAACATTGACAAGACTTAACCCGAAATAATATCTCATACAAGGTTGATATCGAATATTGCATAAAATATCTGATAAACGAGATATACAAGTTTAAATTTCGGCTAAAGAGTAATTTCTAAGTAATTCATTTTGAATTTGTGTAAAGAGTCAGTGTTTTAGTAAAAAGTACTTGAGTAAAAGAAAATATTGATAAGCAGCAAAAAATTTTCATAATTAATTGCCAAATTTAGCTTGGTTTTGAGTTATCTTCATCCCCTCTTCACTATCGCCTTTTATTTATTTTGTTGTTTTTTCAATATCAATTCACCTCATTTCTCACCTATTTCTAGTTTGCTGTCTTACATTTTGATTTGTTTAATTGATGTTTAATTGCATTTTGAGATTAATCTAAGATGCTTTGATCTTAGCTTTGATCAGCTTGAGATTTTTCATAAATAAATAAGTTAATTTTTGAAAACTTGTGAAATTTGATTTAGAGGAAGTGAAAATTGGCTGCATATAGGAAGACAACTAACTATATCGTTTCGTTTAGTTTCTTGCGAACGTGGGCTCCATGAGAATTGGAAGGAAAACAATGTAGAGTTGCCATATATTAAACGTACGGGACGTTTGCATGCGAGCTCTCATCCATTTGCCGACCGTCAAGATTGCGAAGTTATTTGCCTCCAATTCTCTGCTACACACATTCCATTATCTAAATATTCGTTAACATTTTCTTATGCAAAGCGCACAGAATGGATTCTGCAATCTGAAAAACACAATAAAGTGAAGATGTCGGTCTGCTCCGGTCTCAAGATACACATTCGAAATGGTTATCGTAATATCTACAACACACAGTAATAAATTTCACTTTGCAACTTGTTCTCGAGGTAGATTTTCTGTGTAACGAGATGTTTCAAATCAACTTATAAGTTGTTCGATACGTGGTTGGTTTTCCGAACCGAAGTCGCAGTTTGTCATTTGCAGGAAGGAAGCATCCTGTCGTATGCCTTACCTGTTGAATCTCTATCGTTTCCATTCCTTTCGTCGATTTGGATTTAGTAGTAATGGCTCTAAACCTAAGGGATAACGGGAAGCGAATGGCATTTGCGCAAACTTGCCGACTACCAAAGCAATAGCATGCTGGCCGCTCATTAGAATTACATCTGTCAGAAAGAGCATCCGGCATTGCCTAGATCCATTAGGACTCTTTCTCGGCTTCCTGACCCTTAGATTGGTCGCTTTAAGTACATCACGACTCATGATCTCTAACCTCGAACTCACCACATAAATTTCACCATTAAATTTACCTTTCCAACACCAATAGAACCATATATATCCTATTTTTTAATCATTTAATTACCAATAATAATTTAATGTCAAAGCTAAAAAATTATTTACATTTAATCAACTCTCGTCATTCAAATCGCACAGCTACTAAATTAAAAACTAATACTAGTATTTATAATTTACTCTTTTTGTCACCGTTAATCACAATGTGTAGTGTGAGACCCAATTAAAGAACTGAATAATCGAATATAGTAATTTTTAATTACCTTATATAATTGACGAAACTGTAGAGCCAGATACTTTTAGTTATTTACTAGAAATAACCACCCATGTACTATAAGGCAATTCTCAGCGATTTGCTATCCATAATTAACAAAGATGTGTAGAAACAAGCATAGCTCAACTAAAAAATTCATTCTATCTATTGATTCCAGTTTGCAAAATTTAGAGTCTTAGATCTAGATTCTTACATTACATATACAACTAGTGATTATTTAGGACCGAAAATTTTCAGTCCCTACATGATCGTTAAAAGTTGTTTTTGGCATCAATTTCTTCAACTAGTGAAAGCTTAAATCATTTGTGTACAATTTACTTTATTCAGACAGTTTTACCATTTGCCAAAAAGTTTGTTTAATAAATCTCAAGAGCTTTTTCGACTACTCAGTGGTCATCATCAGGAGATGAATAAAGTTAAATTATTTTTTGCTTAAATTTACCTGATTTCTAGAATTTTTTGTAGGCATTTCCTAATAATCCGTTTAAAGAGTTAAAAAAATTTTTGTCAAAACCATTTGTCTTATTTTTATGAATTTTAATAAGCTTAGCAGCGTTTAGATGTCTATAATTATTCATTCGCTTGACTAATTTTTAACTTATCCATTATTTTTTCTACCTTTTGACTAACCATTATCTAGGTAGAGTACATCAACATTACTTTTAATTATTTTCATTTTTGTGTTGTGAAACTAAGTGGTTTTCCACTTAACGTGGAATTAAATTGTTAAAACAGCAGTGTTTTAGTCTGAGACTATTGTTATAGTTGAGTTTATAGTATATTAAAGAGCTAGTTTTATAAGAGTTGATTTGGCGTCTAAATCCTAAGGTAGAAAACAAACCGCAGGCCACTTTTGCATGAATGACCTGCACCAATACCTATCATCAATGTGTGTTTTAGACTATTGTCTCAAATATTCGTTTTCTTTTTAAATTTTTAAAACAGAAAAAGAATGAGAATAAGATAGCATTGATAAAGAGGCAAATAAGATCTGAATGAAAAAAAAAACAATAAAATTTCTAAAAAAAGTTGACAGTCTTAATAAATAGAGATAGATACAGATAAATGAGAAGAGTAATACAGAACAGAAAGAAAGAAAAATAAAAAAAAAGTCAACAGTTTTTTAAACACATATTGTAAGCTATAAATAAAAATCAATAAAAACTATTATTGTCTTTTATAAAATTAGAAACTTTTATAGAAATAGAAACTAAGATTAGAAATTTGAATACTTAGACTGTTGCTACTATTTCCAAACAATCTCTAAATTTTGGCACAAATTCTAAAATAATTAGTGCCATAATTCTTGCAAGGTATAACTTGCCGAATCATAAAGCGGAATGTAAAATTGTATCGTTATCCTCCTCGCTTGTACTGTCTTGTAGTGTCCGTGTTGGGATTAGAAGTAGCACAATGGTGCATTTATTTTCAAAGCACCAAGATTCTCTTTGAGGTAAAAGATTAAATTATTTAAAAATTGTTACAATGTGTTACACGAGAATATAAACAAATGAATATAAAACAAATTCAAGATCAAGTTTAGAAAGCCACTTAAAATCTTAAGACTGTTTACAAATTAACACAAGCGGAAAGGATCTATCGAAATATTCCTACTTTATTCATTCGACTTCGCCAATGTGAAACAAAGTAGGGATCGTATTTTCTTCAATATCCAAATTATTTGTGGTAATTTGTTACAAAGTAGAAATTCTAATGATTCTGAGCTTTTATAACGTTCCGCAAACAGGGTGCGTTTATAATCAAAACGTGACAAAGTCAAAATGTCACTCAACTGTTTCAGCCACTGGTAATTAAAGCTAAAATGTGAAATTTTAAAAAAGCATGAGAATTTGGTAGAATATTAACAAGTTGAGTAAGAATACACATCTCACATATCTATTTGTTCCACTTTCAAATTCAGCCAATTAAGCCAAAAAGATTTGGTTTGTTGTAGATAAAACACACTAAAAGTGCCGGTCAAATGTTCTAAGAAAAAGCTTTGTCTATAAAACTCCTCTAAATTTTAATGATCAGAAATTTACTAATTTATCAAACAGTTTGATATCTGAGACACAGTCATAATTTGAAGAAGACTGTTCTCTTTTCAAGATAGTACTCAGCTTACTGGTTGGTTCTATTTAAAAACTCAAGGCGCGAGACACTTTGGGTTCTAAATATTTTCCACATTTGTTGACCTGTTACTCTCATTATAAGCAATAAAATGTACTGTCGGGTATATCTCAAACATTTCTACTATAGTTAGTGATCATTGTTAACATTATAAGATGCAACGAGTTCAGTACCCTGAAAATTTATATATCTTGTCTGTCACAATAATTCATTTTATTATACCAAAACAAGCACAAATTTACTGGTTAATTTCTGTCTTTAATATAATGATAACTTGGTATTTTGTAGAATGAGTATTTGTCTAAATAATCTTTCCATCTGACCTACTGATGCTATATTGACAAACACTTCCGCCTGTCTTAACAAATTTCACCTTCGACAAGCTGAATTTGACGTTGTAATGCTTAGTGTTTATATTTAATACCAAACTTTCTTACAGAGTAAATATTTGTATTTGCAGCAAATATTTGCTTCTGACAAGGTATTAAAAAATTGTGAGCTAAAAATTTGGTATTGAATTAAAAACGAAACACGGTTTGCGCTGAATTGAATGCAGAAAACAGTGATGTCGATAGAAAAAACAGCGTTTTTAGATAACTTATAAATGATTTTGTGTCAGAATTGACTAAAGAAATAATGGAAAAATGTAAATGACCTTTTAAAAATCAATACTCTTATTTCTAATACAAATCTTGGAAACGTTTGAATGGAAAATGTCATTTTCTCGTATAGTCAATAGTGATTTGTTGAGGAAAATATTACAACAACGACGTTGATCTTTTGTAAAATTCAGATTTCTAATAATGTCGATAGAGACTACATTTTGGGCAGACTTCTTGGCAAGATATTAAATAATGCAAACTATGTGTAGAATGTAGATAATATATATTAAAATGAAAAACAATTCAGAAGTTGATGTGATACAAAAGTTCAAAACTTTCAAGACTGGACAAATTGTAAGTTTAAAAGCAAAGAGGTTGCTAATAAGCGCAAACAATCTGAACTTTCTGTCCAGACTTCGAAAATTATGCAGACATTTTCTTGAAAAAAACGTTAATTTCTTTTTAATACGCCTATTATCTATCCAAATTGACTAAGCCTTGCTTTAATAACAAACTTCTCTCTCAAGATAGCATAGCAGAGATTTAGCCGTTTGTCGTATCGGCCGCAGGGCAATAGCGTACCATCATTCGCATGCCAGAACAGGGCCTGGAAATTTAATTTTGAATCGCATTATTTCTGTCCGTTACAAGACAATAAATCGATGCTGGTTTGTTTGTAAATCCTGGGAGGCCACGGCGTTCACCCATCTCTCCGGAACACGCGGACTTTGTTTCGGCCTCTCGCCATATCTTCCTGTCATACTAACTTCTTTTAAGATTATTTAGAAAACAATCTTAATATACAAAATAACCAAAGCAATTAAACTTTTTTTTGCCCGCTTACGTTAATTTTATGACGTTAATATTGGATGGCAAAGGAGATCTTAAAGTTAAGGAAAAAACTTTTTGGCAAGTGGTAAAACTGTGTTAGTAGTTGATATTTGTTGACGTTTAAACAAAACTTTTTACACTACTTGAAACTAATAGCAATAATTACAAATCTGAATCAAAATTTTCTAGTAATAAAGTGTGTTTATGAAAACGCGTGGAGCCAATTTGCTTAATTAGTTAATGTGTTTTGGTTTTGAGGACAGCAAAGTGTAAAACGTCTACACTCGAACGTGTGATTATTATAACTACTGTAGTATCGAGTTAATAGAGGTAAAAGCCAAAATTTGTGTTCGCAATGGAATCAATTGGTTGCAATAGCCATTGATTGGCGTCCTCCTCTTATTCAAAATGTTTGTAAACTACAATAAATCAAAACGGTATATATCACCATTATAATTTAGCGAGCCATTGATTTGAATAACGAAAGCAGGAACGAACGCAAGCCATGCTCATTATGGAATAGACTATTTCTTAAATCAGATTGCTGTTCAAGTCTAGATTATTTTGGCTCTTTTAAATATCAATTTCAACTGTTCACACCTCATTAAGTTTCAATTTTACAGCTATTGTCCCATCTGGGTTACAGCCTCGGGTAGCGTGCATCGGAAATCCAAGCACGACACGCGTATTGCGCCGCTTGTCTACCAATTATCTTTCGAAGAATCTTCTCCTTCTGCAACCCCTCAGATGATGATTAATAGTTTCACTTGTCGTGGAAAACGCTTGGCCCAAACTTACTCTAATTGTTTTAGTGTTTAACAGTTCGAAGGTGTTATTGTTTCAATAAACACTTTCCATTTGTTTCAAAATCGATCACTACAATATCCTACATCCCTTGCATGCCATTTCGAACATTTGTTATTATTCAAATGCTCCAAACACACTTATCCTCCCTTTACAATCTTGTGTATACACCTACACTAATATTAGCAGTAATGCTATTTAAACGTGCAACAAGATATCTGGTGATTTAACCAATAAGAATTTAGTTTATTGATACAAAAAGCAAAATTAGTAAACGTTAGATTAAATATCCAATTCACTTTTATGTTATTTCTATAAGATAAAAAGCTAAGCTTCTTATGAACTTAAAAAATTAAAGGCAACAAATTACGACAGGAACTAGATATGGCTTGATGAATAAAAAACAAAATATTACTAATTTGTTGATGACTGTTTATTTTATAATCATTTATTTTCATTAAATACAAAAATTAAAAATCCAAAAAATTATTTTTACTTGCCACAAGACCATTGTTTCAATCAGTGACCCGGCAATAGTTATATTTAATGTCGCGTCTGATGGTTTTACTGTGATAATTGGTCGATGATTACTGAACAAGTAAAGTATCCAAAGCAATTTCTAAGCTTGATGTCACGAGCGAGATGACGCACGCACTGATATGCAAAACTTATTATTTTCAACCGTTCGCTTGTTTTTATTGGTTTATGCAATAAATTTAAAACATTCTGAACCTTTTCGCATTTTCTGATATTCCTCATCTCTCTTCCACTTCTGTAAAGTTTGTTGTTGTCTTTCTCTCAAAAAAGCAACGATTTCTAGAATAAATTGTAAAATATTTCAACGCTTTTAAAAAAATTTTCGATTGAGAGGTGAATATTCTAGATCTTTGATTTACTTGGTGGTTTTCATAATTAGAAGAAATTACAATATTTTGAAAGTAATTTATGCATTTTATTTATAATAAATAAATTGCTTTCAGTGCTTATGCAGATAATAAACTATAGGTTTGTACATAAACAAATAATTAAATTCTTATTTAACCGCACTTTTAATTATCTGAAGTAGCTGAAGACTACTTTAGTTTAAAAAATCAAGCATGTATATTGTATTTAAATGAAGAAATTAGAACAAATTATATATGTTTTTTAAACGTGTATTGCTATTTTTTAGTTGTAAAATAAGATTTTTTACTTCTATTGTACAGTCAAAAAGCACACATTTAATTAAAAAAAATAAATCAATAGTTTTCAATGGATTATTTTCTTCAATACGTTTTTGACCAGAATTTAAATAACGTAATATACAGATATCTTAAATCTCGTTGAAGTTCCTCAAATTAAAACCTGGCAAATTTACGGCAAAAGGTTTTCCATCAGGGAAATCATCTGACCTGATAAAGAAAACAAAAAAAAAATTACAAAACTGACATCTGACTGCTTATTTTTCAATGTTTTAACAAATAGGAAAAATGACATTATAAAACTCAAGTCACTAAAATCTGTTGGTATCATTAAAACAAAAAATTGCATTTTTTAGTTTTTGTATAATTTTGTAATATTTATCCATTTATCTTAATGTCGCCTCTAAGAAAAACTTATACATTTTTAAATCTTAAAACGTTAATTGGAATAAGCGTGAAATAGAAATAATATTTATACACTACTCTGATGCTTTCATCATGTTCTCGAATGTTCATTTGCAGTTTATTAATAATTCTATTTGTCAAATTCGCGTTAAAAATGTCGTTTTTAAAGCTTTTCCTGCTACATTTTAACTTTATATATATGTTTATAACTGTTTTTATGAAAAGTTGGCTTTATAATAAAGCAAATAAATGTAAAACTTTTAAATTAGTGTTTGAATACTATATTGCTTTGTAAAGCATCTTTTGGCAACTAGCTAATCTTCTAAAAAGTAATGTTTTTTAAAAAAAATGTTTTCTGAAAAACTTATTCTAGAAGCCTTAATAATAACAAAAATAAAACTTATTTTGTATCATTTGTACTAGATGTCGCACCTAACATCTGACAGACGCCCTCTGTTGATGGGTGCAATGCTTATAACATAATTAAATATATAATATGTATACATATATATAATATATACTTGTGTAAGTGTGTTTAGACCTAATTAGACTTTGAAAAAACGTGTACCAGCTCAGATTTTGTACTAAGATCAGAACATTATATAAGCTTAGTTGCTATTTTAGTCACATTTAAGATTTCTAGATTTTACTTTTTATTTTTAAATTCATGTTTTTTTAAATTGTAATGTAATAGTAATTTAAACTTTTAAATCAATATTAAAATTAACACTTTCTTAAAATTTTTTACTATTTTTTACCAATTTGTAGTTATCTGCCAAAGAATTTGTATTTATACAATAGAAAGCAGCACTTAAATTTTGAGAAGTAATCTTTATCTCCGCAATAGATTACTATAAGAAGACTAACAACAATGAAAACTGTGCACTTTTCTGTGTTGTTGCTCATTTGAAAGTTCTTATACAGATGTCACTGTCGTTTAAGGTTTTAAAAAGTGAATATACAGCGTTGAATAAAAAAATGACAGAATTTTTGTCTTATGGGATAATTGCAAGCGCGTATTTTAAATCAACCAATAAAAAATTGATTTTGGTTAAAAAACGGGCTAAACAAGGCGTTTTTGTTACTATCTGTTCAGATAGATTATAACAATGTAAAACTAATAATTTCTTTAAAATTGAAAATGAATAGGTAGAAATAATGATCGCTGGTGTAATTATATAAATGATTTATTGAATTATATTATTGTCTTCAATGTACAAGGTTTGCTTGTGTGAGGTAAGGTATATGTATTTATTTATACATTACACCAATTAAATAGTACATAACAAATTTCATAACAGTTTATCTTAAATATATTTCTAATCTAGACAATGTTATGATTGTTCATTTTATTTAATTTCAAAATTTTAAAATAAAATACAAATTTTCTAAAAAATAAATAACGTATGATACAAATATGTTACAACAATAATTAAAAAAAAACATACTCTCTAATTTTATCACCTAATACATTTGTATACAGTTGTAAATACGATCTTATATACCACCAAATGTATATAAAAAATGATAAATCACAAATATGTATAGTTTTCTCATTCGGAAGACATGAAGGATTTTTATTACTAAACCTCAAAACAGTCGTTGCATTTTGAAAATAATACATGAAATCCTGTTTCGTGTATTTATTTTTCATAATAAAACCTATTGTCTGTCTTTATTTAATAATATTTCTGAATATTGTCATTTTCAAATTCCGTATTGTTACGATAAGGAACCCAGTTTTTAAATCTATAAGATAAAAAAAAACTCAAAAAGTAGAAGTGTCCAAATCAAAATTGAAAGTTTTTAAATAATTTGCAGCTATGTGGAAACAACATTTTCTTTCTTAAGCATAATTTACAAAATAAAGTTTTTACCTATTTTGGATTTTGTTCTTCTCATCTGTGTCGCTTGGGTTTTATTAGAGTAGGAGTTTAATTTTGTGACAGTGTGTGGTACACTAACAATTGCAAATGGGAAGACATGGTGATATGAAACTCAGATTGAGTTTAAAATGCTTATTAAGGAAGACATCTGCCAGATATAACGTCACTAATTTAGTAATACTCAAACATATTAGCACAACATAGTATAATGTCTTACATTCCCTTTGCTTCCTCCGAATAGTTTTAAAATTAAAAATTGATTAAAAAATTAAACAATTTCTATAAATACAATATAGAGTTGAAACAAAACAAATCCAATAAGAGTGTAACAGCAAGATGTTTCTATTGGTACACATCCTGCAGTGTTCCGGTTAAAGTGATTATAAGGGGGATAGAGACTAGCACTTAGTATCGACACGTGCGAAGGCGAAGGAGTTTTTAATTCAGGTAGCAGTAGAGTGGTCATTTCGTGATCTTCCTCGCTTTTACTATCTCCCAACTCTTTTTTCTTTGGAAGTTTGTACTTCTTAGGCTTCTCTTTATTGGGGGGCTTGCGAGGCTTTGGTTCTACATTACGAGGTGTACTTGTAGTACTCGTTGATTTTATGTCCAAGTGCAATTCTATAACAAAACATTTATCATAATCTTGAAAAACATCCTAAAAAAAACTCAATAATTTTCTATACATACAATTTTTAGCGTTATTATGTACCATTAGAAAAAATCTTGAATCTAATTCTAATTTTGACAATAATTATAGTAAAAAAACACTTCTTTTTTTTCATCTTTTAAAAGAAATTGTTTTCTGTTTAGCAATATAAAAGGATTGGACAATTTAGTTCAATTACAGATAGGTAAATTAATTTTGAAGATATAAATCTTTAAAAAATCTCATAAAATGTAATCAGATCAAGTAAACACAAAACAAATACAAATAATAACAAAAGAGTTTTTAATAAATATTTTTTAAGCAGTATTTATTAGCTATCAATAAAAAAAACAAAAAAGTTAAAAAAGTAGTAAAACAAAAAAAAATTGTGAAGATTAGATAATAGTATAATTATTAAAGAACAAGTTTCCATAAATGTAAATTTATTTAAACTAAATCTTGGACATGTTTCAATTTTATTAGAACTCTACAGCAAATCACAACAGGTTTAGAGTTGAATAAACTAGCAATGATAAATTTGAGCTTATACAGCAGTAAAATTTTACATTTTCAAAAAATACATTTTTTTCTGATTTTAACAACGTATTACATGCTAATTTTTTTTTGTTCAAAATGTTAAAAAAAATATTTTTGGTAACGTCAAAAGTTTGAGGCAACGATAAAGCTTAGTTGGCTATAAAATTGTTATAAGTATAATTTTTGCAAAATCTAAAAAGACGATCAAAAAAAAATTCAACAGTTTTAACCACTTTCAATGACTTGGCAGAATTTAATTATCAGCCAACTACATTTATTTTATTTTTTAAAAATGTTACGTTTTATCTCTACTGCTATTTAAAAAAAACAAGTGGGCCTTAGATCTTTGAAACAAATTAACGTATTTATCAGCAAAAATTACAGATAATAAAGTTTTTTATGTGCCAAATTGTATTCGGTTCTGCTAAGTGGTTTTACAAATATTTGTCGTTTTCATTCCTTTACGACCCTGTATACAATATAACAGCTTAACAAACAAAAAATAAAAGTTTTTTATACAGAAAGATTATAGTGTACGTATTACTACTGAACGTAACACGTATTTTAATAATTTAAATAGAAAGTGATCAAAATTTCAATAATTAGAAAATTATTGTAGTATATTTTTATTAATAAATCCCCGGCAAACAAGCATTTTACGATGCTTATTAGAATCTTAGATCATATATCGGGGCGTGGCGTTTACGCAAGCTCGGCGGTTTTTCCACATCTCAAAAGCGCCTAACATGCTCAAAGAAGTTACTCAATAAGACAATATTTTATATAAACTCGCCATAATCCACTTAAACTACAAACCAGAAAAAGCACTGAAACAAGATCAGTTTTTTATAATTATAAAAATTTGTCATTCAAAGTATGAAGATGTCTGCTACAAGCAGTGTTGTCAAATGTGCAATTACGTAATTACTTATCTTCGCTGTAATTTTGTGTGTGATGTTTGACGTTATCGTTAATAGATTTAACTCTAAATAATTCCAAAACTAATTAAGTAGATTAGATAATGAGTTTGTTACCTTGTAGTCGCACCACTCCTTCTGCTTTGCCTAACGCATTGGAAGATGTGCAGACGTATCCACCAAAGTCTTTTTTTTCTAAATTACGTATTGTCAGATTCATAAGCAGAGAATATTCATTCAATTTAGCTTCTTCCATGAGATACTTGTCGTTGGAAATTAACTTTTCTCCTAAATAAATTGAAAACGAGTTGATTCTAAACATTTAGTTTCATAGGTTGTATATATAGTGGATTGAGTATAT
Source organism: Lagria hirta (assembly GCA_947359425.1). Taxonomy (NCBI): domain Eukaryota; kingdom Metazoa; phylum Arthropoda; class Insecta; order Coleoptera; family Tenebrionidae; genus Lagria; species Lagria hirta. Next base: position 4,360,472 of record OX375799.1, read on the forward strand.
CTGCGGTTGTGAGAGTATGATTAGAATTATGTGAAGGTTAGTATCATGAATTAGGATTAAGGGTTGATATATGGATTGAAGGAAAGAAGTGAAAATTTGAAATGTGTGGGCATTGAAGTGTATAAGATTCGGTAATGCAATATATGAGTTTGGTATGGTTAAGCCAGGCTCAAGGGAATTGTGCTTACCGTTGTCCCGCATCCAATGGTTCATAGCTTTGGGAGATGCTTCAACATAACATTGAACGAGAACATCACTAGCGATAGGTGCGGCAACTAGCTGATTAGATACCCTGATCAAAGGGTGGACTGCAAGCAAAATTGTAAAATCGAAGCTTAATACGAGCAGAAAATGTAGTGATTTGATGAGGTCACTTACAATGAACTCTAACCATCAATCGTTTACTAACAGTTGGGGGCACTCCGTTGCTGGCAATGCATAAGTAAGCCCCCATATCGGTGCGCTGAACATTCGTCAATGTCAATGTTTCGCCGTCGTACGATCTCAAAACTGTCAATTAATATGTAAACGTAAAATCAATTGTTATCCAAAGTTTGAAATAAATACATAGTCAATATATTTCTCAAGTCAAAAACACGTATATAAAATGTACGCCCCATACGTCGCGATATTTCAAAATGCCAAGAAATAACGTCGAGCTATGGCAGTGTGAGCCATTGCTGGCTGCTAGCGGATCGTCGCGGTCACCATCCAACCAATTGGAAGAATAAAGACAAATGTTTAGTTGGGTTCTCAAGCGCTAGCGGATATAAATGCCACTCGCAATGCTTGTTCGGTTTGATGAAACGTACGCTCGGTCTGCAGAACAATCATTTCGAAAATTAATAATACCGAAAAAGAAAATTGCTAAAATAGAAGCTCAGTCCTTAAAAGAAGACGTTATTTAGACACGCGCATGAATCTCAATACACCTGGATCATTTCAGCGAGACCAGGAGATAATAGCTAATTTGAAATTTAAATTAGATAGAATTTATCGGGAGCTAAATGCACTCGTGCGAAGGATGTCAGAACTACCAATAGTAAGCTACTTGAATTTTTCATTGCATATGTTCGCTAGACGAATAATGCAAATCGGGATTGGCAGAAAGCTGGATTAGGGCTAAGACACACCATCTGCTGCTATTCTCAATGAGATATTATATCTTGAATACAAATAAAGGTTCAATTCAATATTGATCATATTATCTACATTACCTTGTTTTTCTCGACCGGCATCGTGTCGTAATACAATACTTCGACTATCTTCCCTCCTCCATAATACGGTAGGATTTGGCACTCCCGTTGCATAACATCTTAATGTTATAGTTCCTCCTTCAATTGCTACACCTGAACCTTCCGTCGATTCGTTGTCATTAAGAATATCCGGCGGAATCACAACTGCTAAATTTCCCATCTACAAACTATTTTAATAAATTTCTGTCTCCTAATTAGTCGTTTCAGAAGCATACCTGACTTCGCATTGGATCAGTATTAATTTGACACATATATGTTCCAGAATCATTTTTCTGTACATTCGAAACATGTAGTTTCCACGTATTGTGTCCATTATGTGTTACAGAAAGTCGTGCATTTTGTGTAACCATATGAGTATGGATAGCAAGAATTGCTTTACTATCCGACTTGATCCACGCTACCTAAAATACGAAAGAATAAACTTCCGCAACTTTTTCTCTACGGATATTTGCGTTTAAACGCGTCCGATCGGATAAATTCGTCGCTGACTTTTCTGTATAATTCCATTTACGGTATTTGGTGAAAGCGCTGAATGCTTGAGGCTTCGAGAAAGGTATACTCACTGATTTTATTACGAACAGAGTTGGTTTTGAAAGTAGTACGTTGCAAACTCAATAAGTGTGAGTTGCACATCTGATTGGATGTCTTTGTGTTACCTCCGGGAACAGTAACACAATGCAATCAACTCAGTATAGGTCTTACTACTTCCGAAAATTTAATGTTTGACTAATATATTTACAAATTTCGTAAAAACTGAGCAACAACAACCGCGTAAAATTTTGTAAACAAATATTATCCTATTTGTTTTTCTGTGCTTAATTATGTTTTTGTTAGAGCTTGGATTCAATTGTGTGAGAAACGCCTTCCCTTCTACGATTAATTCCGTAGACAGAGTAAAGTTTTTTTTGTGTTTTTTGTATGTTTGGAGTTAAGACTCCAAATCGCTACTAGTGTCAGTTCCGATCGCATGTAATATGTTAAACGGCATCGGATGCGCTGCTTGTCTTGCCGTCGTAAAAAGCAAGAGAAATGTGCTAGCGTCAGCAAGAAACGACCAGAACCGTATTCAGCTAACTTTTTTTTTACCTTATAGTTCTCCAGGTGGTTAACAACGCATGTAAAGAAGACATCACGACCTTGTGTAACAGTATGATTTTCTAAAGGAGCTAAAAATTCGGGTTCAGCTTCAGCCATTTGACCTGTAACAAAATGAAAGATAACTGCATAGACTTGCCAACTTGCGATAAGTGAAGTGAAACTAAAGATATTCAAGAAAGTATTCTGCTGAAAGCGAGCTGTGGACGTGTTCGGCGTGCAAAATCGTCGCACAACATAAGAATTCAAATACTCTAAATGTCACATTCTGTAAATGAGACTGATTTACATTGGAATGCTGCTTATTAAATATTTAACTCACAGTTTGCAGGTGGTGGATCTCGTGTAGCATGTATTGTGTAATGTACAAAACGAATTTACATCTCACTCTAGCAACAACCTATTGTCCTAAGCATCTTCTAAAGTTTAATCGTGTTTTTCAACGCGTTCTTTAATATAAGACTAAAAACGGTTTTGTAAAATTGTTAACTTTACCTAATACAAATTAAAAAAATTATTACAATTTGACTGCTACACGTAGAATAAGTTTGGAGTTGAGCAACATTTAAAACATAAAACTGTATAAAAAGTACGTTAGACATTGAGTAATTACGTTATTGTGTAATTAGAAATAATAAAAAATTACTTTCAATTTAACTCAAGTAGATTTGTTAGCAAGCGCTTTTGTATAGATTTTTACTATTTATTACTTTAGTCGCTCAACAATTGGAATGTGGTGACAAAGTATTGATCGCTTAGGAATCAAACTGCTAGCACAGTTCTACTTATTTATTTGCAAACTTTTTTCTGACTATCATTAAATCATCATCAGAAGCGAAATTTGATCAAATTACTTTCGTGTGGTTAATTTGTAAAATATCTATTTTTGTATCAAGCGGTGAGAAGCTTTTAAACCTGATTTAATATAAGAATTCGGAGTTCTTACGTTAGCATTTTAATCAAACAGCTAGAAACCTTATTAGCCTTGTTTACCATCTTCACTTTACCTTCGTAAATTTCAATAAACTCCGCAACTGCTAATAAAAAAAAATTATGTAAAAATAAAATGTATGAAAAAAAATACACATGAACAAGTAAGAATACATTTAACGAAAACGACGCAAAATATCACAAAATTGAAAAAACAGAGAACAATAAGTTCAAAGTCGCAACATACATACATAAATATAAACATTAAACAAAAACACTGAGAGCGTGATAATATAAACACAAAAGATGCTATAATTCATTATAAACTAAAAATAAAAAAACTACAGTATAGAACTCAAGTGTAAAAATAGAAAAACATGTTTCAGCAAATTGGCCAAACAAAAAAGTTATCAGTTACTGTCAAAGTCGAAAAAATATCACTCCCTTGCGGAAGAGTCCACCGTCTAACCTCAAAACGTCGATATACTCTCTTATTTGCGGCGATGTGATGTGCAAATTACGCCTACGTTGCTATCTTCAACTCTTTCAGGCCTACCTTCTGTTTTACTGCACGTTATTTTAGAATAGTGTTTTATGAGATTTTACGTTTAATTTTTAGTGCGACTTTAATAACGTTGAACAAAAAAAAACAAGTTATTAATTAAAAATAAAAAAATTAAATTCACTTTGTGTTTTTACTATTATGTACTATTACAGCCTTACTCAAATTTTTTTAATTTAATGTAATATTGTTTGTTGTATAATTAAAATTTCTAAGAAATGTTTAAAACTTTTATATCGTTTTTTATTTAATTTAAAACAGACGTTAACCTGTTAACGGTCAAGATAAGTGTTTCAGCAATGATAGCATAAACTTACTTACGCACAAAATTTAGACGTAAGGTACGGCTGGAGTATAAAAAAGTTTTTTTTTGAAGTATATACTTAAAACAAAAATACACAGTAGTAAAAAAAATTATTTAAACGCGTTTTGAAAGCAATTAAAGGGTTCATAAATATACAGAACTATAAAATTGTTTTAAGCACTGTAATGCTAAGAAATTGGTCTTATAATTCAAGAAATAAAAATTCAATTTTTAATGATTAAGTGGAAGTTAGAAAACGTCTGCTTGGAAACCATTTTTCTGACTTGTCAAAAACTTTTCGAAGCGTATAAATGAAATGAGAAGAGCCAATATTTGCTCGTTTTGATTTTTATTTATTGTGTTTCCTGCAAATTAACTTAACCGGAAAAAATTGTGCTTCTTAAAGATTGTGAAAACATTCTTTCATGCTTTATTGCTCCGAAAGATAAAACGTTTTGTCTACTAAATTCCAAAGGACTGATAATAGACACAATATTCTAAGTATGATACAACGTATTTAGCGTGTAATTGACAGATTTTTTGGTCGGAATGTTTTGATGAATGTAGAGATTGTAGAGGGTAATAATGGCCAGCCGTGATTGTTACCATTGCCCGAATAGCGTTCTAGGATGAAGAAAAAATATAGGGGGTGTAGTGGAATGCGATCGGCCGCCATGACTGTGGCTCTGCGTTAAAGTTGAGGCTAATCCTGGATTAGCAATGTTGGAGTAGCTGCAATACTAATTTGTTGATTCTAGAACGGCGACAGTGAATTATTATTGGGAGAGCTCACGCTCACATGTGTTAGTAGATAGCATACCACGTTGAACGCGTTGAATGTATTGTGAATGGCAACTCGTAAACTTTCCACCCTTAACCCATATAACGCTACCAAAATTAGGTACAGTCATTGATCAGCACTGTCCTAAACATAAACTTTTGTCAGTGCACCTATAGACATTCTTAAGAGCTTAAAATAAAAAAAGGATATCAGACTGCCGCAGGGCCAGCCAGCACTGATATTTTAGGAATTTAATAATATCTAACAAAATATAGAGATACCAATTTAAATTTCTTGCTTGTGTTTCTCTTTTATTAATTAATTATGAAAGTATGATAGAGCTGCCGGATTAAAATCTATGGCACTAAAACCGAAACCTAAAAGTATCGACAGAAATTTTTTGTCGCTAAAGGTGCGGCAAGGAAGGAAAACGGATGCGCTTTTAAGTTTAAAACAAATTTGTACTGTTGGGATTATGGCAACGGTAGTGTGGTCTGTGATTAGAGTGAATAAGGGTTACCAAGGGTTGGACTGGAAAAGCTTCTATTAATTCTAGTTTTAAAAAGGGATGAGGGTCTCAATTGTATTAAATTGGTGTAGATAAAATTTTCAAATACGTATATGTGGCTGCTGACTTGGCCTTCTCTCAGTTCTACTCACGCGCGCTCGTCTGACACAGTATCCAAATTCATTGCAGATTTTCAGCTTGTCGGCTCTAGAGAATGGAAGGCTTGAGTGCTGCGCCATTCGCTGGGAATGATGATAGAGTTAAAGAAATAATAGGGATTTGCCTCTTCGTTCAATTCTGAAATCAATATAGTTTTAAAACTAAACGAAGCGCCGCCTGTGTGTTGCGCTTCTTAAGCCTATACAGACGGATTATTATTGACTGTCGCAGCTGCACAACAACAAATGCAAAAAATAGGGCTGACGTTCTTTTATCTAGCGACAATGACTCTGAAAGGAGGAGAATTTATTTGTTTTGAAATTTTGGTGTTCACAATTGAAAACAATGGAGAAGTATGGATTCGGCGGTCGTAGCGTAACACTGGCAGCAACAAATTCGGCATCTCGTTCAAGCATGACAAACGCTAAACGAGACTGTATAACCAGAGCTTTTCACAGACTACTCAGTTGAATGATTTTGCGATTTACTGTGCCAGAAGTGACGTTTTCCGTGAGTGACGGGACGACAAGGGTGTATGCCTAGCTATACCACTATAGTATGAATAGTATCAGACGTTGTTGTTTAAACCACATCTGCGAAGTTAGAAGTTGCACACCGCCCGATAGCGACCATTCACTAACTCAGTTTCCCAGTTTCCTCTTTACCTCTACATATTTCACCTTTTGCGTACAATCAACTTCTTGTCAAATGTTAGGCTTGGTTTTAACGCACTTAATATAAACAAGTTTAATTAAACGGTCAAGATGCACAACACAGCCCAGCCTGTTATCCACACACCATAACCGATTTGCAACTAATCTTATCAAGATTTTTTAGAGGAATTGCTTCTTCAAACATCAGTTGAACAAACCTTTCAAATTTATAAAATTGCTGCAATGTTTCTTGTAAACTGATAACTTTAGGACTGACTTGCATGCGCTATTAATTTATACAATCTTTGCTAGAATGAAAATAACAAGCCAACTCTCGGTGTGCGATAAAAAAAAAGATTACAAATTCCTACACGTGAAGTGTAGAAAACCTTAAGATAATCAAGCTATCAAACGTGTTTAGACTGTAAAGGTATTGAGTTTATTAGCTTCTATCAGTAAAAAAGCAGTTGGTTTCAACCAATTTACAGTCAAGTTTTTGTCAAAATAGCAGATGATTCAGATTGGTATTCACGCTCTTATAATTTTTAATTAAAAAATTGTTATAATTAACTATATACTGCTAAACTACATACCGTGAGGTTCTTACAATAACATACATTAAAACTACATCTTTTTTTTCAAATGTGAGGTTATTTATTCTATAGATTGTTCTTATAAGACTTTTTTTCTACATTAGCCTATCTTAGAAAAGTCTCACTTGTTCAATTGTTAAGATAGACATGAAAACAATTAAATCTTGACATTGTATATTAACTTAAATTGGAACAAAATACTGAGATGCAAGATATATATGTACGTAGACTAGAACTCGTAGCAAAAACGGTAAATGGTTGGTCAGATCTCAAGCACTATTAATTTTTTTTTAATCCAAAAAAAAATAGTTCACTTTAAACTTTTAAATATTATCATATATTTTAAAAAACAGTTCAAGAGTCATGTCAAAAACTGAATGGGAATGCAAAAGTTGAACATGTATCCAAGGGGTCATAAATGAGGCGAGAAGCTGACAATGTTCACTAGTTTTTAGGCTTGTAATTGTTACGTGTTTGTTGCTCAGTTTAATATTGAGTAATTCCCAAGCAAATTTTACGTTTTTTTATCAAATTTTTTAAGATTTGAGGAGAATCATAACTCTCTGACAAAAGCTACTGCTTCTAGAACAGGATCTTCTGTAAAGAGTGATACTACATCAAAACTATCCAACAAGAAGAAATAAAAAAAAATGTGAATAGCCTTTAAACAAAATGAGAGAACTTTAGAACATGAATCAAAGTTTTTCCACTAAAATCTTTGAGAAATGCAGCAAGATAACAATTTGTTTAAAAAGTAGAAGAGCTAATTGTATTAACAATTGGTCAGAGTGGAACCTTCGGTTTATAAGTTTTAGAAGACCGTACAACCTTAGAGGAACAGAATGTTTCGCAATTAATTAGGATTTTATTTCAAACAAAAAATTAGAAGATTTTATAAAGGTTAAAAGTTCTGTTTCAATTCTTGATGTAGAATCTCTAGATAAAGAAAGATAAGAATTATTTGAAAAAATCCATTTTTTTTTCAATATAATTAAATTTATCTAAGATGGCTCTAGCTTTGGGTTTATCCGCAGGTAGGATAACAATGGTAGAATTGAGTTTAGAGGTGTTGAGAGCATTTCTCTCATTCCTTGAAAAGTTGGGTTTTGGGTTTTAGGTTTTGCAGAAGACAATAAAAATGCTGCTTTAAAACGAACTGTATCACCGCTGCTTTAAGGTAGAACCTTAACAGCACTGCAACAGCAAAGCTCAAGCCTTTTGACAAGACTGAAATTTCAGCCTCGAAAACAATTTTGAAAAAAATGTCAAGACATTTTAGTTGAACATAATTTAAGCTGCAAAAATTTTAAACAAAATATAATTGAATTGCTAAACTTCTTTTGAGAGCAAGTAAAATAGGTAATCGGCATTTTAAAAAATGCATTTAGTAATTGAAATATTCACAAAGCTTTCATCTTTTCCATTAGTCGAAAACAAATAATTTTAAAATTTTTTTTAAAACTGTTTGTCCACGTTCACAGTGCAGCAGCGAAAAGATATTTCCAGCAAATTCTATTTACTTTGCTTCTATTATGAAAATTTATTTGTTTTTGAGCGTTTGTATGTAGCAAAAATTTATTTGCTAGAAACGAGTATTCAGCGTGTAACGTGGATGTTAAATTAGTTGCTAAACGGATGTGTGAAAAGCGACTTTTCATTATTCCTGGCTGTTACGTTGTTAAAACGGTGAAAGCATAAAAATTGCTCGGATAACTTAGAATTCTCATTTACTCTAAAATCTAAAACGATTTCATTTTGAAATCATATTCAAGATTGAAATATTCACTGAAAGCCTGGATTGGTTTTCCATTGAAGTTTGACCCGGAGCCTTCACCATAGCGCCGGCTCTGACACAAGATTATGTGGAATTAGTCAAATTTTAGACATTTGGAATATTGAGGTGGTGAGTGGGTTAAACAACCGTAAAAAATAATTTATCACAATTTAAACTTTCTAAATTTTCTTCAATTAATTCATCTATTGAAAATATTTTTTATTAATAAAACTTTAGAAAGTAATACAGTCATAGCAAATTCGAGTAAAACAAAAATTTGCACTCAAACGTGTTTGGTTTCATTAGCCCAAACTATAAAATCTGATACATAGTGACATCCAATTAGTCAAAATTCTTACATATCCCCAAATGAGAGAACCAAATTACAATTTTATTTCCAATAATTATTTCTTTAAAGTCTTCTAATTTTATTTGATATTCAATTATAATAACTACTTTTATTTTAATTTTATTAATTGGCTTATTTCACGAATGAAATGAAGGGTAATTAAATTGAAAAAATTAGGAGTTATTATATTGTTTTAGATTTGCTTATAAAATATGCTGAAGCTAAAAATTGCAGGACTGATAGGTAGTTGATTCAAGAACTTAATAGTTTTAATTTAGTTTGAGTTTCAGGTGTTTTTGAGTATAATTAAAAAATGCTATTAAAGATATGAATTGGCTGGACGCTTTGGGTAAATTTGTATCATTCCAAGCATGAAAGTATGTGATATTTTCGTGTTTTATCAAAATAGAAGGTCGCGAGGTTTATAGGAAGAAGCACAAAGTAAAAGTTCTATAATGCTCTCAATATATTTGGCTATTTTCTGCTTCTTTCCCTATAATTTAATGGTTTGGTTGATAAAAAAGCGATATAAAATGTTATGTATGCTGTAGCCAGAAAACGAATCGATAAGAAAAAATTTTTAAAAAAGTGTTGCATTTTTTTAATGCTTTGGAGAGAAGAATGTTGTGTAATGTTTAAATTATGTTTGAGCTTTGATGCGGGTGTTAAAATGATGGGTGTATTTTTGCTTGAGTGAACTATCAGATATTTGTTGAACAATTGTATTTAATTCAAAAACAGCAACTTCTTAAGCTCTGTAGTCTCGACATTGAGCAGTTAGAGTTTAATGACGCGAAACAATGACATAGTCTTCGTTTATTAAGAACCGTAACACCGTTTGCTTGAGGGGGGTTAGTGAATAGCTACGAGAGTCTTAATCCGCCAGTAAATTGAGTCTCGGTTGAGTTCCGGCTACCGGCTCAAACTCTAACTGTATGTGTATGTGCGGCTCATGGAACGGTACCAGTATTGTACACACGTCTGGCAGCTCAATTTAAGCGCGCACTGGCCCATAAATGTCAGATATAAACGCCGAACAGGTTTACGCCGTATTAAAAAGAGCTCCTCTAAAGAAGGTTGAAGTGGCGCTGATTGCGGCGGCCTCTTTTGTTAATCTTCTCTTCCAACATATGTGTCGCTGACAAAATGGCGTAGAAGTTAAGAAGCTTACTTATCGCACTAGGTCCAGTTATCTCTATGACCTTTGTACCGTCATTCATTGAATATCATCAAATTAGTTAAACGGAGAATGCGGGGTGCTATCAGTCCTTTCCATGCTCAATGCGCCGCCTCGAAATTGGACTTTGTCGGTTGCAGACTGCAGGCACAGTCGCACCACTAACAAAACATACATCTATTGTTTAAGCACAAATGCACCATGCATCTATTGTTACATTTCAAAACAACATTTTTTCAATTAAGCGCAGCCAATTAAATCCTTTTTTATCTTCTTCTTCCAGCAAAAGTTTCCTAAAAAACCATTTGGTACAACGTTTTTGTTTCATAGTTAATACGTAATCTTGTACATTAACTTATTTGCATTAATTACTAAGCAAACTTTGAACTAGTTTTTAAAGCCTTTAGAAGATTTAAAGCTTTCGTATTTTATAAGCCCACAATTTAACAATTTTTTTTTTGATATCGGCTTGTCTTTACGAAAATTAAATGAATCTTTTAGTACTAAAGATGTTGAAGGAGATCATTTGTTTCTTCAGCTAGCTTTCAACATAACGTGTCTGTAGGTAGCTTTATTCTCAAAATACGTATCCATTTGGGCATTTTTGTGGTGTCGACATAAATGATGTGTCGATAGAAACTGACTAAATTCGCACAGGTGTCGTCAAGTTTGCGTCATCTGTGCGAGATCCCAAAGTAATGCTTTCTATAGGAAAAAAACAGTCGCGTCTTACAAAAAATAAATTCCAAACTTTATATTTAATTAGAGTTTCTATTTTAAATTAAAAAAAAAACACAAAACTGATAAGCGTCGTTTGAATGATTAAAAAAATAAATGACTGATCAATCTGCTATATACTTTAATTGAACATGTTTTGTTCTTATTGGAGTTCTCTCGCAACAGATTCTAAAACAGTAATCAAAGATGGTAGGATACCGTTTGAGGCAAAAGACGCTAACGTAATCACTTTGCTGTTCAATTAGCACCATACGTTTTATCTCAATTTAAAATTTTTGATGTAAGCTTCTGATAGATGTCGTTTATTATTATTATCTCAAAATAAAGCTAGATCACAATAAACATTTTTTTTACTTGCTATTTATGTAAACAGAATTTATACAATCAGATAACATTTGCCTCTAGCGTTGAGTTACCGTGCTTATTTTCACTTTCATTTTTCTGTTCTGATTTTCAACATTGTCTAACTAAAGTTTTGGTTCGGTTTTAATTTTCAGAACAAATTGTTGGTTGCTTAACTGGATGTTTAGCATTATTGTTTGGTGGAATGTATTTTGTAATCTACGGCCCTAACTTTAATAATGTCTTCTCTCTTTCTACAATAAGAAAATATTGTCATATCCAACTAAAATTCAACAGTTTGCCATTAAGTCGTACATTCCGTAGACAAAGCCCTTTCTTCAGGCCTCTATGAAGTCGTGCTACTGAAATAATTAATACCGAAAGCAATCAACCCAGTTCAGCAAGAAAATTGTTACCCTACTACATAAGCACAAGGGCGCATCATACTGAAAAACTGGTTGCTACTTATGTAAAAAGATTAAACAATTTTACTATAAGGAATTTCTATGATTCAAAATCTGTAATGGTATTTTTCCTGCAAAGCACACAAGAAGAAACTATTTCCAAGAAAATTGAATAAGCCTCTTAGACACTGCCGGAATTTATCACTTCTGCGGTCAGAATTTCAAAGCTTGGTGCTGGATTTCGGAACGAAATTATTCCAATCAGCTCGACTCAATTAAGTTATTAGGTTCTTATCTCGCTGTCTAATGTAATTATTTTGCTTTTGAATGCCTCTTTTACGGATATCATAAATTTAATATTTATTTTTTTTTAGTTTATTAAACTTGACGAGGAAAACAAGCCGTCACTTCTGGCATCTAATATTAATTTCTGCTTTGTAATTTTCTAGAAACTGTTATGAATTTTTGCCCTTGTTCTTCTTGTCACAATAGTTTCTCAATTTAAATGACACCAAACGGAATATGAAGTTTTCTGATGTAGTTCATTTTCATAATATGGACGTCACTTTACATAAACTACAAATAAAGCTCGTTTCCAAAATGGTTTAATTTTCTATAATTCAAAAATATTTATAAAAAAAATACAGCAATAACGCTTGGAATAATTAATAGCTGCAAATTATTGAGAAAATACACACTTTTTTAAATCTGCTGTTGTTACTTTATCAATTATATAAAAGCGCTTAAACGTTTCAGTATAGATAAAACATCTTATATAATATTGTTAAAAATTTGGAAAGCACTTGGTAGTACATAGGAATGTATAATTTAGAAATTATATCAATGTAATATAAATTGTATACTGTAGAAACTATAGTTTATTACTTAGAGTACAGTCTGTGTAAGTCTGTATTCAAAATATAATTTATTTTAATGCTTATCCTAGATTAAAAATAAAAAAAAGTCAAAACTGTAAATATTATTGGAATAAATAGAATAGATTAAACTAATTAGACTATACCACTGACTATTGTTTTAAAGTAACTTACCGCATTTGATTTCTCTTAATATTGCACACCCTGTAGATAAAAAAAAATAGCGCTCATATCTGATGAGACCCAAACAATAAAAAATCAAAAACAAATGTTAGTCTTATGGTACTATGGTCACCTGTGTATAACTTTGTGTCTTAAAAAATCAGTGTCTTGTCAATTTCAACATAAATATTGTTTTCATATTGTTGAAACTAAGTTAAAATTTAATTTGTAATCAAAGTACAATACTTTGATGTTAACAAGCATTAAAATAAAATTCTCACTATTTTATTAATATTATTACAGGGTTAACATGTGAGTTACTAGAGGTAATAGCAAGTTAATTAGCAAAAAAACTATTTTGTAATTTAGAAGTAAATAAGAGCTTTTCTTGAGATGTTTTGATACACATACTGTGTAAGTTCTTTTAGCCCTGTAATTAAAAGGAGCTTATTAACTGTACTATGACGCAAAAGCAAGTAATCCATTGTTAATTTTAGTAGCAGTTTCCCCAGATAAAGCTTTACTATCTAACTAAGACAATTGTCATTGTGAACATATCATGTGCGAGACCTAGAGTAGGTACCTGACTAAGAAGTGAGTGAACGTGTTTGTCGCAAGATAAGCTCAAAATTAAGTTCGTTTAATTTGGTCTGTTTAGAAAATCATCCGACATTGGGTTGTAGAATTAGAGCAGTTTAGGTGATAAGAACCTTAAGTCAATTTAACTAAAAATACACTTATTTCAAAGACATTTTCCCGCTGGGAAAGGATCAGGAAATGAAGGAGCATCGTCATTGTTGATTCGAATGGTGGCAGATGTGTTTTACTATTTTCATAGTCTAAATCACTGCTGCCGTTACAAATTAACTTTTTAAACCGTTTCTGCTCATTAAACTATGCCAAACTTTGTCCAATCTGCCAAACAACGTTAAATAAAGTGAGATCAAAGTTTCAATATTTATTTTTTTACAAAGCTAAAAAAGCAGGGATTGAGCTTTCTATGGCGTTTCACGTATTTTGTGGCATCCCTAAGGCTTTGCTTTATCAAAAAATGTACCCTACCAATCGTATAAAAGTTTCACTGCAAAAATAAAAAATATACAACTCTAATGTAAATTTATTTGTTGATTAAAAAAAGATATGAACGCAATTTGCTAAAATACTTCGGGTAACAAACTTAGAATATATAACATAATTTTGTAATTAATTCTTTTAAATCATAAATAAATGTAAACAAAATTTTGCTGCAATGAATTAAAATCTACAAATATTAAGTCTTAACTTTTGCCTAGGCTTAATAAAAGTGAGATTCAAAACAAAAAAGTTTACTGTTGGTTACTTTCTAAGAAATTAATCAGAGATAATTTAAGCACTTGGTAAACGAGCAGCAAACTGAAAAGTTGGAAATCTTCTGAACTATTAGTAAAAAAAGTTACCTTAACAAAACTTTGACTTTGTGGTAAGAATATTTTTTGTGCCGGTGGTTTTATAACTAGCAGTTCATTAAGTTTTAAAGCACGTAATTTCAAAGTTTCTTTCTAATTTTCCTTGAGTAGATGCAATGTTGATTGAAGCGTCTTTGCTTTTATACTTCGCACATAGAATGCACTTTGCGGTGATTATGTCGTCTAACCTTTTAATTAGGTTAAATAATTTTGCATTATAAACCGCAATTACAATGTCAAAACTGTAACTTCTAATTTGCATTTTGAAGTCACCCTTGTTATTTTAATGAGCGTACAAAGATTTTAAAACCTTGATTTTAAAGTTCAATGCTGTTGCTATAGTCTACTTAAGAAAATTTATTTTTCAAAAACTTGGAAAACTATTTTACGTTGTAGCATAAGAGATTTATTACGATAAAAATGTGTAGAACGTGTGCAAAACGTACTTACCATTCATAAAATTCTTTAAAAATTGTCACGGTGAAATAAGAAAAAACTCAAAAGTGATGGCTTATGAGCTTGTGCACTTTAAGCAAAGTCTGTCGATGTTGGTAGTGCAAAAATGACAATCCTAGTAATTTTAATCCTTAAAATAATAATTTAAACTAGTTGTTTTTGTAGAGAACTGAAAATTGTTAAGCTTAAAGCTAAATCCCCCGACGACAAATCTAATTACAATATGAAATAACTAATCCTAGTCAAAATATTCCTATTTCATCTGTTATATTTGTTTTAATAAACTCTTCTGATGTTTTACTGTTTTTACAAAATAGTCGGTTAACAATAAATCAGTGTTTGAAAAGACATTGGCAAATGCAGGAATCACATAAGAGGTTGGGCTGTTAATTTAGAAAACCAATATTGGAAAATGGAGGAAAATGAAAAAGCCAAATCTCTGTTATGAGTTTTACCTTCTGTAAAGATGGCCTGCAAGAGAGTGCAAAAAAGGAAACTTGCTTGCGTGGCTGTCATATTGTGAAGCTGACGCGCACACTGCCTATTTAAGACTCGCATCTTCGCTTCCGTCCAACGTTGCACCGATCGCCACCATTCTGGAACCTGCGAACAAATCATTCACTCAATATAAGCACTTTTACTGGTAGAATAAATTCTAAAACTGAACGCTTTGTTCTACAACTCCTCTAAAACAAATTCAGAAGAAATTGCTAATACATCAAAATTATATAATAGAACAGAAATTTCTATTGAACACTTTGTGTATTCATTCCACTTTCTGACACCAATAATATACCGAATAATAACCGATTATTATCTATTCATATTGATCTTTTTTGACTAACAAACGATTAATAATTCTGTTAAAACGTTTCAGTTCTAAGTTTAACAATGTAACCGCAGGTTTCACTCTAAACCTTTTTTGTTTCTTTATTTACTAAAAGTAATAGTCAAATTATTTTAACTGTTATAAAACTAATGCATAAATCGCTTTCAAAATATTGTAAATGACTCTAATTATTAAAACCACAAAATCTAGAATATGTTTGCATCAATCCAAAAACTTTTTAAAAAACGCTGAGTAACTAAAAAATTTTTATATATTTTTTTTTAATTATTGCGCTTCTGAGAAAGAGGTAACAACGAGTTTGACAAAGGTGGGAGAGAGATGAAACAATTTAGAAAATGCGAGAAGGTTTAGATTGCTTTAGATTTATTTTTCTTTAGACTTATAATAGAAGCAAAGGGACGAATAGAATAATAAGTTTTGAAAAGCAATGCCAAAAAAAAGATTGTTAGTCAAGTGGCATTAATAACTCAATTAAGTTAAAAGTGATCAAAAAGTGAAGTAAAACCTAAAGTGAGAAAATATTGTTTCTGTTCCAACTTTCAAGAATAAGATGTCGAGTAGCCGGTTTCACAAAGCGTAGCTAAAATTTGGCTAACACGTTGTTAAAATAAGAACCAAATCGGCTAATTTCGGCAATAAACCTCAATAATATTATGTTATACAAAGTTATTATATTGGGGCTATTCTGTGGGGCTTTATCTTTTATTACCGTCTTTCGTCACACTAATCTCTATAAAATTATTTGTTGTTTCTTTATTTTAATTGAATCATGATTGTTAAGATGGATAATAATTTGCAATCGGGTAAACGAGAAAGGGGAAAAATTTCACGGAGGAAAAGCGTTGTGTCTTTATGAACTGTGTAGCCAAGTAGGAAAAATAATTATACTTATTACAATATTAATAGATTTGTTAAAATCATATTTAATTTTTGTAAATACTTTATATGCTGGAAAATAAAAAAACCGACTGGTCTAACCTCAAATAAAAAATCAATGCCTGGCAATCTGATATTTAAACGTAGGTACACTAACAAACAGACAAATTTATATATAATTTAATAATTTTTGACATTAATAGACCTGTTTAACGTTTTTCGTCAATTTTCTTTCAACTTTACTTGAAAATATTTTTGAAATGTCAATTTAACAACGGCCAGAGCTCTAATTAGTTTAACAACGTGTTAAATCGTAACAATGCTTTGTAAAACCGATTTTTGTTTTAACAACGGATTTAACAACGTGTTAACTTAACTTATGTTAAATTTGACATTGACATTAGAAACAACGTTTTATAAAACCCAAATCGATTTTAACATTGTGTTAAAATATTTAACACGATGTTAAAATTTAACAACGCTTTGTGAAACCGGCCATAGGAGTTTACTCTAAGTAGAATGATTAATTATTTAAACAATTGAGGTTTCTTTCTTCTTTAAGGAGTTTGAACCTACAATATCCAAGGCTAATGGCAAACATTTTCAATAAACCAGAAACAAATTTTAGATTATTAATTGATTACTTTAATTAGTCGTAAATTAGTATTCTAAATATTTGTAAAATATTTTGGCATCTGTGCCATATTATTTAAATTTGTCTCTAATTCATTTAATTTTGTTAATTTATTAATTATTTGCTTAATTAACATTTCTAATCTTTTTCGAAAGAAGTTGTCGATAATTATCATTACAGATTAGTCGCTCTGCTTGTTTAATAAGAGTTGTTACAGTTGCTTAACACTAACATGGTTACACTTGATTACTAATCAGAATAAATTAGAAAATAAGGATTACGTGTTTATAGATATAGATTTTACTGAAATGTAGCAGTAATAGAAATATTTTGCGATTGATTGAAAGCGGCGAAATAAAAAAGATAATGGTAAACCTTTCGGTAAGTGTCACAATAAAAATATAAAAAAGATGAGTTTAGAATTTGTGATAAATTTGAGAGAGAATAACTTTATTTTATGATGAAAAGCTCATGTATCGAGTTGGAGCGGTAGAGGTCTATATTTAATGAATGAGTTGAGTTTGTGAAGATATTTATGTGAATTTTATTTTATCCGCGTTGAAAGAGTAAAAATTATGGTTTTTGGAAGCGGACATTTAGGAAGGAATATTGTGTGAAAATATCATAACAGACCGATATAATTCTTAGTGAAATGGGCACTATGACGAGAATAGTGAGCATTCACGCATACGCATATGAAATTTGCCACGGAGTGCAGAGCCATAAAATAGCTGTAATTCCTGATACGCTCTGTAAATTTACTGCTACTGCAATTCAAAACGCGCTTATTTTAATAAACCGCACATATTCGTATTCATATTGCGTAAATTATTTAGACTTTACTCTACTCTACAGTCTACGGAACAAAGTTTATAATGTGCATAGTGTACATTTGACGACATAAGGCGCTACGTCACGTCGAGACTGAAGACTGTAGATTGAAACCACCCCCACACCTGCGGCACTCGGTAACTGCCGAACAATTGAAGCCATCCCTTTATTGTTATAGTTAACCCATGCCTCCAGCTTCTCTCAAGTTTGAAGGGTTTGGATTTAAAAAACCTCTATTTAGGGTGCTTTGACACAAGAGCCTGCACACTAAGCCATTCGATTTTTATTTCGTTAAAACACAGACGCTACTACTTGGGTTCTACAACTTTTAAGGCTTAGACATTGATGAGAGACGTCCTTCTCTAATTTTATTTTTTAAATAAACCGCTTTATTCAGACGTTCGCTTGATACATCTTGATGAAAAAGCGGCTTGTCTGCAGCTAAAAGTCTACTAAATAATTATATTATTAAAATGTTCTTATCAGCAAAAATTAATAAACTATAAATTATTCAAAAATAAATAAGTAAACTAGCTTGCCTATTATTGGAATAAAGTCTATGTCGATTTAAAATTAATTAAAAATTTGAGCAAAGTGCTGAAATAATATTGTCAAAATTGTTTTAAGCAAATTTATTAAATCAATAGAAGTTCAGCTTTGCAATTGTAATTTATCTTTGTTTTAAACCAATCAGATACATCTTTCATTCTGTGTATGCGCACACGACATTTTGTTACGTGACGATTTCTACTAAACAACTGTACCTTTATATTAAAGAATATAGTTGTGTTAACAAAAAATAAAATAAAAATTGGTATCAAATGCGGTATTGGAAATATCTGTAAAATTTTTCTGCTAAATAGTTTTCTGATCAGGTAAATTACCGTACCTAATTACCAAGAATTCAAGCCTTCTAGCTATTGATTTTACCTAATAAGATAATCAGCAGGTTCGCATGCATGCTTAGCTGGTGTAAATGAATTCTGTGAAATTGTTTCAAAAGTTGTAGTGCGGTAAAATTGCAAGTTGAATACAAAATTGTTAAATGTGTTGTGCTTTCATACGTAGCAAGCTAGAAATTTTCTAATTTGAGTTGGTTCTTAGTTGCATAGCACTTCAAATAATTTGTTTGTTTTCTAACATAAAAAACAAGCTTTCTGAAAGTTTAATGAGACGGATAAAACCATCAACTTTATTGGTATACCATGTGAAAAATCATATCGCTTGCAAATTATTGCCGGTTTGTGAAGCTCATTTTAGATTGACAGTGATGTGCAACAGAAAATGGGTAACTGATTTTCCTAATCTAATTTTTAACGCCACGTTTGATTCTTGCTCCGAAGGTTCAACCGCAAAATACCACAAATTGTTAATATTTTCTGATGTATTTTATTTCTAACATAAATAACGATTTAAACGATGTTTTATTTTTTTAGAATAATTGGAAAAAGCTGTAATTGTTGAAAAAAGTAGTGTTAATTAAATTGCATTTCGCAGTAGCGCGAGCTCCAGTTTTGTATTGATCACGAACCAATTTAAACAAGTTACAAATTATTGAAAAATAATGTTTTATGGCGTAATTTTGGCAAAGTCAGCATATGTAAAACAAAAAAAGCAATTTTTGGCGTTAAAAACATGACATGTGGAAACATATATTGTCGTGTTGAATATAACGAGCATTTTTTTCTCTAACAAAAATTACAGTTTTATTAAAAATTGCCTAAGTGTTGATCGTTTTAATGGTGCGGGTTTTTACAAACGTTTTAAATTTAATCAATACTCAAATTAACGCACCCAATTGTTTTGTATCCAATTTTGCTTTAAACGAATTTTAGTGAAGTGAATTGAATTACAGAATGGTTAAAGGGTTCTGTTGCTTACTTTTTAGTTAAAATCGGTATGTTTGGGTCAAGAATTTATAAGATTTTGATGGTTTTATTATTTGACCATATATTACTGAGGTTTTCTAAGAGCCTAAATGTTCATTGTTATCCTGTTATCGAACCACATTTTCAGAAAAGCAATTCCACCACGTCTACTGTTAGTCTTAAAGTAATACCTATCTTTAAGGTTTAGATATACTGCATTTTGTAAAACCAATTTATGTGTTCATAAAATAATTTTGACATATTATATTTCGAGATTGTACTGCTTGCTCGACTAAATTAGTTTCAAACAGTTAACTAGGTTTCAGTGGCACTTTATCTAGTTTGTGATTTATTAATTTACAACGGTTATCAGTATTTTACTTTATTAAATTTTTCCAATTTTTCAAGATAATCAAAACATCGCATTGAAAAAGTAATTGCATATTAAAAACAAAGTAAAATCAAACATTTTTGCTCAAATCAGACATAAAAAAATAAAAGCATAAAATGTTTGGACAAATATACATTTTTTTATTCAGATTTTCTAATAAAAAAAAGATGAGATTATAGATTTGTTAATTAATAAAAAAGTATAAAGTGACAATAGAAAGCTAATATAACAAAGTATGATTTTTTCAAAACTAATAAAATGATCAACAACAAACACTACACACAATAAATTCAAAAGAAAAGCGTTATTACAACAATTATTGTTTCTTCTCCTAAAACAAACCAAAATATTTGTTACTTGATAGTTTACGTACTTTGAAACCAAATAAAATTTGTATAATTTGCTAAAATATTTGTAATTTTATTTAATACTCCAAATTTATTTAATAGAAATCCTTATATTCATTCAAAAGCATTTTTAATTAAGAATACCTAAGCTTTAAGTAGTAAACAAAGATTATTTGAATAAAAGCAAATTCCGTGAATTATTTTACCTAAAGCTCTAAATTAATACTTATTTGAATATAGAAATAGTTATCTCTAGTCTGCTTAATTTTATTATATAGAAGCATCCATCATTAAAGCAACTTTTAGAACATTAAATTTGCATAACAATTTGATTAAATGACGATTATCTTGTAATGACACGTAAAAATTTCAATGAAAATGGTAGAAAGCTTAATTAAATTCTTTATTTACCTATTGGTCATTAAGTCTTTGAATTTGAAAATTTATTTCCAATCAAACAGCAAGTGTAGTAGGTATTTTTCTCATCTAAAAAATGTTTTAAGTATTCTAAAGTTTGATGAAACGCGATCAAAATTTACGGCGGTTGTTTAAGAAGTTGAAACAAGAGAAGTTCTTTCCAAAGGGAAAATTCAGCGAGAATGCAACTGACTGTTCAAACATCACATGCCTTATATTCACATATTGTTTCATACCAAGTATTTTAGCAATTTGATACGTAAATAGTTTCAAAATTGTTCGATTTTGTATACAAATATTCATTCCATCGACGGAAAATTGGAGATAAAATTTGCTAAATTTCTGCCCAGTTATAAATTTTAGATTGCTTATGAAACCGATATGTTAAGCTGTTAGATAAGGGCCAGACGCGTTTATTAAGATCAATCATTGTCTCATCAATCACGAAAATGTTAGATGACGATGAAGCAACCTCTCTGTATGCTCTATACCAACAAGCTCGTTTCAGCTAAGTTTATCTTTACAACTGTGTATTAAACAAAATTAACTGTTAATATAAATAGCTAAATCTATAAATACAAAATTAAAAATTATCTAATTTCTGTAAATTTTCAATTGTTTGAACATTCTACAAATAAACACAAAAGCAACTCCCTTATGTTACTGTAATATCAAGTTATTAGTACCAAACAATATGAAACCAAATGATTTTTATACGGAAGATGTGAAGAGACAAATTGTCGGTTTAAATTAAAAAATATATATACATTTTCTTAGCATAGTAAACATAAAAAAATAATTGTACATTGCTTTACATATTTTTACCCGCAACTAAAGCTGCTATTCTTGGTCATACGGAATGGAATGATAAAATTATTTTGTATAAGCGTAGTTTGTCAGTGAAACAGTGACATTTTATTCCGAATAACTATTTGCGACACAAATAAAAGTTTTAACCCTAACATTTACATAGCTATTAAAAATGTTTTTAATAAAAATATATATTGGAAGAAAATGTAGATATGACCTCTTACAAAAATTGAGTTATTATTTAGTAAAAGGATATTTAATAAAACTTTGAATAATTTATCTATTGTTAAAAATTTGAAATGCTCGAGGAAAAGACTAATGAACATCCCTTGTGAGTTTGTGAAATAATTTTATTATGTCTGCGTCGCCTGTGTTGTGCCGCAGAGTGACAATTTCAGTTTAGGGGCATTATTAAAATACTCAATTGTTTTGGAGAAAAAAAAAATAATTGAAAAAAAATTGGTTAATGTTTAGTTTTAAAGAAGATATTCAATTGAATAGAATGTCAGGGTACGATGCAAGAACATCGTTTCTAAACCTACGCTGTGACATAGATAAATTGGCGCCGCAGAACAATTTCCGTCTGTTAATCACACTACATTCCCACAGAAAGCTATGAAAGAGAATGCATCTTTTTGAGAAATCAACAACGGTTTGTAAATAGAGATAGAAATGGGCAGGAATAAAAGAAGTTCAAGGGGCTATTTCAATATTGCATACGGTGCAATTGAATGTGTTGTATGCTCTATAGGGTGGTATCCGACAGCGGAATAAAGGAGCACAATAAGCTGATAACATCTTATGGTCATGACTTATAACGGGGACACAATGCTCAAACAAATACTGATAAGGGTATTGATCAATGTTCTAAATAGTAAAGAGAAGAACGGTCGATTATTCAAATGATACCAAAGTGTAAAGCACTAAACAATAACTATCACTGCTGAATTGCACCTCGATGCTCAAAAATTACTAAAGACGACTTTCCTATCGATAAAGTAGTTTATTTCTAATTTAAACTAGAAGAATTGCTCAATTTAACAGATATCTAAGTTGATTGAGATGATATTGAAGAAAATAAACAAGCAGTTATAAAATAAATAAAAAACCGAAGCAGATTATCTTCCTAGAAGTTGCGTGTAAGAAATCTTCTGTATGCATTAAGCGTTTAACGGTCATCTATAGCGCCTCCCATCCATTTTCCTGTGTCGTGTTCTATCACAGTGCCATCTCCAGACAACAGTCAGCAGTACACCGCAAAAACACCCCAATATGTAGCTTTTAAATTAATGATCCTGGCAATTGCTTCCTGCCCTGTTTTCTCTACCGAATACTAATATTTAGCACAGCAATGGCAAACGCGTCTATTTGTTTTCAAATTTTCAACGTTTAGACTGACCAATGCGCGATAAAATACCGCTAATATGTCAACTGTTGTTAGTGAGACCATCATTTACCCGTTTTGTTAATGGTTGCCACTTTTTTTTCGTTCAGCCGATGCTACATGTTTTTACAGACATGCAACTATTCGACGATAGTTTGTCATTTTGCAATAGCTATTACATATAACAAACGCCATAAAATACTCTCATCTGTACTTAATACTATTAGTGTGGCATGCAAAATGATAAAAATATTTTATATAGTTTTAGTCATGTAATATATTTTTTACAACTTCTGGTATAAACAAGGCTCAAGCTGCATGTAAAAAAAGTGTAGAAAACTACGAGTATTTCTAAACATACTAACATCAAAATATCTAAACTCAGTTGAATGTTTAAAAAACAAGATACATAAAACTATCAAAAAACTGCTTTAAAAGATAATCTATATTAGACAAACCTACAATAATTTGCTTCAGAATACCTCAAAGAGTATTACACAATTGTTTATACTATGTTGTACTCAAAATTATGCGATAATTGTGAACCTAAATAAGTAATTTATTTAACAAATTTTTTGAACAATTTTTATTTTTAACTATTATTTATCATTTAAATCTTTTAAAACCTTCTTTTTTATAACTTTTCTTTTCATCAGCTTGCTCTTTGTACTCTTTGATAATATGCTCTATTGTCTCTGTTTTCTTTCTATACATATTACACATTGTTTGATTTTCTTTCAACAAATATTTGTTTATTTCTTCTTTGCATTTTGATTTTTTATTATTATTTTTAAAAAAATATTTTTTGTATCTCAATCTCGCAACTATTGTTTTTGTTCTCATTTATCTGCTTATTTTTAAACTTATAAACATCTAGCTCTTCCTGTTTGTGCTTTGTGTAATCTCTCGTTTTGTACCAGACTTTTTCTCTTCATAACTTTTTTTTGCATTGTCGTTTAATAATTTAGTATAAATGTTGGAATCTTCTTCTTTCAACTCTTGATTTTTATTATATCGCATAATCAATTTATTTTTGTTTTGATTTTATTCTTTAATTTTTGCTCTATAAATCATTACGTTTTATAGTAAAACATTTAAATCATATATCTAACATAAACATTTTATTGTAATATCATTCAAGTTTTCTATTTTATATTTTTTATACTTATCCGGAAATAATTTATTTCTTCTTCTCTCTAGTGGCTTTATTTATATTGAAATATAAATAAGTATATATTTTGATTTATTATCTTGTCATTTGTTTCACCTTTATCTTACTCCCAATTTAGTGTTTTTGTAACTTTCCAAATATTTTTATAATCTACAGATTGTTTTTTTTCCATATGTTTTTCTACATTTTATTCAACTTAACAATTTTTTATCTTACACCTTAACATACATTTTGCTGCTCTATCTATTTATATAGTATTATCAACCAATTTTTTTTTTATTTCATAACTTTTAATTCTTTGATACAATTTATTTTATTTACTTTGTCATAAACTGCTTTTGAGTTCCACAATCAACTTTATCTCTCTCTCCTCTTTCATAAACTCACTTTTACAATATTTATCTATTCACTTTTTTTCTTTGATTTGACAATCCATCAGCTCTTTCAATCTTTTTTTGCTTTTTTCAGTCTAATAAAGCAGTTTACGTGATACAGCTGTATTAAAATAAATAAAACTATAGTTTGAATTAGAACATACATGACTACTTCCAAAACTCCAAACTTTGCTTTACTTTTTTTCGTGTAATTTAATCAATTTTTTGCTTTTTTTTAGAATAAAATCAATAACTGCAGCTAAGCAAACTGTTAATTAAAAATTAAGTTGTGTTAGATGTTTTACCATTAAATTTATTATGCATAAAACCCGTACTGTAAAAGTTGTTGTAAGTGTGATGTAGGAATTGTCGAGGTTCTATTACTACATAAATTTAAGATGGCCCTTGCCGTCACATATAATTTATGACTTTATAAGATGGATGATGGTTTGTAGATATACTCTTTGTACGTATAAATAAATGTTTAATGGTATTGCTGATCGTAAGTTGTTTATAGGAGTGTTAAACTGTTTGTTTTGCTGATAGACATTAAATGTAACTTATATAAAAAATTTCAAGCTTGTTGCAAGTACATTGTAGTAGCCAAGTAAAGATACTGGAGACGACGAGGTATGGTACAACCAATGATGAGGCGTTTTCACAATTCGTGAATCACGTATCTAAGCGTCTTGTCACAGTGATTAATAATGACGACACTATTGATGTAATTAATATGTTAAATGTTTGATGTCTAATATTTTGCCGAATAGTCATAAAAACAATCGTTCTTCAAGAGTACACACTGTTTTTTTTAATTGGTGAAGGTAGAATGCTGACTTTGTTGACCTAAAGTTAACGTTGATTTATTGAAAGCGGTAGTTAAATCCAATAAGGTTTTCTTGATATTAGCCAGTCTTGTCACGCGAACGTCATGCGCAGCGCACTTTGATTGATGATTAAGCTTCAGACGGAACGCTCATCAATTAGCAGATGTGTCTTAAGGTAGAACTGAGAAGGATATTTGTGTAATAAACCTGGTTGAAACTAGAAGATTGTGTGGCAGTTAGAACAGCCAGCCAGATGGGTGCCGGATTTGCAAGCGACAACTTCTCTATATTCCGTGAGAAAAGGAACAAGAAAGCTTTACAAAACTGAAAAGTTTGTAGCAGGTGATTCTTGAGGCAAATACATTTAGCTAGATGGTCGCTAGATCTGTGGATTGCTGCATTTGACGGGCGGACACTGTTTATGGCAGCTTTTCATACATGTTGCTGAAGTAACATGTTCATCTACGCAAGTAATTGATTATAGTGGGCAGGAAGTGACGTGGACTTGTAGGTGATACATCACCAGCATGTGTGTATGCGAATGTGTGTGTGTGGCCAGCGCATGCATATTCATGTGGTGAACGCGGTACGAAGTACGAGGCTCAGGTGCTGAACCGCAGCGTTCGCTATCCCACAGTCAATGCAGTGACACGGCGTTCGGTGATTGATCACCTCTATTTAGCTAAATCCTATTGCCATATCAGCCTGAATCTCATTATTACGTCAAGCCAAGATGCTACTTGAGTTAATGTATGAACAATAGGCTTCCTGGCATGCTCCGCCTGTTGCTATAATTTATTAATAGCCTAATAAAAGTACGCTTTGGCAGCCAGTTGTGCCCTAGAGCGCCCGGGTAGCCCGCATTTAATACGACTACGACATTTGAAGAAAATAGCCTTCCTTATTGTTGAGCAAGAACAACACACTTTAGGAATTCTAAACTCGCACTTCTGAATAACGACAGTTAAAACTTTCAAACAAATTACAACCCAGATTGAGTTTACATAAAACAGAATCTAATTCATTAATTGTATTTATGAAAAAAACTATTAATCATTAATTTTTGGTTAGTTTATTCTCTAAAACTGCCAATACAAGAACAAATGAATAGTTAGATAGTATAAAATTTTTGTTTTTGTGTTTTCTGGATCCAACTTAACTACCCCCGGGACATTATGACAAATAGGAGCAGAATTTATACCATACCGAGCATAAATGATAATCACTTGTTTTCAAAATCATATACAGACTTGCGAACAATTAAAAACCCGCATTAATCGCGAGTTGAAGATTTCGTGATGATGGAATGTGCATATGGAATTTCCGGTTCGCTGAATCAAGAATGTAGAAAACGCTTAATTCGACAAATGTTTCGCAGCAGCCCTCAACGAGATTGCATTTTTGCGGCATTAAGCATAAAAGCGCAAATACATCCATCTACCTTTACCAAAACTTTCAAACAAGCAGCAAAAAGCCTAATAAGAAAAACAGTTTTTTAATGTTTAAACAATCCAACAAACGAAATCATGTAATTTATTTCTGAACTCTTTTGTCTCTGGTAATTATTCCCGCTCGCTTCCTTTTGTCTGCGGAAAACTAATGTTCATACGCGTTGCCTTAAAAATATAAATTGTGTTTACAGTTTTTAAATGTAATGTTTTTGGCAGAAAAGTCATCTCGTATATTACACTTGTAATCTCTCGGCAAAGCGGTAAAAATATAAATTCATTTTAATTCCACAAGTTGATCCAAAATACACAGTAGGTGAGTTTAAAATACTTTTTTGTTTAAAGAGTTAATAATAATATGTTGCGTGTGCTCAACAATGAAATGTACACGCTGAATAAAAAAATAATAGCGCGCGTTAAAGAATACAGCTGGTTGAAACGAGATAAGAGCTTACCTAAAAAGCACAATTCACACAATTCACCGAAAGCTTAAGCACTATGCTGAATACAGACAGGTCTGCTCTTTCAGAGCTTTCCTGCAAATGTGGCAGTAACCCGCCGCACATTCGCGTGCTGTTGGTAGCAGGCGTGCGCCAACTTCTGACCCCTCTCGACCCGCGGCTCCTGTTGCTTCTTTCAGTTAGCTGTTAATCTAGATATGCTCAGATGAAAAATATTTCAAATACTCCTTCTAATAATTATCATTATACTCAAATTAAACTTCAATTTGCTGACTTTTAAGCCTGAACTTCAAAAAGTGGATTAATGTCAAAAACAGAAAATATTACACAATCATAAAGTAGAATATTTTAAATGGTTGTTATACAGCTTCCAAATACTGTTTGTGGTTTGGTGGTAAGTTTGCGGTATTAAGTTAAATATCAGGAGAAGTAAACGGAGACAAAGCAACCCACGCAGCCTAGAGCAGTCGTGTAAACTAAATAGAAACTATCTAGTGTGCGGTCGGGTTAAGTCATAGGAGCATCAGATGAAAATATCGTGTAACGAAAATAAGAAAAAAAGAAGTTTATTAAATAGAAAACAACGACTTCCATTTGAAACACGGCATGTTTCAGTCAAATTTGGCAAAGCCGCAGGCTACTTTCATATCCGCTCTGACGCCAACTCGCCACAGAAAATAAAATTATTACCCCTCGATTCGTACGTTATTCTTCCCTCTTTTTTTGAGTTCAACTCTATTATATCGGGATGTTTATCGACTGCGTGATGTGCGGATTTATGGAATGGGTTCCGTTTGGCAAATGATTTATCTGACCGTTATTATAAGTGCATCGCGTACACTAAAAACTTTTTGTATTGTGGCTTCCACCAATTCGTTTATTATTTAGACTGTTAGTCATCTACCAGTAGAAAAGATCTTTAAATTGTCAAAAAACGACATTTTGAACTATCAAAGTTACAAATGAACAAATTCTGTGCTATATATGTAGCTGTAGCTTTTATGATCTTATATAACAAGCACTTTTTACCATACTTTGTACATTGAAATCTAACATCACCTATTGAATGGGTTCTAGCTGCTCCATAAGACATGTTTTTGATTTAATTTGAAGCATCTACAGTATTTCAACAGTTTTAATAATGTGACGCTTTTTCTGCTTAAATGTACATAATTGTACTAAGTATTGCAGATTAGTAAGGTAGATATTCTATTCATCCCAAATCACAGTTTTAAATTCCAGTTTCTAAAATATACTTCAGTTGGTTTCTAAACAAACGGATTGCTGTCATTTAGCTGGAAACTTTTAAGTGTTCATCAATCACCGTTGTTCAAGTTTCAATATTCACTTTTCTGTACGAAAAATAGGTGGTAAATACCATTCTTACAGCAACCGCTTAGCATATATTTCCAATATATTTATTTGCAAGATTTTATGCTAGCTTAATGCTTTTAAAAACCAAATCGAAAAGAAATTTAGAAAAGAAAAATAGCTTGTCATTCGAAGTGAAAAATGCACACAGTTTAATTGAGTTTAAAAGAGGCACCTGCAACACGATACACTAATAAAAGATAAAAATGTCACTGAACTAAATATCATGAAAAAATTCATAAAATTGTGTTTTGTATCAAAATAAAGTAATGTTGCTGCTGAGTAATTTATGAAGCGTCTACTTGACCTTATTTTAGGTAAAATTGCACTTTTAAGACCATTGAAATCTGTTCAAAGCTCTACGGGTAGTTTTATTTTGAATGTCGATTTAAAAATGCTTCGTTTGTTATGAGTAAACTTTTTGCAAATTTTGTTTTGATATCACTTTGCAGTGCGCGTGAAGTGTACATGATATATTCCGGACATTCAGTAAAGTCGATAACGTTGAGATTTTTGGACGGTTACATGTAATTTATCGCATTTTTGTCTCTTCAAGACGTTTGGCTGCAATCGTACTGCGTTTCACAATCATTTAGAAAAATTACGACATGACACAACATTCAAATACGTGAAACAATTTTTTGCTGTTGCCGCGTTGTTGTTGCCCAAGCTTTGAAATTGCTGGAACATGTCTCTAATTTTACTGTGAAAGCGCTGCTTTATGTTGGCATTCAGACACAGTGTTCAATATTTGACTCGTGCCAGATTAAAATTACTATTCAAACATGTGATTGCAGTTACATGTATTTTAAAAATCAAAGTATTTTTTTTTAGTGACAAAACTATTTTTCCAATATTTTAATGATCTAATCATTAATTCTTTGATAACTTAAAAAACCAATCTATAAAACCATTATTACAAAATAGAAGATTTGTAAAATCACATTATTATCAAGGTTAATTCAATTTTTACATATATTAAATTCTTTAATTACACATTTTGAAAAAATGAATCAATTTTTAAAGTATCTTATTACATTCATGTTATACAGCGGCATCTATTAGAAGCTAACCTTACATCAAAGTTGAGAGACCAGGTTTGTACATATTTATTGCATATAAGTAAGCCACAATCTGAGTCAAAAGGTAAATCGCTGATTTAACATTTTTGCCAATTACTTGCGTAATATGGTAGAAATTGCAGCATCTGTTTAAAGCTAATTTTACCACTCGCTAAAAAGTTCAAATAAGATCGATATGTGTCTATGTGTACAAACCCAGATTTAATAAATTTGCTTTGATCTTATTTTTTTATTTGGTTTGTAACAAAGATATATAGGTGTATACCATAGACATGCGTATGAGAACAAATTGTCTCAAATTGTGTCTATCGAAATCAACAACTGTCATTTACAGTGACCGATATGAATGAGACATGTAGAAACCTAGTTTCTTAACTTTGATGTAAGAAGCTTCTAACAGAAGTCGCTATTTTTACCATATTATGGAAGTAATAAGCACTTGAGTAAATACATGCCCAAATTTATCACTGTAAATTTATTCAAATGAGAATCTGATGCGACATGCTGAAGAGTTCTAATGAGAACAAAACAAATCTACGAATCTAGTTTAAATGAATTTGCTTTGATTTTATTTTTTTTATTAATATTATAGAAAAAAACCTACAAAACGGTATAAAAATTCTAAACTTGTGTATAACTAAAGTCTTGCAGAAAGTCAAATGGCATTGGAAGTTTTTTTAATGCTTGCTGCTAAATGTTATTACAACTTTTGTGGCTGGTCACAAAACAGAATAAAATCAGGTCAGCTTTATGTTAATTGTCAGATTTCATTGATTAAAGTAATTATTTATTGATAAGGGTTTAACTATCAATTATTGTTTAAGCCACGTCAAATTACCTTAATTAGTCATTAACGATAGACCAGCGTTGACATTTATTAAATATCAGCTATGATCGTGGTTTTGATCGTGCGGGACTCTGCCAAATAACACTTTTCATTTCGTTCAAACAAAAGGCAGAATAGTTGCAGTTTTTAAAAATAGCAATTGTCTTTGATTTAATTTTCTTAAAATATCAAGATGCTGTCAAACTAAAAAACACTGTATTATATATTCAGTGTTATACTTTATACTTAATTTTTATTTTATTTAGTAAACGCCACTTTTTATTTAAGTTAAATTTAGTTATATTTTGAAATATCTTAAAATCATAAAATTAGAAAAATTTTGAAAACTATATGAACAATAAGAATACTAGATGTACTTTCTGCAAAATGTTTTCTATTAGTTTCTTAATAAATTTCTTAAAAGAGGTACAACAATAAAAAACTACATAAATATTAAAAAAAAACAAACAAATAAGACATTTTTATTAAAAAAAAGCAAAAATAAATAAACTAAAATGGTTTTTATGTATAGGTAGATCAGAAATTATTTTATTTAACGTCTCTTATTTTATAGAATTATAAAGCTAGAACTAAAATATGCAGTAATTTGTTTTTTTTTTAATATTGTTTTGTTTTACGCTAGAAGATTAACATTTATAACAGTAGTTAGGTTTACAGTATAGACCTTAAAGCAACATATATTTTACCCATAAAATAATAAGATTAAAGCAAACTCATTCAAACCCCATCTGTAGACTTAAACATGTTTTGCTCTTATTGGAACTGTTTAGCAAATTGCATACAGAACATATTTGAATATATTTAGAGAGACAAATTTAGGCATGTGTTTACCCAAGTGCCTATTCCATAATACTGTAATATGGTGACTACTGACATCTTTTACAAGTTACAGGTACCATACACCAAAAATTGAAAAGCTAGGCTTCAATACAATAAGTCACTCTAAATGATAAACACAAATTGAGATGAAAAGTATATCGCGGAGTGGACTACCAAGTTATCACATTAACGCCATTTGTTTTAAGCCTGGTTTCTCATCTTTTGAGGTAAAGTTGCTTCCAATGAATGTTGCATTTTTACAATAAAATTTGTAAAATTTTTTAAACTGAAAAGCATATTATAATGCAATTTTTGCTACATGTTTCTCTAAGTTTTAAGTAAATTTTCAAAAAAAGTGAAACAATAAAATTTAAATATATATTTGAAATACAAACACAGTCTTTGTAGTTTTTTGAAAGTTTTGTCTATTCTCTTATATGTTTGTAGCTTTTCCTCTCTTTAGTTCATTTAGATTTAGAATAATAAAACAATTTGATTTGCTTAATTTGCTTAATTTGTATAGTAGAATAACAGAAATTTGAAGATTTACAAAGTTTTTTTTTTGTTAGTTGCAGCTTCAAGGCAGTTGTTTGTCTTTGTACTTTTGTCTTAATTTTTATTAGTGAGGTGAATGTGTTGTTTTGGCTTAGAGTAACTGGTTTGTAACAGAATAAATCAGTGGCTTAAATTACACTTTACCAAAACTGAAAATTTGATCAAATTATCTTAGTCTATTTTGTTGTATCAAACAACTATACTGGCTTTTCTACCTAAAATAGTTTATTCGATTATTTGTTCTGAGACGGAGTGTTACGTATATAGATATGTTTTTATAGATATATAGATACATTTGTTACGGAGTGTACGTATATAGATATGTTTTTTATCATATTTTACTGTATTGTGGAACATATATTTTTGAGGCTAATCAATTGTTGCGTAGTGACATAAATAAGAGGCTTATAAATAGATTGTCGTGGCGAAAAAGCTAGTATCAAAAAGAAATAAACTGTATTGTTTTTAGTTAGATAGGCTATATAATAAGTTGTTATCTCTTTAAGAATAAACTTTATAGTTTATTAATGTTGGCTAATTATTGCATTTAAAAATGGTTTTTTATTGAAAAAATGTTGTTATAAGTTGTTCAAGTAAAGTGAAATATAGTGAGATGGGCGACAGAATAGCTTGTCCCTGTGGATAGTGTAAGATAGGATTGTAGGGTTAGTAATGGTTCCGGATTTCCCCTCCAAGAAAGAAGCAATAAAAGCTGAAATCGACAGATAAATTCGAAAGGATTTCATTGCGCAAGGTTCTCATGCTACTGTATTACGGCTAATGTACAGATCCAATAACTCCTTTGTTATTAATAGCAGTTCCTGTCAGCCTATCGGCTACCACACCACTAACTCATCAGATCAATATCGTCGAGCAATTATCCAACTTAATAGCATATTCTCATTAACCCAAACCAAAACTTTACAATGCCCTTTGCTTGCCAATTTGTGCTTTGCGTTCAGTGTGTTCGCAATGGCCGTTGATGGTAGCAGTGTATATTTGGGTAGGCTTCAAGATTCAAGAGCTGAAGCAAATCAGCAGATAGATAGAGTGGAAGGTGCTCAAGTTCGTCGTCGTATAGTGTAGTTGGTGTTGCTTGCTGATAAACTATGTAGTTACAACAACTCGAGAATAATGGTGATTGAATTAAGAAACGAGGCTGTGGTTATAACTACTCATTTTGCAATTAGCATTAAAAGCCGGTCATTAAAGGCAATTAGCATCGAAGCGGAACCGGACACAAACAGCGGTTGAAAGCCATCGTTACTGCTCAATGAAGTGATGTAATCATTTTATTATACGGAGCACTGGCGAACTGTAGGATTTTGAGTCTAGCGAAGGGATCAGAAAACGTCTAGTAGCAAGGGTGTCTCTTTTTCTTTGTTGTCGTGGTTGGATTTTACTCCGATCGTATCTCAAGAATCTTTACTTCAAAAGCATTTTGCTGTTTAGATTTCAATACGAACACTGCAACTCTTTTTCTATTTAACTTAAAAAGTGTCACTCAAAAACGGAAGATAGCAAGTGTTACACCCCTGGTTACGGGCATCAAGTGAACTTGATTGAAAACTCGGCGTAGCGGACAAATACGACTAGAGTAGGATTTCCAGCTTCTGAGTCCTCTTCGCTAACGTATTACGGCCAGCGCCTCTCTTTCTTCTGCTTCAATTGTAATTATTACAGACGTTCACAAAACTGATAGCCATACAACTTACTTTAAGTATTCTACGTCTTACCTCACTCATATTAAAACTCTTTCTTGAAAGCCGATTATAAATAAACTTTTTACTCACTCATAAACTAAATAAAAATGCTTTACACTGGCACCACTCCAGCTTCTTTCTAATACCGTTTATTTATTTACAATACCACCCGTCTTTTTCAGTACTTTTATTATTTCCTTGCACTTGCACAGCTGAAAACTAAAATCACTCAAAGCAAAACTTAAATAAAATTATTCAACTTCACAAACTGCAAAGCAGCGCCGAATAAGCTTTCTTTCTTAAAAAGCACTTTCTTTAAACTTGATCTTCTACCTCACGTTTGAAAACCTAAAATGATGCACCTACCTAAAGTGCAAACTTAATCTTACTGCAAGCGCACTCCGAGAGAATATCTGTATCTAATCTACCCTTTTAAATTTAGAAATCCCTGCTTTCAAAGAAACTGTCCTATAATGAATTTTTCTTTGGTTATTCAATTGTGCAGAAAGTAATTGTGATAGGGTATTTAATGTTTTTCTGTCAATAATAAAAACTTATGTTCAATCTATTCCAGAGACAAAGTAATTATAATGTAGTGCAACATTTTTCACTTAAATAAATTTAAATGCTAAATTTGAATAAACTATTTTTGCAATCGCGTTATGTTTTTTTTATAATCTCTATTAACAAGAACTGAACAAAAAGATGTGTTTAATTGTTTTAAGCTAAATAAAACTTATTCTACATATCTCATTCACTAATTGTTCTTTAATTACAAACTTACAGTAATTTTTAGTGTTAATTTCCCTATCACAAATAGTAAAAACCAAACCTTTAGTCGAAAAAAGTTTACCTTTCTTAATCTATAAAAATGACAGCTATATGGTTTATTACATTCATTATTGGATTTATTTATTATTATTTTTTATTAATTCTATTATTATTGTTTATATTTTAAGCTTATAAATTAAGTAATAGACAACGGAGCCGGGTATATAACAAAATAACATTTTTTTTCCAATTTTATTTATACTGTATTAATCATGTCACATAAATTACACAAATCTGAATTTACTTGATTTTTTTTTTATTTAATTAAAATAATTTCAAGTGGGTGTATAATATTAACATTAATCAAAGGTAGTTTTTGAAAATAAAACGATTGAATCAGCTATTTCATTACCGGTAAGCTAAGCCGGTATTACAGGTCTGTATTCACAACTGACATTGATATTTTAGAGCAGAGTGCCGTGAAAAAAGTTAATTATTTAAAAAAACGGAAAATTCTCAAACACGATAAAATATGCATTTCTTATTTTACAGCGCTCAAAAACAATAACGCAAAATAATTAAATTGATACTGTCAAAAAAGCATAGCCATTCTTGATGATTGTTAATATTCTACACCCTGTATATGCTAGTAAGATTCTACAGAATATTGAAAAGTAAAGTTATAAAAGCATCTAATATAAAAAAAATATTGTATAATGTAGTATACTTTTGCTGCAACCATAAAGTGAGTTTAATAATTATTTTGTTTTATTGTTATAGTTTTGCAACTAACAATTCAATCTGAGTCAACATTGTACTGTCCAATAAATAAGCTCAATCAAACATTAAGTTATTGTAATATTAGATAAAAAGTATTTTTTTTAAAAAGATTATTATTTTTTTAGTAAACTTTTAATTGATTAGCTTGGAATTTTTAGCTGTATAAATTTTTCACATAGTTTTACCATTTGCCAAAAATGCATCAGTCAAGATCGGAATTAAAAGATTTGTTAGAAGGTTCAAAAGACAAAACATCATATTTAGAAAAGTCTGGAGTTTATCGCATAGAGTGTAATAACTGTGACAAATGTTATATAGGACAGACGCGTAGATTAGTTAAAACTAGATATAAAGAGCATTTAGCTCATTTAAAATACGACAGATTAGACAAATCGAGTATAGCAAAGCACGCATTTAATAGTAATCATCAAATTAGTATTCACAGGCTAAATTTAGTCAAGCCAAAAATTAACTATAAACATCTAGACGCCGCTGAAGTCATTAAAATTTATAAAAACACGACAAATGCTCTTAACAAAACAAGTTCTCTTTCTAGCTTTTTAGTTATTTATTAGGAAATATCCACAAAAATTCCAGAAACCAGATAAAATTAAGCAAATAATAATTTAGTTTTATTCATCTCCTGATGATGATCACTTGGTGGTCAACAGAGTTCTCCAGATTTATTGAACAAACTTTTTAGCAAGTGGTACAACTGTGTGAATAGTTCAAACTTTTTTCGAAAAACTTTTACAACATGGTCGTCTACTGTCAGGTTAAAAGATTGTAAACTGAAAACTGAGTTTTTTGTGATTTAGAAAAAGCAGACAATTTTGAAAATAGGTAGATTACAGCCAGAATTGCAACTTATTTCTTTAAGTTAGTTCAAATATAATTTTTAAATTCTTCAACATTAATTGCATTTGGTCGTACAAATGATAAAAAAATTTGCAGAATTTTTAACATAAATTGTAATTATGAGCAGGGCCGGTCAAGTGAATGAAAGGATTCAAATATTATGTGACGTTTTGAAATAGGTTATAAAGAGAAATGTCAGATGGTAATTGTCAGGCGAATAGGGTCGCCTGAATGCTGATGCTTAAAAAATTAGAAAGTAGGGATGAATGCAAATGCCTGTACATACTGTAGAATTTGATGTAATTGAAAAATTTATTAAATAATGAATATGAATCAGTAGGCTCAGATGCTTAATTCAAAATATGATTGAGTTTACAAAATTTTTAAATGTTACGCAATCCCAATAAAATCATTTTGTAGTTTGTGAAATTAAACATTAGTTTTCTTATGCTCCAGATTGTTCTAAAAATCGCAGTTTTTAACTTTTAAATAAAGTATTCGAGATTAAATCAACAAAGTAAAACTGAGTTCTATCAAAACACAGATTTATAGACTTAAGCATGTTACAAAATTTTTACTTCTTAATTAGACATAATGTAGATAAATCAAAATGAAAAGCTAAAATAAAATTAGTATATTTTGAATTAAAAAATGTTTTAAGAAACATTTTAATATGCTTGCATTTTGCCTAAGATGTAAATTCTAATGCTAAGAGTTTGGCATAAGCGACATGCTGCTTGTGTAGGTTTATATACAGACAGAGTTTCAGCGTTCCTACCGAAATTCCGTCAAAATGACGCTTTAACACGATGAATTTTTGTCCCAGTTTCAGTTTTTCGTCTCTTTAAAACTAGCTATCAACTTTGAAAGCTTTATGTTGCTTAGTGTAAATTTAGAAAATTCGGAGACGTTACAAACTGCTAGTTACGCCTTTGTGCAGTTCGAGGATCTTTTCCTTCTCCCAGGATGTTTCTAACTAAGTCTGTCAGCGGCTAGAGAATGACGGGCTGCGATTTCTCACTGTCAGAGTACCTTATCCAAATTGCGCTAGTCCACTACAATTCACGAAAGCTCTAAATGATGCCGCGTGACCGGAATGCGTTTGAGCATTTCCGAGTTTTGCTCCAGAGAAACAACATTCATTACTATACTACGACAGAAACGAACAATTTGCTTCAAATATCTTTAAAGCGAAAATTATATTCTTTTTTCTACTATTATATAACCGACTTAATCATTTAAATTTTATTTAACATTCTAAATACTAAAAGTTTGTCAAAATATTTTCATAAGCTTCCTTCTAATAGTTCAATCAATCAATAGCTCAAAAGCTGCTTCGCCAATTTTACAGAATGTTTCTTTCTTCGCTTCAATCCTGATTCAATATTTTTCCAACCAACATACAACTGCTATTCCTGAATGTAATCTTAATGTATGCATACGCAGAATATCCAGCATCATTATATCAGTTGCTTTTCTATAAAACTCGGTGATTTAAAGCCAGAAGATGCTATTCTACTATTCTTCTGCGTTGAGGCATTTCTCTATTATAATCTTAACTCACATAATACTAAGATGATAATAGAAATATAAATTTTTTAATTATTGAACGATTGCACTATAATAGACTTATATTAAGCATCAAATCTCTTTTAGATTAAGAATATTTCACTTTTAATTTAAATCGCCGAATAAGCTTGTTTTGCAAAAGTAGCTTAGTGGTAGCACGTGACTGATTATTTAATTTTAACTGAACAATCTTTTAACTTCGGCACTATTATACAATAGTGTAACATTACTTTTGTTGCAAGTTGGTACACCTAGAATAAAAATACCTTCATAAGTTCTCTGATGTTAAAAATGTTGCAAGCAGCATGTTATTTCGAGATACGTTCGCTAAGAAATTTTTCCTAATTTTTTCTTTTTTTGTATAGCTTGTTCTCTATTTGCAAAGTTACTCTTTTCTATTTTTTTGTGTTTTTAAGTTAAATTGTATTATTCTAGAGCGCATTAAAGTCAAACAAATTTCAATTCTTTTTTAAATGGTCGAGCTATTGTTGATAGGAACAGCAAAGCCTTCAATTATTAATAAATTATAACTGAAATATTATTATATGATTTAAGTTTAATAAAAACAATTAAAATATGTTTATGTAATAAATCTGTTTTAGTAAATGGATAAGCTGTTTTTAGTGCAAAATCAAATAATATTTTTGCTTAAAATTTATGTCATTTTCTAATTACAAAAAATTCTGATATAAATCAAATATTTCTATATAACAAACATGTCCACATGATGTTTAAATCAAACAAAAGCTGAAATAAATTATCCCGCTTCTGACTGTATTTGTTTAGAAATCTTTTTTGAACATGTTGTGGTATATTTTTCAAAAGGTTTATTGTAAGCTCATTTGTGGCAAAAAAATGTAAAGTTCACCACATTTGTTTGATGCTGCATTGGCTTTTTCTAAGTAAGTTAGTCAATGGTTTTGTGTCACAAATTCTATGACGGCTTTCAGTGGACCATTACGAGAAGGCTTAGCGTCATAACGTCCCAGGTTGTCAGTGAAGGGATGATGGTGACCAGGACGGCTAAACCTATCTATATTTTGATGATTTGACACGCATGAAACAACTATTAGTCTACTGTCTGAAAGAGTGTAGGGCGTTGTTTGGAGTGCTTTCAGCCGTCGGTGCCAGTGAAACATGCCGCTGACAAGCCATTCTTGTCAAATTCACTGATTCTTAATTGCTTGTGTACCCAACCACTAAAGAGTGAACGTTTTTTTGTCTTAAGACATTCCAGCTTATATTTTTCTAGAAGTCGCAAACACATCGACTTTCCAATCTAAACAAGTTTAGCCCGATGTTGTTTGAATTTTAAATGAGAAACTTCCCAAAGCCGCTATTTTTATTTGGTCAGTAACTCGCAAAAACAAATCGGGGTTAGCCTTCTTTACAAATTTAACTCATTTTTCAGAAAAAGTTTATCAAAATTGCAGTAGGACAAACACTGTTTACTTTTCTGGCTTTTCAGCGAGTGATAAGAACTGATTTATTTTACATACACATACATACGCTTTGCTAATCTGAACAGCAACGCCAAGTTTGCAACCAACGAGAAATAAAAATATACAAAGCGTTTTGTTCTATTTTGCCCTTCTA
Source organism: Lagria hirta (assembly GCA_947359425.1). NCBI lineage: Eukaryota > Metazoa > Arthropoda > Insecta > Coleoptera > Tenebrionidae > Lagria > Lagria hirta. The sequence goes on from OX375799.1 coordinate 4,399,675, forward strand.
TGTTGTTTCAGGCCTAAAATTACAGACAACTCAAAAATAATTAGAATTTGAATAGGATTCTAAAACAGCAAAATTTAAAATTTTTCCATATACTGTTTCCAAATTATTCTTTTTAGAACTATTCTATTAGGAGCATAGTTAAAGTTTTAACGTTTTGACAATTTGTTGGTTTACAGCAATTTAACATTTCAAACTCTTTAATTTTTCTAGTTTTTCTTTCAGTTCTAACTCTTCAATTTTTCTAACTATTTTTATTACTAAAATTAGCACAATATACCAACATACGCAAAAGGTTATATTATACTCTAAAAAAATTTTGAAATTAATGCATCTGAATGATGAAAACAGAGTTGATGTGATCATAACTGAAAAGTGTGCCATGAATTAGACAGTGTACACTAGTGTTATACTGTTTTTTTACGTGTTTGAATTAATTATCTGATCTTTGATAGTATATATAAGAGTTTGTTTTATAAGAATTGATTTTGCGCACATGCTCTATCAAGCAAGCTTTCTATGGGGCATGTTTGCAAATGCCCCTTATAAAACGTGTTTAAATTTGTTCGACTTAATTTGTTTAATTTATGTCCTAAAATAATAAAATAAAATAAAAATTTATGTACTCCACTCAAAATTTATAATTTAGATAAGGCAACGACTAAAAATTTACTACTTGATAAATCCAAAATAGCTTAACAATTCTGAATGTAGCCAAGCCTCTTTATAAAGCACTAAAATGTTTGCTGCCGTGCTTGAAGTCACTTTGTCGTCTAATTTAAGCCACTTTTCAAAATATTCTTAAATAATAATGTGTCAAAAATTTCACTGTAATAGTCCATGAGTAAAAAATTTAAAATTAGTTATAATGACATGGACGTTTGACGTAGTTATGACAGATATGATATACCAACCTTTAGAGGTCTTGATTTTTATAAAAGACTCAAACTTAAAAAACATAATTATGTTTGAATTTTTAGATTTATTCAGAATGTTGTAATGCCGCATAGATTTGGAAATGGAAATGCTTGAGCGAAATAATGCTTAAAGCTTGAAAATCGTAATAATTTAAAACAATCAAGTTAATTGTAGTTAGCCAATCAATAAATTCCAACAATCCCTCTGCTGCATCCGATCAAAATTAATTTGATTATTATTCAGCGTGTGTCTAAACTAGCTATAAATCGTAATTTGAGAGCGTTTAATATAGGAATAATATGTTGTCAATTATTGGTCTCACTTGCACCAATAAAAAGCATCGATCAAATTTAGATCGAAGTGTAACAGGTGACATCCATATTTCGTGCATATTAAATACGGCTGTGTACACAGTTGGCTCTTTTATTTTCTACTTTAAGTTTCCGTCCGTTATTTATCTCTGCCTCGTTGTATCAAATTTAGAGCGTTCACTTAATGTTGCGGATTTGGAAAGAATGAAAAAAAAAGAAACGGGCATAACCCAAACAAAAATGCCTGAAAGCTAACTTTTAAAACAATAACACTTTTAAATGTAACACTTTACCTCACTTAATTATTCTTCTACATTTTCGCCTCGAAGATCGATGTACAACCAAAAGCGAAATTGTTAAGCACACCGCAAATTTAAATAAGCTTTATCAATTTTACATAATAAAAAAATTGCAGTAACGTGCCTAAAATATTGTTACCTGTTTAAACTTTTATCAAAAATTTGCACTATTTAAATAAAGTTAATCTGGCTAATTATTTATGTTGTTATTGTTGATACTTTATTATAAACATTATTGAAACTTTTTTTTAAATTATCAAAAAAGTTTCTATTATATCATTTTTCATAAATTATTCCAAAAGCTTCTTTTCTTAATCTTTCCTGTCTAATAATACGACATATTATTACAAACCCAGCGAGAATCTAATCTTAATATCTTGATTTGTTAATTATATAGTAGTAAAACCTGCAATACAAATAAATATAAAAAAAATTATACAGTTGTAATTACAACTGATTATAAAAGTACTTCAAAAACTGATGAAAAAAAAATTAAGTAGATCTAAGAGAACCACCAAAGCAAACAGACCAGACATCATAATTAAGAACAGAAATTACGTTGCAAAAGGCAGAGAACAAGAAGAGACTAAAGGAAAATGTTTAGAAGTTTGCGGATCATGTGGTAATAGTAGCAAAACGAGAAAAAGAAATAATAAAAAACCTGAATGAAATTATGTGAGGAAGAAAAAGCTAGAAATGAATGTAAATAAAACAGAAATAATAATTGTCAAGAAGAAGAAAAGGAAAGAAGAAAACGATGATTGAGAATAAGAAAAAGAGAGAATAGAGCAAGTATTTAAGGTATACATTTAATAAAAAAGCTTTGGTCAAAGCGCATGTTAGGAATGGCAAGAAAAGTAGGCAAGACAGTGGAGTGTGTATAAGAAATAAGAAAAGGAAAGTAAAAAAAAAGAATTTTAAAAAGAAAATGATGATGTTTGAGAGCTAGGTTGAGAGCGTATTGATGTATAAAGCAGAAATCTGGGGGTGGAATGAACAAGAAAAATAGAGAAAGTACAAGAAAAGTATTTGAGATGAGTTTTAAGGGTGGGCAGAAAAACCCCTGCGTATATAGTAAGAGAAGAATCTAAGAAAAAGAAAATGAGAGTGAAAGCGGGAAAAAAGGCAACTAAGTTTAGGAATATAATAAAGAAAAATATTGAATTTAAATTTTAAATGAATGTTAGAAAGAAAAGGATATGCATACAGAGATGAATGAGAGATATGTTATATAAAAAATGAGTATGCAAGTACAGAATTAGAAAGATTCAGAACAGAAGGCAAGTAGATAAGCAGAGGAAGAGACAGATGCAGATACGTAAGAAAGAAGAAAAAGTATTGAAGAACTGTATATATTTTAAGCCTATATAGGCAATAATTAACTTATTAGTTATTTACTACTGATCATACAAATAAAGGTAAACGATCAAATTTTATTCTTAAAGGCCGTATACTCATTAATAGAAATGTTTGAAAAACGTAACATTCTAATTTAGAAAAAAAAACGTTTCTATAGTCACCAAATAAATAAAGCAAACATATTTTGTCATCAAAAAGTGCACTATTCACTGTAAAACTCTTATAAAAAAATTTTTTTATAATTTTTGTACTTATCAAAATTATTCTGTGCGTTCATTAATTATTCAGATCAACTCTTGCTATGAAATTTTAAGCGTATGTTTATTTTTTGATTGAATTATACGCAGATATAGGCGTGTCGTGTATTATTGAATGAGCTTTGACATTTGATGGCGCGATCATACTATCAACGACAATAAAAATGAATGCACAGCAGGAGTTGATCTAAATAATTTATGAACGCACCGAATAATGTCTTTTAAAAATTTATTTATTATGCGTTACTTTTCCAACACGCCATTTGAATTGCCATATTAGTAGTCCAAAGTAATAAAAAAGTTTTATTTCATAGTCTTTAGAAACATTAAGACTATTGATTTTCAACCAAGTCCATTAGTTGATAAAAACGATGGAGTGAAAATATTATTTGTTCACACCAACTTTATCGAAAAAAGCTCATCCACCGAGATATAGAATTTCGATAATGACAAATCAAGTCGTCTATCAAAACGATACAATTGTCGCGCTGAAAATGATTCAATTTTAGTAAAAACACAGATCAATTGGGAATTTAGCAAAACTTTGATTCTCTCTGTTATCGTCGTTAGACTTTATACCCTAATGGGTTTTTTAAGTTTGGAAGAATAAAGAAATACAATTGGTGGCTGACATTGTTACAAAATTTTGTATATAGAGCTATAGTCGTATTATAAAAAGTTTCTAAAACTCGTAAAGTAGTGTTTTTAACAAGCTGTTCTACAATAAACTTTAAAGCTTCATAAAATATAACATTTTCAATTGAGCTTACGATTTATGGTGGAGGCGCCAGCCTGGCTTAATGTTGATGAAAGTTGACTTGAAATTTAATGTAGTTAATTATCGCCACTGCAGTGTCATATTAATAGACAATTAAGGTCAGCGTTATCATTTTCCTGTCGGTTATACGTATTCAGATTCAACTGTGAACTGACAATATTAACTCAATAAATATTGATTATCATTCAAGGCGTCTTCAGCAAATTAGCCAAACTAATCTAAGTGAAAACAAACACAATAAATCTCAGCTTGCTCAACTTTTCTGATAAATCACAATGAATTCTTTGATAAATTATATTTATTATGTCAGCATCAAAGGGATTGTGTGCACAATTCGATAACCAACTTGCATATTAAATTTGATGAGCTCCTATTTATAAAACTAATTATATCGATCAAGCTCACTTAGTTCTCTTTATTTTCTGTCAATGAACTACCGTTTCTCTTAACAATAATTCTCTCATCTTTCAGTAATTATTCTCCTAGAAAACCTCATTAAAAGATTTAAATTTGATTAAATTATTTTTTTAGAGTATATATGTAAAATCATGTAGTGTCTGATTTGGCCGAATTTTTTTATAAAGTTTTTGCAGGAAGTTTAAATATTTAATCAAGTAATTGCAATCACGTTCAATTAAAAAAAATTGTTTTGTACTTAACAAATTGACAAATTTTGAAAATTTGTATTTAGTTTGAAGATTTTTTATATATTGTTAAGGCCTTGGATTAGAAAGATTTTTGTTAAAAGTATTGTGTGTACTTACCCAGCTGTAAGAATCTCTAAGTTCCTTGAGTTGTTGGAGAAAGACGTAATCCTAAATGGCAAAAAAGTGTTAGAAGGGGGCACATTAAGTGTAAATTTGCCATACCTTTTCGTTGCCAAGTGAGATGTCAACTTGGAAGATGTCGTTATTACCAAGTTTGAAAGAGCGTTTAAAGGAGATATTTGCGTCCGATTCGTTAACGGTTCGAGTAAAAGTAGAAGTTGTTGCAAAAATAGAAATATGGAGTAAAATGCAGCAAAGATTTGATCCTAAAACTGTCATTGTGGTTTCGCATTAAACACAAATTTATTGTGGAGAAACGGTATCAATATTGCAATCGATGCGTGTCGGTGAACTCTTGTCTGTATTTGGCTGTAATTGCAGTTTAAAATCACGGGTTTTGTTACCGAGGGTTTTGTAGCTTTCTCGTAAAAAGCAATGTATTAAGTAGGTCAAGTCAAGATACTGCGAATTAGATTCCACTTTGGAAAATTAAACTGTGACTCTTTATTTCTAATCGGATTTCTCTAAAAGAAGACAATTTCTTTGATGTGTTAAATGTGTGTTATAAGAAGAGAAAAGTTGACGACTTAGATAAAAATAAGATAAGTTTTTTTTAAATAAAAGATCTAGTTTAATTGTATAGAATTATATAATTTTGTTTAGAAGAAAATGCATGCATGTTTGCAACAATTGAAATACTATTGTAATCTCGCTTTGAGGGGTTGAAGGGGTTGAGCGCGGGTTCAGCGGTCAGCATCAATGTTTCCACGCAATGTACTTCGGCTCGAAATTGTTGGTTTAGAGATTGCACTAAGAGAGAAGTCCCTAGTTCTCGTGTATCTTTGAGGTGGAACCCGAAAACTTTCCTCCTTCCACTAATCTAAGATAACTTCTCGCAACTTATCTTTGTATTTAATAAGGTATGTTAATCCATTCCTTCCATATTAATACTTTAAACAACAAACTTCCATTTTCCGAAAGCACAACTTTCTTCCGCCGCCAAGCGCATCAAATTCTGTTAGCCCCCAATTCACTCACCCCACGTATCGATACTACACTCAAATAAATCAAAATCATTAGTTTCTTTCCACTTCAACGGTTTTCTCAAAAACCCTGCTGACTAGGTGTCAATAAAATCCGTTTGTTAGCAGAATTGCTTATGTGTACTTGTATCACATCACCACACAAATCATCTTGTTTTTTTGACACAATAGTCACTTCTTCCACCTTTTAACACTCCGTTACGTGCAACAAAATGTCTCAATTTAAACTACTTTACAGAAAGTCGACCGTTTGCAATTTAAAATTTCGCATCATTGCACATTTGTAATTAACTGAATTTCTGCTTCATAGAAAACTATGTGTTTGAAAAAAGCTACTACAAAAATAAGCTTTACAACTCATTCGCTTGTAAACGGTATTTCTACCGGAATATATTACAAAAAGTGAAGTAAAAGTAAACGAACTATATATTTACTTATTTACAAAGTACTTATAAACTATACAGCTCGTTTAATAATTTGCTATACCTCAAGCATGAAATTAATGACCGTAACTAAATTGTTACGTTCTTACGTTATAGTTCATTAACGAAGTTAAATACAATAATAATATTATTCTAATAATATATAAAAAAATAATGCTTGTTTTTTTAAAATTTCACAACCAGTTTCACAACATCTTTAATCACTTCAACAATAACAATTTTTCAATTAAATTGGTAAAGATCATCTTGAGGTTACACAGCAATAAAATCTGACTTTTTAAAAAAACATGATGATTATAAATTTACAAGAAGTAAATGATACAAGATACTTAGATGAAAGTAAAACTATCACAAATATAAAAATGACTCTTGACTCAAGAAAATGACAGTAACCTCACTTCTGCTGCGCCAAAATAAATAATAAATGTCACTCGTCACTTCCTCACTCTAGTGCTACCGCTACCAACATCAATCCAGTAAATTTCACTAATCTATCTTAAGACTTCAACTACTAATTTGATACTAAATTAGAAAAAAAAATTAACAATAACAGTTATTTATAATTTTACAACTGAAATATATTATTGCATAGACAGAAGTAAAATATGTTTAGACCTATCAAAGGCGTTTAGTATGGTCAGTTATGACATTTAAACGATTAAAATCGCAGGAGAAAAAAAGAATTAATAAAAAACAACCAGAATATAAAAGCTATTTTTAAGCATACGAAACAAATTTGTCGTTATGGGGGTGGCTTGTCAGTAAAATTTTGTTTCGAATAAAATTTATTAAGTTGCCATTGTTTTTAAGTTTTTAATTTGTATTGTTAATAAATTTAGCTATAAATCTTCATTTTGCTGAAAGTGTTTCAAAAGTGCTTTAACGGTGCAAACTTTGTAATCAATGTATGCCATATGATGTTTGTACCATTGTACATAGTTATTAGGCTTTACAACGGCGGTATGTAATATTTCATTGACAATAATTAGTAATTAGCTGCTTGTATTCGCTATTATAATCACCAGAACGTTTGCATAGTCAGATTAACTGCAGTAGTGCATTGCAAACATGAATTACAAGTCATATAGCCGTATTTAGTTTAATCGGTTTAAAATATAAATATTAAAACTGTGACAAAAAGTATTTTAAAAATAAAATCAATGCTTCAAACTGAAACAAAACTATACAGCTAGCATTGATCGTTTTCCACACTCTATGCAGCTGCAAAAGATTCTAGTTTTACTATTTTCAACCGAGACAGTAATCGGAGAAAGCAATATTTAAGAAATAAAATAGATTGAACATTCTGTGTTGAACAATTTAGATATTATATTTTTTTTAATCAATATAAATTAAATTACTCATTGTTTATTATTTATTTATTTTATTTATCATATCACTACTGTCTGTTACAATGTTTATATAGCATTATACCGTGCTTTTATAAAAAAACATAATTGAGGCAAGCTATAAATTGTGTTACAAAAGCAAGCATATTATTATAAGTAATTGACTAAAGCCGGTTTAAAAGTGACAGATACGAATATAAATGATTAAACTAATCAATAAAATTAATAAACTTTTTAAGTCTTATTATTATTATTTTTCTATTGTTTTTTGCTCTGTTGTCAAACCTATTTTAAATAAAAAGCTCTTTGACAATTTATTAAGATTTTAGTTTTTAACTTGACGTCTTAGGTGGCTGAAGTAACATTGTGAAATCAAATGAATTTCATGACTTGCCTGAATTATGTTTTTTTATGAAATCGCAATATATGTTATTATATATAAGGTTTATTTATTGAATGGTAAAGCTCTAATTTTGTCAAAGAGTTTAAACTTTGCTTTAGCAATAATTATATAAAAAATTTTCTTAATTTAAGATTTTATTAGTTTACAGAAGTATAACTATGTATTATTGTCTAACCGTTTGAAACTTTTATACATGGTACACAGGGTTTTATTGCTAGGAAATGTATTATTGGTGTATAATTTCCTTACCAGTTAGGATTAGCTTCAATAAATGAACGCTTTAACCTAAAGCGTCGGCTGCAAGCGACAAGAAAAAAATTTTAATCAACAGATGAGAAGCTTTTGTACATTGGTTAAAGGTGCATAGAATCGAGTTTGCTTGCAATGGACTCGACGAGAGTCTACTTTTGAGTAAGTAGAAAGTTTAGTACAGGGCAAAGCAGAGGACATGGGAGGGAGTGAGCTTCCAACAGTATATGACATTCCGCGTTGAGAGAGGCATGTGGAAACTATGCCTTAAGTTGAGATGAAAAGCATTCCGTGGAGACCACACGAAAGTGAATAAACATATGCCTAGAAGCAAAACGTTGTGGTTGCAGCTTATCTATCATACAATACATTCATTATTTCATTCTTATGAAAACTGGATTATATTGATCTTCCAAAGCTTTCAAAGACATTTTAAAGTCTCAGATTTTGATGTATTTACTTTGTCTCTAAAGACAATATGTTAAAAAATTTTAGAACTCAAAGATTGCATTTTTATTTTAACAAATTTGCTATATATCTGGATTAGTTTTATGGCTTTGTAAGAGGTATTTTTTTCACGCAGTTTGCATAAGAAGAATGGTGAAGGCGCCGGAATAATTGTTTCATTTAAAATGCAATAACTGTCAGATTGTTTCACTATATTCTTTTTCAGATATGAATATAACTTAAATACTGCATATATACAAGACTATCAAACTATATCATTATCAACGATCTACTACGTTAAAAAACCGCTTCGAATGAATTGAACGGATTAGATTAGCCAGTCATGAAACACATTTACACATAATGTACTTGTCAATAATACAAGGTACTCAACATGGAGCTTGCCCCGCGACAATATTTATCTATTTCAGCTTTGTAGTGAGCATCTTCTGACAAATTGACCTTTTATTGTCGCAATTGAGATAACATTACAACTTTTTCAAGCAACAAGGCACCAGCCTTGACGGCAGCACCAGACCTAGTCTCGAAGATCTTTCTAACTGTCAAAAAATCTGAGAAGATAGATCTCACCTAAAAAACATGTGTTAATCGGCGTCGAGAGCCAAATAATAACAAAAATAGTAATAATAATAATGAGAGTACAGATCAGAAATATTAAAGTTTTAATTACAGATGTATCTATTTTGAATTAAGCAAAAAATGCTATTTCTTTGTTATTTTTTTGCAAAACTAAAAGTAAAGTTGTTTTGTCCTCTTGTAAACTTAATCCGGAGGCATACTGTAGATAGTTTTGATAATTTTTATATGCAAGCAAAGGTAAACAGCTTAAGAAAACAAGAAAGTGGCTGACTTAAAATATTTCACTATTAATTCGATTTGGCATTAAACACTGTAGATGTCATTTTAGGATAAATCCTGTGATAAATTACAAAATTCTGTTTCCTTGCCGTTCAATATAAATACGCTGATACTAACATTATTTGAGAGCGAAATAAATTACCTACTTTGAAAGAGATTGAAAGATTTGGACTATTTTACCAAAATTAGAAACGACAAACTGAAATTTGAAACTTTAAAATACCTAAGACTTTGTATTAAAAGAGAAAGAAAGAAGTGTTTATATGTAATAAAAATGTTATTTCAAACAAGGAAATATAAAAATTATAACTCCGTAATCAAAATGAAAATGACCGATGCGAATGTCAGGTTAAGCTATAAAGCTTATATCTTGATTATACAATATTACAAAGTATAGTCATAAAATTTTCCGCACTGAACTATAAATCCCAAAAATAATTAAATAAAAATATTGCCACGTTTAAAGTCTAAATAAAAATCTTTTACAAATCAAGATTTTGTTAATTTTAAATTAACTGTTTTGCCGAGTCTATGATTTTTAAATAATTAAATATCTACAATTAAAAAATTAGAAACTTAAAATGTTTTAAATAAACTAATATTATGGTTCTACTTCATAAGTGATACGCATTCAAGAAGTTAGATCTTTATAAACTTTAGTGCTTCCACTTTATCCTTTAGTAATGAAGTTAGTAAGACAGCAGCAATCAAAATAGAAAGCATTCCACCAGATAAACATTCAATACTGCTCAATTTCATTACCCAACTTTGCAAATTACAGATTATGCAATTGTTTTGGTACAGAATGTTGAAAGATATTCATATAACTTTACCCAAAAATACAACATTTGCTAATTGTTTTTTTTAGTTTTTTGCTAAATTTGCTAGAAATAAATAAATATAAAATAAATTATTATTATCTTTTCTAAGAAAATAATGTCTGTTTATATATTTATTCATTTATTTTCATTAAATACAAAAACTCAAAAATTAATTTCCAATTGCAAGAACTCAGTTTTAATCAGTGACTTGATAGCTGAACGACTAGAGTAACCAAGCCTGTTTGCTTGGTGTTGCAAGAGAGATAACGCAGAAGCAAGGAATGCGTTGCCACGGAATGCGGTTGGTGCGCCCGCGGCTATAGATGTTTTACATAAAAAATCTCAAAAATCTAAATGACTTATATGCTGTGACAGAACCTTTTTAAACATGTAGATCACAATTCGTGGTCTATCTTAAAGAATTATGACATTAGAAACCTGTAGAACCATTAGAAAACTAATAAATTTGCTAAAAATAAATATAGTTGTATTTAAACCATAATTGTAAAAAAACTTTATCTTACTATTTTTTAATTTAAAAAGTAGCAACATTTGTAAAACAAATATAGAGCCTTAAGAAAAATATTGACAGATGATTAGAAATAATTTTTAATTTGTAAATAACACAACAACTTATTTTAAATTTTGTGCTGGTTGACAAGTTATATATTGTAAATCTATAAGAAAAGCTGACATTATCAATGAAACCTCAGTAATATAAAGTAATAGTGTCAGAGAAACACGCATTTGGTTTGAAGTTGTACGTTGTGTCGCCTTTGTCTTAAAGAATTTCAGCATTCCAGAATTGTTCACATTCTTGTTTAGTATTGTTTTCAAGTCGCAGTTCACTACCTGACTAACAAAATATATTGAAGCAAAGCGTTTTTTAATAGAATTTTAAAAGATACTTATCAATTTGATTTCACCACAAGTAATGTAAATATGATTTAAGAAAACCAAAATTTGGAATCACTAACATATGCTTATAATACAAAAAAAAATTTTATTTAAAAATTTAGCGTTTTTGTGTTTAAATAAATAAATATAAATCTTAAAAACAATTTATTAATAATTTCTCAACACTTGAAAAAAATTTTTAATTCAGTTTTCAGAGTTTTTAAAAATATAATTAAATACAAGATGTAAAAAGTAACACATATAAATTTGAACAAATTCTTGATCATTTTAAGAGTTTTTGATAGAAATTAGTGACTTATTGCACGATCGGCTGCTAGTATTTCAAACATTGGTTATTAAGCGCTCGTTTCATATGTGCTCTGCAGTCTGTGTGCTACCGTTTTTGATTGATATTGAGGCTGATTATCAATTTGACTTTACTTGTAATTAATCTGTATAACTTAAATAAAAAAATATGAAAATTAACGACTGCAAATAAATGACGTTATCACGTAAAATTATGGCCTGTAAACCGAGTTTACAGATAACTATTTTTTTTTAAGTGAAACTTTATTAAGCACTATATTATAATCTGATTTCTTTTCTTTATTATGTAAAAATAATTGCATATTATAATGGCATAGAGCAAAGTTAAATTATGTTTATTTTTACAGTATTGTTTGAACTAAAAATATGTTAAATAAATAAAAAATTGTATGCCTTATACAAAAATAAGCCACAAAACTATGTAGTTCAAAATAAAAAGTGTCTAAAACTTCGTCTGCCTGTATATTAGCACATTGGAACAATTACAGTTGTTGAATACGTTCACGTGACTAATTTCACGGTTGCATTTTATCAAAGTTAAATGTTCAATTAAATAATATGATGTATAGCATACGAGTGCTGAAAGCAGTATGCACGTAAATCATGACGAATATACTATCCGGATTTGCTTTGTTTATCATCTTTGTTTGCAGGTAGTTGATGACATGAGATAACTCTATTTGTTAGCGGGGAAATATGCTGTGATAGCTTTGCCGCTGTTTACCTTAAAGCGATAATCGCTATGTATATGTCGTCAAGAAACAACTTTACCAAACACTATTACTATCTGAAAATACGACAAAACGTTTTCAACGCAAAGGCGTTTATTACTTCTGAATATTAATTATAGAAAATGTAGTTCAACAATAAAATACCTATTTGATCATTTTTATCTTTCAGCAGACTACCGAGACAGGTTGAATAATCACACTTCGTGGATGTGTTATGATTGGCCATGAAGAGATAGCTTTGCTATACAAGTTATATTATTCGGCGCATCAAAGATAACGCTACGCTTTTTTTTCTGCTATACACAATTAGCAAGAAATAATCAAATGTAACAACCTGGTTTTGGAATTTTTGTAATATTGAAATATGTAGCGTAGAAAATTCTCTATGGAAATATGTCTGATTGGACAACCAAGTTATTACGTTAGCACTTTTTGTCTGAAACGCAAATTAATGATATGTAATCTAAGTAGACAAGTAGAATAATAAGCTCAATGCATTGTGTCTTTTTGAAAGTACATTATTATTTGTGACTTGTGTCAAATAAATTTAGTAAACATCACTAAAACTAATAATATTTTAATAATATATTTATGATTTCTGACTTTGATTTGATCTTTAATGAAAAAATCGAGCAAACGCATCTTACCACAAAAACCATCTTGCATCTCTAAAAGAAGCGTTTAGGCAGTCTTTGGCGCTTAGATAGTATGACCAGGCATATACTAGATGGTTTCATCTACTCTTAATCATTTAAATATGTCATTGTGATTTGTAGTTTATAAAAATCAAAGCATTTCACTGAGTTGAAAGAGTTTTAAGTATATTAAAGCACATACGAGCCAGTAAATTCTAAATCAATATAGGGTGTTTACCAGTTAAACAAGTATTTATTGAATAGGTTTGTCCGGAATGATCAATTTAACGGTGTTGTAGTTCGTTAATTAGAATTTAGTTTGAAACTTAATAGTTGATGCGACAGTACTGTAAACGAAATAGATATAGATCAAGCAGTATAAGTTGAGACTTGTAATTTAGTTGCATTAGTCAGTTGAATGACAGTTTGAGAGTTAATGTGAGGAAGCAATTAGAATTTATCAGTTGTACAATTTAGTTGTTTTTGGCAAATGGGTAAAGAAATTTGTGATGAACTATAGAAATAAATAACAAACAAAACGGGCGGCGTTTAATTCCGATTTATGTGTTGTCACTCTCTCCGTAATATCTCAAAGAGATGTCAACCTGATTTAGCACTATAACAAAACTCGCTCTTAAATTGCTCAGTTTGTAAGAACTATAAGAAATGTGCTTTGTGCTTTTTGCTGAACTGATTTTCGACGAGATTTATGATCCATTAAATGTATTTTATTTATTTGAATCAAATTGGTAATGTTGTATAAAAATGTTAATGTCCCTATCAAATGAGATTGAATTTACTGTAAGTTTTTATGATATACATAAGAGATTTAGGAAAAATATTAGATCAATTTTACAAAAGTTAGGTGATAATCGGGCCCAGATATGCACTGTCATTCTCTTCACGCCTTGAATTTAATTACTCAAACTTTGTATTTAATCAACACTAGGAATAACAGCTCAAATATTTTACTCTATTTAGTTTAATTAAGCGAATACAAAGAAATAGGCAACATAAGCAAAGAAAAAATTAGTATTATAGATTTATTTAAAGCGCTGATTAAAAATATTGTAAAATTGTATAATTATTGAAAAATACTATTACTCTAAATAGATATAGAATTATTCTGTAATATTCTTTTGAATTTTTCTGTGAATAAAATGTTATCAAAACGTAGTATCTACTTTGGTTCAAAGCTTTATAAAGATTAATAGCTATTATTAAAACTGAAGAAACAAACGAGCGCGATTATTTGATTAGTTGTGACTCTTTGCAAATTGAGTTGATTGCATAAGTCAATGTGATTAGAATAATGAGAGTTTTTTCTGTTATCAGAAAATTAACAATTTTCTTTTTATGTAGCCCGGAACCGTTGTGGCAGTTCTCTTTAATAAATTTTCCGGCGTCTGTGTTAATGTCTTGTTTGTTATTGAGAATTTTACAATGGGTTGAGTATAAACGAGTGCAAATGATGTATGTTATGGAAAGTGAAATCTGTAGGATATTCATTAATGTGTTTACTTTCTTTTTTCGTTCCTGTTATTTGACACAATTTCCTCCCAACAAGCAACAATTGATTGATTGATAAACGGTTTTATAATTTTAAAAAATGGGATTTGAAAGGAGAAGCTAACGTGCGGAAAATTGCATTTTGTGCATGTAGTTTTAGATTGAAATGTAAAGGGAAAAACAATGGCAAACTGAGTCAACTTGAAAACTTTACATTAATGAGAATTGTTTAGAAACACGATTAAGTTATCTATAAAAGTAATTATTAGCTCTATTCCTCCTAATTGTTTCTGCCTCAAGACAGTTTCTTCGTAAAACAAATTTTTTCAATCAATAATTCATTAATCTGGTTACGTACTAATTATCTACACTTGAATCTATTTTTGCCATTCTATTAGACGTTACCGCATGAAGGAGATTTCCTTTGCCGAATTTCGTCCTTAATTTTACTTCGATAATTATTCCAAAGTGTTTCTAACATAAAGCGACTTTTGGTCGCCTACCCTAAGACTTGAATTAATTTTACTTACTTTAATGCTTAAAATCTTAGCGCTTATTGCAGTTGTCATAATTGTTAGCACGTATTCAACGCATTTCTTTTCAGTTATTACAAAAATTATGTCTTTTACACTCAAGAAGTTTTGCAGCAAGAATTAAGTTTTACGGCAAACGATAATTTGGTGCTCATTTGAATAAGTTTACATAATACGTTTATTAATAGGTCTAGTAGACTCAATCGGTATGTTTTTTTCCTGAGGCAATTGTTTTTTAATATTGTTTAAGTACACGAGCGCATCTTGTAATATTTTTAATACTATGTGTTTTTTTTAAATTTTAACAAATACGTATTAAAGCATTGTTTATTTATTCTATTAACAAATAAAATATTTATTTTAGGTAAGTATTACTTTCTTTGAGACATAATTATTTTAATTGTTGAAATAAGAAAAAGATATACACATAGTTTTAATTTAATATAATAAAAAACAAATACAAATATTTAATTATATTTGATAATTCTAAAATAAAATAATAATCTAGAAAATTTTGTATTGAACTCTGTGATCACACTAATTGAACCAACTAGTCAGGGAACAAATTTTGATAGTAAAGTAGTGTAGTTAATATAAGAAAAAAAATTGACCGGTTCTGTAGCCGGAGGATACACAAGCCGTATATGTCTTGCAGTAAGTACACAAAACACAACTTAGACAAGCCATAGAATTGTCTTACAACGGCATGTTTTGAGAGTGAGAGCTACAGTCAAAAGACAATTGACTGGTGTTGGTTTAACAGTAACAGATAACAGATTCTAACCTGAAATGCTATTAGCTCATTTGCGTTTAAGCATAACTGGGCACATTTTCTCAATGCTACCGACACATTTCTAAGCATATATGATAATTTATTTATTTTGAGACATTTTCTACTGATTTGTTAGCGCATTTCTCCCACTGTTCCAATCGGATATACAAAAATTAAGTTTTCTTAATCATTACTACAATTTGATAAAAAGCTTATTACTGTACAACTCGTTGTAAATTAAAGCTATAACAGAATATTTTTGCGAAGCATTCTGTTCATTTTAAAAATGATATTGAAATAATTTTGTTTTTTGCTCTGTTATAAGACCTATTTTCAAGTCAAAAGTGCTCTAACGTTTTGTTAGTCAAGATTTAAATTTTCAATTTGACGTTTTAGGTGGCTAAAATTATAGCTTGCATAAATTTTTTTTAACTTAACGATATATGCAATAGTCAATAGGTTAAATAAATGGTATATTGTAGAACTTGTGAAGGTGTTCCATCTTTTTGACACAAAATGGGATTGTAATAATTAATTGTAAATTAAAAAAACACAATATCTTCCCATAGATGCTATATTGTAGGTTTATAATAAGTTTAAGCAAAACTTTTGAAACTATTATCATCCAGTGATGATTGGGCAGATTCAAGCAGATTTTTCGGTAACTATGTTTTTACTTGTAGCTTTAAATAGCTATAATTATATTGTTTAAATGTTCTTGCTGTATTTTAATCTGTAAATATTATTGTTCGGATGTAGAGCTAACATACTATGAATGCAAATGACGGCAACAGTAAAAATGCAGGAGAAAAGCAAAAAATAAAATTGTAGATTAAATGAAACACAAATATGAAGCTTTTTTAAAATATTCATGTAATATCCGTTCTCGTAATTAAATATCTGACAAACCGCATATATTTGCACAGTTCATGCAGTGTAAGCGTAAAAGTCTTAAATATGTTGCCCGTCAAAATATTTTCAAACAATTGCACAAAACATTAAAACCTGGTCACTGTTTGCACAGTTTAAAATTTTACAAGAAATATAACCGTCAAGTACCAATAACATCTGTACAATATGTGTGATCCATTTATAATCATTTTCCAAAGTAGTTTAGTTGAAAATTGCCTCTCAAGCGTCTTATTAGTGCGCATTCGAAGTTTAATCTCGCTGTTATTACTGAATTATATTATTGGATTTATCATTACATCATCGCCTATTAAAGCATTTAACCCAGCCTGTCTTATTTCGCTTTTGAATTAATAGCCTACAAACTACTATTATACTATTCTTGTTTTGTGTATTGTTTTAAATCTTAATTTATTCATCTCATTATCATGCGGTTTGATTCTAATTGAAGCGTATTTTACAAAAGCAACATATGTCGTGCATAGTTATCATCGACAACTTCAATAACATAACTGTTAACATTGATTACGAAAGGTTGTTTATAAACTGCTAGCTCTTTACCTCCATTATAATGTGGCTACAAAAGCATATCACAAAGTCTAACAAATTTTTTTTGTTTTTATAAGAGGAAGGTTTTTATTAAAAGAGAGAAAATGATTTGTGTGTTCTTAACCTCAAAGGTTTCTTTCTTTGGATTTATTTTTTAGAGCTATTTAGAATATCAATACGTAATTACAAGAGTTGTTTAATGTGGTTTTCTTGAACGGTTAACTATGATCCCAACTATTCCTAACACCATTTCCTGCAGCAGAAAATAATTTGAGAATTGGCTCTTAGCTTATCTGTATTTACAATAGAGAGTAAAAGCCAGCAGGTTATACATAAAAGTCTAGCCAGACGACACCAGAGGTACAGTATTATCTAGAATCAATATTTTTTATGTAAGGCAGCTTCTAATAGAGTTTTAATAAAAATGGAGCCTGTTTAAGTTTAAGATCTAGTTTTAATGAGTTTGGATTTATCTTGTTAATATTTTAAGGTCAATAATAATTGTATTTATTTGACTAATCTATTCACAATTTTAGACCGCATATCATAAATTGAGAAAAAAAATTTTATTTGTATTTCTAGTTTTATCTTTTGCAACCTAACGATCGCTTTTATGAGGAATTAAAATTTTTTGATCAATATGATGTCATGCAAAGCTTGTGCTGCCAAAAATGTATTTAAAATGATAGTTAAATTACCAATCAATATAATAAATAATACAATAATTTTTGTTTTAATGGATATATTATGTATTTGTATTTCAGCGTTTGTTCTTTAAACACAGCGTTTGTAAAATAAATTTTTCTCTAAGCTGTTAGATTGTAAGCGTAGATCTATGTAAAATCAATTATGTGCCATCGGTTTGAGTTATTTTCCTGCTGATGCAGTTATAATCGATCTGACAATGTTCGTACAATAAAAAATTCGACTTTTGAAAATATAAATACCAAACAAAAGAAAACATTCCGTTCATGTTTTGTCATAAAAATTTTGACTTTTAACGTCAGGCTTAACCACTCCAATTTTCCTGAATAACGCTGTCAGTATCCTGTCACATCTTTTCAACGCTTATTCGACAAATGAGGACTTTCATTAAAATGCCATGTATCTATTTATCCCCTTTTCTGTAGTATTCTACCGCTATCATTCCCAATCGCTAAAGACAAATGAAATTTGCATTATAAACTATGGATTAATCTCTATACACGTTTAAATAGTCGCCAAAAGTAGCTTTAGATTTTTTTATTCCATATGAGAATGCTGTTGAGAATTTTATTATCTTTTAGCATAAAAAATACTTCTACAATTTTTAAATGTTGAAGTATTATGTACCCATAATTTAGTTTGAGAAAAATATAATGACTAAACGCTTTTATTCTATTCACAAATTGGTAGAAGTTGTCCTCTATCGTAGAACAATTTTACAAGTAAGAAAAAACAAATTTTTTAAAACATAGACTCTTTTGGGCATATTTTGTGCTCATGACCTCTCATCAGTGATAAACTAATATTGTCGTCTATACTCTTTTTGCAAATTTTAACTAACATTAAGAACTTAAAAAATGGTTGTAAATAATGTTTAAATGTTAATGAAAGGTAAAAAATGTATTACTTTTTGTTTTGATTAAAAAATGTTCAATGTAGTTTTTTTGTTTTAATGTAAAAGAATGGTTAATATAACTAGAAGAGGGAATGGAAGCTTTCCATCAATATTATTCCATGATGTATTCTAATAGACATAATCATTCACTTCCGGACATTGCTGAAAATGTTCTATCTAACCAGTTATATTGCATCATATGTCTCCCAGATTCAATTTTATACCACAAATTTAAATTCCACTTTTGCATCATATCATGTTATGCATAAAATATGTGTCCATAACAAATGTATGACTGAAGCAAGTTTCGTTATTATAATTCAGCAGCAACACACAAAAAAGAGAGTTCCAAAACAAGTCCCTTTGAATTTTAATAGATTGAATACATTTCCGCTTTTGTGTTTAACTTTCGAGATAACAAATATTGTAAGCACTTTTTATCTCCCGGGTGCTATTTAAGCAGCGATCGTAGCAATTATGATTACGATCTAAAATATACGTCTTTCTTTGCCAAATTCTTCTTAAAGGATTCTTCTCTAAGAAGAAACAAAAATATTAATTTAGCAAAATGCTTACTATTTTTATCTGCAAAATATCAATTTTAAAATTGCCGTTAATAGCTAGGTATTTAGTATAAAGATACAGATTTCTATAATCTTAAAACTGTTTCCATTCTAGTATTATTAATAAAAAATAAGCTATGTAAAAAGGTAGTATGATAGCTAATAATATAAAATAAATTGTTATAAAAAATCAAATGCTTTCTGTAAACAAATAAAAAGTAAACTGTTATCTGACGATTAATAAACTTGGCTATTTATTAAAATTTATTTTTTACAGATCTTACAAAGTTTTAATTTTTAATTTTAATTTTAAAACATTGTAAATTTAACATTTCTAATTGAACATTTAATTTTTGATAAAGTAGCAAATTATTATAGTTGACACATTAGAAAAGAGAGAGCGCAGCCAAAAATGTTTGTGCTATTCTCTAGTGATCAATAGCCAAAGCTAAATATTTAAGAGTTAATAGAAACAATGTTTACATTTTTAACATTGTAAAACTATGATTTAAATAATTACAATTATTATTGTGAAGCATAAATTAAAAATAAACTATATGGCTTAAAACTATAATACAAGACGCACTTTAAGTACTAAAAAAAAGATTACACTTTATTTTAAAGCATAGATTTTTCGTTTAAAACTAGAATAAGAGATACAGTTTGACTATTAAAACAAAGACAACGCTTTATTTTTTAATAAAAAAATTGATTTTTAAAATGTACTATATCCTAATATGCCATGTAGAGGCAGATGGCAAATTCGGCCCATGAGCGATATAATTGGATATATTCATTCCCATATGTCCATGCTAGACATGCCAGATGCCGAAATTTCGCTTTCGACTAACTTAATTTAGCTATCTCGCAAAATGTCCAGCTTTATAATACGCCGTTGCCAGTATATTTTTGAAGAAAAACTCATTAAATCTATTAAAAAAATTATTAATAATAATTTCCTCATTGTATCAACATTGGAGCAATATTTTAAATCAAGTAAAGGATAGCATGAGAAAGAAAGAGTTCAATAAAAACTAAGTTGCCAAAATCATAGATGTCTAAATCAAAATTTTAAAATTATAGAGATAGAAGAGAAAAAAAACTGTATTGTCATTCAAGAACTTTTTGTTGCAATAAATAAAAACAAATGTTACGTTAAATATTTATGTAAAATATTAATTTAGTTGATATTAAACTAAAATAAAAAAACATAAAGTAATACTAAAAACGCCCTTAGAAGAGAAGTTAAGAAAGCTTGTTGAATGTTTTTATATAATTGGCTAAACTAAAATTTTAGTTTTTTGCAATAGATAAAAAAGCATAAAAATGTTTAGGTCAAAATGAAATTCTACCGTTTTTTCAATTCTTAGAACTTTAGATATGTTTTTCTTCATGTTTTTTTTTAGATTTAGCAAGAAACCGGTTTTACGATTTTAAGAACTAATTGAAGCCGATTGTCAAACACCGGCTCTAATTTTTTACAGATTTCTTCTTAGAATTTGAAATTGTGCGGATTTCTTTTAGCAGATAGTCGACCTAACTGCTTTCTGTGAACAAAATAGCTAAAGCAATTAATAAAACTTTGCAATAATAGTTAATATTAAAGTAGATTTAGTATAAAAAAACTGTTATACAGTAATGTCATCTAAGCAAAAGATAAAACACTGCAAATTGTTTTGAAAAATATTACAGTTTGGCTACTAAGCCAGAGAAAGCGCTTGAAGTGCTTTTGTAATAAATCGTTAAAATTTGAAACATTAAAGAGTATTTTTTATTTATTTATTATTATTACAATTTTAAATTACATAAAAAATTTGTATTAGGCGCATTTACTATTTTTTAACTATTTTATCAAAATCTATAAAATATTTAACTATTTTATCAAAATCTATAAAATATTTAAAAATAATGTCTTAATTAAATAAAAATTGAAGGAAAACGTCTTCATTTTGTTATTTCTTCTTACTTTTAAAGATGAAGAATGGTAGCTACTGCCATAGAACAATTTACTAAAAATTTTGAATTTGGCGCATCCACCATTTTTCAACAATTTTATCAAAATCTATAAAATATCACAAAATAATGCCTCAATTAAATCAAAATTAAAGAAAAACGTTTTTTTTGCTATTTCTTCTACTCACCAATAAAAACTTGCCAACGCATTGTCCAGACCAAGATAGACTAGACATCTATTGACAACAAAGAAAACTGCGTATCTAGAGCTTACTAGCGCCATCTTTTCAAAATTGTGTAAGAACTCATACAGTTTGGAAGGACTTTATTTTCTATTAACTTTATAGAATGGAATTTGCTTTAGAATCCTTATTATTGCGAACTCGTACCCGAGATGTAGCTAATGATTGTTTTAAATTTTCTTTCATATTGTAATACAAAGTAAAGATTTAAAACTCCTTTTCATCCATTTCATTCACGTACTCGTCTTGATCAAAGAATTATTGCAACGTAATGATGATAAATGAAAGAAAATTTAGGAATACGCAAAAATTCAATTACAATATTTTGAAATATTGGCTCTCTAAAGAGTCTTTTGTGAAAAAAGCGACGAATCTTTTTCAATTACCTAAATTGAATAATAAAAAAAAATTGAAAACTTAGTTGAACTAAATTTATATGAACTTTTCTAATTATGGAATACTTAAAAGCCATTAACTTATGACAGATTCGTGAAGGAGTGATGAGCACAAGAGACTAATTTTATTACCTTAGTTTATAATTTTAAGATCATGTTTAAAAAATATATCTGAATAGACGGGTCAAAGTCAGATTTTTAATAACATTGATTTAAGCAAGCTTTTTTGATTTATCTTCTGTAATTTTGTCTGAAAATCTAATTTGAATACGGTATGGAAACAAAGAAGACTGACTATTAAATTGGGTCTTCAAAGTGATCACACACTTTGCAATTCATAAATATTGTAAGTTTGATTAAATTTGATTAGATTAATAAATAATTTGTTAATGTAACTTTATCTGATATTGATTTTTTTCTACAAAAGCAGAGGAAGATAATCGATTTTCCGTTTTGCATCGTTTTTGCATTACCCCAAATAAGATTTAAAAATAGTAGAAATGAGTACAGAAGGAGAAAAGCAATTTCGGTTTAAATGCATTTCGTTGCACTCATTGATTTCCGAGATTTCGATAAATTTAGCTACAGTTGCTTCATGCTACTCAACAACAATATTAAGGTGCGTTGGCTGAATAAAAAATTACCAATAAACTTATCCAGATCCAAGACGGTAACTTCTTATGAATCTCAGTTCTAAGTAATTTCCTAAGGGAGTAACCTCGTCTTCATATCACACTACACTCCCTCGATATTATTTAGCATAGATGAACATAAACGCTCTCGAGAAATGTACGAATTTTACCCTATTTATATCATCTGCACCGTGAAAGAGGTCGTTACGGTAAATACCCACTTTTTTACATCATATTTGATACAATAGAACTGATCAATTTAAGCATCCACTCTATAGAAGAAAGACAGCAATTTTACTTAAATTAAAAATCAATACGGTTTTTGACAAATAATGATAATGATAGTATTATACATTATTATTATAGAACATTTAAACAATATAACATAAACATAACAATGCTGCTTTCTGTATTCTCGCGCAGTTTTTAAATTCAAATCTAAAGTTTTGAGATTTTTACTTAATATGGGTATCACACCCATATTTGAAATAATCAGAGATAAAACTTTAATCATTTTTAAATTCTAATGACCACAGAAAGCAGCGAGCATTTTGCTATAGTTATAATATGTGGAGAAATAAATATAAATATAATGTAGTTATGATATGAGAACAAATAAAGAAATTGAGTTAAATAAAAAAAAAAAAGTTCTAAGAAAAACTCTTAAATATTTAGAACAAAAAAATTAAATAAAAAGAAAAATTGATAAAAAGATTTAGATGCAGAAACGAAGAGAGGGAGAACAGATATTAAACAGAGAAAATAAGCAAAAACTGCAAATTATGTAAATTAGAAAAAGAAGCGGCAGAGCATATAAGGAAAAATGAGAATACAATCAAAAGAAAGCAAAGAACGTATATGTTAAGTCAAAAAAAAAGACGGAATTAGATAAATAACAGAAATAAAAAAAACAAACAGAGAAGGTAGAATTAGAATCTGTCATATTAGAATATCAAAATCTGTTTTTTATATAAATAGTATTTTATGCCTGTATTTGGTCTGAGAAATGTAACATTTTCTGACTGCGTTAAAACTAGCCGGCTTACAAACAACATATTTTTTTTATTTAAAGCGCCTGATACGTCAGACAAAAAAATAGTTATTGAGAACAACAATGTTTTCTCACTTGTGTTAAAACTGAAATAGCTGTAGATTGTGAGCGTAAAGTTTTTAATCGACTGCTTACTCTTTTAATTCAAAAGAATAAGATTTTTTATATCTTGTATACGGATTTTAACATAGATACAGCACTATTAAGACATTTTATAATCTCGTTGTTCAACTGTCTAATTTTTATAAAAAACTAGAGAAACGAGACTAGCGACATTAGCGCTTTTTGTCTCAAACACATATCAATGATATGCAATATAATCTATTCTTTGGTTACTACCAACAAATAAAATCATATTTAAAGATGAATCTCTTGCGACTTGCTGAAGAGTTCCAATAAGAGTCAAACATGTCTGCCGATTGAGTTTGCATAAATTTGCTTTGATCTTATTATAGAGAGACAATAGTATATCTGTATAGTATACTGCTATATTGTATATTAAATTTTGTGACTAACAATACATAGTTAAAATCAAATCTAACGATCTATTTTCGTAAATAAACTAAAAAGTTATTTTGATTCTATGTTGTAAAACCTCTGAGTTTTTTAACGTTTGACCGTTGTAACTGTTTATATAACCCTTAATGGCTTCAAAAACTTGAGTTGTTCAATTACAAATAAAGTGAACTGAGAATTAAAACTCTAAGACTGGTTTACAGAAATAAAAACTAAAATTA
Source organism: Lagria hirta (assembly GCA_947359425.1). Taxonomy (NCBI): domain Eukaryota; kingdom Metazoa; phylum Arthropoda; class Insecta; order Coleoptera; family Tenebrionidae; genus Lagria; species Lagria hirta. Next base: position 4,424,030 of record OX375799.1, read on the forward strand.
AGTTAATCGCAATTATAGACAATTGATAGGTTGTGCTCGCAAATTCAACCAATCACGTAACGAATTAATTATAGTTTTAATTAAATATTTATCTTTGCTACTATAAACCTACTCGTAAGGTTTAATCTATCAATTTACGGAGTGTAAAATAGAAAAACATTTGAAAAAAAACAACACACAGTATATAGGTTTAAACAGCTCAGAAGTCTTGCAACTAGAGACTGACATTTGCTAGGAATTCGGTATATTTTGTTTATTCCGAGTACGGAAGGAAAAGCTGTCCATTGGGCACGCTAAACTCAAGGGTCTCTGTGCTCCATTTAAGCTTATTTAACATTCAAAAACTTTCTGGAAGGATGTATTTGAAATGGTCAAAGTGTTTAGAGAAATGAAAAGTTCTGTAACGAGAAAGCATTTGTAAACAATGCAAAAAGGTGTCATGTGTATCATAGTTCTATTAGCAAAGGAAGAACAGAGAGTTCTTGATTGACCATATGAAATATTCGTGGTGCAGACAAAGTTCTCAACAGCTAATTAACTTTATAGTTAGTAGTTATACTGTTGCGTCTGTAGCTCAAATGTTAGTTGACTTTAATTACCAATGGTTTCATTATATATTGTCAATTATTGCTACTTAGAATTCAATGTAAAGTAACTTTTTAGATAGCATTTTCTGTATAAAAGCTTTTTAAGTAACTTATCGGATTTGAAACTCAGATAAAGATATGCCTTGAGGAATCTGATGAAAAAACTTCGGAAAATGCTTCAAAATGTATATTTGAAAATACTTTAATACCTATATGGAAGATAAAAGCAATGACTACGTAATTATGATAAGGTTTAAAACCGGCTTTGTTTTTAGAAGCTTTCAGAATTTATAGTTGCGGTTGGAAAAGCATCGGCTAGTGTTATGCGAGATGGCGCGAAACTGACCGACGTGTGTGTTTGGCAGATTTATAACTGTGCCGTCCAGCTGGACGAGCTGGTCGTGGTGGGTTTGTAATTTACAAACTAGAGAATAGACAGAAAAAACATTATCCCACTCTATTAGAGAATTATTAATAATGTATTTTTTTCCTAATAAGATACATTTCACAAACACACGCAATGGCAACGCAAGAAACGCTCTACAATTTTTTATAAAACTTAAAGTCAACTTATGCCGTCATTTGCTTTATTTAGTTGATTATTTGACAAACTAATTAGATGCTGATTTAAATGAAAGTTTCCACATCCAAAACATATTATATGTTTGTGTCTGCAAATAATGCTTTAAATTAGATGATCAATATTTATGGTGTAAATTTGCTGAATATGTCTCGGAAATATTCTAAGATGTTTGTGACACGAAGATTACGGGTTACGGCTGGATCTTGTACCTATTACATACCACACATGTTCAATAGGTGACAAATCAGAAGAACGTAAAGACCAAGAAAGTGAGTTCAATCTTAAAACTCTGCGGCAATTCTTAAGACAGTCGTTGTTTTAAACAGTCTTCTAAACATAGGTGATTATAATGTTTTGTAGTTCTTAGTGCAGCTCATTCAAACTATTCTAGCTTTTGATGTACTATCTAAAAGAACCAACCTACTACCAGATATAGAAGAGCAATGTACCAGAAGTCTATAGCCATTGGTTAGAATTAGCAAAGATAACACGGTAAATTCCATATAAAGACTATGATAGATCCAAAACAAATAAACATAAGAATGAACTGAACATGAAACCGTCTTGATTTTATTGAGGATAGGGTAGACTGAACTAAACGTCAAAGTAGTTTTGTTGATTTCTGCTAAAGCAGTTGGAATGCTAAAACCTGATAATATAATTTTTAAACTTAGATATTGGTGAAAGCTTGTGGATAGGACTTTTTTCATCCCAGATAAAATTTGCCTATTTTCAGTATATTTACTTTTGTGTATATTCACGTTTAGCAAATTCTTCTCTAAGTACAGCTTGAGTAAATCAATTTTCTTCTAGAGATCATTAGGTGAGAAGGCCAAAATTAGCAATTGGCTAAGTAGTTCTCTTTGTAAGACTCCTTCAACACGGCACAACAATAGATGCTGTGTTTATAAGATACCTTGATAATGTTTTGTCCAATACCTTTGTAACATACTTTACCATTTATGATTATTAGGATAATTTTGAAAAAAAAACTTGTAATGTTTAATTTTTTTATTAAGCCATATTTAGTTTTTGTTGTAATTTGTTTTTTTATGCATATTAATTGTACAAAATAATTTTGATAATTCACATCTGACAAGCGTCTAGTGACATCTCATTTTTTTCTAGAAAAACAAACTAGAAAACTCCTAAGCAACTGAATTAACGTACATATTATTTAAAGATTTCTGAGGAATACTAAAAGTAATAAACATAAAAAGTGACTGCAACAAGATTTTAAATAAAGAACAGTTGAATACTTCTTAACATTATATCACGTGGAGATCAATGGACAGCAACATAATACTATTTGGGTGCAATTGGCATTAAAGTTAATTTATGCAAAATCTATCAAATTGTTAACGAATTATCAAGTTTCTGTAACCGGATATAGATCCACGTTTTACCCTGCGAGTTAATCGCTAGTAATTTCTATTGCATCTGCCCTATAAATAACAAAAACCTGAGAAAAATTTATTATTTTCGTACTTATCTAATAAGCTTAAAATTTGTAATCAGTGTTTTCGAATAATCATATATATATTTTTTATATGATAATTGTAAAAAGTTTGTTAGTGCAGAATATTTTTTCACTTGGTCGTGTAGTATTTTTCCACAATGAACTTTTGTATTTTCTTTGCTAATTGATGAACGTACGTACAGTGTGCATTTCGTTACAAGTTAGTTAAAAATAACAACATTCCACCAGATTTGTGGAATCTGAACTGAATAAAGTTAGCAGTGTTCAGAAAAACATAATAAGCAATCGTTTTTAAAATTTATACAAATAGAATTAGACAAATATTAGCCTTATATTCATATTTTTGCACTGGAAATATACTGAACAATTTCAAACGCTATTGTTTTTGGCTATTGGTTATTTGCATGAGCAATCGTTTTTAAAATTTATACAAATAGAATTAGGCAAATATTAGCCTTATATTCATATTTTTGCACTGGAAATATGGTGAACAATTTCAAACGCTATTGTTTTTGGCTTGCACTTTTATAATTGAGTTTTCTCGTAGCATGTAATTTTCGTGTGTTTGTCAGAGTTGTTGATATAGCAGCATTCACAAAAATACTATACTGAATAAAGTTGTAGTTTAACAAAAAAAAGTTTAATTTGCAAACGGAAGAGTTTTCCTTCATATGAAACATATTTTATTGAAAATAGTAGCTAGTATTTTTTTGTTAATTAATTAGAATTTTTAGAATTGTGATAGATCACGAATAAACAAAATAAAAAGGTTTTTGCTATCTTTAAATTATCTCCACCACAATGTTCTAGTTTTTAGGTATAAAACTTATAAAATAGAAGAGCGATTTTAGACAAGAAGCTCAATAAAAAAAATTATTAAATTAATTTTTAAAGTTTTAAATTTTAAGTTTATTGAGTCTTGACAGCAGCTTGCATTTTAATCCCACATTTGATGTTAAAAATGAAAATTAAAAAGACTATAATTAGCATGAAATAATGGTTTGGGACAAACTGCAAGCGATGCGTTGGGGTTCAAGAGCTTAAGAAGCGTTGATCCTTCGATATTAAATCGCGAACAATTGAGAATCTACAAACAAGCTCAAGCTTGGTTTGACGCAACAGCCGCCGGCAACACCTTAGGTGCACTAGTGAGGCAATCTCTGCACATTATATAGCGGCCAGCCACATAAAACTACGTCGAAGCATGGAAACTCCATTACAGAAAAGCCATACTCGTAAATCTCTGAGTCGTCTGCGGCTCGGCTCTTTTCGTTAGCCGTGAGCTTTGAGCTTTCTTCAACGAATCTTTAACATTAGGACGTTTTGAATCGGACATTGGAGCTTTTTCATGACGAACCCCACAACGGCAGTTCGTAACTTCGCGATTACCCAAAGGCCATTTTAATATTATCATCGCCTCTACAACTAAATGAGTTTTTATCACCGGCCCGCATGCCACAAATATATTTTTTCTATCAGTAACTCTTGACACTGGCTTTTATTAAATATTACTTTCACTCTTCTACAATAGCAGACAATCAATAATTTATTACCTAACACTCAGAGCTGTGAAATAGTAATGGGAATATTCTTGTCCAAGCTGTCAATTACGCATAATCTGGTTTCACACTCCATTCAATTCAACATTGAAACATGTAGTCTATTCAATTATTTATGATTCTTTTCATTAATATTTTTTTACAAAATTAGAAATACAAAAAAAAAAAGGTTTTCATTAACCTAATCGTCTTACATTGCACAAGTTAAAAACAATAGAGTCAACAGTTGATTCTCGATAGCTATAGAATTACCAGTGTTAATAAAAAAATTAACATAACACATAAAATGTAAAAACAAGTAGCTACAACCTTGCGTTTCAAAGAAATTAAAAACGTAAATATTTTCTGAAACTTTTTTTTATAACCAACACTTTAAACAATTTAATGGCATTGCTCAAAATGTATAAGCAATAATTGTAAAATTGTGTCGCTCGATCTAATTAGGCGTTCAGACTGCTACGAGTATGGAACAGAAATCAGTCGTTCTTATAAATTTCAGCTGCTGTGTGTTTTACGTCAGCACCTGCTTGCAGGTTGTTGCACATTGCACAACATACACATTTCGAGCAGCTACTTAAGAAGCTGCAGAATACTTCTTGGGTGTCTTGGCTGAAAAACTATATATATATATATATATATATATATATATATATATATGTATTGGTTGCTACTTTCAACATGCTGAGCTGTCTTAAAATGTATGTGCTCAGCGAGTAAACAGTGTAAAGTCGTGACTGGTAGACAGCTTTTTGGAGTACGATTTTTCTTGATGGAGATAGCTTATTATCCATGTTAGAAGCGCAGTGGTACAGAGAAAAATAGAAGCGTCTGTGTTGGTTAAATTTATATTAGAAATAGGGTGCCATATTTATGAACTGCAACTTTTTGGCGGACTTTTTTTTTATTCAGATTTAGGCCCCATCAAATTTATTTGGACTACTGTGTGAAGCAAATCTTCACAAATACGCTTTTTGAGGATTTGTTTATTAACTTGTGTATACGCGTATAATGATAAATTAGTAATTTTTATTTTGAGCAGAAAATAAAAATGTGAGATCGATAAGCCCCAACGCAATATGTACGTTTATTTGTAATCTTTTAATTACGTCAGTACGCAGAATTTACTGCAAAAAACGAAATATGAGCTTTGATTGAGAGTTTTGCTTAATTTGATTTTACCTATAACAGGATCACTAAAGTTATTTATTTTTAGATGTTCTGCGTAGGTTGTTTTTCTTGTTTTTTAAGAGAATCGATGAGAGTAGTTACTTTAAATTTCATGACGTTATCAAATTAATTGAGTAATTAATTTAATCAATTTGAGTTAAAATTTTCTGTTTCTGAATTCGTCAGAGCAGTTTAATAAAGAAAGCCCACTTCTGATTTAAGCTGATATTTTGATTGATTTTGTGAAAGTTTCTTATAGAGAGGTAGAAATGATTTGCTGCAATAAAGAGGTAGAGAAGTGTCAATTTAACGCAAAATTGATGGTAACGTTTCCTTGGCGGCAATAGAGAAAATGGGAAATGTGTTTCCTAATAGCGGCAAGCTATTACAACAAGATCGGTCCTTTGCAGGCGCGTATGTGGCCACGCTTCGAACAATATAGCACCGAATCCGCAGTCCATCAGAGCTATTGCCCACTTGGGAAATTCGGCATTCATGATGTGATTCGCGCTAGTTGCAGGCATCAATAACTGCGGGTGTTGTCCGCCACCGAAGCTAGTGCCGCTGCCGCTGCCGCTACCGCCACCGATGCAATCACTCCCTGCCACCGATATGTACAAATGCCCCAAGGAGCGGCAATATTCATGCGTTTGGAATCATTGGCATACCCATTATCCGGCTGCAACACACTGACCGCCGCTGTGGCGGTCCATGTCACCCGTTATATTCAAATTTAACATATCACCACATTTTAAACGGCTTCTCGAAAAAATCAACCATGCTCCATGTGGCCCGCCTATAAAACGGCAATTATACAGACACATATGAGCCGAACCCAAACTTTGGCCCTTGTTACACGCACCGCGCCTGGAATTGACAGATCCACGATTATACGATTATTATTTTCACGCTAGAGGAAAATTGTGCCAAGTTATACTCCAACTTCCATTTTAACAATATCAAAATGTTTATTATACAGTTTATCAATTTAATTAAAACTATCACTAATCCACATTTCTTAATCTTATATTATTTAGGGTGCAAAAATGCTTCAAATTCTAAACGCTACTTTTGAAACTCTATTTTGCTATCGTTTTCTCGCTTATAATTTTGTGCTGCAAAAAATTTATAAAATAATAAAATTTTGTGAAGAGAAGAGAACAAAAAGCATTAAAAACCTAAAAAACATAAAGTGACGCAAGTAGCCATGTAAAGAAAAGGTAAAAGGAAGAAGAGAACCAAAAAATTGCTGCAATTTTTGAAAAAAATCTAAAACAATAAAACGATAAAACAGCAGACTAAAGTGGCTTATGATAATTTTTAGTTTTTAATGTCCTTAAAGATTCAGACTCTTTAACAAAAAAAAAATAATGAATTTATTGTGCGATTCTTCTACTGATCAAAATGCGGCTTATCTGCACAGAGAATTATTATTTGATATATGGTATTATTATATGATTTTTAGAGAAAGACTAGAGATGTTATTTGAATGAATTAATAAAAATAACCGTTCTTAATAGATTGATAAAATTAAAAATTTTAAACATGTTAATTTTATCAAAGGTTCCAGGATAGTTCACCATCATGTAGAATAATCAAAGTAATTAGTTTTTCAACTAAAATTTAGCTGGTAGATGACTAATTTTTTAAGATTCTGAAAAGCAGTTTTCACTTTTGTTTTCTGATAATGCTGATAGTTTTAGTTTCAAAAAACTTATTTCAGAAAATTGAAACTAAGAGTAGTTTCTAACGTCGATAGGCTGTGATTCAGCTTTTAATGTTTTCTAGAGACTAAGTTTTCCAGTAAGAAAAAAGTTTAATTGATTGAATTAGTCACTTTTGCTTGAGTTATAATCTTAGACACACTATTTGAGGAACGTTTTCTAAGTTTGGAACCAAACTATATTTTCACACTTTAGGTTTTACTAGTCGTGCATTTTATCTCATCAACACCTTCTTATATCTGAATTGACTTATCCGAGTATCTTATCTTGACACTGCTTTTCAATGCTGTTCGTTTGTGCTTTGGCATTGATTGGTATATCTAATAAATCTAGAATGTTGTCCACATTTTTGCAATTGCTGGTTATTACTTATCTTTTTTCCACTTTTGTAAAGCTCGTTTGCTGTCGTTTTTCTCTTATTGTAGAACAAATTTAACAAAATTTGTAGATATTCTAGTGTTCTAAAAAGTTTTTCTATTTATAGCAGAATACTATAAATTTTTGATAAAATTAGCGGTTTTTAATGATTGTAGCAATTTATACAATTTTGAAAGGAATTTATGCATTATTTTTATAATTGGTTTCAGTACATCCATATATTTTCAATATATATTTGTTAGTGATTTTTTGGACTTGTGACAATTATTTTAATAACGACTAATGGTTCATTAATTTCTCTCCTGGCAATTATTGCAATTAACTTGTGTACTACATAATGATACTCTGAAAATGCTGAAAAATGTCATGACGGTATAAAATTATTTGGTTTGAAGTAAAAGATATTATAAACGATTTCTCTATAAAACTAATCAAAATCTACAAAACGCTGTAATTTAATACCAATTATTCTCACATTCTCACATCTAACAAAATAACAAAATGTAATTAGCTGATTTCACATATTCACACGTTGCCCAAAAACGTTTCTAAAACGTTGGCAAGCCATTTTTGGGTGTTTTCGTAACTTTACTTTGTTATAAGTCTCCAAACTTGGTGGCCCGCAATGCTTTCGTCAACGTATTTTTTCAAATAAAATTTTTCATTTTAATTTTTTCAACAATTGAAGATTTTCTTTGCTTTAAAGTGACTTCTTGCATATGTTGATAAAACTTGTCTGAAAGATTTCATTCATGTTTTGTAACTATAATATAATATAATATAATATAATATAATATAATATAATATAATATAATATAATATAATATAATATAATATAATATAATATAATATAATATAATATAATATAATATAATATAATATAATATAATATAATATAATATAATATAATATAATATAATATAATATAATATAATATAATATAATATAATATAATATAATATAATATAATATAATATAATATAATATAATATAATATAATATAATATAATATAATATAATTTAATATAATATAGTATAATATAATATAATTTTAAGCTATTTTATTGTTAGCTTACTATATCCTACTAATGAGAGCTTAAACGCTTAAAATTTATCTAAATTTATGTGAACACATTTTTTTTGGAAATGTACGAGGCGTAAAACGGTTAAACCTAAAAAACAAATAAAAAAAACTACTGTGTAACACAGCTAAAGTCAGTTAACAATTTACGAAACAGATACACTTAACTAATCGTGTATAGAGAGATGGTCAAGCTACGTATTACTCCAAAATACATTGCATGAGTCTAAATTTGTTTTATTTTAATGATTATGTATTTGTTAACTTTGGCTATTGTTTTCTTTATATTTAAGAATACGTTTTGTACTATTTGGATAAAAGATTGTAATTGTTTGTCAACTTTTTAAGCTTTCTTTACAAAGATGAGGAAATGAAAGCTTCTGGATTTGTTATCCGATCTAAGTATTGCTTTGAAGTATTTAAGGAAAGTCAGAGGAGTGCTTTGGCGATTTCAATATTATTAAATGCGTAAAAAAATAAAATAAACAAAAAAAATCAATGAGACAAAAGGTTTAGTTTAATGAGCTTATATACTGTTCTGGGGTAAACAAACATAAGATGATTAGACATGTTTAAGAACAGAAGTAAGTATAGTTAAAGCCAAGAGATTTATAGGGGAAAGGGGTACAAAATGATTACCTTGTGTTTTAAAATAATAGTAGCGTCTTACTTATTTTAGTCTTATTTAATCTTGTAATACTGGAAATTGAAATATTGACATCTTTCGGAAAAGACCGTGTCGAAAAGTTGGATAAAATTGTCGACGTTTTGCACTCTATCGGTGGAGGCGTCATCAGGACAAGAAAATAAGGGTAATAATAAGCACGACACACCACGTGTGAACCACAATAAAGGCGAAACTTATTCTAGAATAAGTTTTATTAAGTCGATATTTTAATGACTTCAGGCCGCAAAAGTCTTTCTTCTGCAATATGTACTGAAAATTTTTACCAAAACACTGTATTGCGTGGAAAAATGCTTCTCGAAATATTATAGTTTTGCACATGTCTCTAACGAACAGGCTAGATATAGAAAACAGACCGTCAGACCACGCTGTTCACTAAAGCACTGATCTAAATGCAAAGTATGAAGCCAACGAGGCTTTTATAGGCTGGTCTCAGCGAATGCATATGGTTGATACTGTATTGGTCTCATCTGGAACTCAACGTGTTAAATAGAAAATAAAGCAGGCTATCTATACTGAATCAAGAAACAAGAGTTTTTCATCATTTGGTTTTGTTAAGATAGCAAAAAGCGTGTCTACCTTTGATGAAGGATGTGAAATTTATTACGCTTTCTCTCTTGAAAAAAAACTTTTTCTTAAAAGCGAAATCTTTATAGAATAGACCAATCATGTGTTTCTAAATAAAAATTAGAATGTTTTTTTTTTTGGTGAAAAATTGTAGTCCTGAAAAAAAAATGTGGAAAAAGAAAAATCGTTTTGTAGTTCAGTGAGTTGGGTGTGCCGTGTGTATATGATGAGATTCGCAAATTGTTTCAGGTATGTCGTTTTAGGAAGGAGGGTAGTAGCGTGGCATTAGCTGCTGCTATCATAAACACTGATAAAGTGGGTAGCGGTTATTCCCATTGTGAAAAATAGATCAAGAAGCATTAGGAAGGTGTCGAGCGTAAATGCTGAGTTAAGAGTTAATGAGATTCAACATCTATGAGGTGTTGATGTGAGATGCGACGTGTCTCAAGGTGGTGGCAGGCCAACGGAGCATTAGTGGCTTGATATATGATAAGAGGGAGCGCTCCCGGATGCCTTATCAACTGATTAACTCTGTGACTGGCCAAGTGCGGAGAGGATCTCGTCTGCAATTAACGGCCATTCATCGGGAGGCGGCGAAGAAGAAGCTCGCGTCGGCGCTTTGTCCATACACTTGGATGGAAATGCTGGAGAAGCGCTTCCAGCTTCCAACTTTCAACTTTTCGTCAGTTTCCGAAAGCTTCGCGCCGACGAAAGCTGCGTCAATCTACTCTTTGTTTCGAGCGCTCGCAACACGTAACTCGTCCTTTCTGGGGTACTAACAACTTATTTTCAGTAAGTAAAGGATACCATATTTCTAAAAAATGGATGCAATGCTCACTACTAACCCAAGATAAGCTTTTCGTAAACCGCAAATTTATTTTCTTTCTGTTTCTAAAACTTTTCAAACTTTCTGTATCGCGAAATTAAATTAGAGAACAACTTTTCCGGACCAGACATACATACAAATTTGCAAACATATTAACGTTTTCCTCAATTAAATATTAAACTGCGACATTTGGTCAACACGTTACTTTTTCAACTGTGGCCAAACTAATAGCAACTTTAACAGCTATTTTAAGATACGCAAAAAATATACGGTTTTTTCTTTTTTCTAAAAAACATTATTTTTGCCTAAAATGCACCGAACTCACAAAGCTCTATGTCAGCATTTAATTAACCCCTCACTTAACACTCTACTATGCCCCAGATCTTCATTAAATTACATTAGGTAACTTGGACAAAATTAATTTTACACCCTAAATGACTTTTAATGACAGCTTTTACTTGTTTTTGAACCAATTTATTAATACATTAAACTATCAACTATAATTTATTTGACGCCGTGTATAATTTTTTGATTTAAACTATTTTAACAAGCGAGTTTCTAATATAGTTAGTCAATTAGAAAATGTTTTTGATCTCACCGAATATTTGGTAATGTTGCGTTTGCAACTTTTATTCTTTTGTAATTAGCTTTATTTTTATATCTTGTTTCAATTAGTTTATCGAGAAAAATACTTGGTTATTATGTTAGAGTATTTTATGGCAACATAAAACTAATCAATTATTTTTAGTTACTTACCGTCATTTGTTTCGTGCGGATAATAAATATAACATATTTTTACATATTTTAAATTTTATTTTTCTATAGTTGATGTTGAGATTGTTTTCATTTAATGCATGTTATCTTTTTATTTTAATTTTAAACGATAGTCCCAATGAATCGTGTCAATAGAACAATCCAAGTTTCTAAAACAGTACAATGTGAAATGTAACAAAAATTAACCAAAAGAAAAAACACAACATAAAACTTAACATTTTGGTAATTGTTTATGAGAAAATAAGTCATTTCTAACAACAGTTTTTTTTACATAGATGATAACTATAGAAACATATTTTTAGTACTTAAGTGAAAGTTTTTTTTTATAATTTTTGTTACTTTAAATTGTCAGTTTTGAGCAATTATTGATAAGAAATTTTGCTTTTATTGTTTATATAAAAGATTTTCTTCAATTTTTTTATGAAATACTTTATTTATCCTCAAGTATTACTTAGTATGGTCAATGTTTTCCTGTCAAAATTAAATTTTTATTTTAATCTCTTCCAAAAATGCCGAAACGTAGTATGACAAAGAAAATTTTAGACTAATAGTAGAGAATAGAAACGTATGAAATGTGATTAAAAACAGTTTTTTAAGATTTTTGAAATATTTAAGTGATTTGAAGTAGTCATGTGTGTGTGTGATTAAGTTGCCTAAATACAGAAATTATAGTTACCAGGCGTCGGGTATTTTTAGTGAGTGCTAACACAAAATCAATGATTGTTGCATTTGGGAATCTTCAAAACTGTATTATTATTAGTGAGATAGAAGACAAACAGGTGAACAGCTTAGCTTTGTTCTTCAATAAAATAGTAGTAAATAGTTTGATTTAAATTTTAAATTTTTGCATATTTTGAAAATAAAAAAGCAGCCTTTATTATAGTAATTTTTAGACAATTATTTGTTTTTGACAAATATATAAAAATAAATTGTTAAATAATAACCAAGCTTTAAGTTGTTGCTAGTTTAAAATCAATTTTTTTTAAGTTTAGTTAACAAATAGTACGTGACACCAATCGAAAATTTCTACAATTTAATTTGGGCAACTAAGCGTTAATGTTTCAGTGTCAAAATAACTGTCAACACATGCTGATTTGAGAAAAAAGATTATCAAGCAATGAAATTTATTTATTGTTGGTTGCATAACCAAGCTATCACATTAACGGCTTTTCTCTGAAACGCAAATCTACAATACTTTAAAGTTTTTTAAATCTTAAGTTTTAAGTTTTTTGGACCAGATATTACATATTAAATTAAATTCAATTTAATTTGTTACGTGATTAATACAAAAATCTTAATTTTGAAATTAATTGGAATTAAGTTATTTAGTTTAATTTAATTACCGTAAATACACTCTGAATAAATTTTTAAGTTTTTGAGTAGTGATTTCGAGTTAGTTGGACTGATAGTTTCAAGTGCTTACAATTAATCATAATTTAAAGCATTGTGGCCATATTTGAGGTTTTGTTCGAGATTTGGCTTCTATAAGGTACTGTCTAAGCAAATTAAAATAAAAAATTAACAAAGCTAACATTTTAATCTGCTTTTTAGTAATGTTGCTTATGTTAAAATACGAAAGGACAAAGATGTAGAAAGCTTATGTTTGCTTTAAGTTTTTGTAGCTTTGAAGGTTTTTCTTTGTGAAATTGTTTGCCTGTTAAACATGCAGCAGAACCTCTTGTCTAAAACTGTAAGAAAAACTTCAGTAGAATGTCAATTTGTGACGGAGGAGGACGATATTTTTTAAAATTTAGCATTTTTTTAATAAGCTTATTTGCAATAATTATCTTGCAAAATGTATTTATTCAAAAATAATCTAATTTACTTAGACATAATTAACTCAAAAGTTTGGCGTTCCAAGCTTAAAATCTGTTTACCTAATACGCAAGTATTTGTCGGAAAATTGCTTAAAACGTCATGTTTTAAGATAAAGACTAAATTCAATAAAAAAATTGTGTTTGGTTGTAGACATTTTTGTTGGTAAACGATCAGCGGTTTGAAAAATGTTTTTTTCCCCAGCTGGTTAGAACTGTAAACAACGTGTACCCCGCTTGCGGTGCGAAAGTAAAGCTTTTTTAACTAGATGCGACATTAAATCACGTGATTTAAAAAAAAAAGTAAATCACGTAATTTTGAAGGGAGTTTAGAAGGGATGATTATCTGGTAAACACTAATACGCTTAAGTGTATAAACATTTATGTTTATACTTGATAATACGCTCAAACAGTATGTGTGGGTAAATTAATCATTTAATTAAAATTTCTTTGTTACGTGATTGGGTAAATTTGGAAAAAAATCAATCAAACATCTTGTTTTTAAATTTAATTGCAATTAATTTAATTTCAGTTTAATCTACTTTCTGATGTAAACTCACTTTTAAAGTTTTTTTTAAGTCAAAATAGATGAGTTTGTAGCTATACAGGGTTTCTTCTGATCTATTTTCATTTAAAGTATCTAATTTCAATCGGATTGAGTTTTATTTGAAGTAAGGTGTCAATAACCGTCGGGATGCCAGAAATTGTATTAGTTATCCTTTCTTATATGTACAACATTTTAATTACATTTTTTAAATCTGTTAAAAATTGTCGAAACAAATCAAGCTTAGGTTCAATATTATATCCGAGCAATATACTGTGAAACATTAATCAACAGTGCTTTGTCTCTAATACTGGCGATTTTTTATATTTATAATTTCAGCAAAGGCGCAGCTTTTTAAGTGTACACAATACAATAACAACAAAAAAATCTTTGATTTTACTTTGGAAAGTATATAAATGTTATATTTTTCTAACAAATTGTTGAAAATGAAGATAATACACTCACTAACAAAATTATGAAAACCAGCAATAAAAAGTATTTTATAGCAAAAAAAATTGTATTTGTTATTTTTACAAAAAATCTATAAACAAGAAAGAAAAGAACAAATAAACAACATAACCAATTATATAATATAATAATGCTATATAATACATACAATTCTCAAACAAATTAGGCATTTTGCTCCAACAGCTAAATTTTTGTTGCAATTACATCTATAGAATTTACATCTAATAGAGAACTGGTGGTAAATGTATATAAATTAGTAAGATTAAAATTAAAAGCTCTCGCTTTTACTGTAATGAGATATATTTGTTATTTTAGTCAAGAACAAATTAAAGACGTGAACGGTAAAGTGTTCAATCCTATTAAAGCTGTCAACTGCTTTATTTGCTTTACTCTTAAATTATCTTAATTTGTAATTTTGTTTTTAACGTAATTGTTAAAAATTATTGAATTCAAAGTTAAGTATGCTAAGACATTATGAAATCGCTTGTTCGACGTTTGAAACTAAAAATGTAAAGTATGGAAGATTTAAAAAATAGCCCACAACTTCTTTTCTCAAGTTAGTTGAAGTTTTAGCGTTTTATGAAACTAAAGAATAATTGTGGGGTACTAATAGTAGTTTGTTACAAAGTTTTCATGTTGTAAATCAGTTTGTGAATCTTTATAAAAATACAATTACAAATTAAACAATATGCTATATTTCTGTATAATTTCAGACAGATTATATAGGAATAAACTAGAATTTTTACAATATATTTTACCAAGTAGAAATTATAACGTGAGCAATTTATTTTATGGTAATCAATCTTGGCATAGACTAAGCTGATAAGTCGAAACAGCGCTGTTTCTACAATTTCCAGAATACCTGAAATCTTTATAAGACATTTCTACTCGAATTTTTTATACATCACAAAAATACAATATATATGTTAAGGTCTACAATACATTTTGTTATTTTAAGACGATTCAGCTTCCACAAAATCTAAAATAAATGTAATTATGATTTGTAGAATGTAATTATATTTGAACTTTTTGATACTACATCTAGAGCCTATGATCTTTTGTAATCATTTTTTGTTTTAGATATCAGAGATTTTATTTTACTTTTAAGAAATGTCATATTGGCTTGCCCCAGAGCTATCAGACTTTCGCATTCCCAATCTCAGCTTAATTTGTACTGATTACCAAAATGATGACTGAATAAACAAATGTAATGTGAGACCAATACATAAATATGTCAGCTCCTGCGACTACAATTCCAATCAAAAAAAGTCTTTTCGAGTCATGACGCCGTCAATTATAAATTATTGTTATGCAAAAATATTTCGATTAATTGACAGGTTTCAGTGACAGAAGTTAATTCAATTTTTGGAGAAAATCTTTTAAATTGAAGGCGTTGTGGATTTCTTCAGAAAAACGTATTAAATTCAGAATTAATTTCGATTGCGTTTTATATTTAAATTCAAGAACCATAATATTGCTTATGGATCGTAATTAAAAGATTGCAAGTGGCATCCAGCAAGCACCAAACTATACAGTATGTCCCCGGATTGAGTTCCCAAGAGTTATTTTTAATTTTGCAAAAAAATTACAAAGAAATAACATTTTTTGCTTAATTCAAAATAGATAAATCTGCTATCAAAATTTTAATATTATCAGGCTGTAATCTTAAAATAAATGAAAAACTAAAAAAAAAGTAACCAAAGATTTTTTATTTTTAGCTAAAAATTATAAAGTAATTCAAATTGTTGCATTGTTAATGTTTTTTTTTAATTTATTTTATTTACAATAATGTTAATACAATTGTTTCTCCTACTTTTAAAACCGCTCTCTCTCTCTTTTATTGATTACCACAGGTATAATTAACATTTTGTTTCATGTGCTAGACTCTTTTTTTTTAGAAGTTTTTGATGTCATTTTTATCTTTTTTATCTTGTCCTTTTCTGTGACATATATAGTAAAACACTAGATTCTTACAGCACTGAACGATCTCACATTCAAATTTGGCTTGCACAGATAATTTAAACAGTTTTTCTAAGCAAAACCGATATTAACTAATTAGAGTAAAAGTGATTGTAGTGGGGAGAATAGCAAATCATACATATTATTACTATTTTTTCACCCGTTTTTGGTAATACAGTTTGAATGTGCAGAATACTAAAATTTTATCATCATTGTGTACTACATACACGTAAATTGTTTTTTATTTTCAGAAATAGATTTGTGGTAAATTATCTAGATTATATCTAAAAACTATTGATAATAGCTATTAGGTTGAAAATAATTAATATATAAGTGGCTTTATTAATCTTGATTGGAATACATACTTGGAATTTGATGTTGCGGATTATTTGATATAAATAAATGAATTATGTTTGCAAATAGTACATACATTTGTTAAACAAAGATTAATAGTGTGTAGCATTAAATATAATATTAGTTTTGTATTGATTTATTCATCCGTCAAATATTACAAATACTTCCAATTATTTGTTAAAAACGCGCTAACCGGAATGTAAAAACAATAGGGGTAATGGTTGGATGGTTTCCTCTATTATCTATATAATTGGAGAATTGGTTTTTATTTTTGCTCGGATGCTAAACGATAGAATTTATAAGCGTTTAAACGATACATATTCATTTATAAGCCATGTTGTAAGAGTTATTTGTCGTTTCAAAATAATCGGTCTAATATTTGACACTTTGACTTCTCATTATTGATCTTCTAATCATCTGTAATAAAAACGTAACGAAAGAAATTGAAATGAAAAACTTGACATCTGTCAAAGCGTCCTATTCCTCATGCTAAACATTTGACCCTTCAAATTTAAAAAGCTTAATCCATTATAAAATTCGATCAAAAGTGGGAAGTTTTCAATTAAAAATGAGTTGAAAGAAATGTGATGGAGGCATCTTCAGCGGTTGGCGTACTGTTTCACAAATGGCGGTGGAAAAGCTCTATATTGAGATTCGTGCCGAAGGCTATCGTGCTGAGTAATGTGATGACGATCCGCACCTGATATTGAATATAACAAAACATCGCCATCTTAGAGATAAAACTTGTCTACTTGTCATCCAGCAAAGCTCCGACTCGAAGTAAATAGGCTTTACGGTGAAGAAGTTATGTCGACACATGCAGATTTGTAGAGATTGAAAGATTCTCATACGAAAAGTATTGCTTTTAGGATTCGTTTCATTACCTGCTGTACTAAACAATGTGCTACAGATGCCGCTCACAAATTGCATTTTATGTTTATAGTGCACACATTTACGGTACGAAAAGACAGTAATTGCGCTGGATAAATTTGCAATTGCGCTATCTTAAAAGTCACATTTAATCCACATGATGCAGAGTAAATACCTACAACCAAAATTTGTATGATAGACAATTTAAAACTTTATCAACTTTTTATTCAAAAGAAATGGCGGTTTGTCTACAGAAACAGACAGAAAGACCTTGTATACACCAACAAGACTTTTTTTCACAGTAATAACGTTTGATCACTTTTTAATCTTTTACTCGTTTTAGAAGCTGTTAAAATTTAATATGAGGTGTAACGCTGTTCACAATCAATATCAAATATGTTGTTTAAGAGTATGTGTAGGTATCTGAATCGTGATTTAATTGTTGTGCTTTTGTTTTTTTAATGTAATTGAGTTTAGATATTGTTATACGTGTATAAACTCTTAACACTCAATTTTGAGTCTTCAAGCGTTGCGCGTTAGATTAATAGCAATGAGAAAAATATGAAGAAATTAAACTTGTCCGGGCCTGTTATCGGCAGCCGTTTACTGCCATTCTCCATTCGCCTTGGAGAGCAAATGAAAGGCAATGATAAATTATGCCTGAGTATAACAATACCATTAGGTTCGCGGAAGAGCGGAATGCTTTCTTAATTCATTGGTCATTAAGGATGACCGGATTTTTAGAGCGGCGTTAGCGATCCAATGTTGATGTTCTTGGTTCGTGGCATAATTTTAAGACATATCTCGTTAGACAACGTTGCGTCGTGGCGCGGGTGGCCTTTAACGACAATCCGCGATGTGCCTTGCCTTCTTGCTATTAGCCAAGATCCGAGATGCACGGATAATTTATATAAGAGAAGCAATGAAGCAACGACGATGGGTGGCCGGCGTACAAGGCAACAGTCTGCGGTAAAGCTAATGAGCTTTATGAGCTTTTGGCTCTTAGTATCGTGCCGGATGCTGACAGACATTTCCTATGATTTCAATATCAATGTAGCTCTTACTTGTTTCAGATTTAAACGGGAAATGACGGTAATGTGAACATGACTTCTAAATCGTCCACTGCCCCGTGGCTGATTGTTGCCGTTGGACTTCTGCTAGATTTTATGAGCGTCCTAGGTAAGTGTCATTACATTTGCAGTTTATTATAACGTTATTTACAGGATAAAACCGCTACGAAAATGTATTTGTATTTTTCCTCATTTCCTGTACAGTACATTGTGTTTTCTTGAATCTTAGAAGAAGCGATAAAAGTATGCGACCTGAAAATTGTTCAAAGATATATAGAAACTAGAAAGGTATTAAAGTTAAATCAGACAAAAGCAATAATAAGTTTGGCGACAACTTGATGTCTTGCGTTTCTCCTCTTTATTCATCAAGTTGACTCTTATCCACAAATGGCGGGAATAATTGTGGCAAACAGCTTGAGTTTGTGATAGCCAAATAACTAGTGTCAGTACACAGAACTGACGTTTGTTTCAAAGATAAGACAGTGCAAACTTCGTGGTCTTAGCTTATCACATAATACTCTCTTGCGAATTTCATGGAACGTATCTCTTCAAAATTAACAAGAGGGTTTAAATAGTTGTCTATTATTAAACATTGTCAACAATCTCTAGTTGCAAAAATGACTTAATCAGAACTAGTTGATATTTGAAATTGCAGCTCAAGCATAAAAGTAATCAGCGGCCCATATAGCGATGCTGATCCCATTGGCCCGACCGTAGCGTCCAAGACAAATGCGATGTCACGATCCCAAACATAAATATCGGCGTGAACCCCTGTGCTTGGAAGTGAAGTTATTATGGTCTAACCTCCGGCACCGACCTCACCTAGCCCAACAACAAATTGCTGGCTATTAATCAAACTACGGCTTTTTGCATATTTTTTAATTGCAATGTCTTCAGAAGACAATATTCGCCATTTTCTAAATTATTAAAATTATATTTATAAAAAGCACTCTAAACTACACTTAAAAACTTTAGACTATATCAAGCTACTGAAATAATCAATATAATTTTAGTGCTGCAAATTCCAACAACAATAATTCACATTTAATATTTGGATCAATATAAAATGCTTTGTTGTTTATACATCACTTGTAAGACAATGCCAGAATGTTTACAATTTACGCTCAATTTTATTTTGATGGAATTGCACTTCTGAGAATTTATAAACTGTTAAAACTAAAATTTCAATTTTAGAAAATGCAGTAATTGTATTCAGATATTAAATGTCTAGTATTCTTAGTGTTCTCGGAATATCAAACAATAGATAGAATAACTTCCATATTTGATTAGTTTGAAAAAAGCATTTTGTGGGTATAGAAGAATAAAAATGATGATAATAAAAATGAAGTATTTATGATCAGAATTAATTTTATTATGATCAGAATTGATTGCACTAAGAGATTCTTGATCGCAACTCTCTGTAATTCCTCCAATCAGCAATGTTACCAGACTTTTTGTATCTGCAAAAAACCAAAACTATGCGTTTTATCATTAAGATAACTTTTTTAGAAAGATAAGATTTGTGTTGTTTGCTTTATTAGAACGAGAAAAAGGCACATGCTTTTTAAAATAGCATTCAGATAATCATATACTGATATTGTTTAATGTTTTTTCAAAATAAAATTTCTAAATTGACAAATAGTTATAAAAAAAGTATTGCAAACTGTAAATATTTTAAAAATGTGTTTCCGCACCCCTTTTTCTAACTTTGTTTTCTGTCAGTATATTTGTGACAGAACGTATTTCTTTTTTATAAGCTTGGAGGGGTTTTTAGCACTACTCTTTTTTCTTTACCAGCTTTTTTTTTCATAATTGTTTATTCGTTATTTATTGATATAAACCTAAGAAAGTTATTTACACGTTGAGTTACGGTGCTCAACTTGGGTTTTATTTCTTATGTTAAGGCCACCTCCACCGACAGATACGCTCTAAAACATTTAATTTCTATTTTATTGTAATAAAATCTTGCAGCAGTATTGTTTTAAAGCAAATTTCATTTATCTAATTTCTTATGTTAATATTAGCATTAGCAAATTTAATTAGCTAGCAATTAAATTGTTTCAGCGTTGGTTTACGACATGTAGGTGGTAATATTAGAGCTTGATTTCTGGAACTACATTGTTTTGTTGTCTTTGAAAATTGACAATTAGCGCTAAAAAAATATTTGGCTGCAATTGTGTCGCGAAACGTTACGTTCTGCTTCACCGCTTAATTATTACGAGCATTCTAATACAGTAAAACGATGGATGCGCCGGGCAAATGCGGTAAGTACTAATTAAATCATTGATTTACGGCACAGCTGTCACCTACACATCAACACAAATATCTAGCCAATCCAACTAAAATCTTACAAGATTTCCATTAAATCCCATGTTCTGAAAACATTAGAACTCTTTTCCTTATTTTATCATTAATTTAAAAAGTGTTTAGTATAAAGTTGAGAAATTAAGAACGGTGAGGTTTAAAATAAAAAATAAAGGTGTTACGAGCGAGTACTTAATTATGTGTGTTGGATATTATAGTAAAGTATCTTCTTCTTAATTAACATTTAATTTTATGACGTTGAGCTAAACCACCTGTAGGGTGCTACAAATCCCTGACCTCAATAAGTACATTGTTAAACTAAATTCATCACTTGTCTTTTGAAAACTTTTATTCAAAGCAAATCTTTAATACTCAACAGAATTTGAGTTAAACATAAATATTGTTAAAACAATAACATACTTAGACACAATTTAATTCTACTTTGATTCTATTTTTTAATGCGTTCTATGATGTGTGAAAACACTTGCTAATTGATATTCGTGAATCAGTTTTTTTTATTTATTTACAGACAATAGTCCCATTTCACAACTAAATCTAACGCGTCTCTAACTATACAAAATTAGATAAAAACAATAAAACGAGATGCAATTTTAAAGGAAAATATATACGAGCAGCTTTCGTGTAGGTCGATTCAATGCCCTGGAGGCTACTTAAATCTCAACTTTGAGATTGCTATTTTAATAACACACAAGAACTGCTTTATTACCAGCTAGTTTTACCATATTTATAATATTTTAACACAATAGACAGTATTTTAGCCTATTTAACGCTTCAAAATTATTCAAATGCTAAAACTAAATACACATTATTAAAAGAACGGGTTACATAAATACAATGATTATCTGTCAATTTCATATTAATTTGAATAAAAACGACGCTTAAAATGCCAAATCTATTTTGTTGTCTTATTTTGCCTCTCATGAGATGGTTTTCCTGGTCAAATTTCTTCACACATCATGAAAATTGGTATTAAATATTACTTACACTACTACTAGTACTACTACTACTTTACAACAGATATACAGGAAACAAGCACGTGTCTAAAAAGTTTTGCTTACGATGTGAAATATTTGTCACGATAACATTTACCTTTAATTCTGCAGATCAAAGTCAGACAGTTTTTTTTCTGATTATTTTTTTTTATTTTTTAGTTTTTTTGTTATTGTAATGCGCATTAAGTAGTTTTTTTCCGTTTACAAACAAGAAGCTGATTGATGATTTTAAATCGTTTATTTAATAAAGCTAAACAGTACGCTAATAAAAATTTTAAAAACAGTTTTATAATTATGTAGAAATTTTGAGGAACAAAATAAAACTGTATTTAAAATATAATTTTGATTTAATGGAAAGAACGCTCTTAATATTGCAATATTAAGAAAGATATGATATTTTATTAGATAAAAATGTACCTTGAAAAAGAACCTGTTTTGATGTTAAGTATTATATATGATTAAAAATACCGAATAAAAAAATTTTTGTATTTTAAAGACAATGCAGGAAAAAAAGTTTAGAGTTTTAAACTTATATTCGTCATATTTAAATGCTAAAAGCAGAGCAAAATCTAAACAACTAAATACACAAGAATATTGATTGGCCATTAGCAATGATATTTACATGATATTTTCGGCCGTAAGAAGATTATCTTTGTCGTGGTTTCAGACAAACAAAATTGGATTTGTCAATACCATTAGTCATACGAATGACAGATACCACACATTTTATTTTAAAATACCGTCGACATCCTCTATCGTTCTTAAAGTTCGCCTATAAAATGCGATTAGCCAGTAAAGTGCATTCACGTAAACTTGTTGAGGATCTCTCGCGTAAAAACAGCAATCAGTAGAAAGGACCTGGTTGTACAGACGTGACTTTAACTTTGGCAATCACACGCTCACATTAATCATATGCCACCGGACGAACCTTACTTTCAACTCACTTTATCTGTGTTCTTTTCTTTTATGACCTGGATATTATATGGATTTTTTAACAATCTCATCCGTCAATTTTAAGATTAAGAACCATAAACTTTTTATTAATAAATTTTATTAACACATTGCTATGTGGGGAGATTTTGAAGCAAGTTGATCAGTTGTAAAACAAATCTGATAAGGGTTTTCGCCTAACATGTTGCACAGCTGCATTTTACAGTGCGCTTCTACAACCAGCTCAGATTTTATCTTATTTTAGCACATAGTTGGCAACGCCAATAAGTAAACTAATTTTTTATCTCAAACCCAAAAGCTCAAAATTATTGCATGTGAAGAATGTTAAAATTTAATATCGAAAACCAAACTGTTGTAAAATGTTAATCAATACATTGTTTCAATAATAATACAATTTACTGTTTTCTACACCACCTTAAAGGTACAGTATTTAATTAAATTATTGTAGTTTATACAAACTTTTTAATTTGTTCTTATTTTTTTTCTTTTGTTCGCAGCTTTACAATTTGAATAAACTCGTCAAACTATTTTTAAACTTTTTTTACTCTGTTTTTATTTTATTTTTTTGCGATAATTATAGCATTTGCTTAGTTGTGCTTAAAACTTTTTTATTTGTTGTTTACAAGTTGTTAAATCACTCATTTGGAGCAAATTCGGTGATGTATTGTAAAGACTTAAGTTTAAAAAGTGATAAAATGGCTAAAAAAAATATTGTTTTGAGTGTTTTTGAGAGCACAGATTATCGCAAAATAGTTATTTAAAAACTCTTAAACTTTTTTTTTATTTTAGAAGATTAACAAAAATACTGACAACCATGAGACTAATGTAGGGCTTCAAGAAATATATAGAAACTCTCTTATCTAATCAGATAAGCAACAATATTTCAAAGAAGAACTACATTAATTACACTTGCAATTTTCTTTTATATTCAGAATTTTTTTTGATGAATGACAGCATTTGATAGTTTGACAAAAGTGTGATATCGTACACTTGGAATTATACCTTCATCAAGCAGTTTTAAATCTTTTTTACTTCTATTTTCCTGCTGAAGCAGAGTGTAGAAGGACAAGGGAGCGTCGTCTTTATCAGCTGGCAAGGCGATGAAAAGCTCCGCTTTCTGATGACAGGCTTACTAATAGAAAATGGCTTAAATCAATGCAGTCGCAGTCATCAGTCAGAAGTGATTATCCTACTACGACATTTGGTGTTATCCTGAGTCAGCATTGATGTTCGTTAGCGCTGAAGCATTGGCTGTATAACCAAACGTCCAAAGTTTCGTAAACTTACGTGGAAAGTAGTGTAGGTGGTAGACGTTTTTAAGCAATTATAAGATTTTGTCACAATTTTTACCTTTTTATTGAAAGACAAAATGGAGCCAAAGGCTGCTTTATGGTCGGTAAGAAACTAGGCAGTAGGTTTGCTTGCTTCAAAAACATTTTTATGCTGAAAACTTAACGCGACAATATCTAAAGTGAGTGGATTCCATCGCCTAGGGTGAGATCAAACTCGGCACGCAAATATCAAGGTGCCTTGAGCTGGTTAAAATATGGCCTTATATAGAGTACTTTAGAAGAATCCGCATAAAAATAATAAAGTCTGAAAAAAATAAATAAACTTTGCAACTCTTACACAACACACAGAGTCGCGTTACAATCCTACACAAAAAGTATCTATCCTTTCTTTCTGCAAATTGACCAAACCTATCGACGCGTAACGTCTAACGGGCACATAATGAAATCTCAAATTACGCTCCGCTCTCAAGAGTCTCGTCTGCTTGAAGATAATCCTACTGCAGAAAACAACACAATGGGCATTAAAAATTATAGTGCTACTTTTTGCTTCCTTAGAGAAAACTAGATACAATAAAACTTGCTTTTGTTGATCGTATTCTCACTTCTCGATTAAGCCATTCTTTTATAGACATCAAGATTCCACTATGTATTTACTTGATTCAAAAGCATTAAATAATGTTGAACAACTCTTTTATATTTCAAATAAACAAATTTATTTATAGCAGTAGAAAGATGGAATTTGATTTGAGAGGTTGACAGTTGACAGCACTTAGAACCAACATAATTGCTTTTAAGGTCTGTCCAAACAATTTCGATAATGTTGTTTGTCAGACCTTGCTAAATCATTTTGGGAGTTCATCTACAATTTATAACAAAACTAGATAAATCTTATACATGTTGATAATTCGTGAGAGGGTTTATCTTAATTTCTATCGCACTCAGCTCGATGATTTTTCAAGCTTCAGAATAAAAATTCTTTTTCCGTAAAGTTTTGAAAATATTTTTAGTAAATATTAAAAACCGTGTATAAGATTATCAATCATATTTTAACAACATAACCATACATTATTACTACATAAAAAATATATATAACTAAAAATTAAATGTATTATTGAATAATCATTTACTAATTTTTATCTACATTGTTATGTAGAACAATAAATCAAAATAGTAAGAGAATAAAAAAAGTATATCTCTCATATATGTTCGCACAAAAATATAATTGCAATATAATTAGATAGGAAAAGAAATTATGTGTGCAGTAGTATGAAAAGGAAGTACCTATAGAAAAATAATGGTTGACAAAAAAAAAGCAATAATGCATAAAACAAAGAAATACTGACCAAAAAAAAAGATAAAATAAAACAAGAGGAATATATATAATAGATTTTTAAACTAAAAAAACATTTAGGGAAAAATACCTGAAGAATACTGAATATTTCAAAAACAATTGATAATATTGAAAATAATAATATAAAAACGACAAAGGCTAATAATATTTACTGTCAATAAGTAACATAATATCTATAACAAAGTATAGCATTTAACATTTAGGAAAACAACTATAAAAAGGAACAATATGTGATAAGTGAAAACATTTTTTTAAATATAAAGATTTTTTTATTGTTTTTAAAAAATAGTGATCTTAAAATATTTGACACAATGCTTTACTTTTGTTTGTTATTTATGTGTTATGTTTAAATGTGTCTTATTAGTATTTGTGTCTAATTTATCATTTACTGCTGCCTCAGTTTTTATTTTACATATATTGTCGTATTGGTTTTCATTCTTTCTAAAGATTTGTTTTGATATTTTATTCTTTCTCTGTCTTTTGTTAATTTTAAGATTTGGTTTTCTAGTATTATATTCTCTCCTGATGAATGTTTGACTTGACCTTCTTTAAAACAATATTTTTGGTTTGTTTGTCAGGAATTTCTCTCTGATACATTTAGTTTTATTGTTAAATTTTTTTGGTTATCAATAACAAATTCTGCTCACTGTAAGGTAAATATTTAATAATTTATGGTGTTGGCTTTTTGTTCTAAAGACTAAATATTTTAATATAAAGCAAGTATTTGCTGTTTTTCATTGATTGCTAGTTGCAGTAAAACTAGGATTTCTAAAAATAGGAGCAAAGAGCACTAGAGGCATTTAACAAAGCAGCAGCAACTGCAGCTATTCTATGTACGAAAACTGGTTTTAATTATTCGTTTTATTAATTATCTCAGGAATAATACAATTTAGCAAATATTTCCAAATGCTTGAGGAAGCTTGTGATGTTTAATTAGCAGTTTGTTTTATTAAGAAAGAGAAGAAAAATAAATTAATAAATGTAGGTACAAAAGATAATCTTGGTATTAGTTATGTCTTTAGAAAACGTCTTCAGCACTAATTAAGCACATGATGCAATGCTTGAGCATTGAGCTGGTGTCGTGGTTTATTGGCAAGGTATCTACTGCACACCACATTCGTCTTATTTGCATGCACACTCACCTCTAAAACCCTTTTATCTCTCTTCATTATTTAAACTGTCTTCATTAAAACTTGCGCGAAAACAAGCAGTGCGTCTTACAGCATTCATTTTATGCAGCTTTCCCTGTTGCTATCTTCGCTCTACTTGAATCTTTCAACCTTATCCAGCTTTCCAATATCGATTGCTTATTTATGGTACATTTAGTCGTTTCCTAATTTTCTATCCTGCCTCTAGCATTATTTACCGGATAAACAAAAACCACTTTTGTAATAAATGCTTATTGCCTCTTGTCCTCGCTCGATCTGCAAATGGAAGGGGGGAGTTGACCAAATCCACTACTCAACCACAACTATAAATCTACAAGCTAATGAGTTAATATCAATCTATTATTAAAATTGCACATTGTAAATAACTTTTTGAAAATTGATTCTTATTGTTACTAATATTTTCACAGCTACAGGTTCTAACTAGTTAGTTTAGTCAGTTATGTTGAAGAAATTTTGTAGTTATAAGTTTATAAAGATTAAAGTTTTTGAATTTAGAACTCTTGAGATGATGATATTTTTGTTTAGCTTAGTTTATTTACATGATAAAACAAGGTCTTAAAATCATGAAGTAAATTTTTGAGAACTATCAAATCTAATGAAAATCTGTCGTCGTGCGCAGTTACGTCACAGGTTAGAAAAAAGATCATAAAAAACTGAAAGCCTTAATTGAATCTGGAAAAGAGAATAAATATACATTCATAAATGCATAAACTTTAATAGACCTACTTATATCAGTTTTTTTTGGCCTACTTTTTTATTCTTTGCGGTCTAAAGCAGCACGACGCATGCGACTCTAAATTTATTATCCACATTTATTCATAGTTATTTAAATGTCGACATTTGACTACAATTCCAAATAGCATTTCACGATTTGCAATTCGTGCAGGTAAGACAGAGGCAGCTTGGATAAGTTGAGCTGGGCCAGCTGTCTCTCTGTTTTATAGATGACAAAGAGCACTTTGGCGCGTTATGATCGTGCCGGCTGTGGCTGTGTCGGGTTTGGCTTGCATATATCTGCCCTATCCTCCAAACGCGAAACGCGAATACAAAATCATACCTGTGTGTATTGTGTTCTCTTCTAAGTCCTCTTTCTTAACAAAAAGAGTAGGATGCCTTAGAGAATATCTCTGCTCCCAAATGGAGCTGCTCTCCGACCCTTCCTTGTTGACATATCATACCGCTTATTAAAAACCCCACCATTTTATAATTTACTATGTCAATATCAACTACGTCTTCGTATTTAATATTAATGACGTCTCCCTGGTTTTTCACCAACGAAATCAACCTGACTTTAATCTTTCTCTCATCGCTATTAAAAATTTAACAGATGACACAATTGATGCAGCGAAGACAATTGACTTATCTTTCATATTTAATTAAGTCTCAAAATTAATTGCAGCAATTTTCTTTTTAAATAAAAATCAATTTTTTTTATCATACAAAAATTTGACACACTTAAATTCATCTACACTTTCTACGGTAGATGTCAAAAATTATTCCTGAGCTAATCAGGTTAGGTAACCGGCAGAAAATAAATAAAATACTAAGAGGAAGTACATTTTGCTTTTGTGCATCTGTACTGTTCCATAGTTCTTATACATGAAAAGACTATTTTATTTTAGTAACAAAACATATTTAAACAAAAAATAGGCTTACGTTGAGGCAATTCTAACTTCTTCTAGAACTTTACGTTGCATAAGTTTGACAAAATTTGCGATTAATGATATTTGATTTATCTTATTTTTATGAGGTTATAATAAATTTAGCTTGGTTTTCATAGTTAACTCAGTTGTGGTTTTTTTCTATTTTGTCGATTTGCTAATAAGCATAGGTATAAAAGAGACAAAAGTAACAACGGCAAAACTGTAAGCGGTATTAATATTGCGATCTCAACAAGTAAATTTGTCTTTCAGAACTTGTAAAAGCATCCTAAAAAAAGATACGAGTATGTTTATCCATATAAAGTGCATGCTGTGCGTAAATTTTTGTCTCTAGATTTTGATCGAGGAATGCCTTATTGCCAGTGGTTTAACACTAATTTGAGGAACAATGATGGTCTTCTAGACGTCACTTTTTTTGCAGGTTTTATCTTTTTCACTTGCTCCAAGTTATAAAATTCACTATTTTATCAAATAAATAAACCTCAAAACAGCACATCTTTGACATAGGTCAGATCCTTTGCTTTGTTGGCTTAGTTTGGATGTGTGCATAAAAGAATGGTGCCGTGATTCATATAACACTTAGGGGCTAAAATAATTTAAAATTGAATTAAAAATTATTTTACGCCTAGTGGATAGAAAGAAGTGTCTTTTTTGACAAAAGAATAGTTTTTAAAAGACAACAAACTTACGA
Source organism: Lagria hirta (assembly GCA_947359425.1). Classification (NCBI taxonomy): domain Eukaryota; kingdom Metazoa; phylum Arthropoda; class Insecta; order Coleoptera; family Tenebrionidae; genus Lagria; species Lagria hirta. The sequence goes on from OX375799.1 coordinate 4,452,952, forward strand.
TGTTTGTTGTGAAACAGTATTTTGTTCTTTTGTAAAATTTGCCAATAACTGCTCACGAGGTTGTCAAATTAAAGCATAGTCTCTCTTGTTTTTCAAATATTTTATATCCGTATTTTTTGATGAGTAATTTATTTAATAATAAAATTGGGTATATTGATAATATGTTAATTAATTCTGACAGGTTGTTAATAAGTGAACTAATAAAGCAAAACACTGTGTAAAATTCAATCATATTAGAACAATTAACTGTTTGTCAAAACGCCAAACAGATCTTGAAAACATGAAACACGATTAAATTAAATTGCAACATTTTACAATGTCAATTCGCTTGCGGTTTTGATTTACTCGTCCCAATTTTCAAACTTAATTAAACAGTTATTTCGTGGAACACAATCATATTAATTTTTTTATATATCGGTAGTAAAACCAATTTATATATTATTGAACAAGTAGAATGTTAATACATAAATTGCTCTTAGAAATTGATAAATTGCTCTTCTAAATTACAACATTTATTAAGTTGCAATTTTGCAGTTGCTGCAATTACAATTAAAAACCTAAAAAAAAACAACTGTAAAAATTTATGATTTTTAATCCATCTGTTTAGAGACTTTTTGACAAATGTCAAGTAAAAGACATTGCAAGCGTCTTAATCGAATGTGTGGCAGAGATAAGTTTCACGCTACTAGAAGAGCAATTAAGCCTTCTTTATAGTTCAACATCTGTAAGAATAAACAGATTAACGCGTGCTCCAAAAAAGCCGTACAAACATGAGTGCAGAATAAAAGAGTTTATTGATAATATCAGTCGGTTGATTTCTAAATAAATAACCTAAAAAATATGAAATCAAACAAGCTGTTTTAGTTTATTGACTATATGAGCAATTAGTTAATCAATTTGAGTTGTGACTGTTTAAAAATGAATAAATATACCTCTTACAAAAAATTGGCAACAAATGTTTACCAATATTTTTCTGGAAATACAGTAATTTGAGGTTGACCTTCGTCTAATTTTTACATATTTAATTGAAATTTGTTTTTATAATAATTTTAATTAAAGTAAGTTAAAAAAGGGTTTCTTGTAGAAAAGTAATGCAGCCACAGTAAATTAAATTTAAAAATCATACAAAATCATTTAGTATTCAAAATGACTTATAGTTTATATCTGAGTTTAAAAAGCATACAAAATTCTTTAAAAAGCATTTAAAATGTTTTCAACTTTGAAATCATTATTATTTAGTTACCATAGTAAATTGAAATGTTATTACTGTACATAAAAAATGCTAAAAATTAGAGGATTTTTTTATCTGTTATGTAATATTTCAACATTTAAATTACATATTGGATCAATTTTGTAATATTTTATTTCAAATAGCAGCGAACTATAATTACAAAATAAGAATTCAGTAACGTTGCAGTATTCATTAAGATAATTTTATGTTTATGAAATAAAATTATTTTCTGATGAAAGTTTGAGGATCTGACCAGGCTACAAATCCACTGTGTTCTATCCAACTAGCAAAAAAATGTATGGCTCAACTAACTACATTTAAAGTGTGTATAATGACAGAAAGCATCATCACATGCTTAGTGCAAATTTCTAAGAACTTTTCAAAATTAGAAGTATTTTTATGAATTAATAATATTTTTATCGCTTATAATATTATGTAATATGTGAAAAAGCTAGTTAATTAGACAAAGAACGCTCTATAAGTCGTCTGAAGAAACTGATTCGTGTAGAAGTAATTAGCCAAAAAGTTTTGGTTTGGGATGCTGGGATGAAATGATGCGTTTATCCTCTAAAAGGCAAAGATGAGTTATCTTGCTATTTTGAGTAGGCCTGGTCGGTTGTCGAGCTGATGTCGTACATCTTTATTAATTTAAACTTAGATCTGATAAATAGCGTTGGGAAAGTATTTGTAAAACGAAAAGGATATGGCCTCTTGCTTATTATGTGCAGATGCTAAAATTTATATTTCGTATAGCGGAAGCGCTTAATATCAAAAGTTAAAGTTAAGCGGCTTCTTATCAAATTCTGATAAATGAAAATTCACAATTTATCGTTGAAACTAATTTAACGGATCCGTTGGCGCAATGATAATAAATGTAGGCTTCGGTACGGCTTTAGCATCAGCTTCGGCCAGCTGTTCCATCACTTTTGTTTATAGAAACTACGTGGTCAGGGGGAGAAAATAATAGCTGTTTTATAGTTACTTTTAGTATGTCGTTCATTGGAAGAAACCTAGCAGCAAGGTTGCTGTTTGGGACTTCATTATCCATTTGTCTACTCCACAATAGGTTAGCACGTGGAACTTTGGTGCGATTAGCCAACTTATTTTAACTCAGAAGTATACACCGTCAACATTATGCTAGCTATATTAGATTGCAGAAACTCATTGCGCCACTAAATACTCCAAAATTGTTTTAGATAAACATAAGCCAAATTAATTAACTAAATAAACAATAACGCCATGTAAACAGCTGCTTCGAGATTTTTAACAAAACACTTATTTAAAAATGATTAAATAAATTTAAAACTCATAAACATTTAATTAATACTTCTACAAGACTTTATCAATAAGACTTTACAAGTTAAGACCATGCAATTCGCAGTAAGTTATAGCCAGGACAAGCTGAAGGAATGCAAGTAACAAATCTCATTTATTGAAACTATGCGGCCAGCTGTCTGAGAATTATATTAGTTTTCTAAAGTGTGATTAAAGGTGTTTTACCCACAAATTTAAATAAAAAGATTTTCTGCGTATTGTCTTTTGAATCAAATTTTATTACGCAAATGTGCAATACGTCATAATAATATATTTATTAATATATATTTTTAGTCAGTCGTTAATTTCGTCTGCTCTAATTAATTCGATTTGAACAGTCCTTGAGTGTAAAATTGCATAGTCATAGTTGGATTACCCTTGGGAAATTCTATAAAATTCCTTGTTTCTGTGAGCGTATTTTTATTAAGAGCAATAGTTGTGAATTTGAGAAAAATTATGTTGCTAAAACATTATGTTTAGTTTTTAGTCAGCTTGACTGTCTGTATATTGTATGCTCACAGCAGGATGGGATAGCAACGACATTCTGTGCCATAACGCACTTCCGGTCGAGAAGTTTTCAACAGGCGTTAACAGAGCACGCCGCCATCGTCGGAGTCGCTAATGCTAGAGCTAGTTTTGTGAAGTTCATTTCTAATAACGATAACGCAATTGGGAGACAAACTCCTCGTATTAGAAACAATTCAAACTACTTTACTAATGAAGTCATTTCCAAATTCCAATTTAGTTTCACCAAATTGCAGTTTAATGTCTTAATTTTGATTAATATTTTACGATTTCAATTTCCACACTTTTTTAGAGATAAATAATATATTTAAACCGGGGTTTTATCACCATAAATTTTGATTCAGTTGGCAAAAACTCTGAAAGCTTCACAAAAACAATACCTTCTGATCATTTCAGCAGCTACTATCCATGTACACAACAGAACAGCAATTCAATTACAAGCATTACGTTAATTACGAATAATACATACGTTGTCTTTGAATTACACTAATAAACATACAGCATTAGTAATTAAATCTTCAACAAACCGTGTTTTATTTTGTTCTAATTTTTTTACAGTATTAGTTCTTACTTTAAGGATGTTTTTAATACAAAAATTTAAACAAATTTAAAAAAAAAAATTAATTTAAAAGAATGCTTTAAGTACTTGAAATAAAAAAAATGTTTTTATTTATTGACTTTAGATTTGAAGAACTGAAGATTACAGACTCTCGAGATCAAAAGCGTAACAGTAGAGCTCGAATACTGTTGTTAGAAAGGTACACCTGGGTCATCCTTAGATGCGCTAACTTTTGATAACTATAATCTTAAGCTAATGGATGTAGCTCATCTGTGCCGTCGCTAACCAACACAGACGCTTTTATCTCCTGCTGTGCCTCTGCGCATCTAATGTGAATAATAAGCTGTATAAAACATTTATATTTGCAAAAACAGTTTATTAGTTGATTCTCGGTCAGATCAGGTCAGGTTATGCAGTCAAGGTAAAGAACAATTACTGTTTTACTCATAAAGCAAAACAAATATTACATTTTTAAGATTGTTAGGTCAAATTTTAAACATTTTTTAATTAAAATTTTAATACTTAATAAAATAGAAAAAGCACAATCGTGTCGAAAAAAGCAGATCTTTAAGAGAATATATTTTTTAAGAATTATTAATGGCGATTTATTGTGTTATTTAGTATTATTAATGTCAAAAAACCTTAGTTTACCAAAAAATTTTAATGTGGCAATTGCCAAGCTAAAAAGTTGAACAAAAAGACTATTTTTGCAAAATTACTGAATAATTGCTGTGTAGAATAGTTAGGTGGCACAATACACAACTCAAATTGTGTTATTAAATTTTAAAATGAGTATAAATGTCGACACTTTTAAAATTATTGCTGGTGGAAAAAAATTGTCATTATGACTTTATTTTTGAATCGGGTCTAGAAGCATTTGCATCGATTTTTGCCTTTATTTATTTATATCAATGAAAGTTTGGGAAATGTGGCTATCATGTCTATTTTAAGCAAGACAGTAAACAGCTAAAAGCTAGATAAATTTAACGTTAAAAGCACAAATTGATAGAAAGTTTTATAAAAGAACATGTAACAATAAAATTTGTTCTTTTTTATGTAGCTCACCTCGCAGTAATGAACAATGAAACCCATTTTTCTATGTGACTGGTGCTGATAAGATATACTATATGGAAAGTCGTCAAAAGAATTCTTGAACGCCTTTTTTACTTCAACGACCTTACAGATAGTGTCGTCTTGTGTTTTATTGCTTCTGCCTATAAAAATTAAACGGGCCGGTTTTATGAAAAGTTGTGCACATTTTTATACAATTGCAAAAAACCTTTATGGCAAATCACGAACTTGTTTGTTTCTACTCTATTTTTTTGCAAAAGCTTAAATGTCACAGACAGGGATTTAATTTCGACCAAGATATTTTAACAAGACCAGCGTTGTCATTAAGATTCGTATCACGTGCAAAAGAAAATCTTGCGGATTCCGATTTCTAATCTGTGAACATACGTAAATAAATATTAACAAACCAACTTAAATCTAATTTGTAGCCTTCGTTTTCGTTCATAAATTAAAGAAAAACCGAGAAAGATAACTTTCTTGAGCGTTAATAAGCAACCAATAATAAATATTTGAATAGATTAAATATTAATAATTAAAAAAACTGTATACATAATAAAATATAACTTATTAAAATAAATTGAAGTATTGTTAAAACATGAAAAAGAAACCATAAAGTCCGTAGTTGAAACATTCTGTGTTTACAAGAAAAAAATTTAAATTGACACGGTTTTACCACTTGCGAAAAAGTTTGTTTATTAAATCTTGAGAGCTCTTTCGACTATCATGTGATCATCATCAGGAGACAAATAAAACTAAATTTTTATTTGCTAAATTTTTTTGTGGGTTTTTTCTAATAATACGACGTGGTACATAAGACTGAGCCGTTTGGATCGTGTGCACAAGAAATAATAATAATTTGATACATTACTAAACTCAATGGTTTTTTTTTCCAAAAATTATTGGTTTTTTATTTGGAAACGCATCTGTAGAACAAATTTTATCAAAAATTAAACTAGTGCGTACAACATAAAGTATTGCAATATGTTAGATTTGATTAGATTATAAATACGGTGTCATGGTATCATATGCACTGCGAATATTGGTTTATTGTGCTTCTCTTTCTTGAGCTGTTCGAAGTGTGTTTCAGTTTATAGCTTCCCATCCAACTCTGAAGCTGTAATAAATGCCAGCAGTTGAGATGGCTTTATGAATGACGTGTCTTTATCCAATAATGTATTCTTGCCCTAAATGTTTTAGAACAGGTTCTAATCGCAACACATTCTTTTACCAGTTGTTTTGAGTTTCCTCATCTTCCTTGCAAAATCTGAATTTTTTATTATTTTCTAGGCTGAGTCTCACCAGGTGCTTTCCTAGACGGCATTGACCGATAAGAAAACCTGTGACGATACAAAGCTTATTTTTAGCGAAGTTTAAGCAAATTTTGGATCTTGCTAAGAAATTTCTTAGAATGTCTCAAACCAGGAATATTCAGCCAGCGTTTTAATTTGTCTGCCTTTTTTTTCATTTTGAACTTTTTCTTGTAGATGTGCTTTCTTAAACCACTATGGAATGGTTTTAGCTCTACAAAAGAGGTTAATGCGCCTTCTCTGGCGACATTATCAGCTTTCTCGTTTTCGTCTATTTCTATGTGTCCGGGTATCCAAACAAGGAAAACATTTTTATTCTTGCCCAGTTTATTTAACTTTTCTTGGCATTCTTATGTCAATCTAGAACTGATGGCATAGGAGCTTAGTGCTCTGATAGCTGTTTGACTATTGGTGTAAATTGTAACTTCACATTTTTAGATGTTTCTTTCTAAGTCAAATTCTACACATATTTTGATTCCGCCACAAAGATGCTTGTTCTGGTTCTCTGACATTTTATTTTTGGTGTCCTCCTTCTTTAGTCAGACTAAGAATAGTTTTTGCTATTACTTGATGTAGAGGTGTCAGATTTGTAATAACCTCTAGTGCGGCAGTAGGGTATGTTTTCATAGCTCCTGTGATGCACAAACATGCTAATCTTTGAACCTTGTTAAAGGTTGTCCTTGTGGTTACTTCTTCTGTCTTAGAATGCCAGTCAGCCAGTCTATTGCTCCATAGGTTATGATAGGTCTAACAATCATACATTATCTATTTTTGGGTTCCATCTTCATGTTTTACCTGCTAAATTTCTGCAGACCATAAGCGCTCTGATGTCTTTACTAGTAATAACTTTCAAATAGAAAGGTTGTAATATAAAGTCATTATTAAGATTTTCTGCTTCTTGAATTAGTACAATAATTAGAATGGTGGTCTTACACTATAATATATTAAGAGTAGTAAATTATAAAAAATATTAAAAAATTAATTAATTATTATCTATTATAAGTAAATTGAATGTCAAGAAGGTTTGCTGATTAATATTCTAAAAAAAGTAGTTGAGTGTGACTGTAATCAGCAGTAAATTATTCCCTTTTTAATTGAGTTTAGCAATAGTGCGTTTGCAAGTTTGATTAGCAATTAAAATAGAATAATATAAGGTTCAAAGTTTGCAAATAAAATGTAAATTGTGAAAGAATGAGAGAGAAGAAAATAAATTTAGATTGGTATCACATACGGAAAATATATAAAAAAATATTAGGTTCTAGTGAGCGTAGTCATGAAGTTTGTTTGAAAGTGACTGAAATAATATAAGCACGTAGGAATCTACTTTGGAAGAGAATTAAACATCCATATTTAAAGGGAAATTCGTCGAGAAGGCAGAAAGCGTGAAAGAGAATTCAGATTTATAGTAAGTCGTGTGTTTGAAAATGTCCCTTTAACATAATGAACGTACTTACATTTCCACTAAACATCTATAATAATTTTTGTATTGATTGGTTCAAGTGCAAGACGCTTATACCGAACAAACTGTAATTAGTGCGGTAGTCAATTTACATAATTATTGCAAAAGCGGGGACATTATGAACAGGTAAAGTTGTACCAATAATTTATAGTGACAACAATAACACCTGCTGCAATCGACAATGCTTCACATCTTGCCCGAGAGGCCTAAACGTTTAATAGCAACTCTAATTTACTGGCGTTCAGAGTGTTGCCCGTAAAAACCTTATTTTACACTGGTATTATTTTTAAACAAAGAATTCACTTCGTATTATTTTTAATTTAAAAACTCTTGAAAGCTGTTCAAGCTTTGAACGTACAAACACACAAGAAGATTTAAAAAATATTTCAAGCAATACTAATTCAATCAATAATACGTGACTTTTTGCTTATTTGCTTCTCAACAAACCTCTCAGCAACAGTCAGATTTTTAAATTTGCAATTACATTCTCAAAAACACTAAAAAATTTTGTTTAAAATAACTAAAATATTTTAGGCTATCTTAATACTTATTTCCTGCATACATTCCATCGCAGAACATGTTTCCTGGTGTATCTTGATTTAATCTCTTTTATTCGCCACAAAGCATGATTCAATTACTAATTTCACATTTTCATACGCATTCTTCCGTGAACTAATCTTGTCGTAAATGGAACAATAATAAAGAAAAACATTTATTTTTTTTACGAAAACGTTACCAAATTATACTTTAAAACAAAATTGAAAAAAAATAATAATGTAGTAATTGACTTTAAAAGTTTACGCATCCAAACATTATTATTTTAATTTTTTAAGTAGCAATTTCAAAAGAAAAAGAAAATAGAAACTCTTAAAAACGTTTCTACAATGTGTGACAATGCTATATTTGGAGAAGGAACAAAATTTGATTTTTAACAAGTGCCAGGGCACATACAGCAAGATTATGTCTATATAAAGTTGCTTTTTAGATATTCAGACTTATCACCTATTAAACAAATAATAGGTTCAAGACTAAACAGTTTCTTTACCTCATGCGTCAAGCATCTTTAAAAAATTTGCTGATTCAAATTAATCTATCAAATAGTTAAAATAATAAAAGTAATGCTCCTTCATATTAAATTCTTAGACTTGGACATGTTTCGTTATTATTGGAACTTTTTAGCAAGTGGAACTTATATGCATTAAAACATGTAAGTACCTTGTTTCTCAAATTTTTGATGGTAGCTCCTAATAGATATTGGTAGTTTTAAGAAATCAAGTGAAAGATTATTCAAACGGTTTCTGTTCTAAACGTTCGATTATTGGTTTGTTGTATGGAAACTATCTGCAGTAGAAATTTTATGAAAACTCAATCTATTTTTTAAGTGTTGCATATATCATTGAACCAGTTTATTTTTTCAGTAAGCAAAGTGATGTTTTTAAGCCTTCCCTAGTTATTATACAATTTCAGAAATTTTATGAATAATCTCTTTTGAAACGACATCGGTTTTTTATCTTACCTAAGCCATATATTAATAATTTTTTGAAGTTTTTGATCAAAAAATAAACTGAAACGATCTGATTTAACCACTTACTTGTACAACGGCAAAGGTCAAGCAAATATCAAATCGTTCAGGCATTAATAAAAGAAAACAACAATTTAAGTATTCTATAATTCCTATTGGGTATTTATTTCGGCTGACGGTTAAAAGAAAATCTCTTTTTCATACAGTTTTATTATAAATTTACTTCCATTTATATATAATTTAAGAAAATTGTTAAAAATTTTGCAACCAGCTCGCTTTTTGCTGGAAGTTCTTGGCTGGTTTCTACCTTATCGTGCAATTAAAAACTAGCTTTTGTAACATAATTACGTAAGCTTCATTGAAAATTAATTTAAACTTTATACGATCTTGATGTCTGCTGTTGTAGCGTTAAAAGTATTAATCTTGGCTATTCTCTAGACATTGTAATTGTGTTAATTCTTTAGTTTAAGTTTATCAGATCATTAAAAACTAAATTTTTTTATAAATCGCATGCACTGACATTTCTAAGATTACAAAACAACGACAAAAAATCCCAGCGTACCTAGTTTGATTTCTTAGTAGATTTGAAGTTCAATTGCAAAATTAAATCAGCAGATAAGGCGGTTCTGTCAAAGAGAAGCAGTATTATTGCCTCTAACGAAGCTAGTGTACATCTCATAAATGCTGTTAAAAGAATAATTCAGAATAATGACAAATAAGCAAAACAAAGTGAAAGGTTTTAAGTTTCCGGGCCGTTTATAATTGTTAGTACATACTAATAGAATAAGAGCTGGTCGTTGAAAGACGACGCTCTTCTGTAATTTAATGAGATACGTGTAAGATGAATAAGATATAGTTTTCTAAAAAAAAATAGAGCAAATGGGTAAAATGAGTTAATTGGTTACACTGATATTCAATTTGGAGCTTCAGTTAGTTTAATAGATATTACATTAATAACTTTAAAAAATACATAAAGATTTTTTTATACGCTTCCTGTCTTTTTACTGTCGTTTTCTGTATTCAAAAGCTAGTTTTATCTTTAATTTTTATTATCAAATATTATATAAAATAATATAACACTTGTTCTTTTATTGTAAATATTAAAAGAACAAAAATGTTTGTTTTTTTAAAATGATTTGTTCTTTATTCTCTGGCTTTTTTTTTTTTTTTTGAAAAAAATTTATATAATTTTTTTTAAATTTTGGCTGTATACAGGCTCTATTGTTCATCACTTCTTATCTATCACTATTTCTTTTTATTTGGATTTTTTTTTTCATAGTTTGTTTGATTATTTACAATGTGTTTTTTCATGTATTAAGTAATATAAAGCTTTACATACTAGTGTGATAGTGGCTTGACATGCGAATATGCTGCCGAACTTTAGAATTATATAAAATCTTATTTTTATTTCATTTTTTTTGAAGATTTTTTCATAATAGATTATGCCTTATTATTGATCTAGGTATAAATTGGAAATAACTTAAATTTTTAATTTATATATCGTTGTTAAAAAATTTTAAAAGATAATTTTTAAAAATTACAGCTTAGTAATAATTAAAAATCATTAACATTTAACCAAAGAAAAAATCTAAAGTAGGAAAAGAGTGTTTGATAGAATATATCTCTATTAGGGGTGTTCTTTGATCAAAAATTTATACTCTATATTTTCAGCCGCTTTAAAAGTTTTTAATTATTCAAAGTAAAGTTCTTCTTTGTATAAACAAAGGAATTTAGTACCAATTTTAAAAACAATACAATGAACAGCAATAACCGTGAAAAGCCGCAACTTTGTGCTGTTAGTTGAGCGTAAATGTAGAGAAAATTTCATATAAAATTTGAGTTAACAAAATCTTAGCAGATGTTGTTGAACGTTTGTTTTCTTTATGAAGACAATGCGCTTATGTCGTGACTCATAAAGTTTTTAATAATTTCAAAATGTGACAGTTAATCGAAGATCGCAATTGCAGCAGTAACTGCGTCGGCTAAGTTAAATTATTTGGTCTAGTAAGCAAACGGCGGCTATCCCGAATGAGAATGCAAGGGACTTCTGGTTCACAAACCACCCTTAACTGCAATGTAGCTAGTTGTCCTTTCTTATTAACAACCACCCCAAGAGACAAATAGACGAACGGCCAAATGTTATTCGGTCACTATCAACATCATCACTTTAAACTATCGTATTTCATTCTCTTTTACTAACGTTTATTAAATGAGCTCGAGGCGACTTGCAAATAACAAACGCAGTGACAAAACTCATCTGCAACTTATTTCATTTTTTAAATTACTTTTGCTCTCTCAAAAAGACTTTTTTATTAGGCACCAATTAGTTTTACATTATTCAGCAAATAAAATTTCCAAAGCAAACAAGACTTACCAGTCATAATGTTTTTTTAATTGTATCCAATTAAACACGCTGCCGAAGTTAATTGTAATTTTTGGTTAGGTTACAGCAAAAAGCAACTGTTTGCCTCACATATTTAAATCGACCTAGCCAAATAAATAATGTGGTCAAAATAAACTGCCGGTAATGAAGATCTCAATAAATTATTCAACTTTGTGTACAGTTACATAAAGTACACTATAGAAAAAAAAAATTCAAATTCAAAAATTTATGGTGTTTTAAAGACCCGAATGCATTTTTTTGTAGTAAATGCAAACAAATATTCACATAGCGGTTACCGAATTTTAACTAAGGTTTTGATTTGTTAGATGTTTTAAACTAGTTTTAAATTTCCAGTTTATAGATATTTTAGCAAATATCTTAGAGTAAATAATAAATACAGTAATAATGTATTTATACACAAAAAAACTAAGCGAATGGGTCTTTTTCAGAAGCACCGTTGTAGAAGCAAGAATGTTTAATTTGTTTAAAAAATTTTAACGAATGGTTACACTTTTCTAAACGGATATTGATATTTTCCTCATATTAAAAAAAATATAAATAGATTTTACTGTAAACTCAAAGGCTACTCGATAAACGTTTTAATTAATTGCTTTGATTTAACCAACAGTAATGGTATTACAGTTGTTGCATATCATGACTAAATTAACAGGAAAATTTTGTAATGGAAACATTTGACAAATTTTCCAATAAACATACGTAAGGAAAACAAACCGTATAATATTTGAATTTAAGAATGAATATCGCTTATTCGTTGAAATATAATAATTGAAATATTTCTTGGTTGGTTTGTGTAACTGAAAACCCTTCACCCTACTTTTGCCATGCTACACTTGGCTAAGTAAGAAAATTTTATTAAATTTTATAGCAATGTGTTTTCGATTGAGCTCATCTTATTAAGATATAAATATTCCATTCAATGTTCAAGCTCATTTCAGCTCCAAGATAATTTACATAGAAATTCGACCCTAAGCAACGCAGGCAGAATCGGTACCACAAATTTTCCTCAACACAACTTTAAAGGTGATTTAGCGGCCATTTCTGCTATCGAATTCTTGAGAAATCATTAAGATCATTTCTTCATCAGTTTGGTTTTATAGGAATAGCACCGCATCGCTAAAACGCACTCTAGTCAAATACTTGAAATTACCGCACCTGCCCAACTATGTTAAAAAACAAAAAAAAGGTGTTTCTATTAAACACTTGCCTGCTGCTATTATCACTAAATGTCTCAAAAAAAAAATCGGTTAAAATACAGAAATAGACAAACTAAAATTGTAACAAGTCAATACGACGATAATAATGAGGTGAAAATATGAAATGATAAGAATGAAACACAATTTGCAAGGATTAAGAACAGAAGAATGTGTATAAGAGTAACAAACATGTCGAGTTAAAATTATTAATGTAATTAAAGTTTAAGGCTGTTAAAAAATTCGACATTGGCGATAATAATTCAATTTGTAGTTATTATTTGAAAGGAAAATTTTAGCAACGATTGTGAAGAAAAGATAATAAGAGTGAAGTGGCCTGACATTTTTGTGAGGCAACTAAAAAATCTGACAATTTGACGGATAATTAATTTTTAATGTAAACCGCTTCCTTCTTGGAAGAAATGATGGTGCTATGAGGTTGGGCGACTGGAAATTATAATATCTAAGCTATATTTCAACAGTAGGGCCATTTTGCGGATTTAATTACATTATTGAAGTGTCATGTGCTACGTTCTTGATAAATGCAGAGACGAAAGCGGTCTGAAAACGCTCAACGCTCCAGACGTTGCCTAGCGTCGATCGCCTGCGGAATTATTAAGACCAAAAGATAATTCATTAGAATGGGGAGCTCACCCAGCCGACCCCTGACTCTTGATAGAATAAGCGTCACATTTGTCGGCCTTCTTTATCTCCTTTTTAGAAATAAGAAATTAAGCCACTTTCCACTATAACTGATGTTTAGTTGAATATGCAAACTGCCTCTTTAACTTGCTTAATCATTTGTCTGCAATAAATTGAAACTTGCACAAACATCTTGCACACAAACTTTGCCGTTTACGTGGGTTTCTACTAAATCGGTTTTTTATCTTAGAATCTCGCGTAGATGCAACTTTTACGCTTAAAACTTTCATCTCACAAATTGTATATGCTTTTAATAACTGGAAAAAGAGTTCAAAGTTTTTATGTAAAGTATTAATAAAAAGCTAAAAAATATAAAAAACTAATTAAATACCACTAAGCAAACAAAAGCCTGTGAAGTGCAGTTTAAAGTTAATAAATTCAAATTTTGATCGACCATTATGATGTGTCATATTGACATGTGCCATATTACATCTAGACAGGTGTCAATATGACCGAGAACTGAGCAAAAAAGTCTTTGTTGTAACACTAATAAAAGCACTGCTTTTTTCACCCCGAAAAATGCAAAAGAGAGAATTTTAGTCTTTAAGTGACTTATAGGGACTTAAACTCGCCACATTCAAAAATGACAGAAAATCATTCGGTTTATTGTGTGAGATAATGCCTCTTATTGTTTCTGTAACGTCTACTTTTACAAGACTCTCCTATTTTTGAAAGAAAATATAATATGCATTATAATTCGCTGTTAATTCTGAATATAAAATAACATTTTTAGAAATTCAGTGATTCTTACGTTTGATTAAACCAAACAAAGCCGCAACTCTCTCGTCGGGCTAGCCACACATTAGTGTGGCTCTTTTTTTATTTATTAATTGAGAGACATCAATTATTAAACTATTCTAATGTGCACATAGTGCATGCATGTTTTGTTTTTATGTCAAACTTGTCAATTACATGATTTTATAAAATAATTTTTTGTAGACATTAATTATTTTTATGATGACGGAAAAACCAGATCAATTCAAAGTTTATTGTAAACATTGTTATTGAACTTTATACCTAGTTTGTTTTCAATTAACAATAATGTATATTTCAATAGACTATAGTTTGGTGATTTGTTAAAGTTATTGTCAACATTATCAATAATTGAAAACTAATAAATTTCTTGTATAAATTAAGCTTATATTAGATGAAATATCCTCTTCCAGGAATAATAAATGATTTGTTGTTAGAGCGCTAATTTATTAGATTTCTCGTGCATTTTCTGGTAGCTAAAAATTAAAACTTCAATTATCCTTCATTAATTCACTTCGACGAGATACCTTTTAAGATTAAAATAAATTTTTCTTGGATCAGCATATTTTATTAAAAAACCAACGTCAGATTCGGTTCGATTTCTGCTCAAAAAGTTTTGACTAATAGACGAGCGATTCGTCTTTTAGTGTCAAGTTTTAATTATTATTAGGTAAGAGATATTAAAAATGTATACTTTATTAACAAATCAATATTTCACTTGTATTGCACAACTTTACAAAAAAAATAGTCTCTGACTAACTCACTGTTGCACCACCTAATGTATAAAAACGCAACGCTTCATTACTTAGGCGATGATAATTACTTCATACGGCGGTTTTGCAGTGTTAGCTTTTTAATTAGTGGTCGGAGTTTTAAATTTTTATTAACTTTAAACGACAGTACTGGATTCTAAAAACAAATTGAGTTACTTAATTGCTCATTCTAAACCGGTGGGCATGTCTTCCATCCTGACATACAAAGTCTAGACAAGCTTACTAGCAAAAAATATTTCGGTTATTATTAAAACTTGTGCATTGTGTTGATTTACTGAAAAACAGCAACAAAATGAAACCAAAATGCAACTATAAAACATTTTGAACATACCGATTAATGCTACAAGTTGTTGATTTTTCTAAAAAAAATAGCAATTTTTGAAAAATACTATTTTACTCTTCTATTTTATATGTACACATATTTTTTAGAATGTATGTGAATATATATACTTTAATTATATATAATTAAAGAAATACTTAATAATTTAAAAAAAAAATGCAATCTCTAAGTTTTTGAGTTTCTATAGCTATTTTATTTTAGAATAAAAAAACAATTTCTGTATTATTATTTTTTCGTTCAATAATACATAAATTGATATTAATACCAACTTTTTGTCTATTGTCTATTTTTGTCAGCGTAAAATACTCTCTACTTGTAGATGTTGGTTTGTAGATCTGTACAACTTTTTTGGAAAAACCTTGTTTGTCAACCTGCTGTAGTTTTGCCATAAACTGTGTTTTACAGGTTAGAGTGGTATTCTCAAACATTCGGAGTGGAATGCAATTTAAGACACAAATATAAAAATAAAATTCTATTTTTGTTAAATATTGCTAGAAGCATCAACTTGTGATGAATTGTAGTGTGCTTACTCTGACTGTTGCAATAAGTTGAAGAACTTTATTTATAGATCTAACATAACCTACAAAATGTTATAAATACAATTTATTTTCTGCAACAGTTTATTTAAACGTTATTTTTATTAGTTTATTATTTACGTCGCTATGTATTGTATCACACAAAAAAAAACGGAAAAGCTTGTTATGTTGGATCTTTTAGACGAAAAAAAACCTGCTAAAAGATGTCAAACGAGTTTTTTTTTATTTTCCGCTGATATCGTTTGAATATGAGCAACGTACAATGTAAAGCAATGTTTTGCCTCTTAAAAAGCACTGTTTGCATTAAAAGCTTCGGTAACCCATCTTTACTGCTGGTTGGAACACTGCCATGAATAGACTTGAACCAATATCTATTTGCCAGCATTCTTGAAGCAACAGCCGTCAAACTGTACTTTTTTCAGATGGATCTTATAAAAATATGAAGTAAAAATGCTTTCAATTAATTTAAAGCCTCGGTTGCATCAATGTTTTTTTATGCCACTTGTTCCTGAATGCGTCAACATAGTGTTAGACTTTAACAGCTTTGAAAATTACTTACAGCTTATGTTTTAGGAAAGCTTTTAGAGTTTCAAACTCACTTTAATGTTTAATGTTTAATAATGTTTTTCTCTTATTTTAATTTAATTCAGGTGAAAACTATAAATAGGAAAGCTGTTAAAAGAATTTAAAATAAATTTTAATAAATCTGACAGAAAATTAGTTTTTAAGTTATTTTAGCTATTATGGCAAAAATCTAAATCAGCCAAATGCAATACTGGTTTATAAAATTCAGTTTTGGTTAGATTGTAGAGTATAGTTTAGAGGTTCAGCTTCAAATTAACAGACTATACTTTAGCTTAAGTTTTAGAAATGTATATTATGTTTGATGCGTTTGATCTAATTCATAGTTTATCTAACATCAGCAGTATAAGCACATAGCAAGTGTAACTCTTGGTCGGCACCTGATGGTGCGCATTGCCAAATCACCACATTCTGTTTCACTATTTCATGCGCGCTGCGAGCATGGGAAATATTGCATTATACATGTACAGCCCTAATATTTACAGCAGAACACCTTCTGGCGGTCGCTTGCCATCTGGGCAACGATAATAAATAGATATGACATTCCCGGTCTCTACAGTTTCCAACCTTTTATCAGTCGAAGATTTGTCTTGAATTGATTTGTAGACCAACCAGAATTTTCAGTTTGATTGCATTTTTGTTTTATTATTATATGCTAAGTTCTTACCAAAAAAAATACTTCTTAAAATTTTGATATTTTGTTATTATATACCTATTATATATATTGCCTGTTCTAGAATATAGTATATGGAAGTCTTTTTTAAAATAGATTTTGTAATAAAAATTGAAGTTGCTATAAAAACTCGGTTTCTACTTGACAAAAAATATTTTATTTTTATAGTTATACTGGTTTTAAACACAGATTAAAATAAAAAGCGTGCAAAGATATTTTATAACGTTCTGCTGGCTTGTAGACTTATTAATATCACACGTAAAGATGATTATATAATATTTTAATAATTCTCAGTTAACGAAGATAAACAATTATTACACTTGCAAAAATTATAAAGTGTAAAGTTTTGTTTCTTATTATTTTATTAGTTTTTAACTTTCTTAGCAATTAGCAAACTAGAAGTAAAAATATGATTATTTTAATAAACATTAATCATTTTAAGGTTAGTGCAATAAAATTTTTACTAGCTCTTAGACTATAAGATTACAGACAATTATTTGGCTCGTATAATTGATATAAAATATATTGAAATGAATAAATATAAGAATTTTTTATTAAGTTTTCTCTTTCTACCACTAAATTTGAGCCCAAAGAGGACCATCATGTTTTACATACTATTAAGATTAGAGAAGTTTCCTTCTTGAAGGGATGTCTTTTCAAGACCCAACTTATTCCCAACGACACTGTTAGGGATGTCCGCATTATTTTGACAGAAATTCCTATTACATCTAAAGTTTCTTTGAATTTGAATTTAATTTTTGTTTTAAAGCCACACTTATTCAAAGCTGTGTTTTATTTCTTACTTTAATTTTTAAAATAAAAACCGCAAAAATGAATAAAGATGCTTCGGATTACATTACTGGTGTGTGAAAATTACGTTAACGACCGTAAAAGCCTGTGTGCTAGTTTTTGTTTTACGCTGAAAGTTAGAATTTAATTCATTGTTTTTGGTGGAAATATTTTTGCATGGTATATACTTGAAGCGCGTTTGCTTAGTTTGTTAAAACCCAGCATCTGACCTACAAAAGTTTATAGAATAGAATAATGTAGTCTAACTATTCTGCTTTGAGTAACATCTATTACAGTTTAGCTTTTACAAAGTAAATGGTTGCTTGAAAACTTCTTCCCTGTGAGTTGGAGAGCAATTTATACCTTTTAAGAGAAAAGAAAAAGCATTTAATTTTATTTATGAAAAATATTGGTTTATGAACAATATAATCTTTGAAAAACTGATAAAGTATTTAATTTTAGTGTCGTAGTGATTTGAAGTCAAATTTTGTTTTTCTACTCCACTACTTGCGTTAGATATTTAATTATATCTTGGATTTTGAATGACGTAGGAAGATATTTGTTAATTTTATAATTTATAGAAATCTATTTTTAAATCTTAATTACTGCAACTATATATAATTTAAATGATGATGAATGGATTAATTGTAGAAACGGAATCACAAGCTGTTAGATTCTACTTTGAATAAACCTAATATGAAACTCAATGATAAGCTTAAACTAACCCACAGCTTGAAATGCGTTGTAGCATTGATTGCTAATCTAAATTAGTAAATTTTGAAAATTCAAAGGTTTTAATGTGTTCGGCCAAATGCTTCAAATTGTAAAAGCAAAAACAAAAATAAACGAAATAACATACTACTATTAAGTTGCATTAAATGGATAAAATCTTAGTTAGAAGTAGTCTGAGAGGGTCCTGCTTGTGCTTTGCAATAATACTAAAACGGCAATAGCAAGTTATAGCAGGTTTGTTGCGAATGAGTACCATCCGTTTGTTACTTATCGCTTAAAGGTCTAACGATTCCAGCAAATGTTCATTGCAAATGGCAACGGCTTTAAACTCATATCCTAAAACCCGAGACGTTGCAAACTATTTACAAATAGGAAAATTACATATTCACTTATATATTATTCACTATTTTATAGCATTTTTCAAAAATTGTGTAAAATAAAATAAATATGTCAATTTTAAAAAAAAATTGAAAACTAAAAAAGTATTAAAATATTTTAATTTGATTAAAGCTTTTTTATTTTATATTAATCATTTTCAGCATTTTAATTTTTTTGAATAAAAAGTTTTAATTTTCTTTCTTGAGAAGATTAAAACGGTGCGACCCAATCAAAACACTTTGAGATGCAATCACGAGAACACTTAAAGATAAAACTTTTCTATCTTATTTTAATATAAATTTGCATGTTTTTGTTAATCCCATCTTGAGACTAGAAAAGAATATTGGAAGAGTGACGGCTGGTTGAAGTGAGTTAATTTGAAAGAGTTCTCGAACCGCAAGCGAAGGCGGCTGTCCGTACAACGCCGCGAGTCCCCAAGACACGACAAACTGTTTTAACTCAACTTTTAATAAGTTAAAGGATTAGCCTTCGGCTGTCAGAGGTTTTTCTATTAAGACCTTACGTCTTTCCATCTCGTACATCAGGAATGGGGTCGCATTGAAATGTGATTTTTATGTAAAAGTTATTTAAATATCATTTCGCTATAATTGTTTTCTCTCAAAATTAAGGTTTATTTTTTCTTCAACAGGAGCAGCTTATCAGCCGGAATTTACAGAGCCTATTGCCAATTTAAGCATTGCCATGGGACGAGATGCCACTTTTCGATGTCTCGTCTCCCATTTAGGGGGATATAGGGTAAGTTTCAAACTCTTGTTTTACGTGACTATCAATAATACCAAACTCTATCAGCTTAATACCTTAAAGTTATACTACACTATAAGCAAAAAGCATATAATAATTTTTTATTAAATATTACAGCATTTTTATATTTTATTTTAAGTAAAACACGTCATGACAAGCTTTGATAGAGTTATTAAATTGTCATCCAAATTGTTGGTACAATTTGCTTTTCAGAAAAAAATCTGATGGGGTTAATTTTGGGGACCTAGCCGGCTATTCCATTAGAGCTTTTCTTCATAACCATTTTATTCAAACTACCTCGTGAAAATAACGTAGATTATTTAAAGCGTGTGGTGTAGCACCATCCTGTTGCAACCAGATATTATTATTTAGGACTTCAGGATTGTCTTCATTTGTCTTCATTAGTTTAAATTTTATCAAAGAAAATAGTTCTATAATCTTGTTATGCACGTTTCCGGTCTATACATTAAGTTTTTTTAGGATATTGGGTGTGTACTTTATTTGCCTAGTAGAGCTCCACTCTACTCTAATATGTGAACATTCTGCCCTGCCGACATGTCCATGTAAAAAAAAAAATTGTTTATTTGAAAATATTAGATATTGCACGAACATTAGATTGCGATTACAAATGTCCATCATTTGTTCGAAAAATTCTTGTCTAATATCGAAATCAGTCAAATGTCTAATATCAAAATCAGTCTCTGATAACTCATGAACCAAGTGTACCACGTTAGGGCAATTTTTTTTCATTTTTGACGGTTGCAGTACTGAAGTATGGCTCAAATTATAGTTCAAGGCGATGTTCCGACTAGTAGATGGTGGATTATCTTTAATTTCTAGCTTTATATTTTCTCTTAATGCTGTCACAGGGCTTTTGATAATTTTTTCACTGTACCGTGGTCTCAAAATTCTTTTTTATCCTATTTATGTCTTATTTCACGCAGATTTCTTGGTGGGCTCTGGCGCAATCTCCATACCCAATCATCAATAACATTTTGATTCGTTATTTTATTGTCAGAGATGTTCTAATATTACTCAGCAGAAAATAGTTTGACTACAATTATTTTGAACCGATTTAGAATTGTTTTCTGTCAATTTTTATCTTTTGCTATCTCTACGGTTTTTGTTTAAATTCCGATAAAGTAGACTCCTCTGTCTTTTTTTAATTGTTCTAATTTGAACTTTAGAGCCATTTTTTTAGTTTTTTTCTTATTGTCCTCAAATGTAAAATGAAAAACATGGATTGCTATTAAAAAAAATATTTATGACGTCACAACTGTCAAAAAAAGTTATTTATTCTTTAAGTATTTTTTAGGCGTATAAGCTGTATGCTGCTGTTTTACGTGATTCGACAGGTGCGTTATTTCCTCGCAAAATATACTTTTTTTTGAATACTTTTTCTAATTAATTGCAATTATTGGCACATGTTTAAAATAATAATCAATCCATAGAGTGGATTAAATCGTGTACAATTTATGACTGAAACATCATATTAGTGCAGTAGAGGATTATTTGAACAATATTTCATTTATGCTATATGAAATTTATTTTGAGTTTAGACCAGTCAAACTTTTTACATAATAGACTCACTATACCATACATTTCAAATTTAATTTTAAACTTTTATTCAAATTTTCCAATTAGTAATATTGCAGCTGTATACTTTTCTGTTTTCTAAAAAGCACTAATCACGACAAACGTCAAAATTAAACGAATGAAAACGCCTACAGCTTTCAAATTTTAGAGCATTTGCCGAACTTGCAAAGTAAATTCATATTATTTTGAATAAAACTTAGAGCAAACACTATTTAGGCACATTATTATTTGTCAAAAATGCTGAAACATGTTAATTTTCATTTTCTATAATGCGTATTTGATGTTGCTTCACTTCTTTACGGCTTCATCTAATTTTGACATGACATCACACTATTTTTTTTCAGCACAATGCAATCATCTGAATCGTAATGAATTGTAAGGTTTTGTATTATAAACTTTATTTTTTGAATTTTGAATAAAGGTAAAGAAAAAAAGGAAAAAATCTTAAGTGAAATAATGACAGATGGGGAAAAGAAATTAAATACTCGCTAGGGAAAAATTAGAAAATCTGTATTTTGTTGTAATATTAAAAGAGACATTAGAACACATCAAGGAGCGTAGAGAGTAAGTTGACTAGAAATCAAATTACTATTGAGAATGGTTTGAGATTAGAATGAAGAAAAATAATTGAAAAAGTGAAAGCTTGTGTCTCTAATCATTATTTAAGCGTCAATATTACTCCAGACCTAAATAAAAACAAGATAATAAAGTAAATTTATAAACCTAATAATCTTGTTTTATTGAACATATTGTCACTTATATTGTAATACATTTTTGGGTTTTTGTTACTTTTGTATTGATCTTGTTCAATATAGACATTAATAGGAGAACTAAGAGTCTATATTTTATAGCAAACGATGTCTCAATTTCGTACTTTTTTATGAGATCTGTTGAAATGATAGATTGGGGTTTTAAAGACTTCTTGTTTTGAATTGAAATTCAATCAGAACTATTCATCAGCTGTATGAAATGAGAACAAGGCTTAAAATTGAATCAATTTTTCTTTTGAATAAATTTTGTTTAAGGAGTTAAACAGGCAAAGTGAGCAGCAGGGAAAAAATAATAAAAAAGCGAAGCATTTTCTATAAGACAAACGAGCCAAGCGAGCGATGTGTTGTGCCAAATGCTCAATTTTGAGACGCCTCGCCTCAAATCACTGACTTAATATTAAAAATATAAGTAAAGTCTATAAATCATTTTGAAACCAGCAGAGGAAAATATAACACACTTGTTCAAGATGTGTTTTCCAAAAACAAGCAGTGACAGACCTGTTCGTCTTATAGAACGTTATCATGAGGCGTGCCATCATTTTCAAACGTCGTTTCCTGATACAAACAATGCCACCGCAAACCTAAAAAGATAAAAATGCGGTTCGACCAAGCCAGCACAACAAGCAAATATCAACCTCATATCAAATAAAGGAAAAAACATTGATCTATAAATCCTATAATTGGAAGGAACGCGTACATATTTACACGCTCATTTATTATTTATAGCTTTTGTTAGTTATCCGCACATTTAATCAAAATAAATTAAATTTGATTCTTGCCTACCTATATCGATTTCAACTTCAACTAATAAATAATTTAATAGCGTTTCAATGTATATTATGGTGATGCAAAAGCAACAAACTGCAAAGACATTAATTAAATGCTATGTCACACTAAATAACCAATCCAAATTTGGCTACAATTTATCTAAAATTAAACATATATTTCAATCTGACCGCATTTTATAACATCATTGCGTTTTTAACTAATCTGGCAAATAGTATTTATAATAATAGCAAAACCGAAACATCATGACCGCAAAATTTGAGATATTTTCTGACATTTATTATTTCTTTCCACTTTGAAAGATTGACAAAAATAGCGACAGTCGAGTCAATTTGGCTAAAACAAAATCTAAAACTATCTTATCATAAAAACTTTTCTTTTTGTTTCTTGCCAAATTCTGAAAAATTCTTTAAAAACATTGAAACAAGATATAGATTTTAAAAAAAAGCGAAAAATAAATTTTTTTTCTTGAAAAAATTAAAAAAATTAAAATGCTTTTTTACTGCAATATAATAGATTTTGAAGATTTCAAGATTAAGAATTTTTCTATTTTATGTGGTAAGTCTCATAGAATGATAAAATTGAAGCACTTAAAAAATTAATAGAACTAAAATTAGAGTTAGATTTAAATATGTCACAGTAGCTATAGTTATTTATCAAAACCGTAATTACAAAAAACCTCTACATTTTAAATCTTTTCTATATAAACGATTAACAAAAATAAAGACAATTATAAGGCTTTTCAGATAAAGTTTATTTTAATAAAAAGATAATTAATTTTTTATCAATTTTCATTTTAGTTTTACCATAAAACCAGTAATATTTTGAAATCCAGTAGGAGAATTAAAATGCAATTTTCGGAAATTATTTTTTTAGTTTTTTTAGTGATTTTTTAAAGGCAGAGGCTTACAAAATAGTCATTTATTTTGCCAATATTTATATTTATATAAATGCAGTTTTTTTTTAATTATTACTATAATTTTAGTTTAGAAGGTTAAGAATTTTTAAAGTTTGAAGTAAGATGATACACTTTTGATTTTCACCATAAACTCAGTAATATTTTAAAAACTAGCAAAAATACTAAAATACAACTTTTGCACATTTTTGATAAGATTTTTGATACAAATTTGCAAAAAACCCTTGAAGGCAAAACTACTAATAGGTTTATTTTGGCCTATATTACATTTATTATCAGTTCACAATTTTTTTTCCATCTTCTTCTTGCTGTTCTTCTTTTGTGCTTTTTTCCCCTGTCTTCATTTCTCCTTACTTTCTTCTCCCATACCTCTCTATTTTTCTTTTTTTTTTGGCATTTTTTTTAGGTACACTGGGATTTTCTCGGTCATACATTAATCATATATTCTGTTGTACCTAGATTGTTTCTCTTTATTCTTGCTTATCTACTTCTTGTTTCTTTCACACTTCTCTCCGTTCATCCACTTGCTTTCTGTTCTCAATCTTTCTAATTCTTTACTCGCATACCCACTTTTTCTATAATATATTTTGTCTCTCATTCATCTCTGTGTTAATTTTTTTATTCTTTTCAACATTCATTCAATATTCTACATTTTTTCCTTCCATTTATTCTACACTTGAACGTAGCTACCTTTTTTCTCGATTTTAGTTTCAGCTTGTTTCTCTCACACTCTCACACTCTCACATTCTTCTCTACTTTGTAGTTTCTCTATCTATCCCTAGAACATATCTCTAGCATGTAGCTCTTTCATCAAATGTATACATACTTGAACTCTTTCACTCGCACTACTCTCTCTTCTTCCCATTCCCAATTTGTTTTTTGCGTAATTTTTACTTTTTTTTCTTCTTTTTCTTCTTCTTCTTCTTCTTTTTGTTTACGAAGAAGAAGAAGATGTTGTTTATCATTATCTTTGTTTTATTTACATTCTCTTCAAGCTTTTTCTTCCTCAGGTACTAACCTAGGTTATTCATTATTTCTTTCACTTTTTTTTTCACTCTTTGCTATCACTACTACATCATCCGTAAACGCCAGGTTTTATCCTTCTTCTCTTTCTACCACACATTCCCCTGCTTGCCTCTTTTTAAACAGTGTCTTTATGTCAGCCATTTAAATTGTCAATAACAAGAGGCTGAACGGGCACTCTTGTCTGTCTTACCCCTTTTGTTGTTATTTTCGACAAGATATTTATTGATACCAATTCTCCTCATTCTTTTTTCACACAATTTTAATCTTCTTTTTGCCTAAATTGTCATTGTTTAGATCTTGTAATAGATGAATCTTGTAAGAGTAGTACTGTGCTGTACGCTATTTTCAAATTTTTTTTAGGAACATTATGATTTAAAACTACTTGATTTAAGAACAGTTCTAGTTTAGGAAAAATTGGCTCATGAATTGGCAAAGAAGACGTCTACTATTTAATTTGAAAGCGCTATTTGGTAAATTCCCATAAGACCACAAACATGTTTCAGCTCTTTGTCATTTTTTTTATTAATATCCTTATTTGAAAGTCATTTATTCTTTAATGTTAAATGTCAAATACTTATTTTCAGCAGAAAATCTTTTGACATTTTAGGAAAAGTTTTGAAATTTTTGAAAAAACTGGATGTTGATAAAAACAAAAAAATATGTATTAGCTATTGAATATTAGTCCGTAATAGATTTGTGATAAATTCAATTAAAATTTCTGTCAAAGTCTGTATTCAAATTACTCTTAAATAAGTGAAATTGTATAGCTAAATGCAAATCGATTACTAATAAATTGTAACTTGGTTGTGACATTATCAGCAGAATTATTGGACAATATTACGGAAAGAAACACATTTAGAAATTGCTTGTTTCATAGCTTGTTAAAGCAATTTGCTGAATTGGAATGATTTACCACCGCTATTAACCAGATTATAGATGTAAGCTTAATAAGTGAATACAGAGAGTATGGCTAAATAAAGTAAATAATGCGCCATATTTATTAAGTTTTACTTCACAATCTTTTTCAATAACAAGAAAACGTTATTGGTTTTTGAATTTTTATCAATTGTTTTGTTCTTTTTTGGTCACTGCTATCTAATTTTACTACACGACTGAATTAGAATTAGCTAGCTCATAATATAATTTAATTGCAAAAAAAAATATTGTTGGAAAGGGAGAAACGGGCAATTCAATCAGATGAGCCTCAAAAATATAAACAAAAACTAATTAGTCAAATCGTACTGTGGCTAACTCAACATTTCATTATAAATTAAAGACAAGAAAATGAAATTACAGTTGGGAATTATTTTTTAAAAACATAACAATAGTTGCTTTTTAATTTTATTGACTATCTCAGTGAAATGTTTGTGTAATAATATAGCAGTTTTTTTGTATACTTGGTAATAAGAATGCAGCGGTTTAAAATAAAGGAAAAAAATATTTTTTAGGAGTAAATAATTAGGTTTCTTGAACGGTGAGATAGTGGTGATGAGTTTTAGGTAAATATTGGTTGAAACAGATGAGTATGTTATGTGAAATTGTATTTATCGAAGAAAGTAATCTGTGGGAAAAGAACAAATAATTGAAAATGTCGGTAATGCTAGGAACGTGGCTAGACGAAGAAGGCAGCTTGCTAAAGCTGCTTCTGATAAATTGAGTTCATGAGTGCTCTCCAAACCTTCTACCTGTTGCTGGCCACTAAAAACAACGCTTCTACCCATTACTATACATTTGCAGATCATTTGCTGTCCGGTGCTATAAATTATGTATAGAGGTGATAGGCAACAAGCCGAACCGATCGCTTTGGGTTTGGATTATAACCGATAAAAGGCTATCGATGCAAGCCGCGTTTTTGAATAATGTAATAATACTTGTCTAACGGGGGTAGTTTGGGTAATATTGTTGTCATTTGGACCAAATCTGGAGGAGCATCTGTTCTCCATCAAATGTCCGGATTGATGAAGAGCAGCGCAGCTCGACGGATGTAATAATAGTGCAGATATGACAAATAGCCGAAAAGCGCCACAAACTTGGGATCATTTATAATACACACAGCTGCAAGGTATAGGTCGTGCTCGTGACCGATGGCTTCAGTTTCGGCTCCCAAACGACTGCTTCCTTTAGATCCCAAACGGTTCAACCCTCTTCCAAATCATTCACTTTCAACACGTCGTATGCAAATTTGCTTGAATTAAAGCTCACTACGAGTTACACACGCCGCAATACAAATAGAACACGCCGCAACACAATCTCTATGATCTTACTTCTTATCTTCTATATCTTTGCTCTACATTACGTTTACATTTTTGATCCTGAGTGATCCGAGCCGCATGTAAAATATTACATTTGTTTTACATACTTAACTTTTTTATATAAACAACAGTCAATTGATGTGGTAACAATGATAAATAAAAGTATTAAAAAGTAGAAGACTCTTTCTTAGCATAACAGTTTCCTTATAGTTTCTTTTAATTATAATAATATAAGAAACATTGAATTATAGAATCATTGCTCTTTTGCTCAGAGGCATATTCTAAACGCTGTTTATTTGACTTGTTGCTTTTTTTTAAGGTGGGATGGGTGAAAGCAGACACAAAGGCAATTCAAGCAATTCACGATCACGTAATCACGCACAACCCTCGAGTTTCGGTTTCTCACAATGACCATAGCACCTGGAATCTCCATATCAAAAATATTCAAGAAGAGGATCGAGGTCAATACATGTGTCAAATTAACACTGATCCGATGAAAAGTCAGGTGAGTAAAGTTTGTGAGCCACATATGTTTCTCTGAAATGCAAATCCGAACGGTAACTATTGGCATCTATCTTTTCTCACACTGTGTGGCTGATCTTGCTGAATCCAAAAATGTGTAAGCCATTAGTTTGAATTGAAGAAGTTTTAGAGTTAAGGGTAATATGTTCTAGAACTTCTAAAAAACTACAAACAATGTAAACACAAACTAATAGAAGTTGATTAAAATCATCGTTTCTTTTATGTTACAGAAAACTACATATGCAAAAAGTCTTATAACAAGCTGTAAAGGTGGAATAATTAATATTTGGCCCGCCTAATCAAACAAATAAAGATCTTATAGCAGATATCAGTGTAGGTTAAATTTTACATATTATATTTCATATTGTACTTAAAACAGAGCCTATGTTAAATTAAGTCTTGCTTATCTTGAACAACCTGACCTGACCTGACCTGACCTGACCTGACCTGACCTGACCTGACCTGATGATTCTTCTTTGCTGGTTGAAAAATGCAAACTGGTCAGGTCAGGTCAAGTCAGCAGGTTTTTTTGTTTTTAGTCTTACATAATGACTTGCTGTCTTGGAATTTTAAATACTATAAAAAACAAAAACTTTTTTGAATATATTCTCGAAATGGGCTAGCAGATCGGCTGCAAGTAGCGTTCCGAGATTTCCAAACTGCAGTTAAGCGTTATTGAGGTAATTTTGTATAATTATATAGCAAACTTGCAATTCTTCTGGGAAAGAAAGACTAAAGCTTCTTTCTCAGTTTTAGTTTTTTTTTTTTAATAATTTATGCAAATTTAATTAAATTATAAGAACAAAATAGTCTACATTTAATATCTTGGGCTTCTATATCTGATATTTATAATTAATTATGAGAGAATAGGAAAAGCCGGCATTAAATAATAAGCGAAACAAATACACACATTATTTTCTTCTAATCAACCTTTTATACTTCAGACAAAAGTAAAATTAAAGATAAGAGAACCACAACAAAGCAGTCCTATCGGAATAAAACATTGTTTTGCTCTCAGAAAATGAGACCAAGTGAGATAGTATGTTTGTTTTATACATTTTCGTAAACATTTTATATAATAATCAATAATAAGTGAGATTGTTGTTAGCTGTATAATATGATTTTCTTTATTTATAATTGTTAATGATTTTTTTAACATTGGTTTTTAAGTACATCTATGTAATTTATAAGCCTAACAGAATTTCGTAAAAGTTGCGGTGACTTTAGTATCCAATTAATTGGGTTTACTATGTAATAAGTAGCTGTAATCCAAACTCAAAATCTAGTTTGAAATTTGTGTGTTTAGCTAACTTGTAGCTTGTTCTAGAGTTACATGTCTAATGAAAAGGTTGACGCTACTGAGACATGACACCTCAAGCAAATCAGCTGTCCACTAAGTTTAAACTTTCAACTATAAATTAACTAGTGCCGTTCTAACATCTAATTCTGCCAAGAAATGCTCTGAAGCATCAACCTTTTTATTAGTAAATTTCCTTTTGATGTCGCGTCTGTAGACGATTGCACAATTTAACTCGACCACTGTCGGTTCGTAGACGGGAAAAGGAAGGAAAACTTATAGCAATAATTTAGATTGACTTTCAACAGGGCCTTGAATTAAAAGTAAAAGAGAAATTGGCTTGATGATAGCTGTTTCTTCACATCTTCGAGGTTGTTTTTCTTAAAATTCTCAAACTCTTGGATGAAGTTCAGGTTAAGACTGTTTAATGAAAGACTTAATTATTTGCAAAAGCCTGAGTATTTTTTTTCTGTAAACTATCTTATGCACTAATAGTCACAAAAGACATAATGATTTTAAACCAGCACCTTAAGTAAAATTTTGCAAGCAAAGGCTTTTAGTATTGGTTTATGACAGAACAGTTTTAGTAACAGCTGTGCTATACAATGACTTCTAAAAACAATTGACAAATTGTAACACCAGATAAAGCGGTTAACTATTGTATTCGTTCTAACACTCTCAAATTTCTAATTTTGTAATAACTGATTAATGTAGAATTTAATAAAGGAACTATGTCGTGTAGCCAGCAAAACAAAAACTATGAACTGGCAAACATAGAAATGGAACAAATTACTGTTTATCAATATTATTACTATTAATTATTCCGATTAATTTTTGTAATAATTTTTACTTATTAAAACAATGTAAATTATCGATTTTTATGTCAATTGTATATTTACAGTAATACAAAAGCATTCTATAATAGCCACTATTAAAACATGATTTTCTTTTAATAAGCAATTTTTAAGCAACCAAAAGAATTAAATGCACTTTGTGAGTCGTGTTATTGCAGTATATAGTAAATACAGCTAAAAAATCAATCATCCTCTTTATAACTGTAACATAACATATAAAACAGCTATTTATCTCGTTGCTTTAGATAATTGTTACATTTCTTTTAATTTTTTAAAACCCTATTTGTAGTATTTATTCTAAAAACACAAAATGCAAGGTGTGTCTTAAAATTTAAACATAAATTATTATTAAAGCTTTTGATTTATTAACATACTGCTGACGTTATTTGTATAAATAATATTTATGCAGTAAATACATAAAATAAAGATTAGTGTTCATTAATTGATTAGTTACATTAATACACTGTGCTTTTTACAATTAATTATCTCTAGTTTTTGGGTGGGTTCATTTGTTAATTACAACGAACAATAGAATCTATATAAAATCATATTATGGAGCTGATAATAGAAGTAAAAGCACATTATGCACGCTAATATAAATACTTGGACTGACAGAATTAACTCTGATTTTGATAATCGGGCTTTATTACACCATAAACGTACAAAAAAAGGCTTCAACAGCATTGAAGCGTTTATCCCTTGAGCACATGTTTGGATGTTTATTTATTATTAAAGATCAATTTCAGTTAAAACTTTGAAATCACGTTCTGTATTTTGCACATGCTGAAAATTTTACAGTTTCTGAAATACCTACGCTCTGGTCGTGTGATTCTCTAGGATTTAGGGCTTTGGGTTTTTTATGTACATAATAGAAAATTACATTTCTAAACTAAGTGGCAATGTTGATAAATTTGCTACCAAAACAATCAATTGTTCAATGAAGTTCAGCGATGCCTGATATGTATTTTCCTTTTCATTTCAGTTGCCAGTCTGCATTCATTTGGAAAAAATATTTAATGTTTGTATTTTTAGAATATGTTAAAGACATAACTCGTATTCATTACAAGTTGTGTAACAACATAAATTCGGGATGAAAATTTGTGCGTCTCGCAGGTGCTGTTTCTCATAGTGAAATGCAAAACCACGTTTTTGTCCGTTTTGAGATTGTATTAAAAGAAAATATCAAAACGAGTACTCAACAATCTAATCATCTTCGCAGTTATGATTTTAGATGTAGGATCATAATTGCATCGTTCCAACACAATGAAATAATAATATGTATAATTCGTACCGAAGTCTGTCGTAAGCACTCTAACATAAACAGTAATACGTTTGGAGAATAAACAGTGTTGGTAGCAAAATAGTATATTATTAGCTACAAAACATTCTACTGTATTCTATCAATTTCATTATAAAACATTTTAGAACTAAAAACCAGCCGATATCTTCTAGACAGCACAAGAACAAAACTGGCATTTACATTCTATTTGAAAATAATTACAACAGTGCGGAAAAAATTTTAAACCAGAATAATCTCTTTAATAAGTCTAATTTAGTCGTAGAAACATTTTTGCTTACGTCATATACAGCACAATTGTGCATATAAATAAAAAGATTAAAAAATTTACTGTAATCACATGTCTGTAATCTTTATTATTTTGATTTATTTTTTTTTATTTATGTTTTTAAATCATTATTTTGCAACATATGTAAATAACTGCGTTATTTAAACTTAACTCAATATATTTTTTTCATGTTTGTTCGGCATAAGATGCAAAATATTTTGCACATATGTGCATATTTTGACTAATTTGGCTGCATATGATGCGAGCTTTAATTAGAGCATTATTATACTTTTACCAAAAATTATTCTAAAGTGTTTGTGTTATTAATAGTTTAAAGTATTTGTCATATTTGTCATAGATATTTAAATAGAAGTTAGGAGAAATAACTATAGTAAGTGGCGATAAATTGTGCTTTCTTAGTGCAAATATTGCTTATATAATGGTGCTGAATGCTAACTAATAAACGCGTTTTGCCTTTCATTTGCTGTATTCAAATATTGTTGAAATAGAGCAACTCGGTTTGAGAGTTAAAGCATTATTTAAATGAAAATGTCACGTTTTAATAACAGAAAATACAGATGGATTTGATCCTAACGGTCCTAACAACATGATAAAGCGAGACTTTGTGAAAAAGTGGCTGTCAAGTTCTATTACCAGAATTTTAATTCAAACAGACAAAAAATGTGACATTATCAAATGTTATAGCTTGGCTTTTTGGATGTCGTTGTTCCTCCCGATTTTATCTCCGAAGAGACATCTGGAGATGTAATGGTACCCGAAGGTGGAACCGTAAAGTTGGTCTGTCGCGCAAGGGGACATCCCGAACCACATGTACAATGGAGAAGAGAAGACACTAGCGATATTATAATAAGAGAACCTTCGGGATTACGTACGAAAGGTATAAAACTACATTATTTTCAATTTTGCTTCGTTTGTTTTCTATGCCATCCAGAAACTAAACAAAGAATATCTCGAATTAAACGTAAATATTTCTAAACTAAGAAGCTTTTTCTGTTTAAAAAACATAGTTATAGATTATAAAAAATTCAATTAAAAGCTTATAACTTAATCGTTTTGAAAAAATTAGTCACTTGATGCCTAAAAATTATTATAAGCTCTATCAGTTCTAATAATTTTAAAATACACACATTTATTATATAGGTAACATATAAAAATGTATAATTAATTCAATAGAAGTATGATTTAAAAAGCTAAATAAACTTTGTTTTTGCTAAAAACGGTTTATCCAAAGCAAACTTTTTTTTAATAACTTCCCGAACACAACCGCGAGGAAAAGCACGTAACGTCATGCCACGGAGAGAAGGATAATTTCTAGCAAATAAATTTAAAAAGCGGAGCAGTTTTTTTTGCAATATATTCATAGTGATTATTCAAACTCTCTTGGTCATCTACTAAAAAATAAAAATATCTATTAACTGTAGCTGAAACAAATTTATTCAAAATCAAAGTCTTATACACTTACATAATATGTTTAAGCTTTTATCAGTGAGACCTAACAGGCTAAAATTAAATCAGCTGTAATTAGATAAAGTTTTTTTTAAATAAAAGTGCAACAGCCGTAAAAAACACATCTCATTATCACTCGGAAGGAAACATAATGTAGATGTTGAGATAATGTGCTAGTAATTTTTATCTTTCAGTAGATTCCAAGATGAATCAAATAATGAAATACCTTAGAAATTCAACATTATGATTAATTTATTTATTTATGTTTTACAAGCTACCGGTTTTTTATCATCTTATAACTTGCTTTGTTCTCTTCTTAATGTTCAGTCTATTTGGTTTTAGTGTTTTTTTTTACTAAACATATTTGTTATCTCTATTAAATCTTTTTTATCGTTTTTTATTCTTTTTTCTGCATTGTTCGAATGAACTTTTTGATTCAAAGATTTTACATTGATAAAACTTTAGATAGTGACATCTTTAGAAAGTTTTGCTAATTCGAAAGCGTCTATATCATAATCATTTGAGTCGTTGATAATAGATGTCAGTTTGAAGATATTGTTTCAGGGAATAAAAGGGATATGGCCTGTCGTGTGCTAAAATCTTTGCTTAGAATTAGATTGTTTTAATTTATTTTATTACCGGTAAAGCCTTTGTGTCATTTTATAATAATTTGATGATTGACTTGGTGTATCAAATGATGTTTAAGCATTTTTTTCTAGCTTGCACAGATTTAATTATTATGAAGCTTTATAAATTTATAATTGAAAAGCTAAGAAAAATGTTGTGTTTTGATGTCTAGCTTATTGTGTTTTTGCTTTTGTTTATTGAAGCATAATGTCTCAAACTACAATTTAGTGTGACAACGTTCTTCCCGAAAAGTTTTCCAATAATCTAAACATTGTTAAAATTTATGCAACGTAAATGGAAATAGCTTACATTTTGATTGTCTTCGAAAGTGTGATTATATTTGAAGTAATTGCTTCCTGGAAAACATCTATAATTAATTATGAACAAGTGATTTAGATTTCACAAGCAAAAGGAAATTGTGCAGAGCTTTGGAAATAATAATACGTGCGGAGTGGTTGTATTTGTTCATATTAACCGATCAACGTGTTATTGCCCAAAGCTATTGCGCTCTTGAGAATACTCAAGATCCCTTTTTTGAATCTTACAATACCTATTATTGTGCCACCCTAAGTATATTGCTTTGGTAAGATCAATGGAAGCGGCCCCAAGCACCACCCGATATCGAACGTGAAGGTGATTGTTAAAAGGAAAATGTGACTATTTCTTTTCAAGCTGTGGTCATCTTTGTGTATTTACGATATACAAAAACAAATTTTTTTTTGCTAAAAAAAAAAGAAATACGTCTTTTAAAAGTTATCTCTTGCCTTGATGTTTCTATCTGTCAAAGTAATGCATGTGTATGTAGTTCAATGCAAAAGCCGCATTCAAAGCGGAAATCGTTAGTGTGATAAATAACGTAGTATAAGCAGCAAAAAACGAGTGCAAATCACGTGTCATGGATGGCAGAGGAACACTGATATTCTAAAGGTAAATTTCGACTCGTTTTATGACAGTGATTTCACAATCTTCAAGTGTTAGCAGAATTACAGATGCGAGTGGTGGTGTGGCGGCGTCGTAAAGAAGAGAACGCGTTGAGCTTGACGTCGTTTTCGGACGACTCGTTTGTGATAACATTGAAAGACAAGCTCGAACAATGTCAATGCTCAATTTGCCACATCCCATTTACAGCTTGTAAAATTCAGAGATGACCGGATTTGATGTTACGAACGGCTAACCCAGCTAGATATTGATAAAGCCTCTGTTGCAAAAGCTTACTGTTCTGTATATGTTTCAGTTTCCTCCTATCAAGGCGAAGTATTACTTCTTGTAAAGATATCTCGATCAGAAATGGGGGCATACATGTGCATTGCTTCAAACGGAGTACCTCCAACTGTCAGCAAGAGAATTATGGTCAACGTGAACTGTAAGTCTTTTCTCAAAAAACACTAAACAACAATAATTATACTAATTATTACTCTAAAACCACAAATCTAAACTACTTGAACTAGCCCATTTTTCACAAAAACTATGTCACATAGATTTAAGATTTATATAAATTATTCTGTTGTTGCAATAGAAACTTTTTCTAGAATTTTTTTCTTATATATTTTTTTAATGTTTATTATTGTGTTTTCTTTATTTATTTGTTTCGTTCTTTTATTTCTACGTCGGTTATATCATAGATCATTAATCTTTAGATTGTTTTTTTGCTTTCAGTCCGCTTATTAATAAGATGCTCGTATTTTTTAATTTTTTTAATTCTCATATTTTTTGTTGCTAAGTACAAATATGTGCGTTCAATTTTCAATATTACAAATTAACGTGTATGGATTGCTTGGTAGCCTGGTGGCTAAAGATAGTACGTTCAGAACCTGGCCGAATGAGTGCGTAGGTTTGAATTCTATAACTTAACTCTAACTTTAACGTTTATGGCTTAGAAACTTAAAATATACAGATGATATTAATAAATAGTATCGTCAATTATAAATAATAGACAAGCACTTTTATATTTTACATTTTCGCTCAGACAGACAAACAAGAGAGGTTTCAGGTTTTATAAAAATCATTTTCCATTTCAAAATATTTTTTGTAATTTTTTCTAGTTTACATGTTTTAATCTCATTTAGCTAAAGTTCAAAGTGCTGTAAATGCAAAATTATATTACAGAAAACGTTTGCAGCTTATGTAATGAAAGTTTGCTCCTAGACTTTCAAATTGTAGAGTTGAAAAACCAAGCTTGGTAAACAAAGGTAATTTTCTTTTTAAAATAACACTACTTATTATTATGTTGATCATTTTATTGTCTAAAGAAACGCAGCGGACAATTATTTGTTTTCTGCTAATTTTAATATAAAATTATCAATTTTCTAAAATGTTAAGTCGCTACTTTCTGTTTGAAAAAATACTCATAATATGCAAATCCTTTAGGGTGTTTTGCCATTTTAATTAAATCCATGTGTAGCATACAGTCAGGAGTTGAGTTTAATTAAGCCACAATAAAGTTTATTATAATATTATATGCCGGTGAACCAAATAAGAAGACGATAAGCATTTGTTTTTTATACATATATATTTTTTTTAAACGGTAATTGTAACATTTTGCTCTCATTCTCACTAATTAAGTTAAAGTGGCAAAGAGTAGGTTACTTATTAGAAATTAGCATTGGAACACGTTTGACATTATACAAACTTGTAAACACAGTTGTAGCAAGATAGAAAGATTTATTTGAAAGAATCTAATAATAATTATTTTGCGATTAATGTTTAGTCTCGAACTTTTTCTGAAAATTTGTTGACAAACATCATTAGAAGCTGAGTTCTATTCATATCCTGATGATGACTGCATTGTAGTCAAAAAAGTTTAAATAAAAAATATTTTAGAAAGTGGTAAAACTGTGTTGATAGTTTACAATAGCAAAGATCCTAAAGCAATTAATATAGTTAAATTCTAATATATTATGTAACAATGCATAATACTTGCTTTGATTGTTAAGATGGAAACATATTGTTGATTGTATATGTCATTTAATTGTTCCAGTTCACCCGGTTATTCATGTTCCTAATCAATTGGTGGGAGCGCCATTGGGAACTGATGTGACATTGGAGTGTTATGTGGAGGCTTCTCCCAAATCCATCAACTACTGGGTGCGAGATACTGGTATGTCTAACTCATTTCTAACTTCCCAACTACTTACTACTTCTGAACGTGCCAAACTACGTTAATTATTTAAATATATGCCACTTATAACTTAGAAGGTATGATATACAGTCGCACAATAAACCAGGTTTATCCAATTACAAATTTCAAGGAATTTTGCAAATCTATGCAAACTTAACTTTAGAAATCTTTTCGTTTTCTTGTTTATTCCGGAGATTAGTTTGCATAGATTATTGAGTTTTTGTGTTTGTAGTCGAGAGTTTAATATATTTTTTAAATCAAAGCGAATTATGTCGGATGCAAACAAGGAAAATTTAAGAAGAAATTCGAAATGCAGTTGAAAGCGGGTATTTAAGAGTGATAAATGACTTCTTAGGATGAATTTATAAATGCCGTCAAGAGAATTTACCATAAGATCAATTACCAAAATTAAGGGTTTGATGCTTAACCGACAACAGCGAACAAGAACGAGAACGAAAGCTGGAACAGAAACGGTCATATCGCAAGCATCAGCCCGGACGTGACGCATTAAGAATTAACAGGATAGAATTAAGTAGCAGTTTCATTAATCATGTGCAGGAAGCTAAAGCTCAGCATATCCAGTCCTATTATCAGTTTAATACAGGCCACTCCTGTCCAAAATCTATCGACCGTCTTTATCGCGGGTCATATCTTTAATGGACTGACCATCAACTGTCGTTTTACAGGTGAGATGGTTATACAAAGTTACAAATACGACGTTCAGATTGTCAGTAAGTCTCTATTCGAAGTTCGCATGACCGTCATTGTTCGAAACTTACAAAAAGAAGATGCTGGATCATACAGATGCATTGCCAAAAAC
The DNA here is from genome assembly GCA_947359425.1 of Lagria hirta. Classification (NCBI taxonomy): domain Eukaryota; kingdom Metazoa; phylum Arthropoda; class Insecta; order Coleoptera; family Tenebrionidae; genus Lagria; species Lagria hirta. The sequence continues at coordinate 4,490,170 of OX375799.1, forward strand.
TCTCTCGGAGAAGTTGAAAGCAACATTCGACTTTACGGTAAGTTCAACACGCTTTATGATTTTCAAACTCATTTAAACACATTGTTATGTTGAAATGGTAAATAAAACAACGGCTTTTTATCCTGCAAAGCTAATTGTAAAATGTTCTGGGTATTTTGAGCTTTCAATGCAATTAACCAGGAAAATATACAAATACAATGCGGGAACAAATAGTATTATAATTAAATAGGATAACAGAATATTGCAATACTTATTATTATTTGATCGCTGTTTATTGCAAAATACTTTGTTAACAACTATAATTTTTGACTGTTTATGTAGGTATAAAAAGAGACCAAAATTAATGACACGATCAAACAATTTTAATTTTTATGCATCAAATAATTTTTTACAGAGTAAAATTGTTTTCAACTGATAATTGGTATGCTGGAGACTGCGATAATACATGTTTTAATCTGCCAAATGCGTTCCAATTAATACGTTCATTAAAACATTTTTTTAGATCTATATTTTCACGTTTCAATTGATAACAATAGAGAGAAACATTTTTTTATAAAAATATTTAATTTTGTTTTTCATTTATAGTGTGATTTTACAATTTAATTAAGCTTCTTCACTTATATATTTTATATTAATAAATTCATACTTTACACATTTTGTTTTTTAACATCTTATCTTTGAAAGCAAAGTAATTGACATTTGGTTAAGCTTCTTATAAATATAAATATTTACAAATCGCTCATTTAATCTAATAATTTTATAAATGAACTGGTTATAGATACCAGATATTGAGAAAATTAAAACGTATGCTATATTATTCAAAGTACTATAAGATTATAAAATCTTTTTGATACTGTTTGGAATTCTAAACAAAAAATTGTGTAAATTTTACTTGGCAATAGTATTAGCGTTGAAAGCTGATCTTTTTGGGCTTAGCTAAATTGTCATATAATGTGCAGTAGACACATAAATGGATTCTTATTCATTTATTTAAAGAGTCTGGTATTCATTCCGGAAAAGTGGATTTGGTGTTTTACTTAAAATTTAAATAACTATAACAGTCAAGTAGGGTGATTGATGGTTTGTAGAGAGCCGTTGTGTTACAGAAATTCCTGGGCCCACCAGACTGTACAACATACCTCTGGACGAGGAGGATTATAATGAGCAATTTGGATCTGCAGAAAGAGAGCAAGAAGATGATTCACCAAATAGTGTGATTGAACGTGCTCGTGGTATGCATCACACGACTCCTGGCTCTGCAAGAGGTATATTAACTAACACGCAAAATCACGTTCCTGCGGCTCCTGCGCTGAGTTCTTCTTCTAAGGTTGCTCCGATTCTATCATCACTTTTACTTCTTCTTCTTAGGATATGACGACTTGCGATTCATAGAGGATTCTTGTAGTGACAATAACGTTTTTCTCGTTCTGTTCCCTGTTATAACTGTTTTTATTTCAAAACCCCAAAATAAAAATAAATGTGGTTTTGATTGTATATTCAAATTTGTGTATGGATATATGTAAACGATTCACACCAAAAGCCAGTAATAGTAACTTTTCCAGACTGCAGTTTTTTTTTCAAAAAGCCAGCTATTTGTTTTGGCTTTTTTTTTGGTACTGCTTCTGTTTTTTTTAATATTTTAATAGACAGTATTCAGATTGTCAAGAACTTCTAATTTTTAATAATTTATGACTATTTAATGATAAAAATTAACCTGGAATGAAAATTTCTTATTGCATACGTTCAAAAAAATATATAGCAGGAAAATACGGGTCAATTATCTCTTGAAACAACTTACAAGGCGGTTAACTCTTTGAGCGTTATCTACGTCTTTACTAAGAAAAAATATCAAATAGTTTACAAAAAAAGTATTATTTGATAATAAATGAAATTAAAACTGATAGTTTTTTTGTTTAAATAAAATTCTAAAAATCAACACTTACAAGTGACAAACAATGTGGCAAATCAATACTTTTCAAATTCAAAAATAATCAAAAACATAGAATACATCTTGACGTCTAATTACTGTAGTAATGCTATATACTAAACATAGCTGCTTTTTGTCTGTCCTGACTTGAGTATTTTTGACAATCCGAAACTGACTCGAGTGAATTTGGAAACTTTTGACACTAAACTCGAATATACTGCTCTATTAGCTTTTTATAAGTTATGATTATGATCACTGAATAATTATTATTTTGCTTTTTCTACTGATATTGTCAACTATCTACTTATTTATAAATTTTTTGTACTAGCGTATTTATTTACTGAGTCTACTATAGAACGCCCTGGTGTCATACAGCACACTATTCCAAACAGCTCATGCAGTTGCCCGTGCTGTCATGTCTCTCTTGCTTTCATTTATTTTTTTTTCTATTTACTATTTTTTTAACTGATCATTCTGCATTAGGGAACTATGGAGTTTTTTACTTTTGAGTTTTTTTGTCTAAAGGTCATTGAATCATACCTTTGTTTATGGCAATACCTCCTGACTAAAAACTTTGCTATCTAGATCACGTCGCTACTTAGCGATTGAATTTATTTGGTTTATTTCTCTATGTGAATATAAAACATGTAGGTTGCTTTACATAGAAAAGATAACTCCTTCTTTGGCTTTCACTTGATAAATCCAGATAATTGAGATGAGTTTATAGAAAATATATTAAAACAATTGAAACTAAATTATATATTTAGCTGGTGATTGGTTGTTCATTCAAAATCAACTAATCAGGTGACGATTTAATATAAGTCTACTTCTATAAATTCACTTATAATGTGTTACTGTCTTTAATGTGTGTGAATCGAAAGACAACCATACAGTATGTTGCCTTAAAATAAATGTCAAATAATTTAGATTCGTAAGAAAATTAGGCAATCTAGGAAGAGCAGATATATGGTAAAAATGTATTAAAACCGTTGTATGCTGAAAATGTATTAACTATATGTTACCCTGGAATTTAAGTCTTGCAAATAAATTACAAATAGGTCTTTGTGTATTTCTTGATAAGTGGGTGTAATTTTATGCCAATTTGCACGTTTAGCCTTCTCAACTAAAGTCCATCCATCTATCTACATTTACTACAGCTATTTAAACAAATGACTGCTAATTGGGAGCACTCCATTGGGTGAAACTGTAAATTTCTATCATTTGCCTAGTCCGACAAATGATCTCGCATATTTCTTCAGCTAAGACGCTTCAGCGGCGTGGCGCCTCTGCAGAGACACTAATCTTAAAACTTATTTTAATATCTTACTTTGTTCAAAAAGTTTTATTACATCACATTTGCACTATGGAATAAGCCGCTTTCTTACGAATGGGTAAGTATCACATTATAATAAGCTACAGTAACAAAATACTTATTAAATTAAAATTCTTTTAAATATAATGTTGCCAATTATCAACAAAGCATTGCCTAATTATTATCACATTAAATTCATCCTTACTCTAATTTTCTTTAATTATTATTTAAAAAAATAGGATTTTACCAAACGCTTACAACAAAAATAATTGTTATTCCACACTGCTATAATACTTTTTTTTGTTCAATTAATATTTATTAACACTACTTAATTATCTTTTATAAACAAAAAGCACGTTTTTTGCAGAAGATATTATAAAAAAGTTTACATTTTTTACATTTTCAGATTTTTTTTCATTTTTTAATAAAAGGTGTCTAATTTTTTTTAATCTCATTTTACAATTGATAGACCAATGAAAATTGGGAAAAAAATTCTCACAGGTTTCACAGTTTCCATTAGGTAAGTAGAAGTTGTAAGAAGAAAAGGTAAGTGTTTTTATATAATTATTTGTAGCATGGTAGCTGTAGAAAAATTTGAATTGATAATGTAGGTTTTTGAATATTTGTTATTACAATTAAATATTCAGTATAAAAATTATACAATACAAAGCGATTAACATCTTTGACTTTTTTGTTTGGATCTTGTAGATCTACCAAGCTCTCTGATGGAAAATACCTAAAACAATTATCAGCTGGCTTATGCTATTTCTCGTGAAATATTACTGAAGTAGAACTCGGATTAGTTAAGATATTGATAATTATCGAAAATGGTCTTCCTAAACTATTTTATTTTGTTGCGTTCTAAAATCTATTTAGAGATCTAGAGGCTAGATCTCATCTAATCTCATCTTAGATATGTTCTACCTTTTTTTAGGCCAACAGTATATCAATAATGTCTTGTGGGTAAATTATAAATTCATTTTTATAATAATTAATGATTTAAATATTTAGGTTATTATTATTTAAACAACTTTTGCTCAAAATGTTATTTAACATTATATAAGAAGTAACAACGAAACCTAGACAGACATGATTCTGATGTTTTTTCATCAAACATTTAAACCATTTGTAATAATAATAGACTGTGCTAATTTGGAAGACTTTAGTTAACATATTATATTAAGCATTTTAGTCTATTAACAATACATTTAATGTCAAAATAAATAAATCAACTATTGGATGCTGAATGTCAGCACCATGTAGCGAAAAGATTGCATAATGAATTTAGAATATTTTGTAAGGGGTGAATAGTTGCAAATAGGTCTTTTTAAGTTGTACGATAAGGGGTTGAATTAATGATTGTGATTAAGATGATAATGATGATGATGACAAGGGTGAGTTTGTAATGTGGTGGCAGTTTGGATATCTCTTAGGGTGTTTTGTTGCGATGCAACATTTGGCTGGCTATTGATTCCAAGTAGCTGCTTTTTGTGTAAAGCTTGAAGTCAGAAAGAAAACATAAAATTTTAAAGAATCTATAATTGGCCAGGAAGATGGAATGACAGTAGAACGGAACATGGACAATGAGCTCGGTTTGGGCGTGCATAATGCGACGTATATCAAGATGACAATTCCCGCTTTTCAACTCGCCATATTTAATAGCGGCTCATTCATTGACGGAGAAAGTCCGTGACAATGCCGCGTGTCTCAATACATTAATCGTTAATCGGCAAACCTCGCTGGCTGCAGGGCTGCGAACAATAGCTCCGTGATCTATAAAGATGGGCCGTTCTTTACCAATTTCTCAGCTACATTTACTCTGAAATGTGTGCTGAATAGGATGTGTGACTGCGGCTACGTTACCCACCGTGCCCTTCTGGCAAACGTGCTGGCGGCTCTCCAGTATAAGATAACACCTGCGATCCCAGACTCTTTTCTCTATTCTCAACCCTTACATAAATGACATAAATACGCTAAAACTACCCTAATTCATTTATACTCTCTATTGTATAAAATAATCACTTTTTATTTTTACAACTGGCATATTCTCACCAACCCTTCTCTCTCTCTCTCTCTTGCATATGACTTTAACTCATACTATTCACTTTCTTTCTGCATATCAACTTTACAACGTCTCTTAAAATAGACCATTATATTTTAAAAACCTTTTTACTTTTATATTCTACAGAAAACTAACGTTTCTACTTTAACTAATAAAAGCGTTCTTATAATGTTTTCATCAGATAATATTGGAAAAGCCTCTTTTTATCTTTATTTTAAAATTTATCAATTAACTTATGATTACGACAAAACACAATGTTAAGATCTGATCTCAGAATTAATAATAATATTTGCTTGTTTTTTTTTGTTTTGAACTATAAAAGATCGAAATATATAATGCAATTTCAGAGAACCTTTAAAAGTTTATCGAGAAAACGTTAAAAATTAACCAAAAGATAAAAAACAAAAAAGTGAGAGTATTATCTAATATTTTCTTCGTTGCGTCATTTTATACGCTTTTGTCTTTATAAGTATTCCAAGTCATATTAATAAAATGTCTCTAACACGTTTTTGAATTTTTTTATAATTTTTACTACAATAAGAATGAGCTAAATTTTATATTAATTTTTCCAAGTAGTTTATGGCGGTCATGTTTAACATTACAACTGTCCGAGCAAGCCATAGTTCTTATTTGTTTACCCCACTAATTGTCGCTTTGCTTAGACAGTTTTAATGTTCGGTGAGGTACCGAATAATACAGTAATAAATCATTATCAACTACTTCAAAAAGTAAATAGTTTAAGATAGGACATTAGGCTTTTCACGCTTGAACCAACCTTTAGAGTGAGCTGTGAAAAATATAAATGTTAAAAAAACGTTTAAAATGTTAAAAATAAAAAACCATTAAATATTTATAAAATTGTATAATTATATGTATATTTTAATCGAGCTGAAGGTGAATAATTTTGACGTTTGTTTACGATGCTTTGAAGAAAATTTATGATTTTAATGAAGGCATATAAAATTAACATTAATTTTGTTTTTGAGATGTAATCAAGAGTTTAATTATAATTAATGCAAATTAAAAATAATTATTTTTACATTATAAAATAATAATATAATAGTGTAAGTTATTAATGGTTAGATCAAAAGTGGTTAATTATAGTAAAATATTATATAAGAAGTAATAAATTATTAGTATTTTCATCAAAACACCCTTGAAAATGTTCGCGTTTCATTTATTAAATTTATTTACCGCCTTAATCTTTATGATGTCAAGTTAATTTTCTTGATTAATCCGTTAAGTTTTTGGCTCCTACGTTAAAGTGTCAGCGACAACCTCTCTTTTCTCAAACGGAATTTTAAAAACTCATATATTTTTTATTGGAAATTTTGTTTTATTACTTTTTAGCTAACGAGATGCTTTTTTGTGGTATTATTGGTAATACTTGAAAATAGCTGTGAGGCATGGAAACAAAACTTCGGCGGCTTGCTTTCGAGACTAAGTCCAGAAAGTTTCATTTTGTTTTTAACAATTGCAAACTCGGCTCATTGATGCGATCTAATGGGTTCACTACCCTACAACTTGCGCGAGTTTAAAACCAATTCAAAGAAAAATAGTTTTAGTTTTTTGCTTTAAAGCCTTTTCGAAAAGATATTTAAAATCTAAGCAGTTTACAGGTTATTATTTTTTAGTAAGAAATTGAACATAAAACCCTTTTGATGAATGTTTAAATATATATGTATATAATTCTGTTTTGTGAGCTTTTATGCTTTGTGAATATTTAAAAAAATTAAAACGCTAAAATAAATTCAGTGCTTTTCTGTTTATGAGTTATTAAAGCGTAGGATTTCAACAAATAATTTATACAAGAAAGCATGCCTTTACTCGATCTAATTCTAAAGCAAATGTTTCTGACATTCTAAATTTATTTCAAGAAAATAAAAGTGCCAAGCAGCCATTAGAACCAAACGTTTGATTAAAAATTAATTAGCTAAGAATTATACACCATAACGAAATTTGGAGCACCGCCAAAATAAGACAATTATTTTTAAAGCAACAGCATTTTATTTACTTTAATAGTAATCTAGAGTCTTTAATTAAAAGGCCTAAGACATATTATCTTTCAAAATCATTTTTTATTTACTTTGAAACACAAAAGAAAACAACTGGAAGCAATCTTTGCTTACGACAAACATAAATTACATTAGTATTCACAAAATAATCAAAGTTTGTTTTTAATACAGACTTTTAATGCGTATCATTTTTTCATACACTGTCTCCATAATAGAAAGTTTTTGTATAAACTTATTTTACTAATCCTCTACATTATTCACAAAAATTGTCGCTTACAAACCTTTATGTAGTGCAGCAAAAATACGTGTTTTAAAAGCTTTTTTTTATTTTAGAAGATAGCAGGTTTTATATTTAATATTTAAAGTAAACGACACGTAAAATTCTGATATAAATTCTACAAAACTAAACTTTACATTTAAAGTGCTGTTAATTGAAAACTCACTTAACGTTTTCCCTATAGATTTATTTGCGTATTACCAATATTGGAAAACAACGAATTATTCTATCTATTAATATTGATGTAGATTTATGAGTGTTTGAACACAATTTATTATGACAATGTATATTGAAAAATTGCAAATAATTTAAAATCGCTTAGAGATTCGATCGATAACAACGTCAGTCAATTGCTGAAAATGTTTTAAATTCTAGTAAACTTTTTGTAGCATTTGAATAAAAAAAACTTCAGGTTTGTTTAATAAAAAAGCAAAATAATGCAAGTGCAAGGCGGTTTTTTGTATACACCATTATAATGAGGTAGTTAAAGATATAGTTACTCTTGTTGCTCTATCAAAAAACAAATGTAAATTTTTTAAAATTTAATTTTTAAAATTTAATTTTTAAAAAATATTGTATGATTGCTCAAGTCAACCAGTTTTCTCAAAAATGAAAACTGAAATTTATATGAGTAATGCGTTTCAATTAAAGATTTTGTAAGCTTTTAGCTAGCATTTGAAACATTATATTGCTTGTCCAGCTAATAGCAGCCGACATGACAAATTCATCTAAATACTGACTGAAGTCAAGCTAAATGATCCTTAAGCTGTTCAATCAATCAATTGAAGAGCTTCAGTTTGAAATGCTAAATTTTATTTGTAATTAACTTTGGCTTATTCTTCTCAAGACATTACGCAAAAGTTTCGCAATTTTAAAACAAGTTTTTGTATGTAAACATATACTAAAGTTTTACAAAAGTTTTTAGAACCGGCAAACACGATACATGATTCTCTTAGCAAATATCTGGATCACAACGCTGTAAGCTAGTTTTCTGCAAGAAAAACTGGGACATTTAACTGCCATTATGTACGCAATAATGATATTTTTATTATAGCTCTAATGCAAAATCTATACATTAATCACATCCTCTATATAAATAGAAATTACCTAAGAATGCAAAGAAAACCAAATTAAATTGCTCAAGTTAAAATTGTTGAATGGACTGCAATTAAAGCTTTACAGTTGTTAATAAAGTCAAAACAAATTTATTTAATACACAAATTTGTAGACTAGAACTCATTAGATAGATTTCTTCAGTAGTATTTTTACGATAGAACAATTAAGATACAAAGCAAGTGCGCTTACTCTGCCAAGTAGAATGAATCAATTTTGTTTGATTAAATTTGCTTTGAACAGAATGGGCTGATATTTATCCAAATATTTTATTACTTAAAATGTAATAAGTAGTGGTCATATATCTGTCAAATGATTTCAATATATTTGCTTTAAATTTATTAGTTCGATTTTCTGCTGCTTATTTTTTAATACGTATTAGCATTTTGTCTAATCTAGAGTAAGTTCCGTGGAATTAGGTATAGAATGTATTATTGCTTTTCCGAAACCGATAAAAACGGCTACTCAACAAACTATAGAGTTGTGCAGGAGTTGTATAATAATGTCCTGAAGCACATTATACATTTGATGGGCGTGAGATGCTATTTAGAGTACATCGTTAAAGAGATAATAAGTCCATGACATATAACATATTACATCTTCCAACATCTAACACATGCACTTTGCATAATTTAATCATTGCACTATGTATAAACCTGCCACAGATTAAACTACCTTAACTTTTCATTGATGGTTTTGTGTAATTTCTAACAAAAAACTCAAAATGAAAATATATCAATTATAAGTTTTTAAAATAATCAGACAATTATATGATCGGTTTTTGCGCATAACTCTAGTCTGCGCAGTTTTGAGTCTTAGCAGTTTAGGTAGGTCTTTTGCATGATTTAGATTTTATTCATAAAAACTCTTCACATTAATGCTTACTTCGGCATCTAAAACAAAAGCTAAATTTATAAAAATCGACATGATCTAGCTTTAACTTTAATTTAAAACGTAATGTTTTTAACTTTAGTTTAAAACTACTTTTTCTACGATATCAAAGCTAATAAATTTTTCTCAGCAATTCCAGTTACTGTTCTGGATAGCTAACAACATAAAGAGTTCAAATCTGCCTTGTTTTTGAATTTTTATCAAGTGAAAGTTTTTAAAAGCTAAATTTTTCATTAAAAACTCTATAACAAAATATTTTTTACCAAAAAAAATTTCTAAATAACAAAAAATTAACTAAGTTTTACTAAAGCTTTCTGAATTTAAATCTGTTATTGTTTTTTGTCAAGAATTTTTTGTTTTATCTTGAAAATGAACTTCTTAAATTAATTTATTTTTTATTTTTAGAGATAAATTTCAAACGTTTCTAAAAATAGTGTTTGAATCTTCTTACAAATCTTTTAATTTAGATCACTCTAAATTCTGAATGTTTAAGCACAATATTAAGTTTGTAGGTATGTATCTTAAGCTGCGTGTTTCATTTCTAAATATGTATATCAAATTCTAAATCGCCTGTTGCTTTTATAATTACGTTTAATAACCAGACGGTTACCAGTCCTTGCAATAATAATGTATAAAACTGTGATAATAGATTAAAAAATTTGCTTATGACTTAGGAAACGAAGAAAAAACAAGGAAAAGAGTAAAGACTGCATTGTTTGTCTGTAAAACAGAAGTGAAAATCCGATTTATTAGAATGTTGAAAACAAACGCTAATTGTGTTTACTGCTCAAGGCTTGTATGTATATATTCTCGAGATTGGAGGAGAGCTTTCGTACGCGAGATGCATTGCTAAATAGAAAACTGGGCTCTTCACGTTCATTTACAATACAAGTCGCAATTTTTCTTGACTAATTCTGAAGTTTGTATTCTCAAACAACTCGCTTTTGTAGCAAGATTAGGCGACTTATGTGGACACTCTGGCGTCTTTTTCGGCATCGTCTATAAAATGCACCTGAAAGCAATTTTCCTCCATACATGCAACGTTTTCTACTACGTTTAATTCGAACGATATTGCAACGTAAATTTAATTGTATTTTTAACAAGCGCTGTAGCTCCTTAACAAAAGGCATTTCTTCTTGCTACTAACGTTGGAAACCTATTTACATACGGTATTATAGCGAAATAAACACACATCTCTCTAAAAACGATTTTATGAACCTCATAAACACTCTTTTTTGTAGAAGTTCTTCCACAGACTAATTCGCTTGCGCAATTTATTGTAAATTACCACCTTTCGTTTGGTTTATTTTATTGTATGAACTCTAAGATTAATAACAGAAACGCTAGACCTTCATTATGAAAATTACCCTATTTCAAATTGGAACTTATCCATCTGACATTTCGGGTTGAAATACTGGAAATTTATTTCTCCGAATATTTAGATTAAATAATAACTTTAAAATTTATAAGCCAATCTAAGCATTTGTGTATTATGTAACAAAATAAAATACATGTTAATTAGTGTAAACCTATGTATTATCATTTTGAGCAAAATTTAATTAAATCAAAAATCTAATAGATTGATTTAATATATTCCAATCTAATTAACTGTAACCTGTTAAGTATCACTGATTACTTAAAACATACTTAAAATCTACAACATTATTAGTTTTGAATTAAATATTCTGCATTATTGCTATGGCACGTTTTGATAAATCTATTTATCACATGTTTCTTTTATACCACTTATAACTATATAAGTGCTTTTTAAAAATGCAATAAATTATTATTCTAATTCTCGCTACTTGTAGCCTGAACAAAATAAATATTTTTATTTAAAGCAAAGTTAATATTAAGATCATAAAACCACAAAGAAATATATTGACCAAACAAGTTCAGACTCTTTCTTATTATAAAAGTTTTAGAGACATCATCTGCAGTATATTTCCATTCTGTCCAAACTGGCATTAATCTAAAGTTTTGTTTTTAACTTATGTGTTCACTTATTTAGCGTTGAATACATCAAAAACTACATTCAAAACATAAGGTGAACATGAAAGCATCTATTCAAAATTTAATAAAATTAATATAAGACACTACTAAGTTCAAAAATTAGTCAATATTCAAATTTATTGGCCTTTCTTACCTGATAGAAATATAAATCTTAATACATTTGGAAAATTGAGAAGTCTCACTAAATTGCCTATAGCAGAGTAATACGAAAAGCTATAGGTCTACCAACCAAACATGAGACCTGAAAAAGAGCTTTTGAGTGGTTACTTCTGACATTGCTACTATAGTCCACATATTTTACGAGGCTTTTATTTGCTTGGGCGCACTATATATAAATATATAAAGAAATAAGAAATCTCAAACAACTTTATTCAATTCAACACATTAAAAATTACATAAATACTGCACAAAACGAAACACTCTCTAATCTATTAACTATGAACAGGTTTTTTGGTCAGTTTTCTATAAAGTACTTCTAATGTCCAAGATACTGCTACCGATATAGAAATTATGTTTAAAATTTGGATGCAACCACTGTAGTTATGAGCTGAGTCTTTATATTGCCCTGTAAACAAAAAATATTAATAGGTCTTGAAACTTTCTCGTATTGCAGGAGATTATTTTTAAATTATTATTTATTATTATTACCTATGTTATATTTCACAAATTTTATTCTTTTCGATAAAAAAATAAGATACGTTAAAAACAGACTAGTTTTTTTTAATTTTTCATTCGAAAACAGATTTGCAACAAATTCTGATGACAGAAAATTTGACTTTTCTTTCTTTTGGTTTTTTACTGGTTTATTTTAATTTTTTGCGATCACATGTGCTTATTGTATTTAGAATATTGGTTTAATTTAGTAAAATCACAAAATTTTGTTTAATATTTTTATTCCAATATATCTTACAAAAACAAATTACAAGTCATAAAAAAAGGATAGAGTTTAAAGCCAAATATAGAAACTTTTTATTTTTACCAGAAAGTCAGTGATATTCAAAACACCAGTTGAAATATTATGATACAACTTTTGTTAATTCTTTTCTTCTAGTTTTCTGCTAAATTTGAGAAGTTAGACGTAACGATTGAAGATCAGATTTTCAAAAAAAGCTCAAAAATTAAAATGACTCATAAGCTACGACGAAACTTTTTTGAACATGTAGTCAATATTTACTGTACTTTACGTGGTCTTTTCTTATGATATTATAAAGTAGTTGCAGTTTTGCAACTATAAAATTGCCAAAAATAGACATAGTTTTAAGATAGAACATACTAGATCGTCTGTTAAATCTATAATTGCAAAAAAACTTTTTCTATTATTTTTTTATATTTTAATATTATAATTATAGAGTTAGAATTCTATAAAAAGTTATGAAATTGTTCCAAATAGCGATAATTTTATAATAGAGCACGTCATATCACAAAAAATGTAATTAACAGTGTAGACAATTTACGTTTGTGTTGTTAAAAGCTAATTCTGATTTCTATAAAACCCAACTTTTTTGCTTTTTAATTGTTTGTTTTCAAAAAGTAGAAACTACAGATTCGTGTAATAAACACAAAAGCAACAAAGTTATTGTCTGTTTAAGAATTAAAAAAAATATATATAAAAAAAATTGAAAAGTCTTGACATTTTTTCTTAGTTCAACTTTAGTAATGTAAGAGTTTTAAGCTTTCGGTAAGAGATTACTCATTGTTTGAGATGTTTTGCTGTAGGATTAGTTTATTATCTATCAAAATCTCATTTAATCAAAATATTTGGTTGCTTAATATACAATATTAGGCAAACAACCAGAGAACAAGACGTAAAATTTTAATGAGATCCATTTAATTTACGTTGCTTTTAGAAACAAAATTTTTTACAACAAAGGTTGCTTAAATTGAAGGATCCATGCTATAATATTTCAAGTGTTGTTTACGTATATTTCAAAGTTCAGAAATAATTTTCCTTAAGCTAAAATAGGAATAGATTAATAATTAAACCAACGTAGCTTACCAAGTAATCGTCCAATGGTCAGTACAAATATTCCTTTTGAAACCATATTGAGACCAATTGCTGAGGAGACATATTTTTCAGAATATTCAGCAATTACTAAGTTTTGGTTAATGACAGTAATAGCACGAGCAATTCCGGAAATGCCAGAAAGAAGGATAATCATTGTGTAAGAAGTCTGCATAACGAGAACTAAAACCATTCAAATATTAATAGAAACTTATATAACATTTTATAAACTTTAAACGTTACATCCGGACAATTGTAGTATTCTATAATTTTGCTAAATACAACTATTGCATTTTACAGTACCTTACGTTTGCACTTACAGTAACAAATAATTCATTAATTTAATTATTCAAAAGCTCAATTATTCCGAATGTAAAATCTCGTCAATTGCAAAAAAATCATACCAGCTCTGCAACCAGCTAAAACAAATGATCCAAAAATAAATGTAGTTCGATGGGTAATATTCATATGATTTGTAGCCAAAGGCACGACAATTCGTCCTATAAAATCCATAAATGATAATACAGACATGCAAGTTGAAGCATCGATTATTGTCATGTCTAGATCAACTGTCAAAAATAGTGGAAAAAAAGTACTAAAAGAAATGCTTGTTGTATATGCCATTGACAAACCAATCATAATATGTACAAAAATTGGATCCAATAAAATATGAAAATCAAATAAGGCTACAAGTTTCTCGCATAAATTTGTTGGTTTCTCGTTGGAGACATCTAATTGGCTAGCTAAAATTATCAATTTTTCAATTAAAACAAAAATAAAATAATATGTCTATCATAATTGATTAAACTTTAGATTTTAAACCCCTAAAGTAAATTGAAGAAAAAAGACGCTAAATGACAAGCTATTCATAAAAATGTCTAGGTTTTTTGCTTTATTGAGTCATTAAAGTCTTATTCGCTTTCAAAAGGCACAACTAAATTTTACATATTGAAGCAGCTGCTTTATCTTAACTAAGTTTTACTCAAATAAAAATTTTATGCTCAATTATAATTTCAATAAATTGCAAAGTATTCACATCTGCATCAAAATCCATCTCACATTTTTATCACTTAATATTTCCCTGGGAATTCAAGCTAGTTAGTAAACAGTACTATACTATACTATATAAAGATCTTAATTGAAAATAAGCATATTAACTAATTTGACAGTTAAAATTTGTTTGACGCTTTTAATTATTCAAAATGTTTAGCTTGTTTTATTTATTTTAAATATCGTCAGAAACATATTATAAAAATGTCTCCTCATCGACGCTATAAACAAATTATACATTGATAAAAACGACCTTGTAAATTTTTTAGAGAAAATCAAAATTGTGTTTAATCGAGAGACAACGGTGGCCACGGAATTATACCACCTCTACCGATTTATCATTTATGTGCTTTGTTTTTCTATGAATCTGCCTAGCTATAGCATCAAAAATTAGAAAAAACACGTGCTACAAAAATTGTGAGTTACAATAAAAAATGTAAAATTAATATCAAAAATTTCAAATTATTTGAAAATGTAATCAAAGCTTTTAATTTTAAAAGCAAACTGTATTTATAATTAATAATTCATAGATACGTAATTATTTATAGTTTACAATTTTTCTTTTAAATTGTAGAGGGTTTATCTGCAATGCATTATACATTAGTGAATAATCTATTTATACAGAGCATAGTTCAAAAGTTATTAAACTTATTTTTAAATATTTTTTTAATTTATTGAAACAACATGTCACCTAACTTTGATTACCAAACGCTCAAATGTCATTAAATAATGATAGAAATATATCGGCGTTCAAAAGTAGTTCATTATTTGAAACTGTAGAAAATATTGAACTTGTTTCTATTGTTTCAGTGTATTTTTTAATTTTAGCAATTGACCTGTATTGATTTATTGTTAAATTTATGTTTTTGAATGCGTTATCAAATACTTACGCAACATGTTAGCTTCTTCTACAAACTCATTCCCTTCAACATCACATGTATCCGCATTTCTGTGTCTAATATCAGATTTTTTTTCCTCTTGATTATTTAATTTAGATATCACAGATTGATTGTTTTCATTTTCAGTCATAATTACATTGTCTGTATTAATGGAACTTTCATTTGGTTTTTTATTACTCAAATCTTTATCCTTTGCATCGGCTGTCTTTAAAGGTTGTAAGTGTGAATGCACACCTCTTGTTTGCGTTTGTGTTTCTAATCTCGTTTCCACATGTTCAGTAACAGGCTGTATAATAAAAATTAAAATTTGGAAAAGTAACTATATTTATCTCCAAGGAGTGTCAAATAGACGTTTAATTTTGGAAACTTACATCGAAAAACATTGAACCTATCAAACCATGAAGACTCAAAGCTGATAAAATCAAAACTGTACCATCATAGCTGTAGTGGTCTATCAGTAAAGCTACAGCCATAGGCATTAGCATTTGTCCTATGCTTGTGCCAGCCATAGATAAGCCAACAGCTTGACTTTTTTTTCTGCTAAAGTATGAGTTGATTATTAAAAAAGTTGATGAAGCTATCAACCCAAAACCTAAACCTAAAAAAACATATATATTCATAATATCTAATGACGTTACCAGAAAATGTATTTAAAGTACAGCAACTAAATATATATTTTTTAATAAACATTTCTAAGCAAATAACACATTTTTTAGAATATTACCTCAATAAATTAATTACAAAGTATCCTTACTTAACTAAGTTTTGTCTTTCAATTGAGCAGCCAAAAACATGACAGACTACTTATACAGAATTTTGCTGGAAGCTCACTATATACAACTGTTAAGAAGGATTAACAAGCTTTGAAACAAACTCGTAATTTGAGATACAATACTTCTCATTATTAAGTATTAAGAACAAACTTCTATCCATCCATCTATTCATCCAAAGATTTCCAAAAGCAACAGTTTTGAAAGAAATAATGTAAGACTAATTATTTAAGTACTTTACCTGTAAGTAGTCCATAACCAATTATAATTCTTGCATAACTGTGTGCATAAGTTGAGAAAGCCAATCCCGCCGAAACTAGGAGAACACCAATTTGGGTTATTTGTTTCGTAGAGAAGTATTTCGAAAGCGGACTTATTAATAATCCAGAAAAGTTACTAATTGTACAATTAATGCTCATTACGGTCGTAACTCCGGTGCTCCCAGCGATACTTTGCAGGGTTGGACCAAAAATAAGTCCAAATAAAGATAATAGTGACTGATTAAACACCTAAAAACGGATTGCTCATCAGT
This sequence comes from Lagria hirta, assembly GCA_947359425.1. Taxonomy (NCBI): domain Eukaryota; kingdom Metazoa; phylum Arthropoda; class Insecta; order Coleoptera; family Tenebrionidae; genus Lagria; species Lagria hirta. The sequence continues at coordinate 4,507,033 of OX375799.1, forward strand.
GTAAAAATCGCATAAAATATACTGCCCTTCGTAAAAAAAGAAACGTAAAAGCCCCATGAAAGAAACAAGAACAATCTATAATCTACATTCCAAATGGCCTACCTAACACTGGACTCAATCACAAACCGTATTAAAAGAGCTCATTAAACTAGAGCAACTGTTGCTTTCAAAACTCTAAAATATAACAATGGCTAAAATTACTTTACAATAGTTATGTTTCTGTATGTCAATCCACAGATACTGTTTAATGTTTTCTCCTAGTATTGAGACTACAGATATTTAATACAAATCTAGTCTCTATTATTTTCACAAATATAATATAAAAAGAAAAAATGAATCAATAAAATATAACAAATGTAATGCAACTAATTTTTTATAATGTCTCTATTCTATATGAAATTTTATGTTCCCAGCATCATGTACCACTTTAAAATTTTAAACTAAAACTTAAAAAATTATAGAACGTAAAAATTTTATGAGAATAAATTATCTAAGTCTGCGCAATAGCAAAACTCCGTTTTTAGACTCGTTAGCTCTCCTCAGTAACACATAATGATAATTTATTTTTATTTAACGGTATAACATTGATAATGTTTGTGTTACAAAAACGCAACCAACAACTTCCAATAACTACAAAACAGCAGGTTAGACTAAAAATATCTGGTTGTCCGACCAATATTCTTTCTTATTGTGTGATAATTTTATCTTTAATTTTAACATCTCTCGTCAGTGACTTTTGATATCAAAAAAAAATTTGGCTTTCTAACGTAACAAGCTTTTAAAAAATATTTTTATTAAGAACTTGAATAAACTTAAGTGAGAGCAAATAAAAACAGATTGGTTGATATTTGTGCTCAGCTGATTGTTAAGTCTCACTGACGAATGATAGCAAGCATTATATGTGACTGTGTCTAAAATGTTTTCCTTAATTAATTTGCTCTGATTTTGCTATCAAACTTTTTGTTTGATTTAGAGTCAGTTTATAATTTATGCGAGTAAATAAAAATCATTCATAAGTGTAAATCATTTTCAAGTGTAAATTAATTCAATAAATATTGAGAAAAGTCTATAAAAGTACTGTCTTATTTACAAATATTTGAACTATTATCTAACTTGTTTTGCGAATTATCTGAATTTATGAAAACATATTTTAGGATTTGAGCCAATGTTATGGTATGAGATTAATAAATTGTCGAAAATATTATCTGATATTACAAAATAAAATGTGATATTTATAGATGCTAATAGAATAAAAAATAATTCTGACTCACATTAATAAGAGCGGTTCCTGAGACTACCGCCCATCCCCATCCTCCATCAGGAGCCTCAACTTTTGTAGTCATTGTTATCGTTAAGAAAAGGAAAGGGTAGTTATACCCAATCACATAAATCACTTATAATTGAAGATGATCACGTGATGTTCATACACACTTAATCAACTCATCTTATCATGCAATGATTATTGAATCGAAAGAAATTGAATGAAGATGAAGTGTAAATCTGCAAAAAATAACAATAAAAAGTGTCATTATATTTTTCTCCCTTTATTGTTTTGCTTAGACAACAAAATTCATACAAGAAATAAGGATAAAAACTTCCACCCTATGTATGTTAAAGTTATGGCCTTACAGTTATTAATGATCTGTCAATTCACTATCCGCAGTAACATTGTTTCTGCATTATTTCTCACTATAAGAGCCGACAATATGATTTATAATTTTGCATTTGAATGATGAAGCGAAAGTAAAATTTAACTTTAGAATAATTACTCAAAAATACTCAATTCAGCATTTCTTTGCTGAAATTTAAATATTTTTTGCTAGTTTTTTTTGTGAGCGATAGGGAGGCTGTATCCCTTTCACTGCCATCTATGGCAGAAGGTCCGCACGCAATGAATTATTGATTTTCTTAGAGGAAAAATTTAGGAAAACCTACTTTAGAAAATGTTAAAAAACAGAAATCTTACAATTAATAGACAGATCAAGTGAGGAAACTAGTTCACGACTACATACTTATTAATCATGTCACTTACTGGTGATTACTGTGTAGTGATAAAATAAACTTGTTATTACAGTTTTTTTTATCTGGAGCACAGTGTTTGTTGATGAGAAGATACTATTGCTGTGATTATAAAAACTTATCATTTTCTGATAACGATTCGGAATCTGGAGTTATAAAACGATCGTGTTGTTTGGAATTTGTAATAAGATATTGATAGACACGTGCTCATTGTGATTAGCATATTTTTCACTCATTAATTTCAAATTGACAGCAATTGCTACAATATTGATACTTACCTAATGGCTGCGTCATTGTCAAGAATCAAAATCAACTTGTTATAGTATTACATATATAGGCACTCTAATTTTAATGTCCCGTGTGTGCAACATCCTACAAGACCTAAGATTTTATATATTTATTTTTGTATACCTTCATCAAGAGTAGAATAAAAACAATGACCCAAAATTAGCTTATGAAAACCTTTTTATTTTTATTATTTTATTATATTTTTCTGTAAGCGAGTCTTTTTGCATATTTGTGTTTCAATACGCAATATGAAGTGGTAACTTTATGGGCCGATTCAATATGTTTAGTGACGACACTCGAATTGTCAAAAAAACGGGGAATCCCTCAGCAGCTTGGCCCTAGCTCGGTATGGGTATGATCTGCTTCAGGTGTATACGACTGTTAAACTAAAACCTAGACTAGCCACGCTTATGGGAGAAATGTAACACATTTTGGTTGTGGGTAAGACGGGCGCGAGGATGAAAAGGGGGGCTTGACAGCCGCTGGTACCTATGGGCAAAAAGCTGAATCTTCAAAGTGCGTGAATAGTTGTAAAGAAATCTGTTATATTATGCAAAAGGCCTTCACTCATGCATGGAAATAGATAAGGTGTTAATGGGTATGAAACCTGAAACCTAATAGATTTGAAGTGTTTGTTTTTTCGGGCTGGGTTGCGAGACTCGTAATAAATAAATGTGTAGTATTATGAGTAGAGTTCAAAAATCTTCCCAAGTCGTCTATTTTTTTTGTAGAATTGATTGTGGTTTGCAATGTGTTGATAAAGGCTACAATTTTTTTTAGAGATTTCTCATCGGAAAAAAAAATATTTGGCTTGGTCGTGCAAAAATCGTATTATGCAAGGGTTGATTAAGAATGGTTTAAGGTGGTTTTATAAAAAAAAAATTTTTTTGCATTTTTTTTATTTCTAGTACGCTACTTTTATGGTCATTTAACATTATGCATAACCGTCAATCGGAAATGCCTTATATTAATTATTTATTATTGCCTCCGCAATGCTTTCTTATGGAGTGCTTTATCGAATAAACGCTCGCCCTGAAACGCATAAATCGTAAATTGGTAAATTCATCATAATTCGAAAACGCGGCAATTTATCAAAAAATACATTAAAACAAACGTTGTAGATCTGAGATTGTAGATTGCTTAAAGTTGTTGAGATTTTCTGTAGGATGAGCCGTTTAGCTTGTACTATTTTTTTCGTGTGCTATTGCTAAAATTTACAGCAAGGAAGGCTTATAATACCACGGCCTAAGCCAAGCTATTCGACCTTATGCTATGAAGCTTCAACACGGGTAATTATCGCTTGTTTCAATACTTTTTCTTCCTATTTTTTATCCAGCCGATGTTGAATCTATGTACAAATGTTATTTATAAATTATTATTTATGTGCTCTGACTTTTTTACAAATAAATATAAAATAACATATAAAATAACATTAACATATAAAATTTTTAAAATGAGATTTTGTAGTTTAATGATAGTACAAATAATTAATAATAATTAATAATTGATAATTAATAATAATCTAATTAATACGCACAACATTTTCTTATCAGCAATTTGATGCTCTACAAAATTAAGTTTTTATCGGATAAATTATATCTGTACATATTCTAAATAAGAAAAACGGCAATTTTTTCGAATTTAGTATAAAGTATATCCATTATTCTAAGTACAAAAAAATAATCCCGTCTATGAGACAACTCGATGTTGTATAAGTGATTTAAAATTTCGACTTTTCTGTTTATAAAATATTCTCATCGGAAAACCATTGTCTAATTTTTTTGTGCAGTAATTTAAAAAGAAAATCAAAAACATGAATTCTACCAACTTAAAGTTGTCAAAATATAAAATTTTTGTTTTTACTATACCACTAAAGCTGGTTGCTCGCTTTAGTGCAATTATGACATTGTCCTCGTTAGAACTTTACAACGGATTATTTAACTTTTTGTAGAGACATTGTTTTTGTCTCAAACAAAATTCTAAAAAGTCATAGATTGAATAAAGTTTGGTGCATCTGATTATTCTTAAAGCGATAAAGGTATATTAGAAATGCTGCCTCACAACTGACACCGGAGCCAGGCTGTTTTGAAAAAATAAATACATTATTTTAGAAAATCGCGTACAGTCTTTAAAAAAATCATAATTATTATTATCAAGCTCAGAGCCAGCTGGCAGTATTGCTATTTTCTAGTTTAGTATGATCCTTGAAAAAATTAATACCTTATTCTTTCTAGAAATACATATTCAATATTGTAATTCTGTCTAAATGCAAAATCTTTGCAAAAATTGAAAAATCGTATTTTTGTTACTTTTTAAATGGGGCAAATATAAAGTCAGTTTTGGTGAAAACTCTAGATTCTATATTGCCAAATTTTATTCGACCGGCGCTTCTAATGGTTTATCTTGTATTAGTATTTAATTTTTCCAAAGTGAACTTAATGAGAATTTTTGGAAAAAGACAATACCAATGCTAAACAAATTTTATTTAGATGCCATGTTGCCGGAATTTTTAGCAAATAGATAATTTATTAAAGTGTAAACTTTTTCAGTCACGTTGGACAATATTTAGATGAGAAAAATGCGGCGTTACCAAAATGCGTTGCCAATATGTCCGCATCAAATACAATTAGAAAACAAATATTAATATATTTTTTACGTCAAAAACATTTTTGGCGAAACCGTTATTCTAAATTTATTTTTGTGTTTTTCAGAATGTAGCTAGTAAGTTTAATGAGATTGGCGATGTAGTGAAGGCGTGACTGAGTAAATTAGAAGATAAATGATTTTAATATCTTATGTTTTTAAATATTCTCTAAAAAAAGATGTTTAACTTCTACTAACTTTTATGAGAATTGATTATACTTGTGTATCTCTAAAATTTTTGTTTGAGGCAATGTCAAGAATGTCACTAAATGAAGTATGCGAATGTCACTACAAACTCTTATAAAAAAAATTTTTGTAACCGCACAGGATAGATAGCCACACCATACCTAGGGAACAAACAAAATTACATTTGCATACAAGACTTGATTAAGTAGAAAAGTCAAATTTAGCGGAAAATTAAGTATGTGCCAACTTATATAAATACAAATAATTTGTATAAATAACATAAAAGATTATTGTATCAATTGTTTTGTATTTATTATTGTTCTGTACTAGTTGAGCCTTATATTTGATGTTTTGATAAATAAAATAACAGATAAAAAAATTAAATTAGTACCAGTGAAATAACGTATTTTTAAAGTTAGGCTATTACTGGACAATGCATCTAATCTCTCAAAAACTCGTTCAAAAGAATGTTATAATTACTCTTCACATAAGATGAGCTGTTTGATGAGATTTTATCGCACCGTTTTAGCATTACTTAAACACATAATTAGTTTTTTTTATTCATTTATAGCGTTATTCTATTTAAACTACTAAACAGTGTTGCTCTCAGAGCCGGAAAAAGATGTTAAAATTAGGATGACGCTAACAAATTTTAATATTTAATCTACAGGGTACGCCAGAAAAACTTACTTTTTTGAAAGGTCAATTAAAACCAAAGTACTTTTTTGGTTTTTTTTTTTAGTTAAAAATACAATATTTCAAGTTTTTTTTTCGTAAAGTTTAAAAATAAGATCGTTTAAATGCCAATTTTTATTGTGCTCACATGATTAAGTCGATATCTGAAGTTATTAATCACATTTTTTCTTCATTTTATTGTTATTAGAGTTCTTTCTCTTTTTTTCATTCTTTATTTCAATCGTTGAGCACATACAAGAGAAGACCTGAGACCACCATTTTTCTTCTCATTTCAATTATTCATGTTTATTATCATTATTTATTCGTAAATTAAAGAAAAGTGCAAAACAACGATTTATCTTATCATTTATTACTACCATACACAAACAAGGTGCAAGAACACTGGCACAAAACCAAACGTTATTTGTTATTTCTGTTTTGTTCTACTTGAAAAATGTGTATTTATATTTTCTATTTGAATAAGTTCAAAGAAATGATACTTTTTTTCTACAACAAAATCCAGTCGAAACATTATAATTTTTATTTTAATAATTTTTTTCCTCATACTTTCACCTTGTATCCATAGTATTCTAATAATTATTACTATTATTATATTTTAATATAACAATTATATTTGTGTAAACATTATTTTGTAAACAATTATATTCTATAAAATCAAATCAATCTAAATTTCTTTATAGTGCTCACAAACGCATCACTTATTATTTCTTTTTTTGTAACAAAATGAACTACTATATAATAAATGCGTTAGCTTTATATTTTACAATAATAACATCAGCAGTCCCCATTAAGATAAGACAAAAAAGAGTATCAAATGTCCATGCATGACCTTGCGACATGCTTATGCTAGTGACAACACTGACAACGCGATGGCCTTCCTATCTAGCTACTCAATTAGTTATTGCACCGCATCCTAGATGGATTTTCCAGCGCCGCTCTGTTATCGGGTGTCTTTAATGAGCTTCAAAATTTACTGTACGGTGGGAAGTCTAGGTATATTTAGTCAATGACTATACCTAACAAAAGCATTGTAAAATGCGTTGCTAAAAAATACACAATATTTGAGCAGTTTTGTCTACTGAATAAATTTATGTGGTTCGAATTCGTTCTTTTGTAACTAATAACTGAAATTTGGTTACAATTGCCTATATTTGTCTATATATTTCATAATAACTCTCGCCGATTTCTCATCTTTTTTTTTGTAACAAAATACGTTTAATAATTAAATTAAACTTACATTTTAGTATTGCTGCCAATGCTATAATATTAATAACAATAATAGTAGAAACAAACAACTTTTAGTACTACAACTTAGGAAGAGGAACTTTGAAAGATATTGAGCTAACTAAACTTTTTAAATCTGTCAATTGTCATATTTTGAGGTTAGACCTTTAGATTAACCGCGTTCGGTTATACCATCAAAGCGCTGATTTTACTCTAATTCGTTCGTTAATGAAATCAAAATCGTTCGGTTATTTTCCGATGGTAGATCTCTCAATTCTCTTTAGTCTGATACCACGTGACTTACATCTACTTTGTCTACGCTTGCATCTAGAATTAATTACCGAACGCACCATGTTTATATAGCGCGCGATCAATGAAATTTGTAATAATTATTGCAAAAGAAATTTGTATTTGGAGAAAAAAGTGGCATGTATAGTAAAAAAAATGCGTTTTTGCTTTTTTTAGTCAAAGACAGAGACGAAATTCAAAATGAATAAAACACAGTTTTTAAAGAGCACGTATCTACTGAAACTAGAAGCTGTTGAAAAAAATTGTGTAAATTCAAAATTAGAAGTCTTTTACACTTATTACGTATTACATTTTTCCAACACTAACAAAAAGTTATGCAGTAATTTAAACTCGATAAGAAAGCATAAGTAGCAGTCAAACATTTTAAATTTTGATTTTATGTTTTACTTCCAGGTACATTTTAGCATATATCTTTCACTGATGGCTGAATTGCAAAACCATTAACTATAGAAAACACGTATTACCGATAAGTATTGCCAAATATAAATTTTAAATTTCATTAGCTGTATAACTTAAATGAAAAGATAATGACATGTTAATGCAGAAATATTTTAACATATACATCCCTGTCATCTGCTGGTGGAAGGATAGAAAGAAGACAAGTATTGAATCACATCAATTTTCTTGTCTGTTACTGCATAGAACGATAGAACTGACATCATTTGATGTCCGGCAAAGTATTGACAAGGTAGTAGTTGTTTTCAGATTAACGGTTTCTTGAAAAGGGCTATTCTTAGCGAAATCTTTCTGACTTAGGGTAATATCTCACTGCAGCTCACAAAGAGAGCATTAAATTCGCTTCTGTTCGTTCCATCCACTTGCCATCAGACGGCGACATGTACTTAACAACAAAACAACATGAAGTTAAGCCGTATTCAATTTGTGGAACGTACAGGTTACTGAAAAACTGAAGTATCCAACAAATTAAATTTTATCAACAATTACGGTTTTCATTTATAATCCGACTTGCTTTTTGTTTTCATATCTTGCAATAGAATGTAAGAATTAATTTTATATTAAATTATTGCATAAAATTATTTAAGCCAAAACGGCGGCAATATAATATAATGCAAGAAAGAAAGGCAGTTAAGAAATAAATCAAGTTGTCAAAAAAGCAGTGAAGGGTGGTCAGTTGGTCAGTAGGTAAAACTGGTATTGAGTACGATACGCATAGATTGTCAAGTCAGGTCAAGAGAACTGGAGACATAAACGGTCATCGAGTTATCCGCTATTGCGTAACTATAGCTATCTCTACCTTCGAAGGACCGTAATTATTGTGTGCAGATTAAGTGCAAATGTGGTGTGTTAATCTTTCAGTAAACTAGCCCAGTAACAGATACAACCTTCTCCTAACAATGTGGCTGGTTTGGCTATGACAGCTAGGTTTTGAGTTGTTGCTTTTATTAGAAATTCTCTTCACTTGTAGCTAATCTACAGCCCTTCTAGAATCTATTTTCTGGGTGCTGGCTTGAAAAAGCCTTTACAACTTTTCTTAAGTGCCAAAAAAAGATCGAAATTTTTGAAGTCCGTTTCATTTCGGTGGAATGCAGCAAAGGTACCGTAGGAGATAATGCCCTATCCAGGGCTAGGATAGAAAAAAATTGCTTTGCGGAAACAAGCCCCCGGTGAGTTACTAAATAAGTATTGTCGACAGGTACATTATGTGTGAAAGGGTTTCATGTATAGCTAATCTAATTCGTTCTGTTCTGTTCGGTCTCAAAGAGAGTGAGTTGTAGTATATCGTTGATGATGATGTAGTTTGTTAATCTTGTATTTATGCAGAATTTAATTTGAATTTATATCAAATAGAAAATAAAGTGAAACAATCAGACAATTAAGGTATTTTAAATGAAGCTAGGTATTATTCCCGGCGCCTCCGCCATTATTCTTATGCAAATGCATTGACAATCTCTCACGATATTTTCTGTCAAAAAAAAAGTTAGGTTTTTCAAAAATAACTACATTGTACGAGAGACTATTTTCTTCACAGATTACACATACTGTCATAAATGACATTTATTTTGCAAAAGAAAAAGATGTCAGTCATCTTGTCTATCTAACTATAAAAAATTAGAGAGCCATCATAGCTAAAGCATCATTTCGTGGTTTATATTGTAAAGATATATTTTGTAATAGTTTTATGTTATGAATCTAATTTCTTTGAAACACGTATGAAAGATAAAAAGAACTTTACGACATGACTCGTTTATATATAAGAAAAAGAATGAACAATCTACGTTGATTCCCGCTTCAGCACGTAGTAGCGGTGGGTGATTTTAAATGGTTTATTTAGGAAAACGCCCGTAAAAAAGCGTCTCAACGGTCTTTTTTTGCTTGTTTCTCTAACCAAATTAATTAATTAAGTCAACATTTGTCAGAATATATTAAAAAATGTACCAAGGGAGTAAAATAATAGCTACAGCGTATTTACGAACATCGTTTATTTGATAGTAATTACCCACCAATTACAAACAAAACAGGTAATGTTTATACATAACAACGCATATTAGATTGGTGTGTAACCTTATACATAAACTTTTATTACATGGTCATTACATATCCATATAAATCTTACATACGAGAAAATTTGTCTTCGAACAGACTTAGGTATAAAAACTTTTTTAACAACAAATGAAAAGATATGTCTAAGCTCAGCAGAATGTTTGGAGCATTCAGGCTAGAAAAGAAAATTTATCAAAACAAAACATATAATTACCAAATTTGGTTTCATCATAACAGCCAACGGGGCTCGTGTTGGCTGTTATAATTTAGCAATAAGAGGCATTGAAAACATACTTAGAAACTACTTAAAAGCTAAACTAAACTAAAAAACAAGTATTAGATAACATTAAACAGTAACTTCTTCGGTAAACCGACTCTTGTCATCGAGGTTAATAACAATAGCGTGGGTTCTGGCATGTCCCGATTTTAGATGTCTACCGTTACGATCAGTCGATGAAGATTCTTTTCTGTCGTCTCGATTTTTTAGTTCCACAGAGACGCCAGCAACGTCCATGGTTGGATCATCTATTATTTTATTACAGCTATTATTATCGTTGACGCTATCGTTATTAACGTCGATTTCGCACGCAAAAGAAACACTTTGTCGTTTGATTTTTATAGGGGTGTCCCCATCGACGCTAAGTTCGTTACTAGATTTCTCTTGCACAACTTCCAGAGTATTATTCAATTTACCAAGAGATTTGGGGGGATCTAACTGTACGACTTGATCATGACTTCTAGCCGCGTCCTGCATTGCCGTTATCTTGGACGCTAAATGCCGATTTCCTATTCGCATATTCTTCTCTTTAAGTAGCTCCAATTGTGTATACAAACGTAGAAACTCATCTTGGACGTCTTGTTCCGAATATTTTGAATACTCGAGACCAGCAACCGAAGAATTTGTACTCGTATATTGCGAATTCCCTGCACGTGTTTTTCCAAGAAATTTTGATGTTGGGGTTTTAGATATCATCCCAGAGCTGTCATCGTTTTGGTCATGATTCTTAAAAACCATGTACGCCTGAAATACAACAGATAATCAATAAAAAACAATTTCAATTTTTCTAACCTCTTGGGTCAACAAGACCGAACCAAGAGACAGCATATAAAACTAATCTTACAGAGTCGATCATAAAATGTATTTCAACCAGCAACTTCACATAAAAGAAATTAAAAAAAGCTAGATAATAAATCAAGTTAGTAGTACAATAAATTCTAAGGTATTTCAGCTTTAAGTAACCATTACAGATCGTTTTTTTGTACACTATTTCAGACTTCAGATAAAATTATCATTTTTTCAATAGCTGCTACTACCGTCTAAGATAGAGTTCAAATTAGAAAATTACACATGCAAAGTAATTCAGTTTTATTGATGTCCTGATAATGATTACATAGTAGTCAAATGAGCTTTCTAAATCAAATGGAAAATGTGAGCAGTCATGAGACGCCCGCAGATGCAAAGCCTCAAAATTATGTTGTGCAAGTAATATACATAAAAGAGCATTACTCTTTACGGCGAAAACTAAATATAGCTTAATAAATAAAAAATAACAGTCCTAATTTTTAATATATTAGTAATTAAGTAATATATTCAAATTCACAAAAATCTCAACGTCATTGCGTAAGCGACTTTATGTTTACAGATTATTACCGGCTTTAGTACGAACCGATCTAAGACCTGTTTCCAAAAAAGCATGGCCACCTATGATTATGTATACTATGTTATTAGTATACACCCTGTATTTTACCAAAATAAGTGCATTCAAGTCCTTCATTTTCCAAAATTACATTTTTTATTTATAATTTTAATAATGCTTTTTAATGTAATCAGAATATTGTAGTTTTGCAATTTATTATGTTTCCCAATAACTTTTTTCCTTTAGTAAAGATATCTAAGTTTAATATGATGTGTCAAGTTTAGGTTTCCTTGTTTCCTTTTTCGGGATTATTTCAAGCGAAAAAAACATGTGAAATAAACTGACAGCAACGAGGCTATAGCTGCGAACCTAATTTATTACCGCTGCTTCTGCCGCCTCGATCTCACAATACCTTCCTAATGAGAATCTCATTTCTAATATATATAGTTTATAAAAAGTTCGAACATAAATTTGATTGACTAACTGAATGAAATTTAAAGCAAAATTACTTTTTATCTATTGATCCGCAAGGGTTTAGAAATTCTATCAATATTCATCATCAGCTCAAACACATATCGTTTATCTTCTAAACTTGATATTCTCTGCTGCATCTTGCATCAAATTTGATTATACAACAAATTTTACCCCACTTCATAAAAAATCTTACAAGATGGATGTCTTACAGTTGTAAATAATATACTACAGCAAAGAGAACATCTGTATGCAACATTGTAAAAGCTCTTTGTAGATTCGTTCGGCTTATTTCACGCAAAGTTACCTTTTAAGTTCTAAGCCGTTTGTAAATAAATAAAACAGAGCCAGATCATATGAGTACAGAGTCTTGCATCGTATAAAGCTCGTTGTCTTTTCATCATTGTCAATTTAAGTGCAGAATAATATAAGCAAAACTACGTGCTTTTGGATTTGTTTTAGAAAAATTAATTAATTTTTTTGTATTTAATGAATGCAAATGTATATCAATTAATACGTCAATCAATAAAATCAAAACAAAAAACGACAGTGCTCTATTGAAAAAAAGTAAAGTCTGACTGTGGAATATCAGGTCTTCTTATATGACCCTATTTTTTTAAGAAATAAAGTATTTGCGGTATAAATTCATTCTGTTAGCAGAATTTACATTAAATTAATAGCAGAGCCATAAGAGACCAGTCCCACACTAATGACACACCCTGTATAAAAAAATAAAAAGTTTACATTTTACGTATAGTATTGATACTTCTAAAACCCAAGATAACCGGTTTTTGACAAAATTCTATTAATTTTTTACATAAGCGCGTAAAAAATAACTGCAAGCTTTTTAAAAGCACCAAAAAAACGTTCGCCGGTTTGACATAAAATTCTCTATGTACAAAAGCAGAAAAGCATTTCACAAAAATGTATTTGACACATCCATCATTTTCAGTGCATTTTCAATTTGTTGTTTTGCTTTTTGATTAGAGCTGAAGCATAAAACAAAATGATAAAGCAACAATGCGACTAGGTATATGGAAAAATGTTTATAATTATACACTTTCAAAGCTCCCGTCTGATTTCACATACATCTCAGCTCTATATCAAAATTAATTCAAAATTCAAATTGGTTTGCAGTAAAATCAGATATTCCTCAAAATGATAAATCAATATTGCATATTTCCATGAGTTAAATCGTCATCAAAAACAAACCATAGCTAAATAAATATTAGTAATGCCAATCAACAGTCTAAAAGATACTAGGAAACCTCCAAATTAAATACAAATATTAATAGAATTTCATTTCAGTAGATGATTTAACTGTCATTTATACAGCATCACAAACCTTAATTATAAATATATGATTGTTTTAAAACAAAAAAAATCTATCAAATATTTTTAACGCTTCAGAATCTAATACAACATTAATCAACTGAAAGTCAATCATTCCATTAATAATAATAAACGTCACAATATTTATTATCTATTTTTGTGTTTTAACACATGAATATTCATAAAATAGTTAAGTTAGGGTTTTTCAAATCAAGTGAAAATAGTCTGACAAGTTGAAACATTAAAAAAAACAAATTTAAATAATTAATAAATAGAAATATAGAAATAGACGAATCAACTAAAAGACAAATTAAAATAGATAAGATAAAAAGTGGGGAAAATTAAGAAAGAAATAAAAGTAAAAGCAAAGCTCACGAAAGTTGTTTATATATATATATATATATATATATATATATATATATATAGCGCTTTCATACAAAGCTGAGCCTATACTATGTTCTCGAGCGGTACATCCTGATCCACTTTTGCAAACCTGAGCCATATATATGGCTCAGGTTTGCAGACCCTTACAGAACGATCAGATATCATTTCTGGAGCGTCTACAACAAGTTTTAAAATGGGTCAGCTTTGATAGAAACCTCAGTTTTTAGTTCCAGCAAATTCCGCTTCAACAGTTGGTGGCGCTGCTATCGACCTGACTGTATATGTTTTGTATACAAAATACAGTCGTTTCGTCATAAACTGAGCCTTTTGTACTTCTCTTATATAATTTGGTATGTTTTGTGTTAGTAATGAATAGCAAATTAATATTGCGACATTTTTGCTAGTACCTCTCTCATCTATTGATCTTGCATCTCGTTACTCGTTTAATTAAAAAATATTTTTTTACAATCAAACCTTACTCAATATAAATATATTTATTCTAAATCAATATTATTATTATTATAATAAATAATAATAATAATAAAAATATTCATAGTTTATACAGTGTGATGATTAAGTTTGGAACAAAATTCATAAGCTAAAAAAAAAAAACACTCGATTACTCAACAATTGTTTTTAAGCAATGACGTCATGATCAATTTTTTTAAATAACAATCTCAATTTTTTTTATTTTTATCAGTTTTGCCTTAGAGACCTTTTGACTTCTTGAATAATAATGTAAAAAATTGAAATCTTACATAACAATTATTCTGAGAAAATAACACTAAACATATCAATAGATATAAGCCCGACATATTTTAGCGTAATGTACAAAGTGTTCACACTCGTGTCGGTCAAAGCCAAATGGTTGGTGGCAAATAGTTCAAATATTTGCATTAAATCTTGTTTGTTTTTTTGTTTAATTGTTATTTTTACTGTTTAAGATTTTAATTTTTAAAGCTAGTATGCTTTTTTGTCAAAAGAATTGTCATGTAACGTATCAATATCAAAACAGATAATAAAATGGGTTTTTTATTTAAAAAAATTGATAATGACGTCATCGCTCATAAACAATTGACGTCATAAATAAAAATTTTCCGTTATAACTTTTCAAAGTCTTTTTTTTTAAAACAACATACAAAGCAGCTATTTTTGTTCCAAACTTTATCATCACACTGTATACCTAAATTATATATTTACCTACTATGCTTTTTTACAAAAAAGCATAGTAGGTAAATATATAGCATTGAGCGCAATAAGCATTGCGTTCAACTAAACGCAACACTGACCTAATCTAACCTGACCTTTGGTTTTTTTTATTTTTACTGATAATTTTTATTATGATTTTTAATATTGATATTGCTAATGTGTTGTCGGACAAGGTTTAGATTTGATTGATTAATTGCTAATTAATTAATTACAATAAATTAATTAGCGACGTAGTAATTAATCAGTCGCCTGTCTGTGTTAAGGAGCATATCTCCCGTGTTTTTTCCCTTAGGGGGTTATCACTACCTTTTATGTGATTAGAGACGTCAATATCAATTGTTTAGAGCACTTTAAAAAATTTGATAAAAAGTCTCGACTCGCCTCGCCGTTCACATTTCCAACTCGCATCAACTGGCTGGGTACTCGATCAGACTCTCGAACTGTTACACGTCACGTCACTGGTTTTTATCTAAACAATCTTGATTGTTTATTGTTAACTTTAATTTGTAATTTATTTAATTTAGTCTCTGTTAAAATTTGTTATGAAAATTACGTTTAAATAGTAAATGACCCATTGTGATCAGTGTGACTCTGATAAAATTATTTACTCTAGACGAAATAAAATTTTTTTTATGATAATTTTAGAACTTTTAATTAAAAGTTGAAATAGTTTTATATTTAATATAAGACAAAGCATTATTATTATCAAAATAAAAAGTTAATAAAATTAAAAATTTTGTTTTGAAAGTAAAACAAAACGCGTTTGCTAGAGCAAAGTAAAATATTATTATTATTCAATAATTGAAAATTTGTTTCACTTTTATTTTTGATTTTATATTTTTGATTTAGATTTTAAATAATACAAGTGTAACGGTATCATTAATAAATTGTTGGTACTTGTCTGATTTTTTTAAACATCTGGATTATATGATCGTAAAGCATTTCAAACCTTTGGAAAACTTTTTCAAGGAACGGAGCTGCATCCTTATTTTATACCTGGAACATTTTTCGCTGGCAAAACCGACGATCTCATTTTTAAATGAATGACTTTAAAGGGGAAGAGCGATGAAGATACAATGCATCAAAAACACTTGCAGCTTGAGCTTGACCAAGTGTTACAAAACACGTAGTCGACTTTAATATTATAAAATTGTGCAGTAATAACAATATGATTTTATAAAGTTTTTAGTTTTTATTTTTAAACAATGTTTTCACATTAATATTTTTTAAACATAGCTAGTAAATTCTATAAACCCCGCATTTGTTTATATTTTGTCAGATTTTACAAAATCAGTAATTAACAACTTTACAAAAACCATGAGAAAATTCAAAGATTTTTCCAACAATATGTAAGGTTCGTTATTTTTATTGTATCAGCATCAAATTATATAGTCATGTGTTTAAATATATAGTAATTATTAATAAATTCACATGTTAGATTTTTGATTACCCATTCAAAAAGACTTAACCAATAACGTAACAAATTATTTTAAACCAATTTTAAATAATTTGTTAAAATGTTTTGCTTTTAGATATTTAACTGCAATTAATTGATTAAAAAACGCATTTATTTCAGGTGAGGTTACAGAAAGTAAATTAAACTAAAATAGTTAATTAAACAATAAAAGTCAAAATTAAAATGTTTTATTGTCTGCTCACGCAAATTCAACCAATCAGGTAAAGAATTAACTTTAGTTTTAAGCAAATAATCAATTCTACTACGATCTATAAACCAACTATTTCTTTGTTAAAAAATAACTAAATTTTTTCTAATTAAATAAAAGTTTATGAAGAAAAGTGCTTTTGTAATAATAAAAATCACAAATTTGCATTTACGGGATTTTATGAGAGAGATTTCCCAGTTTTAACGGTAATTATTAATAAATTGAGTATTAAAATCTATAAGAAACACTTTAATGTGATATAATTATTGTTAAAAAATGTTATGAGCCATTGTATTGTTCATACTTTTAATAAACAATTTTTTTTTAGAACTGTTTATATTGATAGAAATGAATTTATCAATAATTTATATAGAGAAAATCTTATTATTTTGACAAATTGTTAAACATTTTAAAAATATGGTTGGTTTACTGTGTAGAAATTCACTCTCAGACGGTTAACTTCAATTAATAAAATTAAGACAATAGATTAATTTATCAAATTTGTAATCGAATTTATCTAAGGTTGGTGATTTGTGCAACGGAAAAAGATGCTTTTGAAAAATATTAGTCACAAATCTGTTACTACCCTTAGGAGGTTGTCACTACCTTATATAAGATGAGTGACGTCAATTTTATTTGTTTATAGTGTAGTGGTGGGCTTAATAGTTCTTTTTGAGGAACTAGTTCGTGTTTTAGGGAATCGTTCGTAAAGAACTAGATTGCGGATTGAGTTTGAGATGCCAAATGAATCGTTTATAATTTAAGAGACACGAGAGTTACGACCACGAGACCGAGATCGTCTTTAACTTTAACTCTTTAATCAAGGACGGATACCTTTCTCCATAATGATTTAATTTTGTTATTAGCATTATTACATTATTATTATTCAAATTATTAATAAATAGCTTATCATACGTCATACTTTATACCTGACCTATATAATTTAACTAAGTATAAACAAAGACACCAATTTATAGCACTTTTATTAAATCAGATAGATTAATAATTTAATCACTGTAAAATTCATAACTTGAATTAGGTCAAAATAGTCAAAAACAAAATATACAAGCAAAATTTTTGACTTGCATAACTGTAGCAGACATTCAGCCAGATATTAGTGATATTACCGACATTAGACAATAGAAATATTAGAAATTACTCAATTAGACAAAAAAGGTGGGAATTTCCAAGAGACAGGATGAAATCGTGCTGGACGCCATGCACGCGTGCCGGTTTAGGCCCAGGCCAGAGGCCAGACAAAGGCATGTTGGTTTATGGTTTTATTATTTTCTTGCTGCAAGGGTGCAAGGTATAAAGAAGAAAACCACTGTACCGGACCGGACCCACGCCGGGTTCATGAAAGAAATAGAAGAATAGAACAAAAAAATAATGCAAAATGATAGAAACGACTGGAAAGTGCGTTTGCGTTACAACAAAATCATATTTTTTTTTAATATAATTTTTTCATTAATTTTTAACTCCGTCAAATATTTAAAAAGCACAGAATTTATGCAGCACTAGCTGCTGATATAAAAAGTATTTTTTTTTATTAGCATGATGCTATTAATGCTATTATATCTACAAGATCTTTTAAAATAATTTATTCTAAATTCTCAAATTAGTGATTTTGCATATAAGCATCACCCATAGCATTGGCTATCGTTGTCTAAGGTCTTTAGCTTTTACATATAAATTAGTAATGTTTGAAATTGTTCAAATTAATAAATATTATTATTATGACCAAAATATTAGGGAAATTTTGGAAATTTCATATTTATTATTATCTACTTTACAACACTTGAGTGCATAGCTTTTTCGAAAAAAATGTGTTTTTGCAACAATAAGTACCATAAATTTGGTTCAGAAATTTAACATAGGACTTTACACCTTGGAAATCCCAACCCCTACAGCTGGGGAAAATATTGTTTTAGCTTTTATAATCTTAGCACAAAAAATTTTAAAAAATGTCTCGACCACAGGTCTCGACTCGCCTCGCCGTTCACATTTCCAACTCGCACGAACCGGCTGGGTACTCGATCAGACTCTCGAACTGTTACACGTCGCGTCACTGATGTTTATCGAAACAATCTGAATTGTTTATTGTTAACTTTAGTTCGTAATTTATTCAATTTATTCTTTGTTAAAAATTTGTAATGAAAATTACGGATAAATGATAAATGGCGCACTGCGATCAGTGTGACTCTGATTAAATTATTATTTGTAGGCGAAATAAAATTTTTTTTTATGATAATTTCAGAACTTAATTAAACGTTGAAATAGTTTTATGTGTAGAAGACGAAGCATTATTATTATTATCAAAATAAAAAGTAAATAAAATTAAAAATTTTGGTTTGAAAGTAAAACAAAAAGCGTTTGCTAGAGCAAAGTAAATTATTGTTATTATTTAATAATTGAAAACTTGTTTCACCTATATTTTTCATTTTTTGTTTTTGATTTGGTTTTTAAATAAGACAAATGTCTTATTTAAAATGTTTAAAAGATTTTTTTAAACATTTGGATATATGATCGTAAAGAATTTGAAACTTTTGCAAAACTTTTTCAAGGAACGGAGCTGCATCCTCATTTATACCTGAAACCTAACCATTTTTAACAGAATTAGAACCGAAATTAAGGTTTCTTCAAGCATTTAAGTAACGAACGCGCATTTAGCTTGAACATTTTTGTATAAGCTGCGCTGCAAGTTCAAAATATTGATAGTGGATAATTGCTTTATTTATTTTTCTTATGATTTTAATAATTATACTAAAAACTAGCACAAAAAAACAGACCATAAAAAGATTTTTTTATTAAAAATTACAATACGTGGAGGTATGAAAATTCATAATTGATCAAACTATAATTAAATTTTAGTGTGTATAAGTAAAGTAAGTGAAGCAAATTGTGTAATAGTTGAATAAATTAACACAAGAATTGATATTTTACTTTTTTTGACATTGTAACCCTTTCTTTTGATAAGGGCTCATATGACCTCTAAAGGCTTGATTCGTACTAGCTCAGCTTTGGTCGTGGATCTTCAGATGTAAAATAAATTGGCAAGAGTGACCTTACTTGAGTTTTGAGCGCCACTTGTTATCTAAATTTTGCCTATAGGTTGACAACGACCTATTTATTGGCTAGCAAAAAAAAAAGGCTCAACCAGTAAGATTTTGGAATATATACACAGCCAACAATGAACGATATTTAATAAATCATAATTAATTAAATGAACTGGAATCCTAATTACAAATATCTTACATAAAAATTAAATAATTATACCTCTAGTACTGAAATATTTACAACAAATAAAAAAAATTAAAAAAATTTCTCAATTATAATAACTCAATTTATAAAAAAATAAAAAAAATCTTAAAAACAAATTAAAAATTCACAAATTTCAGAAAAAGTATCATGGCGGCGTCGGCCATTTTCCAAACAACGTCTTCAAAACATGAATTTTGACACTCGAGCTATATAATTTTGATAGTCGATAAAGAAATTAAACCCCAAAATAAAGCGGTAATAGAACAAGTCTTCTACCGAAAAAAACGCTTATCCTCTAGTTTCAATTTGTCCCCCTCTAATTAGAGATACGTAGTTATTTTTTCTTATTTTAGTTGGCAGCACTTAATTTTAGACTTGACATTTTTGAGGCAGGGATTGAAGTCAAAAGTCGTCAAAAATAAACAAATTGTTGCGAACAAACATATTATTTTTAAATTTATTTCTGTCAATGATGAAATTTCAATAAAAAAAATTTTGATCATTAGCATCATTGATATTTTGTGAGCAATTGCTCATAAAAAAATATGATAATTAGGCATTAAATATTAATCTTATTAAATTAATCTATATTCAATCATATTTTGAAAATTACCTTTTCAGATACCGTTGTTAAATTGACATAATCAAAGTTGCTGTTGCTACAACAGCAACATTTTCTAGCCTCCTAGATAAAAAATCTCAATATTTTAAAATTTGTAAGAATGAATGTAATCTTAGAATAAAATATAGGCCAATGGTGTACAATACAATAGGAAATGTATCTACACCTCACTCAAACATTGGATTTAATTCTTCAACTCTTAACACTTGTTGGGAATTTCAGCTCTGACACATATGACCTGACCTGACACAAATCAGCACGTACACAATTTGCACCTGTTAATAATTATTATTTGTATAGAACACAAATATATTCAATTTTTGCAATGTTATCAAGAGTTTTTTGTAAATCTTATCAACAAAATTATTATAAACACATTTGGTTAGGTTTTGGAACAAGAAAACCACCGATGGATAATAAAACTCACTTCCTATTTGCAAACATATAAGAATCCTTTTCTACGTATGTATGCTAAAAACTTCATAAAGTAATTTTTAATTTGAGTCTAAAGAAGTTATTGGTCAATAAAACCAAAATAAATCTTTTTTAATTCTTGGAGCAAAATTTCTGAATTCAAAAACAATAAGTTTACCGAAAAAAATAAAAATTACTAAAACAAAACAAATTTTTCCATAGAAAAAAAAATTTTCAATAATATAATCTTTTTAAAGTTTTCAATTGCTTCTAAATTTTATGGGATTAGAATTGTATGATTTTCCTGCTATTAATATACTGGCTCATAATAGTATGAAAACTAAGAAAAAAAGAATATACATACTCGTAAATGGATCAGAATGGTCAAAACAGAATGGGTCAGAATTGTATGAAAAAATTCGTATAAAATTCAAAAAATAAATTTTTTTAAAATTAACATTTTACATGTATATATAAAAAAAATAAAATAAACAATTTAATAGTAGTCAATATACACCAAGTTAAATGCTGTAATGTTTGATTTAAAGGGTGGATCAGAATGGTATGAAACTTCAAATGGCTCAGGTTGGGTATAAGGATGTATATATATACATATACATATATATATATATATAGTACTGTAAAAGTACTATCTTTAGCAACCGGGCTATCGAGCAATTCTCTCGGTATACCGTCACTATCGGCTCTTCCACAGTGATAATTTTTTTATAGTGATATGCAGTTTTAGAGCAAAATGATTTTTCTACTTTAGGTACTGTATTTTATTTCCTGTTAGTAGTGAGCTTTTAGCAATTACTTGAAATTCTTTTTCAGTTGTTACTCGAAAACCGTTTCTGTGATGGTAACATCGCATTGAAAGTGTTATAGTCAGAATTATTGTCTTTTTTTAGGTTTAAATTAGTTTCTAAGAAGCTTATTGAAATGAAAAAGTTTGTTCTCCAACAATATTCTTTTTATTGGAAAAGATTAAAAATACTTGACGTTTTAAGCCAAATGCATAGTAATCTAAAATGTTTCTGAGTGTCATAAAAATAATTTTGCTATTTATCACAAGTTCTCCGCGATTCAGATATCAAAAGAAAAACTGATTAATCAAGTTTAAATGTATTATTGTAAGTTTGGAAAGTTGGAATCTTTGCAATATGAGAGGAAACTTTTTAAAAAGTTTTGTTCGCAAATACGTCAAGACTTTTACTAGTTTGATTGAGGTGTTTGTAAAAATATTTATCAGTATATTATTTTAAGATTTTTGTTGAAATTATGCATACTTGGAATAAAAATTTAGCCCAAGTTTCTTGAATATGGTGATTAATGAAGCCTGTCTTGCTACTGAGAATTCATTAAACATCCAGCTTAGTGAATTTATCATGTTATGAGACCACAGATGGCAGCAGCAAATTATAAACATACAATTTTAAGAGAAATACAAAATAAAAAATAATTTGGCAAAGCTTTTTTGTATTTGTGTTCCACACAATTTACACATATAGAAAAATTATCTTTAAAGAAACATGTTTTCATAGATTTTTTGAAAATTGTAAATTAAATTTGTTACCTTGCTTCCAAAAATGAGACAAAGAAGTAATGTGACGGTTAGTTGTGTATGACAGAAGAATATAATGTAGAGTAGATCTGGGTTGGCAGGTTTCTGCAGGAACAGCCTGTATAAACAAAAACAATATCAGCATTTAACTCAAACAACAAAAACCATCAGTGTCAAGTGAGTTTCTGGCAATAATTGTTTTATTCTCAGATTGTAATTTAATCACATACTTTGCTCTCTGCATTATAATTGGTAAACAGGTGTGTAATTAAAAATACGTCAGCTTTGAAGATTACAGTTAAAAATTAAAAACCAGAAAAAATACAATACAGTCATTTAGCGTCTTTGCATTTTATATTGAAATTCTCATCTACCCCCAACTTTTACCAAATTTACTTCGCAGATCAGTGAATTTATATGGAGATAAGATTGTGAAGTGATCCCCAGGATAGCATGTCTAAACTGGTACGACAGGACATCCACGGGGATCTGTAAAATGTGGTAAACTTTCCGAATTTAAAATAAACTAATGCAGTAGCTTCTCAGCTCCTAAAACTAAGTAAGTAAAAGTGATTTGTCCCGAGACATAAAAACTTCATCAACTCTGATTTACTTATCTTTTACAAGAAAATAAAGTCCTCTGGGAAAAATTCTGCCAAATTAACAGTTTTAATTTAATTTTTTTTTATATTTCCAGTATCATTTGAATACATAATTTCCCAAAATAAGTAAAGCAAAGCGCTTCAAGTGACTCTTTTAAAGAAAAGTTGCATAATTATCAACCAAGTTTTTTGATGTATTTTGATTTTAAATATTGTATATGTTGTTAAACCTATAAAAAATTAAGCATGGATAAATTGATTTAAAAAAATAAAAAATCACAAGGTCGATCTTAGAAACAATGCAAGTATATAGATCAAGCATCGCTAATAAAACTAAAAGTCCCAAAAGACATCCTAGATCCTTCTATATCTTTTAGACGAGTGGCTTATGCTTCATCTTGCAAACAATACCCAAGACAATTCCTAGAACTTTAAT
This sequence comes from Lagria hirta, assembly GCA_947359425.1. Lineage (NCBI taxonomy): Eukaryota > Metazoa > Arthropoda > Insecta > Coleoptera > Tenebrionidae > Lagria > Lagria hirta. The sequence continues at coordinate 4,530,496 of OX375799.1, forward strand.
CATTTGTGTATGAGAAGTTTCTGCGGTTTTTTAAAGCTGCCAAAGTATGATAAAATTTTGCGCGCAACTTAATTCTATTTATGCATCTTAATTTTTTTCAGAAGTGTAATAACTATTCTCAGGCAAATAGTAAAATTCGCCAGATTATTGAATATTTTAATTGCATTGAGAGTACTCCTTTTCAGTGAAAAACTCAAAAGCGAAAATGTTTTATCTCAATTACACGTTTCCACCTATTATTAATGATCAAAATGCCAAGGTAGCAAAAAGCTTAATTATTAAAAACCGGAAAATAAATCAACTTATTAATTAGTAAAAAGTAAAATCAAATACTCACATTGATATATTTAGAAATACCGATAACAAGAACTCATTATATATAGCCATGGAAATGAAACGGCTCTCATTAAATTCAGATGGTGCTTTTCGAACGACGATGCACAGACGAATACCCCAAACCAAAAAAAGAACTTCTACTGTAAAAGAAACATTTATTAGGAAAATATAGCACAAAGAAAATATTGTCACTTGAAAAACTAATCAAAGCGTTAAAAAAAAACTAAATTTCACTTTTTTGTTGAAAAAATCTTTTCCTAAAAATCTTTTAAATTAAATTTATAATTTTTTTGTTTGCTGTTTACACATATATGATATAGCTGAGGATTTGTTTGTTAGTCAGTTGTATCATAATTCAATTAGTTACATCTGACGTGAAGTTTCTGACTGCATTCGATTCCATAGCGTAAACCGCGTTAAAATGGAATTAAATTATTATGTATACGTTGTGCGTATTAGTTTGGTATATAAATTATATCTTGCTGTTGTTCATTACGTGCACAAACTAGTTGAATTCTGTTGGCTGTCATATTTTAGACAATACCATAACTGACTCTCAATTTGGTGATATATTAGGCCTAGATTGAGCCTAAAGAGAAAGAAAGAGGTAAAACAGAACTTAAAAAAATTACAAAATGTCATAATTGCTATATACAGCAATAAATAAATAATAATTGTTCATATCAATAATAAATAATTTGTCTTGAGTTTCTGCCAAAAGAAATTTAAACAGTTTTTGCGAAATAACAGCTCCGTTATATAAAGCTCAAATATAAACGTTCATTCTGCTACTGGTCTAAATAGCAAAACGATTGAATTCCTAAATATTCAGTTTAATTTCCTTCTACCTGAAAAGTAGAACACCATTATTTGTTCTACGAATCTCTATTTCAGGTTTTTTGAATATTTTTACAAAAATAAAAGATAAAAGTAATATATTTTTTTTATTTGGTGACCATTTTTTTTATAAAAAGAGCAGTTTTGTAAACGTATGAATAAGTTAAATTACCCAAAGAAAGAATGAACATAACGCTTTAATGTAGCGTCACACTTTAATCGGTAAAAACGTGTTAAGGACCAAAATCTCGTTAGTTGAAAAGAGTTAGTAACTTACAACTTGTGAATGAATGATCCCACCAGTCAGTGCTACATAAATAGGCCTTAAGGTCATCAGCGGTGCGCCCTACAATAACTACGGGAGGAGCAACAAGGGTGCGGATGGCAAGGAAGACGGCAAAAATGGCTACTATAACACCAAGTCGCTTGAGTAAGTTCATGTCCGTGATCTTGACGGCCTTAGCTGAACGAACACGGAAGATGACGGAAATTCTGAAAGATAAGGAAGCTTTCAGTGGTTTCAGTCTTGCCCCAATGAACCCGACTTGTGTTGATATACATAAATTAGCGACTCATTTAAATGCATTTATTTTCAAGTTGTGTCACCTTAACGCAAAGAAAAGTCTCAAAATTGCTACAAAATAGAATTTTATGAGCTCTCTTCTCTAAACTTCTTGAAAAGAAGGTTAAACATTACTTCTTATATAGAAGAATTTATACATATAACATTCAATTTAAATCAACATTTATTCTTTCCATACGTTTAAACTTACCTCCACGTTTTCAACATCAAAGCTCCGTATGTCAGAGAGAATCCTATTTCTCTCAACCATACCCGAGCTATGCAAGTGTACACATTAGGACGCGGGTACATCACAATCATCTGCAAACCAAAAACCACTTTATAAACCTGCAGTATTTAGCAAATTTATTCAGCTAATGTAGACTAAAAAATGTTTAAAATACAAATCTGGTGAAATTCCAAGTAAAAACAAACGTTCAATTCTCATACCGTACAATATATTAGAAAAGCCCCTAAAGTTATGAAACACAGCAGAACTGGACTGGCGGCACGTACAACCTGAAACAAATACCAAATATAAACTTTCTTGTTCAGATTTCATGTTTGGAAAAGTTACAATCGAATGAAAATGAAGGTTTTTATATGAACCAAAGGTGTTTAAAACAGTAAAACATTTCTGTTTATACAAATTATACAAGCTGTAATTATTATTAAATTTATTATTTTGTATAGCTATTAGAAAGCTTTCAATGGTAAAACTTAAAGAAAATTATTTCAATTCGCTTGATATAAGCTCGTCAAGTTGAGAACATAAAAAAATATTACAAATTTATAAAGAGTTATATCCATCAACCAGTTGGTGGTCGAAATAACTCTCGAGATCTTTTAAACAAACTTTTTGGTAAGTGGGTAAACTGTGTGAATAGTTTATTGTGTCAAAGATTATAAACCAATTAATTAAATTTATAAAAGATTTAGAAAACCGACGCTGTTTCAAATTATATACAGAGTGGAACAAAAGTATCAAATAATGACTGTATGTTTTTAATTTTAAAAATTATGAAAAAATGTTATGTATTGTTTGTCTGTTTTATAAAAGTGTCATTGTCAAAATTCTATGGGATTTCTTAATACACCTAATTTTGTTTTATTATTATTAAACCCGTGTTTTCTTTTTTAATTTTTCTATTTGTTTGCCAATTATTATAAGATTGCACTTCAGAACAAATAAGATCACGCTTCTTTCAAAATCGACAGAAAAAAATTTAGGTAAAATTGACAAAAACACAGTTGGTTACCATAACAAACTGAAAAAGTCACTTCGCACGGTAATAAACCAAACAAATTTGTTAAAAAACATTTCTTCATAATTTGTTAAATTAAGAAGTTGCAGCTATTATTTGATACTTTTGTTCCATCCTGTATCTTGCACGTCATCGCAACTTTGAAAGATATTTATACAAAACAATTACACAAGAAGTCTAAGAAGTAACTTTTACATATTTATGATTTGCAAATGTTACCACTTTATAGCTTTAAAATATTTCCGAAAATTCTACAAAAAAGTTGTGTGTGCTCGATGTGAAATTCCTGTCAATTTTCATTAAACTTCAGCAGCGAGGGGAAAGACTTTATTTTCAATAACTTTAATTCAATGACATTTACTGATGATAAATGATTCGGTCAATAAATATCTTCTGTCGAAAAAGATTTCAATTGATCATTGACGCCTATTTCTCGTTGAAAAATGCGCTTCCATTTGCAGACGGCAGAGCTATTAAATGAGATTTTTTCGGAAAAGTCTGACAAGCAACAAGAAAAGGTTTAGAAATGCTTGTTGTTTATGTTTATCAGAGGTTTTTGTTATGCTAGTTTCGCTTATCAGTCGCATTACTGGGTAAGATTGGGCTTCGAAGGTCCAAAGACGCAAATATAGAGATTGTTCGATAGTTTATCGAAGGAAACAAAAAAGTTTGTTTGTCGTAAAGCGTAAAAACTGATTTGGCTACAGCTGAGATCCAGTCGAATGTGATGCTTTTTATTATTTGCTTTTTCTAAAGAAGCACTGATATGCAATTCAACTTTTTTTTTCAAATTATATAGTCTATTACGAAGTCGTAGTAATAATCGAGTAAAATATTGAAAATCAATTGTTGAGATACCTACATCAGCTTTTATTTATTTAAAAATTATTTAAAACGTTTTCTATCAATTTGAATACACTATTTTTATTCCTATATAATTGTGTGAGAGTTTATAAATTTTTAATAATTTATATTCAAATTTACAGTGAAATACGCATTTAAGGCGTTAAATAACTTGTACAATTGGATGACTTTGATGAGAGTCATATGGCATTTTAAGTTAGAGAGGGCGAAATTGGTCTTTGAGTAGCAGTTAGTGAACTGAGAGGGATGATAAGAATTAGTAAAGGTCTTCAAACGGTCGGTTAGTCAGGCAGTATTATGAATATTTGAACTGTTAATTGTTTATTAAAAGAGAAAGATAGTCAACGTGTTGATGTTGTTATATATATTTTAGTAGAGTATTTACGTAATTTTTTGAGAAGTGATAATTTGCGCGTTTTAGTGCTCAGTTAAGATCATTGCTATGCGTTGCTAAAACAATATGAATGTAAACTATTACAATATGAATGTGTAGCACGGGTATAGAATATATTAGACACTTTCGAGAATACAAATGATACTTTTACATTTTTCACTATATAAGATTAAAAAATATTTTCTGCTGTAATTAAACATTTCGGAAAATAGATTTAGAAAAACATTACGCGTAGCCACTTTCTAGTAATAATTATAATGTTTGGTTTTGAATTAGAAAAAACTTTTGCTTGTTTTTCTTATTTTTAGCATTTTAATACCACATTTTTATGTGGTATTATATAAAATTGAACCAGCTGATAAAAATGGATCAAATATTCATAATAAAATTTACAAATTCCTGGGCCTTAGCGCAAGCAAGAAAACATAATCGGGTGTGAAAAAATGTTTGAGTTTGCGAAAAGTAATTTTCATTAAGTTCTATGAAAAAACAAGGAAGCGAGGAAGAAGCCAATTATTCACTTAGAAGGAGAAAAAATTAGTGCGATTTTTTCACAGTATCAATTAACTTTGTCACAACTCCTTATTCGCGTTAAAATTTAAAGAAGGGTGATTTAAGATGTTCCACTATTGTTTTCCAGTCGTTGTTTTTTTTTTTCAAAAAAAGTTCGATCAATAGCTTCCTGAACCATTCATTTTCTATAGTGATTATGAGAAATTGAGCTTTGGCATTATTTGACACTTTGCTCTTTATGAGATTTATAAAGTATTATATTGAATCACATAAAACATTTCTATTTGATAAAATGCCAACTATGAAATTGAATTTGCTAACTTCCGGTGGGATTTGCATTCTTTAGATTTTTGTAAATTATTTATCAAGTATTGTGTGTATTATAGCTTTCAAAATTTGTTTTTCTGTGACGAAGCTCTGCGTTATCTGTAGCGTAGCAAGCCCATCTTTATTATATTACCTTAAAAGATTCGGGAGTGGTTTTCTCAAGTCGGTCTCCTGAGACTTGTAACTTATTTCCTTAAGACTCTTTCAACATGCAATGACAATGAAATTTTAAATTAACTTGGTCAACGTGCTACTTTTTTTCAAATTTAACAATTTTATGAAATCCATTATTTAACATTATGCAATTCTGTATTCTTACGCAAGCTTTCAAAATTTAGATTCGTATATTTGCCAGATATCATTAAAAATCAATCTACTTTGTTGTCATTGATTATTGATATTTCATGTTAAGTTGACATTTTCAAAGTTGTTAAAATGTTGTGTGACGCGTTATTTTAAACAAATGACAACACAATCAAGAATGTATCAATTTTTGTTCCAAAGTTCGCGAAAAACGTCGGTTATCTTGTTTTTCTTGAACGATACGAGCTTGCCAATTACGCAATAACTTTTGTTTTTGTTAACTTTTCTTCCATAGAAAAGTGAACATAAAGTACGATATGAAATTACATTATGAAAAAGCAACAATCACAAACCAACTTTTGGTATACAAAAGCATCTTTGAGTAGCTATGATAATAATTATTGCACATTTAAATGTGCACTTTTTTTATCAAAATATTAAATAGTTTATTTAGAGAATGTTTAAATTCAGTGAAAGAATTTCTTCAAATGTTATTCAGAATCTACTTAATGCAAGTTTCTATAGTTTTAGCAAGTTGATATAGATCGTTGATAGTATTATGTCGACTTGTTTGAAAATGAGGAGAAAACATAAATATAAGGAGAAATAAATTAAATTACGTGATGTCTCCCGAGTCGTAAACCCATGCTGCATTAGACATAAGTGTTCAAACATTGAATTTGTTCCTCTTTGATTCAATCTAGAAATGTAGAAAATATAAAATACATTTTGATATTGCTACATATTTGAAACAGTTTCTAAATATGCGAAAATCAATTTTTATCCAACTAACAATTCAATGAATGATTTAAAATGAAAATATAATAGCACGAAAATCCAGGAATCGAAACAGGTAATTGATTAAAACATTGTTACGATATGAATGCTTTTTTGAAGTCGGAAGCAACTGAAAGTTATTTTCCTGTTCATATAAATTGTGGAAAACCGTTAGCGATTCAAAACCGAATAATCTGTTATTTCTGATCGTGGTTGGTTAAAATTGAGGGTAAACTCCCGATAATTTGGATCTTATCAATTTCTCTAAACTGTCTATTGTTATCCTCTGGTATTATGTGTCCTTGTCGGATTCCTGTACCCTAACTCCACACGGTAAACATTTAAAAAATTGATATCTCTTTGCAAAAAAAATGTCAAAATGGCTGCGATAAAATACATTCTGACAAGTCTATCCAGAGTTTGTTTACTTCATGTGGTGTGTACTCATGAAATTATAGAATTGAAGTACTCAAAAAATTGATAAAAATATAGTAGTCTTTAAACAAAGCTTTGTGCTTAAAAAAATATAATAACTTATAAAATAATATCTCATCAGTCACATTTTTAAACCATTACGAAAAACTGATAATTTAAAACAAAATAAAAATTTTCAAAAAAACACGTTTAGTTAAAAAAATTGAAAAATGTCAAAAACTTAACTTATATGCTTTTATAAAATAGCTTTTGACAAATGAATCAATAATTAATTTACTTAATGTAGTCTCATAGAGTTATAAAGTTAGAGCGCTTTAAAAACTAATAAAACTGCTGAAAATTGAGATAATTTCAACAAAAAGCACGTTATATTACAAAATAATGACTCATCTGAAAAAAAAAATTAAAAAAATCGTCGTTTTTTTGTTATTTCTTTTTATACTTTTTTGGTTTAGAAATGATAACAATTGATATAACCGATAGAGAGCTTAAAGATCAATACTAAAACTATAGTTTCTTATGGTAGAATTTAAGTAATTTCTCAAAAACTATAAAAAATATTTAGATGCAATTTTTTCTGTTAATTTCCTTTTAGTTTTTCCGTATTTTATTTTTTCAACAAAAGACAACAATTGGACTTGAGATTAAGATTTTGAAAAAGCTAAAAAAAGTTAAAAATCTTTTAACAAAATCGAAAATTGGCTTAAATGCTAAATTTGAATGCTTTTTAAGTATATAAGTGAATCAAGATTATTTTAGAATATATAGTTTGTATGAAAGAATTGAAATGTACTTTAAATGGTAACACAAATTGTAAAAAATAGAGATTATTTCAATAAAACGCACGTTATTTTACAAAACAATGACTCATTTAAACGAAAATTCAAAAAATTTGTTTTTTTTGTTATTTTTTCTTACGTTTATCGTTTACAAATGATAAATATATAATTGAAAAGAACGGTGAACAAAATAAAAAATTGTCAAAAGTCAAAGTGGCTTAAATGCTGAAATTGAATGTTTTTTGATAAGTAAATTAAAATTATCTTTGCTTTATATAGTATATCTAGAAGATTTACAGCGCGTTGAAACCAAATTGCACAAAATAGAAATAATTTTATGAAAAATTACGTTATATCACAAAATAATGACTCATTTGAACCGAAATTAAAGAAAAACGTCTTTTTTTATTATTTCTTTTTACTTTCAAAGATTAAGATAGTAGCGACTGGAATAGAACAATTTACTAAAAATTTTGTATTTGGCGAATCCACCATTTTTTAACTAATTTATCATAATATATAAAATATCACAAAATAATGACTCATTTGAACCAAAGACTAAAAAGAAACGTTTTGTTTTTATTATTTCTTATTTTTATAGTTTAATAAGAATGATAACAATTGATAAAGAACCGATGGAGAGTTTTAAAATTTATACTAAAACTATTGTTTCTTATAATAAAATTTTTGAAATTTCTCAAAAATATTTAGATGCAGTTTTCTCTGCTTATTTTCTATTAGTTGTTTAGTGTTTTTTTTAATAAAGCACAACAGTCAGAGTCAAGATAAAGATTTGTAGAAAATTCAAAAATAAATATCCTCTAACTATGTAAATTGAAAATTGTCAAAAATTAAAATAGTTTAAATGCATATTGAATGCTTTTTGATAACTAAATAACTAATTAACTCTACTTTATAAAGTTTATTTGAAAGAATTAGACAGTTACAGCACTTTAAAACCTAATAAAAGTGCAAAAAATAGAGATAATTTCCACAAAAAGCACGTTATGTTGCAAAATAATAACTCATTTAATCCAAAATTTAAAAAAAACGTTGTATTTCTGTTATTTCTTCTTAATTTTATACTTTAGGAATGATAACCTATTTTCTTCTTCAACACATAGTAAAGAACATCACGTTGTTTTAACATCACAAAGGATATAATTTCAAAATTATCTTCTGATTATAACCTAATTTCTTAATTATCAAAAAAATAAGAGTTTATAAAGATCGATTAATAGAAACTTATATAATATTATGTTTAGCCGCGTTTTTAAATTATTTGGCAACAAGCTGGTGTTGACTAGCACCAATAATCGAGATTCTACTGTATATATTTGGAAAAATATTCTCTATGATCGATTTAAAAAGCCCACTAAGACATTTTTCCGTATTTCCGAGTGACCTCCAAATGATAATTATATTCGGCTCGCTCGAAATAAGAGGAAAATGTTTGTTTAATAATGATAATTTGTATTATGTTACTTGGTGACATAGAAAACCCATTTAAAAACATACAGGAATTGTTCCTGTTTTAAATCAAATAATTTGTAATTCGGACTCACAAAATTTTAAAATAAAATGCATTTTTAGTTTTTTTTTATTTTGCTTCAAAGTTATAATTATTTTTAGCAATTAAAAGCCTACAGAACGTTTTGAATAGACAGTCACTGAATTAAGGTTACTCTGGTTTTCATTGTTTATCTTAGAATATATTTAATGTTATTATATTCTTTCCAGACAGATTGGCAGAAAATAAGTTTCTTATAATCATAACATTCGCAAACAAGGCTTGAATTTGATAATTAGGCAAAATTAATTATTGTTTTTTTTAGGAAAAGCCGAGAGTTTTTAAAGCAATAGTTTGCTGTTATTTATCAGAACCTTTCACACTTGTGTTTATGTCGCAATTGAATATTTTTACTAAATTCCTAGAAATTCTACAAGCAATTTATTCGGGGGAATCACCGATTTTACACTAAGCCATAACAAAGAACTTTGAAGAAAAATAGCCATAATAATCAAAAATTATACATACTATTTTGAAAAACATTTTTTTAGAATGATGACCGCAACTCCTTCATCATTATATCAAATAATGAATAAATATATGACCCTCCTGGCCCTACGCCTTCAATCAATTCCACGGCAGCTTCAAGGTAAAGAGTTAAAACCATATAAAACCCAGGGTGGGTTGTTTCATGTTTAAGAAGAAAATCCTGCAAGTCTTTGGTATATCCAATTGTGTCCATCAGTCTACGAACATGTACAACTCCCTGTGGAGAAAGTATAATTCCGTCTGGGGTAATTATCTAGAAAAATACAGTTTAAAAAGCCTAAAATGCACTGGATTTTAATTTTACGAATGAATTCATGGACACGGATAACATTTTGAAACTCAACTATAAATTATTCAAAATCACTTGAAAGTAATTAATAACTGATCATCACCCGGGGAGTGGTCGATCCAGAGAGAACTTTACCGCCAAGAACGGACAGTTGTTGGTGACACTGGTTACCAACACTGGCTAGCTATCAAACCTAACAAAAAGTACCAACTAATAGTATTCAAATTTTGAATCCACAAAAGTTATGAGATGAAAGCTTTTTATTTATTTAGAGGCTTAAGAAGCATTAATCATGTTAAACATAATGATAACATTTTTAATTATTACGGTTCTTTGAGTTAAATTTTATTTATTGATTATTTTTATAACTGACATAGCGGCGGACATTAAACATACTAATAGAGCAAGAGCCCGTGAAGCCTAAAACTTCGTTATTTTATAAAAGCTGAAAGTTTGTCACTGCATCCTTCCAGCACAGGTAAGAACATGAAGTTTCAGTTACCGTGGTTTTGACAAAAAAACGGTACTAAAGGTGTGTAAAATAGCTATAGTGTAAATATAAGGGCTAGTTGCCTAACCATTTAATAATGGTTAGATCTACTATATCACGTCATAAAGTGACTATTAATAATTGAATATTTGATGGCAATCAGTTGATGAGTGATTTTATTTACGTGTATGCAACCGACCTTAAGAGTTTTAAATATTTAATAATTGTTGGTAATATCATGAGTCTAAAGTTTATAAAAAGATGGTGGTACACTTTGCGCGACAGAAGTGAAACTTCTTGATTATTAAATATCAAAAAAGTGAAATAACAAAAAAATATTTAGGTCATGAAAGAAATGTTAAAAGGTTAGAAAATAGCTACAATTCCTCTATTGCAACAAAAAATTGATTAAACACCAAGCGTCAAACTGTGATAGAAGATTGAGCACGCGAGGTGCAGGTGCGCAGAGGACCAAGCTCTATCGTAGAGGTTATTTGTTTAACGGTACTATCTAAACTGAAAAAGTTGTCACTTAATAATGGCCGCTTGTTGTGTCTACATCTTCCAGTTGTCATTTGTGTTGCTCTGTTTCTGTTATTTGTCTTTGTAGTTGAGTAAAATCTGTCTTTTTTTAGACGAATTTTCTAAAATTTACTCTGTAGCAGGTTAGACGTCTTGCTTTTATTGCAGATTTGCAATATTAGTAACAAAGTGATATACATTACATAATTGGTTTGGAATCTTTGACACAATAAACTATTCACACAGTTATACCACTTGCCAAAAAGTTTGTTTATTGAATCTTTACAGCGTTTTCGACCACAATGTAATCATCAACAAGAGATGAATAAAACTTAGAACGTTGTATTTATGACAATGTAGGTTGTTCTTCACTAGAATAAGTGTAAATGTAGATTGAACTGTAAATTTGTAATAAAGAAATATTCTTAAAAGATTGCAGAACGTTTTTGCGACCCAGACTCGGTACGAAACTACACCTTGCCGTGAAATCTGAAAACCGTTCAAACAATACTTTACCTGCAATTGAGCTTCCGCATCTAGGTGATTGTAAGCAAATCTATTCAATACTAATACACAAGATACTTTACCTGCAATAGAGCATATACAAGACAAAATTTATAGTACATAAAAGATTATAGCTGCAAATAAAAGTTTTTGTATTTTCTAAATCTTAAAGGCAATTAATTTCATGATAACAAAAACTCTTCATTTTTAAAAATTGTCACTTTATCGCTAAAGAAGTTTTACTTTAAAATTATTAATTTTACATCTTTGATTTAATTCTAAAGATTTATTGCAATTTGTTAAGTGTGTCTGATAAGACCATCAATCCCAAATTATAAATCAATTCATTGAGACTTAATCTAGTGTGATTGGGAATTGCTTAATTTTTTTATTTGTTTAAAAAGAGGGTAGGCAGCTAAATATACGCGAACAACATTGATAATAATTTTTCATTTCTTTTTTTTTTAGTCTAATTACCAGAGATTGTAATGAAAACTAATTTTTATTTATTGTGGCTGTATTTTAGTTAACTTTGGTAAAATTACAAACAAACTGTGCATGTGCAAGCATTCGGCTAAAAATCTATATTATGGGTCATTTATTTACATGTTTTGGTCTTTATTAGCGAGAAAGAACACTTATTGGATGCTAGTTTGCGTTTCATTTGGCGCCAATTTAGTAATTGAATTATCTATCGAGTTGTGATTATTAAGAATTAATAAGGGCTAATAATATGTGAATGATAGTGTCTGTTGGATTATCAATGCAAACTAAGCTATTACATTTGCTGATATTATTTTAAGCTTATCAGTCACATTTGATTTCTTTTATCAACTAAAAAACATACTGTCTTTAAAATTTCATATACAAGGTCGCTAAAAAACATGAATGCAGTAGTGTTTATCTTCAATCTCATTATTCTGTTAAGTATTGGCAACTCTTTTCGCCGATGAACGCGCCACCAGCGGTTCGATCAGCTGAGAGCCAGGAAATTGATCATCTATTGTTATTTGAATTTACGTGTCGGTGTTCAGTCTTAGGTGTTTTTAAGTGTCGGTTTTTGGTTTTAAGGTTTATAACGGTTTATAAGATGTTTTTGACATTCCAGGAGATATTTAGATATGTAAATGCCATTCTATCGTCAAGATGTTTTAACGAAAGTAAGCAAATGTGGTACCGTACATATTGTAACGCTAGTGATATGGATATGAAATAGAATAGTCCGTCCACAGATATGATAATACTATTTCCACAGAATAGATTAAGATCCACATAGAATAGATAAAACAGGCAGTAAAATTAATAAATTTATGCTAATTTTATCAAATTACTTGAAAGGTAAAAATCTTCAGGTTTAAAGACTTTAAAGTGCAGTGAACAAACATTCATAAAAGCTGATACTTTTTTACCCATTTTTAATGCCCATTCCCACGCAAATGTCTTGTCAACTATTTCTTTTCTTCCATGTTTAAGCTCTATAGCAACAACCTGGAGGTTTTTTTAGGGAACAAATGGTTTTTTTTCTTTAGTGCGTCAAACGTCTGCTAGGTGGCGTATTCAAGCGCAATAGTTATCAATAAGAAAAAATTATTTTGAATAAAAAATTTAATTCTACGGTTACCAGTGCTTCTCCACTGCCGAACAACCTAAATTCAAAAGCCCAATGCGGTTTTAATTTTTGTCTGAAAATCGAATTGTTATCTCGTTCGCTCCTCGCTATCCATATAGAAACATGCATTGTTTTTACATTGTTTTCTTTCAACAAATAAATTTGTAAAAAATCTGAAATCGTTCAGTGACTCAATCTTCAAGCGGCTTTGCACTTACCTGATGGAATACTTTTGAAGATCGAAAGTTTTTGTAAAAATTTTATTATTTAATTCTATTTCATGTTGCTTTTTGTTTACTACTTTGACAAGTAAAATTTGATTAACTAATTCATATATTCAATGAGTATTGAACACTAGTGTCTCACAAGGCATTAATAGCAAATCTTCTTGATTTTTTAAAGATTAAATAGTTTCTAAAAATTTTATAAACGTAAGACTTTATGCAAAGCGTTTAAAAATATTGTTTTGATTATAAATATTTTAAATAAAACTGGTTTGCAATTCTAAAAACTTTCTACTCATGTAAAAAAGTTACCGCTAGAAGCTCTGGTAAACGGTAGAGAATTAATAATTTATCTGCAGGAACATCAACCTGAATAACCACTGATAAATTTTTTAGTTGGATGTACATATGAATTTCAAAACGCGGTGGAAATACCGCTACAACTAAAATTTATCTGTGTTTTGATATGAAGCGTCATATTTTATTGGAAAATAGAATAGGTTTTTAATTTTTGGCTTTAATAGAGTATTTTTATCTACAAAATGCACGATACTAGACTCTGTCTTAGATGCTTACCAAAGCGACAAAAAACAAGACAGATGTTTTCGATTCTATAAAGTCAAATGTTTCAAAAAAAAAAAACAAGAGAAAACAGTTCTAAATTTATTTAGTTGTTTTTTTCCACATAAACAACCGAAATTTTTGAATCTCTTATTTTTGTGAGAATGTCGACAGATTTTATATAATATGGAACACCAAAACTGTTCGTGTTGAAGTAGTTTGAAAGTTTGTAAAGAAACAAAATTTACCTTTACATTTCCATACTTCCACGTGAAAATGACAACAATTGGCAGACAGCAGATGATGACACAGGAAAGGACGAGAATAACGCTCCGCATAACCCAGTTTAGAGAAACCACACATGGGCGGTCGTCCTCACAGGATTCGCATCCTTCCGCACACGCCAAACACTCGAATATTCCTGGTTTTGCGTACTGATTGGTTTGACCCTAATAAATAATACAGAGAATAAAATTAAAAAAATACATCTACAATTACTAAATGTTAAGATCTTTTAATCATTTATTTACATGTTTGTCTTTATAAGTTGCATGCAGAAAAGCGGTTTCGAATAAAAGATGTTTTTTTTTCGGTCAGGAATAAAATGAAAAATTTACACGTAATCCCTCAGGAGTCTAACAAAGTTTGCTCTGACCAATATCGACTGTCTTTCCACGTCTTACATTCACTTCCGTGCAACGACACAAACAAATCTCCATTCTTGCAATATATGATCAAGATTATACAAGCATATTTATATTTTTACTTCTTTCCAGAGTGATTTACTCTTAATTGTGTCGATAAAGCAACGTTATAAATAAGAGAGAAAAAGCTCTTCTCTAATCAGCTCAGATAGATCTTATTACCTCTATTGAGCTGATTTTCAGGTCAATAGAGGCTGTACACTATGTAGAGACAAAAGAAACATTGAAGTGACTATTGCAATATATTTTTTTAATTTCCTTTGATTTAATTCAATTTAAATCTGATTGAAAATACCGTGTGCTATTTTTGTAAAAAATGATTCCAAACATATCCGAGGCTCTTATGAAGAGCTAAACCGAAAATGAGTAAAAGCAATGTATTTGTCGATGTGAGAGCACAAAATAGAGTAATATATGTTAATTACATTTTAAAACCAAAAATATTTTCTCGGATGCTTTCAAATCTAATATACTACAATTTCTAAAATCGGCCCTAAAATAGTTCATTGTACTACAATTGTGTTATTTTACAAGTATTTGTTTTTTTATGGTTGTACATTATAGTTATTTTTTTAGGGTTTTTATTTTATTAATTTTGTCGGATTTTGCAATTTTGAAAAAATGTAATAGGCACTTGGTCTTTTATCATTAAAATGTGTTAATATAGTATGTGACAAATGTGACATAAATAACTAAACACACATTTGTTATAAAAAAACAGATTTCAACACGTACTTTACAGCCTCTTATGCCAAATTTTACAAACGATTTTTGAAATAAAAAATAATGAAGGTCTTGCAATGTCTTAACAAACATTACATGTATATAATGAGAGAGCTTTTAGATTATTATATGGAAAAAGGTTGTAATAAGAAATAACTCTTGCCAATTAGGAAGTGATTTGCTTCCGATGACGTTGGCATCTAATCCGCCTTACTTTTCAGTTTTTTTAATGCTTGTTCTAAAAACAACAGAATGTAGCAGCTAATTTATGCACAAAAAAAAATTCATAAACATAAGCTTTAAAAGCCCAGTGCGGAGCGATGCGAAAAACTTTTCTGAGGTACAATAAATTCATGAAAACAGCATCAAACGTATCGTCTCTAAAATATTCGCATAAAAACTGCTTTTTCATCAAAGCTTCCTTTTTTAACTAAAATTTTTAATTAAATTATTGTACTTTTTAGCATAAGAAAAACTTGCTTTCAAAGCAAATGCTGTGCTTTTGGGTTAGACCAAAACAAATCAATGCTGTTTTATAAATAAACATTCGTTTGGTTTATATTTCCTAAAGTATGCATTTTTCAGGAAAATGTTAATAATTTATTTCAATTTATTTGCAACTTTTTCAAGTGTTCGAAAAACTTTATGCGTAATATTGCCTTGATTTTATATTAAAAGATTAATTGCATATTTCATTGCATTTTTAATTAAATTCAGAGTCTTTTCATCAGAGCTGCAAAAATAAATGTATTTCTAATTAAAATTATTATTTTCATTAATAAAAATGCAAGAATTGTAAGGCAGCTTTTAATGAAAATTGAATTTGCAATGCACTAATAAAGTTTTTGTGTTTTTTTTTGGGGTATATTAACTTGTGTAGTGTAGACAATATTTTAAATCTTTTGAAAAAAAATGTATCGTAATGTTACAAAATTGTTGATGTTTGAAAATAAGCACGGTAACTTTGACGTGTAAACCATGCTAGATGCAATTAGACGTTAATTATTCAATTTATTATTTAAATTAGAAGTTAGATGAGTTTTGTTAGAAACATGACAGAAAAACCAAGAGATATTTATAAAATGTTTCCTCCGGTGAAATCTGATAAAAGTTGTTTCTTTATAAACCAAAAGTCGATGAATTAAAATCAAACGACCCTAAGAGCAGTAACAGATTTTCCTAAAAAAGTACGGTATTAAACAGCTATTACCAGCATCAGTTTTTCATACTCCTCTTCGATTACGGTCCCATTGTAATAACGTCTTTTTGCTTTGGTGTCAGGATAGTAGAAGCCGCGTTTACAAACGCATTTGTAGCTGCCACGCCGAAATCCCAAACCCAATAGTGCCTTACACTGAAAAAAAAAAGTAATTTATTAAAGCTGAATTTAAAAAAATCATTTATTGTGGTATGAAGAGTGTCAGGCTTAAAAAGTTAATAGGTTTGTTTATGTTTTAAAACGTGAAGAGGCAATTTAAATTAAACACAAGCTATTTTGGTGCTGCATAATAAATAATTCAAAATTTAATAGAATATTTTGAGGTTTGAAATGAATAAAAATTATTTTGCCATTAATGGATGTTCAACAACTGTATTCGGTTGGCAACAAAACTGTAATAGTTAGTTTACGATACGTCTGATATTTATGACCCTTGGCAAACATTTTTGCGTGTGTTTTTATCTACGGTTACTACCAAATGCAAATGTTCCACTTCAATGTTTTCCAATTTCTTTTTATTGTTGCCAGTTCTCAAGCTACGTTCCCATAACAGATTTTATATTAACTTGTCATGTTACCTACTTCTGTTTATTTTAATTCTGTTCCGGCCAATAGTTCACTTTTATGGTTTTCCAATATTTGCTACAACATATTCGTTGAAGAGACACTTCCTAAAGCTTTTATATATTGTTAGTTTATAGGCATCGGTTAGTTTCTGTTGCTTTCTACATCATCATTTATGTGCTTGCTCGTTTATGCTGAAACAAAGGCTGAAAATATTTTCATCAACAATTTATTGCAGTCGTTTATTCTAAGCTTTTGCAGTTGTATTATGAATTATTACAAAAACCAAAATTGCTGTTGACATTCTATGAAATCGGGTGCAGACAGCTTTAACTATACTGAATTATTTAAATAATCTAATAGCGGTAAAATTAATTTTTTTTTAATTAAACTGACAAGTTTATTTCTCATATAAAATTAATTTGAAATTTTGAAATATTATTGTTATGCTCTTCATAGTCAACTTTAAATTTTAGCTGAGTTTAATCTAAAAAAATAAATAGTGTCTGTAAAGTCGATTTAAGGACGTAATTTGACGTGATAACGTCATGAGAAATTCTCGATTACATAGTTTTACAGACTGATTTGAATTATTACCACATTATTTTATATAAATCCAAAGAAGGAGATCATTAAAAATTATAATTTTTTTGATAAATTAGCATTTATTGCACTTGTTATTTTTAATATTTCATTTTTACTTAAATGATGCAGAATAATTACCAAAATTGGTACACAAACATCAATATCAATCTAGAACGGTGGAACATACTGGCTGTTGTACACGTGCTTGGTAATCAATGTTGTTGATACTTGCGGCCGATCGTGCTTTTCTATGCGCTTGCAACCTTGGCTCAGGCGAAACGTGGCATAATGAGTCATGGTTTTATGTACATGCTGCCGGCTGTATATAACGTTTTATAAGACGTTATCACATCAAAAAACATTTCACATTTTGAACTACTACTGGTTTACATCGTCTTAGAAATAAACATATCCTTTGCTATTAAAGTTTAACAATTGAGGTAAAACCCGTTAAATAATCTAACTTATTGCATTCTAAAATATATGTTTATAATCCGCAACGATTTAGTTTATAATTTATAGGATTATGACGCTTCGCTCATGCGCCAATTTTGCAAATCTCACAATCCTTATATACGGCAAAAGTTAATGTCAGGTGTTTCTTTATTTGAGCATATTTTCTCAACCATGGTACTCTTAGATATGCTTCAAAATTCGCAACGATCTAACAATTAATTACCTTTCAATGAATTATTTTCAACAAAACAGTTTTTTGACTAAGTATATTCAAATTGTGGTAAAATAGTTAAATAAGCAATTTAGACAAATAAATCTGATTTGTTTATCTTTGAAACCGTTTGGAACAAAAAATTATGAAAAAAGATTTTCTCTGAACGTAGTGAATTTAAAAGAGAGGATTAGAGACGCTCTGTAACGTGCTTAAATCCTGAAAAACATTTTATGAATTCAAAGACTAAAGTTGTGCGTTAAAAACAGCGGTAAATTATATATCAATATTATTTTATTATTGAGCCAATAAAATAAAAATTTTGCAAAATTCTTTTTTAACAATCATAAAACGCAAATTTGTTTTTAAACTGACAGAAAATTGAAACTGAATTGGTTGTCTTGATACATTCAAAAACTTTTATCAAGAATACCTACAAATTGTAAAGTAGAAAAGACTTTTTTTTATCTCAATCCATGAACATACTATAGAATATGAAAAAACACAATTGTTGCACAAATAATTTTTTTAAATTGGCAAGTAAACTAAATTTGAATAAATTGTCGACTGACAGTTAATTAGAATAGGACTTGATGTTGAATCTAATTACTGTCACCTGTTTGTGTTAGTTTTTGTTGTGCAAATATTGAGCTGTCAGTCATAAATGCTATTTTTGGTCAATCTCATCATAATAACATTTTATAATCACAAACAATATTCATTGTATTCATATTTTCGCCGACATTGCTATTGACTATTCGACAGGTGCAAGAGGCATTTGAAAACTTCGTTCACAATAGTGTAAAAAGTCAATTTCACCATTTTGATTAACAAATAATCCTATGCCAATTTTTGTCTACAGAAATTAGATTTTGTTTCAATAATTAAACAACGCAATGTTGTTTTTTGATTATAATACTTTTTTTTTAGATTTTGACCATGGTTTTTGTGTAAGAGCACGCTACCTTTAGTTAGTACAATAATATTTTACATTTTTGTTGTAAAAGATGATATAATTTTATTTATTTATTTCCGGAAACCAGATTTTGTTTCGGAAACGAGAAACTCACATTAAAAAAAATATTTCAAAAATTGGCAAGCAGAAAAGTAACATATAGAAAATAATCAGATAATTAAAAAATGTCATTACAAGACAAAATAAGAAAAAATTAAAGATGAGTATCAAAACAAAAGAACAAGAATATTACGTATTAGTATTTAATTACCCTGTGTATTAATGTAAATGTAAAACTTTTTGAATATTAATAGGCAAATATGTAATAATATAATTTCTATTAATTGTCATTAAAATTTTATAATAATTTTGATTCTATAATTGATAGCGTAAAAACATACAAAATTAGATTAAAATATAAACAAAGCAATTAACATAATTGACAAAATTAAAAAAACCTTTTAAAATCTCTTTCAAAAAATAGAATTTTTACTGTCTTTAATTAAAGCTGCACGATTCTGTTGTAGGGCGGTTAAAAATTCAATTATGGAACAAATGTTTTGCTTTGAATTTTCAGCGATTGCACCAAAAATTAAAAAATGTGGTGAAATTTCATATAAATTAACGAATAAATATGATATCTAAATATTAATCTGTATTTTCAAGCTTTTCTGCTAAATTAAGCAAAAACGTAGATAGAAAGCATTTTGAAATTTCAATGTTTTGAAATAACGTCAGATAAGTCACTGTTCATATTTTCTGTAACCTCAATATTTCTCTAACTTTGCCCTTTACTGAAATCGTAATCACACATTTATTAATGTTTAAAGCTAAATCTAGAATGAGAGAAACAAGAGAATTAATTAATTAAAAATATATTATAATTGTCAAAGATTAAAAACGCGGTATAAGAAGAAATTATAAATTAATTTTAAAAAATGCGTCAATTAGCAGACAGTAAAATCTGAAAATTAAAAAAACAAACTTGAAAAGCAGTGTAACAAATATATATATATATATATATATATATATATATATATATATATATATTATTGTTTACTCTGCTATTCATATTTATTAAACTAATTAAATGTCATGTAAGTAGGTCAGATTTACTAATTTAAATGAAAATATACTACAGCACAAGTTATTGTCAACGTTGATTTAATAGAGAACTAAATGTAAGTAAACAGTCTGTGCAACGTACAGACTTGGATTGTAATTTTTATCATTAAAATTAGTTTTCTAATCATCTTGAATGGTAAGAAAACTGACGCAAAAGTCAATCATTTAAAACTTTCTTAGGTAACTTACTAAACTTCGAAAAAGCTGACATAATTACGAGTAAAATTTTACTATGCATAAATTTAGGTTTTCATGCTCAATCTTCTAATACTAATAAATTTACATTTATTTGCCTGTTGCTTCTACAGGAACGTGTAAAGTCTGATTAAAATAAGCTCTCAAGGTAATGATAAGAGAAAAATTATAATTTAAATAATCCCAAACTTTTACAAGCTTAACAGCATAAAGTTTAGAACTTACAACATATAATTTATAGATTAAAATACACAGTCTATAAAAAGGTGCAAATTATTTAAAAATCAATAAATAGCTGAGTTCAAGTTAAGAGAAAAAAGTAAAATTAGTTAAATATGTTAGATAGTCTGATCATAAGTATAAGTTTAATTATAAACATATTTGAGTTTTATTATAATAAATGCACTTTCGGATCACATGTTACTATAGACAATAAATTTGAGATTTTAAATTTTTTATCATTTTTTGAAGCAACTTCAATCAGTTTTTTGTTGCGCTAGCTACACAGAACTTGCATAAACAAGAAAAAATAAATTAGGTTATCTGATCTTGTTACATATTATTCGTACAGTTTTGGAACTTTTTAAAATGACGTTTGAAAAGTTGAAAAATAATAGTTTGTATAAAATCAATTTAAAGAAGCTGACCTATAAGAAAACTTTCAGATGTTTTGAAAATGTTCTCAATGTTTTTAAACAATTTATTTGAAAAAGGGTGCTGACAGTGCGTTTCGAACTTCAAACAACGAAGTTATATGGAGCTTCGACATTGAAGCAGCAAACTATCTTCAAACTATCTGTTAACACAGTTAAGTTTCAGCATAGAACTAGAAATCGTTTGTGAAGATACCTTTGAAATGTCATTTTTATAGCTAATATGATTTAATGAACATAACAGCGCTTTACAATTCTTTTTGTTAAAAGCTCAGTTTTTCTTTACAAAACTCTAACGTGGCGAAATGGTTTCATATTTCAAGTGCTTTAAACTTATTCTTCCATGAAAGCATATCCGTTTCTTAAAAAATGTCCGACAGAACAAATGAGTCTTGAACCGCCATAAAACGTTTTAACCTTTAAAATGACCAACATCAACCATTAAAGTGCACGAGATCTCTATTCATAAATCTAGAAAAGCTGTGGCTCATATTTTTATAAACGTAGAAGATTTGAATATAGTAATAAATAAATATAATAAAGTAAGAAATAATACATAATATAATATTAGTAATAATGATTTGAATTAAGATTTTACAATCCAATTTACTATAAACTAGTTTCTAATTTAATTTTTCTAAGAATACTAAATTCTAACTAACCATTAAATTTTATATATGTACAAAAAATTATACAGAGTGTTTGATAAACCAGCGCCAAATATTAAGAAATTATTTCTTATCGTAGTGTACAAATATTTTATTCAATGATAATTTTTAATTTTTTTTTGTTTTCAGGATACAGAGTGAATCAAATTTGAAACAGTATCAACATTTTAGTATCAACCAATATAAATATGTAATGATGACAAAAAACCATTTTATTAAAAAAATATTTTTTGAATTTTTAATTACAATATTAGAATTTTCGTATATAGTAATTGTTATTTAAATAAATAATTTTGTTTTATTGGTCAATTGGCTTGTATAGTCTTTGTATTAGACAAGATTTTAGGCTTTTAAACCCATTAATAAATTCATTCTTGCTTTCTTTATACCTTGCTTTAAACATTTTTTATTCATATCTTCTACGTTCTCTATGATGTCATTCATACTTTTTTCAGTTTTCAGTTGGTTCCATTCTTGCACAATCTTTCGTCAAATGTACGATATTCTCTCTTCCGTCCGTTCATAGGCTCTATATCTTTTCTACTAATAGGTTCATTTTGCCTGTACAGGCGTAAAATATGTACATTTATTAACAGTTTACAGCTTTTTTTCCTCCTTGTTCTTTATTTGTGTTGCTTTTCTCTACCTTTATTTCTCTTTTTTTTCTTTCTTTCTTCTTCCATTCCTTTTATCCACCGTATCACCCTTCAATTCTCTCTTTTTCTCTTTCTCTCTCTCTCTCTCTCTTTCTCCCTCATCTCAATGCATTCATTATACCACATAAACCCTATTGTTTCTCTTTCCTCATAACACATCTTATACAGTCTCTTTTTCTTTTCCGTTCAATAGAGCTGTATTTTAAAATCAATCTTTTATACTATAGATTATACCTAGATTTTTTAATTTTAGTGTTTTTCCTTTTCTCAATTTAAGACATCTTTCTTTCTTTTTTTTGTGAATTGAGTAAATTGTCCGGTGCCTCTACTCTTAAGGAAGACGTCGTTCTTTTCGTTCCTCTATTCACTACTATTCATAATAATTGTTCTCAAGAGTTTTAGTTCCGTAATTACTATTTCTTAAATAAACATATAATTTTTAATACTGCTATTTTTTGAGAGAATTATTAATTTAGCACAACTCTTGTGTTGATTGTAAATTTAGCAGCTTGATTAATAAATTATTTCAATTAATCATTGTTTATAAAACGTTTTTCACTTCTTTAAACGCAAAACAATAAACACAAGCAGGACTTTTCTTTGAAATTATATTAACTTTAAATAATTGGACTCTGAGGATTTATTATTTTTGCTTTATAATCTCAAGACAATATAACGAAAGCTCAAGCTCATAGCAACGCAATGCTGCAATAAAAGTTTTATGCCAGTTTTTTTTATTTTATGCAGTCATATTTATATAACACAATATTCAAAAAGGTATAATATTCAAGACGTCTAATCTTGTTTAAAGTTACTTTGATTGCAACCTCTAATATTAAAACAGAAATGTTTTAATAAGATATTCAAAAAAAATCATTTGTTTAAATTTAGAACTGCTCTTTTCATCGCTTGCTAGACAAAAAATTATTTATTTGAAAGCCATTTGATCTTTACAATAAACCAAACAAGTTAACAGTAGGAATCAATGACTAGATCACTGTTTAAACTTGTTAAAATTATTGAAGAGCAAGACAATTATTTTTTCAAACAAAAACTGCCCAATTTATCTGTTCAAATTATTATTGTAAGAGATTATTAAAAATTCATACATTTTTGCTATTATTATGTAAATATAACTTCATATACAATGCTTCTACGAACATTAAAAAAACAGAATAAGCAAAAAATTATATTTTTTCCTGGAAATTTGCTGAATTTGGCAGCCACAAACAAAAATTATTTGGTAAGAGTTCGTAATATGTGCAACTAACAAAAGCTAACAAGCCGGAAACGGATATTGCACTATGCCGACTATCTGAATACGCTCTTAATTTTTTTTAGTTTTTAATATTAGAAAAGTTGCATACCTGGCCTACTAGTCTCAAAAATAAATTATTTAGAACTTTTTTTTATCGTTTTTTCTTTGCGTATTTTATTAAATTTATTCAAAAAGTATAATTTAGATAATTGAGGCTAGAGTTACAAAAATCCAATATTGTAGCTGTTGTTTTTTTCAATTTAAAATCTTTTGTTACGCGTTTGTAAAGGTCAATTTTATAACGAGACATGGGACGAAACAAGCACATTTTAATTGATGGTCAAAAATAATGCTTTTAAATTTTTAGCAAACGTTGTTTTATCTGCTTTTTGTTTTTACTGGCTTTTCACTTGCTGTTTTCAATAATAACTGAGTTAATTAGTCATTAAAACGTTATATTCTAACACAACCTTTGATTTATATTTGAAGTAATAAACAATAAAACAAAATAATGTTATCTTTTCCAATTGTTGATTAAAATTGTTTTTGACCGGAAATAGGCAGACCCATTCAACAGCGTTAACAAATATGTTCTAGTGTATTTATTGGATAGGATATTGATTGCCATCGGCAAGCAAAACATTGCAAAACTAATGCAGTTTTACACAAAGTATAGCATACGACAACAGTTTTTATTTGATAACTCAATTTACGGCTTTACGAACATATGAAAGCTTATTGGTTCAGCTTAACAGTGTTTTTAAAATTAGTGATTTTAAAAATGCTGTTTCGGCAATTTTTTAAAATTTTTAAAACTTTGTGCCAGATGGCAATGGAATGTTTTATAATCTATAAGCTTGTGTTGAAAACAAAGTTGTAAAAAAATACTGAAAACGTAATCATTTTATTTGTGAAATGAGAAACGGGAATAAAACTCTGATTCCTAGACCGTCTTAATTTTGTTAGGAAACTTGGTTTTTAGCACTAGATGTTTTTTAGAAGCCATTAATAGAAAAAAAGTATTCTGAAGAGATTAGACGTCTCAAAAAAAAAGCAAATTTCTTAAACTTGTATAGTTTGTTACTAACCAAACTTTGGAACAGTTTCAACACTATTATAGATATAACTTGAAAATGTACAAAAATGGCAAAAACGGATATTTGTAGTCTAAGAAATAGCTTGTTTGGGTTATTGTGCAACAATAAAGAGAAATGGTTGAACGACTTTAATGTGACTTTTCTCCCTTGTTATTTTACTGTTGGATGGTTCGTTATGATACTTGCACGATCAGTGCCGCCAGTATCGCAAATCTTATAAATGAAAGAAAAAAAATATAAATCGAAACATGTCAGAATCAAACTAAATCTTAAATAAGACAATTTTCTATTGATAAAACGTTTTTACGAAAACGTGACAAAATAGAGCTTAATACATAATCTTCTAGACATAAAAACTACAATTTCAAAGTTAAGAAAAGGTTTTTTATTCAAAAATAGTACTATTTTAATAAATGTGAAAAAGCTTGCTTCGCTGCGTTACTTTCCAACTTTATTTCAAATAATCTACGGAGTTTTCAACTAAAACAAGTTTGCGGTTGATAGTTATTACAATGAATAACTTGCGAAAAATTTTTAACACTTTTTTATATGCACTTTCTTTGCTCAAGATAAATTATTATAAGTCGAGTATGGACTAATGTAACATTTATTATTCTGTTTTTTAGCAGTTTTGGTAAAATTTATTTAATACCAGCAGCTACTTTGAAGATATCGAATATTTAATAGTCAAGCTGAGCTTATTGAGAATAAGAAAATCCAATAAAACATACATTTTTATTAAGAGCAATGCTTTATCGGTGATATATTCTTAATTTTTACGAAATTTGAGCATTTGTGAGAATTATGTTATACTTATAAGAATTCTATTTTTTTGTTGTTATTCTTTTTAGCTTTAAAGATTAACAACAACAGCAACTGTCATAGAACCAATACAAAGCTTGAACTTTAATAAAAAAAAACTACAGTTTCTAAAAATATATTTAAACAAATAACAAATTTGAAAAAATCCGGTTTTAATTGGTTCAAAATGCTTTGTGTAATTGTTCGTTTAAATTAATTAAATACAAAAACTAATATTTAATTATCTTAAAATTATTTTATTTAATTTCTTACTTATTTTTAAAATTAATTGTAAGTGTTAAAATTATATGGTAAAAAGCATTAATAAAAATAACTTATCTGAAACGAATTAAAAGTTACAGCACTTTATAAACTAAAAAAATTGCAAAAATATTGATTGTCTCAACAAAATAAATGACTTATTTGAACCAAAATTACAGAAAATTGTTGTTTTTCTGCCATTTGTTCTTACTTTTGTAACGAGCATAAAAATTAAAACAAAAACTATAAGCTGTTTTAATAAAACTAGTCATTTTCAGATAATTAAAATGCACTTTTTTCTGATTGTTTACTTTTAGTTTCTTAGAATTTTTTTTTATAAAAACACAACAATCAAACTTGAGATAAATATTTGAAAAAAATTAAATAATCAAAATTATTTTTTCTTTATATATTTTACCTAGAAGAATTAAAGAGTTACAGCCCTTTAAATCCTAAAAATGAGGATAATTTCAATTAAAAGCACAATATATTACAAATTAATGACTCATTTAAACCAAAATTTTAAAGTTTGTTTAAGAATGATAACAATTGATATAGAACCGATAGAGCATAACCGATAAAGATTAATAAGAAACTGGAGTTTCTTATCATAAAAGTTAGTCATAAATACAAAATATTATTATAAAATTGTAAAAAACAGTAATGTTTAAGACATATCTATAACCAAATAAATGTATAGTACACAAAAAAAATTTACACACATTTATTTGTTCTTCGAACTGTTCGTATCCGTTCATTTTTGTTTAACTTTTGTTTTTAAAATATTATTTCAACATTGTTTTTTACTGTTATGCTTACTCACTATACTAAGAAAATCTTTTTTATAATATTAGACAGCAGTAGCTACAGAAATCCTAAAACTACTGAGAAATTACATGCTTACAAAAGAAAGAGGAATAGATGAATATATATAGTGAAACAAACCAAATAAAAACTATTCAAAATTTTACTAGTCTAATATCCTATATAAAGTCGATAACTTTTTGAAGTAGTTGATGATGGTTTATGACTGCATTGTCCGGTACCTCACCGAATATTGAAGCTATTCAAACAAGGCAACAATTGGTCTAGGACTATACAACTGTTATGTTAAAGATGACCGCTATAAACTACTTAGAAAAGTTAATAGAGCATTAAGTTTGTGAAAATTTTACTAGTTTTTATTTGGTTTGTCTACATAAATTCATTGTCAAGACAATGAATGTATGACAATTTTAATCAAAATTTGTTGACTATTGTGAGGGTTGAATAACAGCCAAATACTTGTATGATTAATAAGTTTTAAAGATCTTTAACTATAATTGCTTACAATAATTTATAGTTGTGATATTGATTATTTATAATATTAAAATAGTATAAAAGTGAGATGAACTAATAAAAATTGTAACTTACATAAGTCGTCCTGTTCTTGCACTTATCGGAGGCAGCAAATATATTGAAATGAGGGCTTCCTTGGGGTAGTGGACACTGGTCGATATCAACCCTTCGAAGATCTATATCAATTCCGCTTGTTCCCCTAAAATAAAGACATGCTGGTTAAATTTTAGTTTATATAAAGGTCACTTGGTTGAGCCATTTGGGCTTTAAGGGAATTGTGTTGTAGTATGATTGTTTCAGTGGGTGGACATTGCTATCATCACTGGGGATGTCATTTTATGGCTGGGTAGCCACCAGTTAATATATCTAACTTTAAAATTTTACGCTATTTGTTAATTACAGAGACATTAATGTTGTAATTTACACTAAATATAATGTTTACAAAAAGTGGGTGTAAAAAGTCACTTAATTACAAAAGCTAATTTCAAATTGACGAAACAGAGTAAGTGATTCAAAAATCACGCTATAATAAAATATTAACGCTTTTCTAGATAATGTCACCTTTAAAATACCTAACCACTTGAGATGAAATGGTATTTTAATATATTTATATTAAATTTCTTGCTCAACCATAGTAACCTAGTTAATCAAATCCAAATATTCTCTAAATTGTTGTTTTGCTTTGACATAATTACCTTGTAATATAGCAGACTATTAATTTATTACAAATGACAGATCTGTCTCATAGGCTGGAAGCTTAACAACATGGTCTATAATTCCAGCGTTTAAACATAGTTTGATTAATACCATCAACAATAAAGAGTTTTAATATTCTAACTTTCTTATCTATTAATTGAATTAAACAATATTTATGGCTTAAAAGCATTGCAACGCTACAAAAATTTAAATATAGTTTAATACTTTACTTGAAATCTCTTTGTAGAATGGAAGCACCAGTGCTTTTAGAGAACTGTCAAAATGTCTCAAAAGGTCACAGTTTCCAAAAAATTTAAATTTCGTATCACAACCAGAGCTTTGTCTTTTAGTCGCATTAGTCAAAAACAATTTAAAAACAGTATTTTAGAAAAAAATGTTTTTCAGGTGTGGACATTAAATTTTTATCCGCTTGAATGAACACTCATGAACAATCTCTCAATTGATCAATTGACAACATTCAACATGTTTATTCTTGTTTTAAATCCATTACAAAAGTATTTACTCAAATTTATGATAAAATTTTGTTTTAAAGCAAAAATACGACAGAAAACGGTTATTATGAATATTTCACAGCTATCACATCATTAAATAAAATGAAAATCGTTATTATGGTTATCAAAAACTTCAAAGAGCAAATATCTGCTTTTGCCTCCTTTTCGTTTATTTTAGTATTATTATTATTAAATCGTGGTTGGTTGAAGTTTGCTATTCATTTTCACAAAACGAAAACTGATGTTTTTGCTGAAAAGAAAAGCATTCGTTTCGTATGATATACTTATTTAATTGAGGAATAAGTTAACATAGATGCTATGAAGCCTTATTGAAATTGAATAAACTTTGAAGTAATTTGCAGAAGATACTTTCAGAATTTACATTTAATCTAATACTTTTCAATAGAAAAGCTTCTAATTTATTTGAAACGTTGAGTTTTTCTTAGAAATGGTAGAAAATGCAATATATGTGATTTAGCAGCGAAAGAAACACATAACCGTTAAAATTAAGACATCTTGGCACATAAATTTTTTGAATTCTATATAACTTTCTTTATATCGTACACGTAAAAAGAGAATTAAAACAGAAATGGGTGGGAATGTCAACTATCTTCTCTAACTTGTTCAGAATGTTCGCGGCATTCACACCGTGATCGAACAATTTGATAATTACTTCGAGTGCATTTGAAGTATCTCAGAAGCAGTTAATGCAAAGTGCACTCATTTCAAATCTGCAGTTTTAGAACGTTGAAGTTTTAAACCAGAAAATTTTAAAAAGAAAAATAAGCTAAAAATCTCGGTGTTTATTACTGTGTTTTTCTGCACAGTCTAGCAAAGTCTACGATTTGAAATATACTTTAGTTGTAAAGATAGTAGTAGCTATCCTTTTAATGAAAGTTAGCAATCACTATTTCAAACGCTTTCTTCTTATTAGCCGATGTTCAAATCTTAAGTTTCCTACAATACTAAACAAAGCAAAAACCCTTTTTCACCTCACATACGACTGTTTTTATTCATTATTTTCAACAATCATAATTTTTAGATTTAGAGCACTTTTAAAACTACAAATCATTTAAAAACTTAATTTTTTTAAATCTTATATATATATTATACAGTGCGTTCATAAATTATTTAGCGTTGACACTCTTACTATTAAATTTTGAAGATATATTCATTTGTTGATTAGTTCATACGCAGATACAAGCGTGTCTTGTATTATTGAATGAGCTTTGGCGTTTGACGGCGCAATTATACTATCATCGGCAATAAAAATACATATATCTAGAAGTTGATTTAAATAATTTATGAACGCACGGTATATGTGACATATGTGGCTCATTCCGCTTCTCTTATAGACTCAAACAAAAAATTATATTGAAAAATACTGAAACAGCGCTGCTTCAGCCAACTTTAACTGTAGCCTTTAAGCAAAAATGTTATTGATTTTCATTATTAACATTTTATTTTAAACAAAGCTAATAATACAAAGGATAGCTTTAAAATTTATAATATCAACAATTTTAAGATTTTTCGCATTTTTATCTATCTGAGCAACAGCTTGCGTCTACACTTTTTTATCGAACTGATAACTGTAAGAAACTTTCTTTGACACAGCAAGCAAATAAAATAATTAAATAAGGGCATAGCATTTATCGCTGATCTTTTAACTTTTTAGCCTTAAAAAAAAGAAAAGTTTGCAAAATGTGAATGTTTTATAAGTGGACTGTAATATTTTTCTCCAACAGGCAAAACTAGTTAAAATTTGTCTCAATGTTGTTAGAGTACATTAAAATTTTTTGGAGTTTGTAAACGAATTTGAGTTGAATTGGCAATTTATACGAGCATGGTTTTTTTGATTAAGTAATGGTTTGAAATTTTGTTCTTTTTGAATAAATACAAAACTAGAGAGGCAACATCAAAGAAGTTGATTACATTATCAATCACAGCATTCATCATATTTGGAAATGTTGTCATATCGAAAACATAAGCCGATACAGAAAAAAAAGCTAATATTTGAAAACATACTTGTAGAATGACGGTAAAATTCTTCAGAATAGCAATGAAATTGAGAGCGTGACAAAGGCTGGATGTGGGCTGCCACAACCGAATGTAAAATTCAAATTTCCAATAAAAATGTTACATATTTGAATTTTTGAAATATATACATTATTTGGGAGTAAGTCAGTTTACTCTAAAAAATTTACAAATTTGCGGTTGGCTTGAAACATTGTTCGAATTGAATAAACCGCTGCGGTTTTCCTATAACATATTTATGAAAATGTCTTTATATTGTTC
Organism: Lagria hirta; assembly: GCA_947359425.1. NCBI lineage: Eukaryota > Metazoa > Arthropoda > Insecta > Coleoptera > Tenebrionidae > Lagria > Lagria hirta. The sequence continues at coordinate 4,561,118 of OX375799.1, forward strand.
AATTCAAAATAATCTAAACAAGCTGGTTAAATGCACGACTATTGCTGAATGAAGCACAAAAAAGTCGGTTGATTTAATTACTGTCTACAATTCCATATTGATTTGTAATTTAAAATACATTAGAGATCACACGCTGATATTTAGTACTCAATTTCGGTTAGTGAAACTAGCTAAAATATTTAATGATAAAATAATACTATTTGGCTCAGTAAAATTAACAGCTCAGTTTAATTATAATCATTATATATAGTACATAATCCACATACAATAAATTTATAATAATATAATCATTTTGAAATCAAAATTTGTGTAAAGGCTTTAGACTCATCAATCTAAATACCGCATAATAATAACCTAAAAATATGCAAAAAAAATCAATATAAAGTCTACTTTAGATAGTAACATACTTATTACTATACATGTATGCAGTTAAAGAAAAGTAAAATAAACATTACAAAATAAAAAAACTGCAAAGGTCGAAAAATGCCAGACTAGAAAAGAAACGACATTATAAATATAAAATCATTAAATTATGGCAGATGCTGAAAGCGTGCAGTCATTCTTAACAGAATTTAAATCAAAATAAATTGAATCTTTAAATGTAATTTCTAGCAAGATTTTTATATTTTGTTTAAAGCGACAAAATTGTGCTCAACTTTATTTTGTTTAAATTAAAAAGTTGAAATATCTTAAGTGAATGTCTTCAAAAACAAGTTTAATTACATTTTATAGTTTTTAAAAAATTTTTTTTATTTAATTTTTAATTAATTTTTGGAGCATATTTTCAGATCGAGATGGCGAGAAGGGTTTAATAAATATCGATTTGAAATTCCTAGTGGTTGGCTAAATTGTGCGTGTTGTGAATATAAATTTTCAGGGAAGTAGTGTTAGCATAATATTACCGTGGCCTTTACATGAGATAACTTCTTGGTTTGGATGATATTTGTAACTTCTTTCAGTCTTATTTTAGAATTGGAAGATTTTTTTTTATTTTGATCATTCAGCAGGTCCATAACCACATAGTTTGGCGTGTGTTTGCCGCTATTTGAGTGAGACATCTGAGGTTTTGTGGCATCAACGAGCAAAAAGAACACTGTCGTAGACTTTTAAAAATTGGTTAAAGCTTTCTCAAGTATCCTTAATGTTAAATTACTAAGCTTTTGTCCGAATTCTACGTTAGAAATAAGCTGACTATAAATACTAGGAAAGATCCCCAAAACACATTGAAATAAGTTTGGCTTTTATTAATCTAAACCAAAATCTATCTTTTGTTTTCAATAAATTGCCAAGTTAAACAGCTAATTTCTAATAATAATAATTAATGTATTTGTTATTGAGTAACTATGTAGTAAAATAACAGCACACTTAAAATTAGCTGTATAATTTTAAGCCCGGAAATTATGTTAACAATGTGTAAACAACTTAATTACTCACATGCTCTAAACGCTTCAGAGAACACAGCCTGCGTAAAAACAATTAATTCTACATGAACTGGTACATTTGTGCGTAACATTAAGATAATTGTAAATTGACAACATTTTCAAAAACAAAACGGAATCAAATTTAAATCTAAAAATTTAATAAACTGTTGCATTTTTGAGTTACTAATTAGTTGCATACAATAGCATGTTTGTCATCTCTAAAATTCAGTTTAGCAATGGTAGGAATATATTATTGATCTTTAATCATTCACAGTGAACAATCGAGGTATGGCATTACCTCAGGGGTGATTTGAATATTAAGCAAACTCATCCAATTTGAACTTATTACGTTCATAACAATCAATATATAATGAAATGTTGATTTTTGATCAATAGAAATATAAACCCTACAAATGCATGTTTTGCCTTCTTTCTAGATTCGTCAGTTACATAATACAGTCTAGGAAACCAAACTGGATTCGTCAAGTTTTCTAATAAAACTAAAATTTATAGCCTACGTATATCAATAAAGAAAACTTGACATAGATTACAGCATCTAAAGTGTTTTTAATAAAAAATTCAAGATTTCAATATTAATTCACAAGTGTGATAAAAAAAACCTAGAGTAGAAGCATATGTGCCAAGCAAAGAAGCCTAATTTAAAGGATTAAATCTTTTTTTAAAAATTATTTTTAAAACAGTGACATATTATAAAAGTACAATTTGGAAACACAGTTTTTTTTTTACTATTCCACCTAAGAAACTACCACAATTTATAAAAACGTATTCATTAAAACTAAATTCAAACTTCAATTAGAGCCTGTTTTGCTCTTATTGAAGCTCTTCAGCAAGTCGCAACAGATTCAGATTTGAATAAATTTGCAGTGACAAATTTAGACCTATTTTTACTCAAGCTCCTATTACTTCCGTAATATGGTAAAACCAGCGACATCTATTAGAAGCTACCTTACGTCAAAAATTTCAGAAACGATGTTTTTATATGTTGTAACGCGCATAAGTCACTCTAAATGACAGATGTCAATTTTGATAAACACAAATTGAAATAAATTAAATTTGTTATAATAGTTTTAAATAGGTCATTACTAAATTTGATTAAAATTAATGAATATTTTTTAAGATTACTGGAAAAACTTGTAAAAATTAGGTTTAAAGTTATAAAATTTGCTACTTTGAACACAATTGTCGATTTAAAAAATGATTGCTGTTTGAAAATTTAAAATTAAACTAAACTTAATTGACTTTATTCGCTAAAACGTGACGATTTGATGCTTCACTTCACAGAGAAAATGTGATTATCTAACAAAATGACAAATGCGTTTTTTTGTCGCTCGTTTAGTGTTTTTTATAGAATCAAAGCACGTTTTAGTAGCGGCGATAAATAAATAGTGCTATTACAATCCTATATAAATTTAAAATGTTTTAACTGTCTTGATTTATGTTTTTTTATCGAGCAGTTAAGCAATTAAACACATTGTTGATTGTTTTTAAACCGTTTGAAGTAGCTATAGCTCATGCATATTCCGCAAAGCATTAAGAGTACGTGAACAAAATAAAAATTCTAATCAGTTTTACTGCAATTAATTAAGCATAGCAAACATGCCAGAATATTTTATATCTAATTATTTTTGAATGTAAAAGAGTTTGTTCTAAAGTTAATATTAACTACTATCTGTAGAAACTAATTTAGAGAGGACTGCACCGTAATTCAACCTCTAATTATCTTGAGTTAACCCTACCCTTAATTGTTTTGTTTGCAACTTTTTGCAAAAGCCAATTAAACCCATATCATTTTGAATAAACGTGCTTTGAAGATTTCTGCTAAAACCAAATATGAAAAATCTAAAAACGTTTCCGAATTTCTTAAAGTTGTCTATTAACTTTAACAATAAGTGATTAGAGTAACAAGCAAACACTTTGTTTTAATACGCTCTATATTTTGTGATAAACAAGAGTGATTGATGATGTTGGCCAAATAATTTCTCGCTACAGTTGACGAACAAAATTACACAGATTTTGAGCTGTAAAGTGATTGAAAGCTCACAAGCCACATATTCAAATTCTGTATCTAATAGGAATAAATGATTCAAAAGCTATTATTAGATATAATCTGATTGATGTAAAATATTTAGTTAATGGTTATATTATCTTAATTTCATTGTTAATGCTTAAACACAGAAAAGGTTTTTGTGTATTTTATTACGGTAACTGATGGTCGGCTCTCAAAAGAGCAAAAATAATAAAATTTAAATTACGTGCTGAGAATTAAAATTGTAATAAAAATATTTAATTTAATTTTTATTAATAATAAAAAGATTTTAAATTTTTATCAAGCTTAGCTTGAAAATCTAGTTAATTTTTAACACATATTTATAGCTTTTTTCAATAGCCCAATCGCAATTTTAGTTTATATGTAAAATATTTCTGAACAGATTTTGATAAATCCCAGAAAAGTACTTGTAAACCAATAAAAAAAGATGGAGCTGTCACGCGACGCCTGGCAGATGTAAAACATCAAAATTATTTTGTACATGTAGTAAGCATAAAACAACGGATTACGACAGAAACTAAAATTATTAAAAAAATAAAACATTACTAATTTTTTTCTGAAAATTATAACTGTTTTTTCAATAAACATATTTTCACTAGATACGAATTTTAAAAATTCAAACATTTATTTTCAGTTGCAAAAATTATTATTACTGTGACAATTACTCGATGATAACTAAAGATTGAAGTATGCAAGCTTGGTGTCGCGAGCAAGATGTTGCAAAGTCAAACCAAAAAATGCAATGAGTTTACTCACGGCTAGAGATGTTTCACATCAATAAGTCACCAGTTTTAGAAATACGCGCAAAATAAAAATACACAAAAACTTATAGAGAGACTTTTATTTAAACATACATCTTTAAAAATTGAAAAAAAATTTATATAAATTATTATATGTAATTATATAATAAAACGAGTCAAATCAATAATTCTTTTTTAGAGTAGTTTAAAAGAAAGACTTTATAGATCTCGCAGAATATCTAATGTGTGTTTTATTTTTAAATAATGATCTATAAACTTTACTGCTAAGAGTTTTTTCAATGTGTTTTCTACTAAAATTGACATTTACTCATTTATTTCGTTCACATGCATCGCTGTTATTACTGTATCTGACCCTCTATTTTATGAAGCAATTTTATTATAAATACTTTAATTAAAATTTTATTCCTGCAGTACAAGTGCGTAAAACTTGGTCCTTTTTTAGAAAAAAAATACAATATATAATCATTAGGTAGACTATATTTTAGTGTGATAAATAATTTTTTTTGAGATTTAGAAAAACCTTACAATTCTAGATGTTTGCTAACCATTACAGGTGTCTAGCGCACTTGTAATAGTTTGTGACTTTAAAGCAACAGGTGATAATATATAACTTTAAGATACACATTAAAATTCTGCTAGCTGATTTATCTATTAAATATTAATATTCAACTTAAAAGTTGTAAACTTTCTACTTTTAACAACTTATCTTTTAAAGTGCTCTACTTGGAAAACTCTAAAGCAATTAAAACTTCTGTTGTTTAGCCGAAAAAAAGTAATTTACTGCTGAAGCATACACATACGAATATGTAAATCTTTTGCATGTGTATTGAACAGAAACAAATGCAAATTAGTTAAAATGCATGCTAGATTCGACATATAAATAGTTAATTATTGAGCAAAAATTAGAATTACGCTGGAACGTAATTCATTTTTATTGAGCTAATCTACATCCGTTTAATCTTAAGAACAGAAAAACGTTATGATAGGGTGCACGTTCTGATATTCTAGTTCTAAGTTACTCAAAACACAAAATGATACAAATATTTTTACAGAAATTAATAATAATTTTTCAAATTGTAATGTAAATCCATTTCTTTAAGTTCACAATTTAAATTACTTTTTTTTCAATTGTAACAAAAAATCTAACTGGTCATGTTTTTGTTAAAAGCAGGGCAATACAGAAAGCAAACTCGAATATTAAAAGACTTAAAAAAACCATTAAATTTTTTAAACATACATCAATTTTTAAAGACTTTTGTTGCCTTGACATCATTTATCGGTTCCTCGCTGAATGTTATCCTCAGACTAAAGTTTCATAAACTCTATTGGCTTAGAAAGTTTTTTGCTTAGCATTGTCAACGTTTTTAGATGAATGTAAGCTGTTGCTTTATTTTGCTAAAAAAAAACTTATGATACCAAAACTACTTGTAGCAGCAGCACACGAAACTGTTCCCTTTCACTAAATAGCGCAAAAAATCAAATAACAACTAATAATTTTTTTACGAATTCAATACCCAATATAAAGTGTTAACTTTTCAAAAAAGTTGATGATAGTTGATGACTGTATTGTTCGGTACATTACTGAACATTACAGCTGTCCAAGCAAAGCGACAATTAATTGCACGAAGGAAAGAGCATTACGACTTGCAAAAACAGCTGCGATGTTGAGTGATCCAAACATGACAGCTATAAACCACTTGAAAAAAATAAGACTTAAGATACTTCACATCCAGTTATAGACGATTCAGTTGTGTCAATACTTAAAAATCTGTTTATTTACGCAACCGCTCAGATTAAATTTAATTTTATCACTACAAAGAAAATATCATCATTTGACAATTTTCAGAATATGCTAATGCAAAATAAAATGTTTTTTGTTAAAACTCAAAATCATGCTTATGAAGAATCAAAAAGTGAACATAAAAGACAAACTATTGCATTATTGTGTTAATTCTCTTGTATAATTATGCTCACCTTTAACAATTAGCTCTTATAGACGTACAATTTTCTAAAAACTTTTAAATCTTTTTGATGCAGTTTTCTTGTGTGAATAACTAGGTAATCTCTGACGTCATAAAATAAAATTTTGCTGTACCTAGCAGTTTTAAATTTTTAAAAGATTAGAATTTAAAGAAACGCAATTAAAGAAACAATTTTACACAGACAGTGAGGTACTTGCCGAACGTTTTGGTATACAATAGGCAAATTCCAGAGATTGTAATTATAACACTGGCCATGTTTGAGTCTTCTCTTCTTTAACCTCAATCAATATAGATTAATAGGTATTTTTGTCAAAAAAGGGTGCAAATCGCAAAAGCCGACACGATTAATTTATCTGTCCGTTTGACTGCTATACCTTTGTTAAAGTTGAATAAAACCACGTAAGTGGAGCTTGTGATAAAGCTCGTTTGAAGCAGGTTCTCCGTCAGAACGGCAGAGAACTTAGAAATATAAAAAAAATATTTATAATAATTTGGAATTGTTTAAAACCAATCACATAAAAATTATTCCCTATAAAACTTTTTTTAATGTAAAAAAAAATTTGTGTTATTGTTTTTCTTTGCATGAGTAAGGGTGTAGCACTTTGTTGGTAACTGTTTCGATTGAAAGTTAAACATTGAAAGCAATTTTGTTTTGGTTATTAACATCAATTACTGGCTTAAATTACAGCTTACGTTAAGCGGTTTAAACTTTCTATTTAGAGTACTTAGGGATTGCAACAAACGGTTCTGTTACTTCCTACTCTTATTGTTGCGATTTAAAATAAACAAAACTCTGCATGAAACTAGCTAGCGTCTATTCTATTGCTTTGACAAAATAAAATTTATATTGTAAAAGTAGATTGACTATTGGGGGGTTTATTTATATTTATAAACACTTTAACATTAATTTAGACGCTCTACACTACTAGCTTCTTGCTACTATTATAGACGTTATTTAAGATTTTAACAGGTACGAATTGTTGTGTCTGTTGAATTTTGATTATTTTAATAATTCAAACAAATCCATGCAACGCTTTTTCTAATCTAAAAGCTTTTTGCTCGCTATTGAAATCATTTGTTGATTAATTTTAACAAATAATATGGAAGTGGTCCCCAGATACAAGAAGAAGAAAATAGAAACAAAAATTAAAAAATTGATACTATTATACAAATAAATTTTTGTAAACAAATCTATTCAAGGTATTTTGGTGTTATAAAACCATAGGAAAGACCAATGTTTTGGTTTAATAGCTTATGAGCTTTTGGTTAATATCATCAATTACCTTGCTCTAATGGATAAAATGCGTGTCAAAGCTACATTCATTTCTAAAGAGAATTACACAAAAATTAATTTTTTTTATAACAGTCATATTATTTCATTACAATTGAGGTAATATTCTATAAAATTTTATCTATTTTAATGTAGAATCTGACAGAAAAAAAAATCAAAATTATTAATTATAGTTACAGTAAAAATAATAATTAGCAATCTCTTAAATTCGATTTTTATTACAATTAATGTTTAGCTACATTTTTATTTTCAAAAATACTTATATAAGAAAATCGTAAAACATTAAAAGATTAGTTTAAAATATTTTATTATGTCTACGTAGTTAACGATTTTACATTTTTTTGTTTTAGGGAGTGATTGATATGGGCTCAAATCTATTCAGTCAACAGTAAAGATGTTTGTAATCTTTAAGAGGCCAAACATTGTTTAGCATTGTACGTTATTTATAACGGCATCAGCAGGAGATAAAAGAGATCTAATATAACAAGATCTTTAATTTTTCTCTTTTTCTGTGAAACATTACACAGTGCTAATTTGTAAGTTAAAAATGCAATTTAACGTTAGATGCATAAATGGCCCAAAAGAATATATTTTTTTTAAATATTGAAACAGTTGAATTAAACGGCACACAAAACGTCATTGCAAGTTGGTGTTCTTAACAAGATTTAAAAAAAAATAAAATTTTATTTTTTATCTGACACAATTGACAAACGCTGTTTATACGGAATAATTTTAGCATTTTATTTTATTTCGTATGGTCGAGAATACCACCATTTGTCTTTTATATAATCCAACATTTTCACTCTAGCAGAATGGCTAGTCTTACAACGACAATATTAATTTTTATATTACTTTAATTTTCTTTTGCGTTCTCTTTATATGATTTTCCAATTAATGTTCTTTAAATATTGCTGAATAAATGGTTTACCCATACTCTCTTAGTATTTTTAATTAATGGTCCTTTTAATCGTTTGAAGTAAGATCAATGCGTTAAGAAAAAGAGAAATGGCAATAATTTTGCCGCATTTTAGCTTTATTGTATTTTTAATAAAAATAGTTTGAATTGTGGCTTAGGAACAAATGGCAATTACACTTTAAAGCCAATCTTTAGCAATGATTATAAATAGTGATGTTCGTAAATGAATGATTTGTTAGACGATCCATGATCAGTCTGGCCTACAAAGTATTTCGGTCTGCTTATGAACGTCCTGTATCCGCTTTATACCATTCGGATGTGCCTTTTAAATCCGACTTTGTCAAAGCAACAATGCGCCTTGTGTGTACTGATAATTGTACTTCTACCAGCAAATAAAATGGTCACATTCCAAAAACTCAAGCCTGATTTATAAAACATGAACATTTCGCAATATTTGGGGTTTTATAAGAGTTTTGTTTTTGCTATCAACACTCTTAATTTACAGTAGAATAAAATATCATTCTTATATTGACTTGCGGAGAAAACAATTCACTCAATCCAATCTCGTTGATCTCTGGCTTAATCAATCACACATTGAGTTCATAATACCTAATCTCAGTTAATTTGTTACATGTGACTTGATATATCACTGGCTTGATCCACACTAACACTAATAGGGTAAGCTAGACAACAATATTGCTGGCTATTTAGCAATAAATTCCAAACAATAACTGCTCAATTGTAATTCTTTCCACAAGTGTACATTTATATACGACTCTATGTGCTTTGAATTCAATGCGAAAAGTTAAAATTAATGATGTTAGCCTCATTGCGATAATTGCTTTACGGAATGCAGGTACAATGTATTTATGTTACCATACCACCACGCAGATGTGTTTGATATTTATGTTAACGCAAAAATTTGTTACCTAAATAACCTAACTTAATTAAAATTTGAGATACTGCTAAACTCACAAAAAAGCTTTTAGTCAATTTTTAAAGTATGTTTTTTTCGAACACTAATTACAAACCAAAAGATGGGGTAACAGCTCACATAAAAAATATTCTACAGAGAATTATCGTAAATAGTCCGCGACTTTTACTACCATCCGCCTGATACCCCAATGGCAAATACAAAAAGCAATTAAAGAACTCTTAGTTTCATTTAAGTGATTCTTTGCTTTAAACACACACACAAAGTCCAAAATAATTTTTAAAATAAGTAAACTTTTACAGAAAGCACTTTTTCTGACTTTGAATTCACTTTTTTTGATAATATAATAATTATTGCTCCTACAGTAAAAAAAAAACATTAATTGTCGTCAAAATCGGAACCGTCTCAAGCAAATTATATAAATTGAATTTATTGAATTCTACATCATACCACAATGTGTGCCTATAATATGACGTAAATAAAATTACAAAAATAATGTTTCTTCGAAAAATAGCAACATTTATTTATTAGTCACTATTTATTTATATTTTTAAAATGCGTAAAAGTTGAAATGCTTTTGATATTTTTTATGTCTCACTGACTCTTACAAGTCGCAGGATAGATGACAAAATAAAAATTTTTAAATTCAGTTTTAATATTATTAATTAATTATTTTAATTATTTTAAAGTACTCAAGCAAATTAATAATTTGTTTGAAACATTTAAATACATAATAATTAATTATATTAAAGTTGATTGTTTGCTTGTTATATTATATAATAAAGTTTTTATTGTTTGACTTTTACAAGTTTGTAGACTGTTTAGTATATTTTATATTTGCGCTTCTTTTGAAAAGCTCAAATGATTTCCAAGAACAAGATTCATAATTTTAATACTCAAATAAACAAAATTTATATAACGTAATGTAATGTTTGAAAAACACCCTTTGATGTCTTATAGCATAAAATTATTAATGAGCTACTAATTTATAATAAATTAAATTAATCTATTTTAATTAATTACCTTCTTATTTAAAAGCAACACACCCGACGTTCTTTCAAAAATCAATTAAATGATTACATAATTATCCTCACACCCTACAAATTTGAGAAGTTTTTATTCAACAAAACATGACTCTAATTAATTAATTTTTTGTAATACTATAATGAGTTTGATTCGAGAAAGTTTTTATTTTCAAAATTCTGCTTTATTTTTGAATCCAGCTTACTCATTTTAGACTAGTCGCTAAACATTTATAAACAACCATAAACTGATTAATCTTTTAATCTATACTTATTTATTAATTTATATAACATTTAACCAAATTAAATTAAATTTATTTATGCAATTTTATGTGTAGTTCTAAAATAGGTCATCAATTTAACTCTTTTTTCCATCATTTCTTTCTATTTTGAAACATTAACGATAACAGTTATATATTCTATTGTTGATAGGGACAACAATAGAATGAATATAAAAATTAAAACGGAATACAGAAACCATAGCTTTTCATCATAGAATCATTTAGGCCTGTTGCATAAATGCAAATCAAATCTCTAATCAACTGATTGTTATCAGATTATTTATTATTTAATTATCAATATTAGTACTTGGATGGGTGACCACTTCAACTAGTCACATCTCTACGGCTCGGTGAATAGCACCCTTTATCTGTAATTAGGCTTTGTACCCGTTAATAATTGTAAATAATAATAATAATAATTACCTATAGGCATTTTATGACTTGATGATTGTTAAGTCGATTTAATTCTCATCAAATTTTTTTCAACTGGACCTTAGAAACATTATGATGCATTTTTCGTTAATTATCTTGTATTATTTTTTTCTAAATCTTTAAAGAAGAGCACAGCAACCAAAAATTTAATAAAAAATTTCAAAAATTTACAAAACTTTACTTCAAAAATTATACGCTGCAATTAAATTCTTTTTAAATAAGTAGACTAACTTTCACTTTACTTCAAGTGGCCTATCTCAAAATATAATAATAGAGTTTAAATACTTTAAAATATGATGAAATTGCTGAAAATAGAGGTTTATATATGCAAGAAAAATGTTTATTTATATCGAATTATCCGCATTACTTTCACTATAATAACAGGTTTTTAATTTTTTTCTCAAAAGTTTGAGATCATGTTTTATAACTCAATTATTAAAAAATTAAACAAATTAAGTATGTAAAAATTTCAGTTTGGGTAACTTACTACCACTTACTTTTAAGCTTACAATTATCATGCTAGTGGTAGTACGCCAGCTGTGCTCTTCTTATTAATGTATTTATTTCAGGAATCTTAGAAGCCATATTATTCTATAATATTTTATTAGAAAGTTAGCTGACAAGTTTCATTGGTTTTGAAAAAAAAAGCTATAAAATTTTTGTTGCTTTGAGTATAGCCTAAGAGATCTTACATTTCCCAACTGACGCAAAACCAGTATTGTATTCTCTAACAATAATTTTTCTCTGTCTTAAGCGTGCAGTAACAATGTATTCGTCGAGCAGAAAAAACTGTTAGTGAAAACATCTTTTTTCTAACTTGTGTGAAAAGTAAATGGCTATAGATTGAAGATGTGGCGTTCTGAATCGGATGTTCACTGTCTTTTATTCAGAAGAATCGAATCTCTTATCATTTTTGTACGGAAGTACACGTTCATCAAAACATTCGCTACTTTCGTCGTACAGTTGTTTTATTTTTACAGCAAGCTAGAGAGAGAAGGTTAAAAACAGAGTCATGTTGGTGAACTCGTTTGCTGACGGGGTATTTTCTATCATTCTCCATTTTCTAATGTAGAAAAAGATAAATAGTTTGATTTGACAAGACAAGTATTACACACTTTAAAAAGTTTGAGTTAGTATTTTGCACTTTTGTCAACAGGCTTATTTTTAAAAATATGCAATTTAGTTAATCTTCAAGATATGACTTTAATACTACAGTTATATAAATAACTTTTCTATATTTTATTAAACCAACAATAAACCGCAGCCAAAAGCTTTTATCAAATTTTAATATCGCCTGTAAGCGTGAATAGCAACTCTAACATAATGAAAATGCGAAAAAATTATGAAAATATTTAGAAAAATATTGAGTTTATTATTACAACTTTTTGTGAAGATTTTTTAATTTTATAGAATACATTTTTATTTGTTTAAAAATTTTTTACTACTCATTAGTGAGACTTAATAGGGTAATATTAAAACAGCTGTAATTAGTTAGTTTAATCATTTTTCTATTTGGAATAAAATTAATTGTCACACAATTGGTGAAAAAATAATTTGGTTTTACAACAATGGTAAGTTTAAAATTCTTTTTTCAGTTCACAACTTTGGCGCGATTTTTGTTTGTTTCAGCAAGATACATAATATTTTATAATATAATATATAATATAATATAATATAATTTATTTACGGCAAACCATGTTACAATAATTATTATAATGACATACAAAAAGAATAAACGTGAACAGAACTTAAACTATACATCATACATTAAACTGTTTAGCTGTTTTTTAAATCTAGATTGATTTATATCAAAAAAATTTTTTTTATGTCTGTTCATGAAATTAACATCTCTAGCGATCCTAGATAGTGGCGAGCAAATTCCGTAATTAGTTCTATGGAAAGACACATGTAGCGTAGTAACATGCCTAACATAACATTGAGGTACATAAGTATTGAACAAGTTCAGAATGGGTGGACACTGTATAATATTATTAATGACCTTGTAGAAAAAGTGTAAATCAAATTTGGTACGACGACAATTTAACTTACTCAGACCAAAATAGGCTAACAAATCATTGTAGTTACTTTTTTTAAAGTCTATATGAAATTTATAACAAATACATTTTACAAATTTTTTTTGAATTTTAATACATAGCATACCACAAATAAAGAGTGATTAATACAAATTTATAGCAATTTGTGCTCCTCTATTGAAGTTTGAAGATTACTATTACAAACTTTTCGAGCGTTCTGGAAGTTATCGTATATTGACTATTTAGTCCTTATATGAAAATGTTTAGTGAGTTTTGATAGGTTGTTATTAAATTGCGTTTGCCGTACGTAGTGATTAACAAACCGCAGTTTTGCTTTGTTTTCAATAAACTCTGGCACAAGCTACGTTAACCTTGAAGTTACGTGATTTTGTCGGTTTTGAATAATTTCAATACAGCTTAGATATTGTCAAAGTTATTAAACGATTCCCAAAAAAAGCTTTTTTAATGAAAATTAATATTCGCAAATATTGCTCTTCTGTACCTGTATCTAATTTTAGTTAATATAAACACAAAGTTGTAATTTTGTAAGTAGGCCTAAAAACCGTAAATTAATTTTCTTTTTAAAGCATTATCGTGTTTCAAAAATTAATGACGCGGAAGTAAAAGCCGAAAATATAAGGAAATAGAGGATAGACCCCTTAATCAGATAAGATCAAAGTTGTCTGTAAAATTAACTCTTTTAAGCAGATCCTTTCATTTTATTTTCTTTATAACATTGAATGTCTTAAGCAGTTTTTTAAAAAGAGTTTTTTATGTCTTTCATTTTAAAGCTTAACCGTGTTGAATTTGCAAGACTGCACAAAAGTTTTTACTGATACCTAACTGTTCTAGTTTAAAAAAAAAACCTTTTAATTTTTTTACCAATCATCAACTGTAATATCATTAACAAAAATGTTTTATGCTTACAAACACAAATTTTGTGTTTAAAATGCAAACAAGCTTTTGAAAACCTTAACGCTTGAATGTAGTAAAAATCGCTTTATTGTGACAGTAAATCACAATGCAACAAAAGCTTTTCTCAGTTTATAATATTTTAAAACAGCAACAATGCAAACTGTATATCTGTTGTCAGCCGGACAAAAACTATTTTAAGCCACTTAACGTTAAGAGCGTTACTTCTGAAAGATAACAGACAAATATAATAACCCGTAATAATTTTAACGTAGAAAGCTGAGACATGAATAGTGCATTATTATACGGATTGAATAATAAGTTGTATTTTTAAGCAAGTGTGTTTAAAACACGACGAGTGTGACAATACGTCTTATTAAACAATTGCAATAAACTATTGTATCTACAGTTCTCACTTTGGCATAAGTGAGTCAGTAATGCAAGACAGTTTTTAATAGTACTATATATAATATTAATTGTCAGTTTATAAATAATTTAATGTGACAATTGATAATACATATAAATTTTAAGAATCTATTATTTGACTGCTAATGGAGCAATTTGTTTATCTCTACGCAGTCTGATTTGCAAAGCCACTAAATAAATTATTGATATTTTGTTTTACTATAGACGCAATCTTAAAAAAGCCTTTAATATGATCAAAAAATAGTCAAGTGTGATTTAGCTGATGTCAGTTGTCTTTAATATAAGAAACTTACATGTAAGCAAAATCAGTTTAATAATACATTTCATTATTAGACTACTTTTTATATAACAATAAGTCCATTTATAACGCAAAGTAGATAAACAACTTTTAATGAGATAAAAGCTAAACATTCTAGATTTTTCAGAAAAAAGTTTTTCATAAAATTGCATTGCTTAAAAAACATTAACATTTTTAAAACTAATAACACTAATTATTAGCAGAAGTTAGCCTCTTGAGAAAACATTTTTTTATCTAATTTTAAAGCTTTTTTGATTACTTTGTAGTCATTGTAGTCATCATCAGAAGATAGACACAGAGATTTGAAAGTTATCAATAATAGTAATGATGAAAAATATATTAAAATTAAAAATCTTCTGATATGAGGGTGAAAGAGAATATGTTAAAACTGACACAGAAATAACTTGATTGTATCAAGCGAGCAAACAGTTTTCAGATTAAAATAGCTGCTGAAAATATTTTGCATGTCATCGATTGATACATAATACCTATCTGTTCAAATAAAAATCTGTTTTAATTTGTTGTTTGGATTTCACGGAACTATATGAAAACTCAATATTCCATAAAATATTCTGGGAAAAAGCTTAAAATTCTTGTACGAGAAAACTATTTAAACATAAAAGATTTTTGTTCTAATGTAAGAACAATTATTAATTTATTGAATAAAAAACACGATTTTTGAGTAAAAAATATTTCTATTTTTGATTTCATTTTGTAACATTTGCATTTTGATTATATTAATTTGGTTAAACAGTGCAACATATTTCCAACGCTTTCTCTAATCGGAAAAATATTTGCTCATTTGTTATATGTAATTTAATTGATGTTATTGAAATATTAGCTGAAACAACAGTCCAATTTTTCGAGAAATATTTGACTACGTCAATTTTCAACACAAATACCGAAACATTTGTAAACATTAATATAAACATAAACCGGAATGTTCAATTCAAATAAGTACGTCAGCGAAATTACAGATACACGATTTTTACTAAATTAGAGTGATAAAACATTGACATGGAAAATTTGTGTTTGCGGTTTCAAATTTATGCGAGAATCAAAATATTTAGCAAATGTAAAACACATCGTTTGCAGTTACAGAAATTATATAATTTTTAAAAAACTAGCTATAAATTTTGATTATTTGAGCAGTGACAACATTGTAAAGCATTGTCGTGTACTGTGAACGTATTTCAAAAGCAGTAGTATTATAAATTGATGTATATTTTGCTTCTAATAAGTTTTAAAACAGCGAGTTGTCTAATATCTAATGCATGCCATGGAAAATTTGCATTACAAGTACGCTTCTCTCATTTGAAACGCTGAGTGGTTTATTGTTGCTTTTCAGCTACGCTGTAGAAATTTTCTTAAAAAGAAGAGAATGTGGCAAAAATGATTAGAGCGTAATTTTATCTAACCACGGTTATTTTATGTAAATGTAGTGTAAAAGACTCCAAAAACTTAAAAAACATAAAGCTTTTTAGACTATACAACAGTATTAAATTTTTGTATTTATAAGTATCTTTGTTCTAGAAATAGTAGAGTATTAAAGTGAGTTAGTACAATTATAGTGCTATAGTAATTAATTGTATAAATTAATGTTCTGGTAAAAAACTTTAAATTAGTCTTAAATTTCCCTACGCCCACCATGTCAGGCTTGCTTTACATAGATGGCTGTTGCTGTAAGGAGTTCATCTTTTTATCGCTAACGCAAAACTTGAATAAAAAGTGACTGTTCTGTGTGAAAAAAACTTATTGACAAGTGACATAATAAAATGATTAGGTACGGTATTTATGCTAATATTTCGACTATAATATATAATAAACCGGTTATTTTGTTAAATGTTTTAGTTTATTGAATAGTTGTAGGAAAAACCTTGTGTTGAACTCGTGTGAAAAGCTTTTTTCCATGATTGTGCAAAGCATTTGCATGAAAAATTCGCTTTTCAACACTTTTAAAACAAACAACTCTTGCTCAACTGTTTTAAATCTTCGCGCAATTGTTTTCAACTGCATCATTTTTTGTTAACTATGTTTTCTAACTTTTGCTTCTGTTACATACATTTTTCTATTCTTTTACTTTTACGCATTTTACTGTTATGTTATCTTCTTATTATGTGACATTCTACTCTTTACCATTTGAGATTTTATAAGTGATAATGGTTTTCTGTATAATGTAATCAGAGTCAGCAAATAATAATAATAATAATGTATTTAATTAAATAATTACATATTTTTAATAGGTCTGTATTGAAGCTAGTTTATTATAAAAAAAATTATAGACTTACTTGAAGAAATATGTGTAGTTTTGATAGCCGAAAAATGGAACGGTGTACGTCAGCATCCAAATGTTTCCTCCTCCACAGTCATAGTATGGCTTTGACCATTTCCCATCTTCATAGCGTACTGACAAAATTTCATCAGGAACTCTTTCCGTATGAGCGCTTTTATTGTAAGTATAGGTGTTATATCCTGAAACAAATTTTCTCCTTAGAACAAAAAAAAAATAAGTGTTAGTTTTTATGTAAATTGCTCTCAAGCGAATGCATGTCAATAGCATATAAAAACCGGCTCGTCGGTTCTATTTTAAAACCAACAAAGCTTGAGCTTTGTTAAATTTTTGTCGCTTTTTTGTGATTGTGTCGAAAATAGCAACTGTTAATTGAAAAGTACCGCATAAATCATAAGTTACTGCGCTGAATAAGAGTGAAATCGCAACAAAAAACACTTTCGGTTGGCTAAGGGCTCCTTTTGTGTCAACGCCACCCTTGCCTCTGCAGAAACACCTAATCAAACAGACCAAATACTGTAATAAATTTTCGGCTGGTTTTGAATTAACGTGTCGTGAACATTATTTTTTATTGATGCTAGCTTTCAAACATTTCGACACAGAAATGATTTAATTATGCATTATCAAATTTTGTCATAAAATACACCACAAAATTAAAATTGTTTTTCAAATGCAATTTAATAGTATCTGAAATTAAACGACCTGATAACATGATTTACTATGAATAATAAGTATTTGTAACCACAAAGATGCAAAGTTTTGTAGATTTCTTTTTATTGCTTTGCGTCTCTACGTGATCAATCGACGCGACTTTTCGTAACTTTCATCGAAAATATAAATTTAAAAAGCTGTCTGCATCTCAGCTTTTTTTTTCTAGTTTTAGATAATTTTCTTTCGATATATATTGTTGAGCTACTGACTAGTACGTCTTACTAAAATGTAAGATTTAAACTTATGAATAAAATAACTCAAAATGTGAGACATATTTTGTTTCTGTTGGAGTTTAATTCTCATGCAGCTACCCGCTCTGTATACTTAAATGAGGGTTGTTCAATAGATGCTTGAAATTTTTGTAGTTTTTTACTAAAAGAAATGTGCATAAAAAACATGTTGTTTGCTTTACACAGCATTCTCTAAAATAAATAAAAAGTTTATTGTGTAGTAATCAGAAAAAAAATTAAATAGACAAACCAGGAAGAAAATAATGAACTAGTAGCAACGTCAAACAAATTACAAGCCTTGTTGAAATAGCCGCTAAACAAATATTGAAAGCTGCTTTGAAAGTTGTTCTTTTTAATTGAAACAGAAAACCGAGCAATAAGTAAAAACATTTAATTATTTTACAGACAGGTGATTACCAATTTGAATATGTATTATTTAATGATGCAATTTAGACTGTCGTTTGGGTATTTTATTATTTAATTAGTTTAATTGTGTGTTTAATTGGGAAGGAAAATCTTCGAAATACTAAATCAGTACGAACTACGCGTACTATACAAAAGTTTATTTTTCGAAAAATAATGTATGCCTTATTGCAGAACTTGATCAATAGTAAGTTGCTTGGTAAACATCACTATTAAACTTCATCAAATTAAATATGTCTGCCATAGCTGGTACATCAAAGGGTTTACTTTTGAATTATCCTTACGTATTACAAACCTATATAAACTTACGGCGGCCACTTTAAATCAACATCTTTAATACTTGTTTGATATTGTATTGTGTTATTGATTAGATAAACAGTTCACTCTAGAAATTGACTTTATACTTCCTATATAAGTGATTCTAACCAATTTAATGGTATTAATATTACAGCTTCACTCAACTGAAAAATATTTTAGCAAAAAACGAGACAAAACTATAAAAAAGCTTTTATTTTACGTCTAGATAAACACATGTCTCGACTCTCCTATTATTATAGTTATTTAGAGAAAAAAATAATGAAAAGCTATTGTTATTAGACTAATATTACAATAAATAATAATAAATTAAGCAACAAAACACCCAAGTCTGGCACTGTAACACACAAAGTGCCAAACTCGGAATTAAAATCTTAAAATACAAAATAATATAATAAAATTGTATACTAAAGCTTAGCTTTTCTATATCGTCTGTTCCAACTTGTTTTTTTTTAAGAATCAATAAGAACACAAAATAATATGTGAAACTATATAACTAAAAAAAAAAAAATTAAAAAAAATATAACAAAAAAAAATAAGAATAGAAAAATGAATAAGCCATTTCAAAAAAACAATTAGAAAAAATAGAAGAGAACAACAAACCAAAAAAAATTAGAGAAAATATGAGTAAAAATAAAATTAAAATAAAGAAGAAATAAAAAAATACTAGTAAAACTATAAAGAAGAAAATTACTAAGAACAGATGAGACATAGATGTATACAAGTAAAAAAATATTGAGAAAAGTGTTGAACTAAGTGTAAAATGTGTGTGGGCAAAAATTGAAAAAAGCTGTAAAAAGAGTAGGAGGATTACCGGATTGGTATACAAGATTCAGAGAAAAGAAAAGAACAATAATGTGTATGTTTAAAAATACAGTAATAAAGATTGAGTTGAAAAAGAAAAGAGGAAAAGTATTTAGAATGTTTGTGTTTGACAGAGAAAATAAAAATAAGTTATAAAATTACATAAAAAAAGAGTATAGCAAAAGAAATAGTGGAAAAAGTTGAAGAAATATCCGAGGAGACAGAGTGTAAAGTGAGTAAGAATGAAAAAAAAGCAAATCGTTGTGAACTAAAAGAAACCTTAGACAAGAGTCCACTAATGTTTACACTATAAATAAATGAAATAGAAAAAGTGCTAGGAAAAGAACAAGAAGGAGTAGTGGCAGTGAGTAGAAGAAAAGTGTGGATGCCAGCGTATACAGATAGCGATAATAGCGATAATAGACATAGTGATAATAGCGAGAGAAGAAACGGAAATGAGTGAAATGATAAAAATTGCAGAAAGGTTTAGAGAGAGAAAGAAGAGATTTAAGTAATTTTTAAGCAAAGATAATAGTGTTTAGTAAGGAAGTAATGAAAAAAAAGAATTAAAATAGAGAGAAAAATAATAGAGCAAGTTAAAGAATGAAAGTATTTAGGATGTATGTTGTGAGATGTTAAAAGAGAGCTGGAAGGTAGTGAGCAGATAGGTAAGAGAAATAAGTGAAAGCGGCTACAATAAAAAGTAAATTAGTCTTATTACAGAAGTATTTTCTAGATTTTAAAAATGAGAAAAAGAGAGAAAGATGATTTAAATTTAGGTGAGGAACTGGAAGAAAAGTAAAGATATGTGATAGAGAGATAAACATTAAAGCACATAATGTATGAATGAGTGGGGTTAACATAGAGCAAGCTAGAGAAAAAAGACATAATAAAAAAAAAGAAAAAAGGAATAGAATAGATGAAAATTATAATAATAGAAAAATAAAAAGAAAAGTTAAACAAAATTGTGAATGACGTAGAGTGAAGAAAAAAGAATAAAAAAAGCGAGAAGAAAAAGAAATAAAATTTAATTTTACATTGGAGTTTTGAACAAAATAGCTTAATTAATTATATGTTTGCAACCCTCTACGGGAAACCATAAACATTAATTTATATAATAATAAAAAAAAAGTATATTATCTTAAAATTGCAATTAGTAATTCTGATTACAATTATGTATAAATTCAAATCGCATTATTGTTCTAGTGCGTTTGTTGGTGAGCACCTTGTTTTTGTTGACTAATAGATCAAGACATTTGCGAAAACACGGGTTGTTTGTAACTGCTCCCAATGTTTGTCCTAAATTAGGTTCTAAGATAGTCTACGAAAACAATTTCCGTATGCAAATTTTAAATGAAACACAAGTGAGACTAATTTAGAGTAATTTTTTCTCTCGTTCAATATTTTATGATGATTGTTTAAAATTTTCTTGGACGTTTTCTAACTTTTAATCATATTACCGAGTAGGCTACGCTCATTCATTTTATTGTGAAACAGAAAATGTAATGTGTGTAATGTCAGAGTTCATTCAAAAAATCTACCTTTGATAATAGAAACATTCAGACAAGATATTAATTTTCCAGTTCATCGGTATAGATAAATATATGCATAACAAAGATTGGAGAAATATGAAGGCGATTGCGCAAATTTTTCTTTATGGTAAAATGTTTTGAATGGAAGTCTGAAGAAAAAATGAGATAGGCGGTAATAGCTGAAAGCACTTCAATTTGTTCATATTATGCTTATGGAAAAAAAATAGGTAACGTCTAATCAAGATTATTATAGTATGTTCCATATTATTAAGCAAATATTAAACAATATAAAGTATTACACTTCAAAACAGTAATTACACTTAAAACATATTGAAATTTTGCTAAGCACATTACTAATAATTGTACTCAAATGCAAGTTTGACCACTTCGATTTCCACCAATTAGACTTAGTATGTCATTTACAAACAATTGATTATAATGTAAAATGCGGCTTTTCCTCTTGATTAAACCAAGTTGAATGATAGAAATAATTACAAGATTCTTAGAATGTTAAAGTAATTCTATTAGTGTTAATTTCAATTATGTTCACAATTCCAACAGCTCAAAGAGATTTCATTTGATAACTTCTCATGAATAATTACTTATAATAACGAAAAAAAAATGACAAAGAATGAAAAAGATCAATCTCAGCAGCCACATTTTAAACCACGAGAAACAAGTTTTATTAATTTTTTGTCGAAAATGGTGCTGAAATTGTCACAAAAGTTTGCACTCTTTGATAAATAGTTTCACGTTAAAGTTGAACAAATTGATTTTTTGCATGTGATTTATCGTCTCCATAAATCCATCACGTTCTTTCTAAGATTGCTTTCTGTGCAACCGAATACACGCAATTGTATAGTGATTTGCATCCATAACTATAGATCAAGACAGAAACGACCATAATTTAAAGACTTTTCGAAACTAATCTAATGAGATTTTCTACTTTGCACCAAAACTTTTCCAATTCTAAGATTTAGAACAATAGCTGAAAGATCTTGACAACCGAGAAGTGCTGAAACACATATAGCCACTTTGTGTCTATGAGAACTATTTAGAATTTCCAACATATTTTATTGTTTCACCGTTGAACAAAATTTGTAAAATTGTGCTCCTAAAGACCTTAAAGCAGCATCTCTAAATATTTCTTTTTGTTTTTTGCTAATTGACCTATTTCTCTACTTTGTTAAAATTACATCGCATTATACAAAAAATTGCGCTGCTGTAAAACAGCTTAGTTTGAAACATGTTTCTATCGCTTAGTCTGGATAAAGAAAATCGATCGTTTAATTAAACAAAGCACTAAGAACGAATATAGTAACGAGTGAGCAAATAGTTTTCAGATTAGATAAAGCGTTGAAAATATTTTTCATGTCTTTAATTCAGCCCCATTGAAACAATTGAAATTAAAATAACACAAAATTCTTACTCGTCAATCTCAAAACATATACTTAGCAATGTCATTAAAAGTAATCATAAATAAGCTATTTCAAACAAATAGTGTATTGTAGTATATTTTAAACAAAAGTTTGAAAGTTTTCTTTTGAAACTGCATGCAAAGTTCATAAACCGTGGTAAGGCGCCTTCTGAGCAAGGTGTGAATACTATTTCTCCCGCAACAAAATTTTGCAAAAAAAGATAAAAAAAATAACTGTAATATGCAACGCAAACAGCTTTGATATATTTATGAAGCTAAAAAAACATGCAGTTTTATCTTTATTAGAAATTTTCTTGTTTTTAGTACAGTTTCATCATAAAAACC
Organism: Lagria hirta; assembly: GCA_947359425.1. NCBI lineage: Eukaryota > Metazoa > Arthropoda > Insecta > Coleoptera > Tenebrionidae > Lagria > Lagria hirta. Next base: position 4,583,962 of record OX375799.1, read on the forward strand.
ACGTGATTTAGTTTGGCTTAATTTCTTGCACCTCGAAACGAGCCTTAATAAAGTTTTATTTACAAAGTGTAAATAACGCTTGTGAAGAGAGCTTTATAGAATACCAAAAAAAAATGATTGCAAAAATCGTTCTTATGCAGCTTTGGCTGCATTAAAATGCAATGGTAAAATTTGAATTTTAGGTTTTATACTGCCGTTTTGTTTTTCTGCTTCCTGCCAGTCATAATTGGATTTACAGGATTAAAATAAAAATTCGATAAAACATTATTTATAAAAATATTATTTATAAAAGTCAATAGTCTGTCACTGGATGTTACTGGAAAAAGAATATAAAGTAGCAAATATTTTCAAATTTTATTGAAATCTAGAGTTTGAATTAGGACAACCCCTGTCACTGCAGCATTGTTATTGAGTTGAATTTAAGTCAAATGCGATTTTTCACGTGTTTAAAAAGTATACGTAAAAATTCTGTTTGTTTCTCCACTTATCCCTTTTATAACATCCTTTGAATAAAATATTTCTTGAGAAAGTGAGCTCTCGACCAAAGAATGTCGTCTCTCAGTAGCAAAAGATCAAATATAAAGAAAGCTGTGCTTTTGGAATCTTTAAGGAACGTTTCAAAAAGCTCCGGTTTTTTTATAGCCAAACTCCACATTTAATACTAAATCAATTTCAGGTTTATATTAAAATGAAAGTAGTTTGACCCATACATGCATGATTTTATTATTTCAGACAGAGATTACGCTAACGCATTTAAAATAAAAAATGATTACTTTTACTTTTTCAGAGTTGCAACTGAGCAGGGCAACAGAGGCACTTGCCTCTAACCCAGATTATCAAAGGACTTTAAAAACCCTTTTAAAAATAATCCATTATAAATTAGAAGAAAACAAAACATTTAATAACAATCAATTACATTGAACAAATAAAAGAGAGAAAATATTATTTTACTTTACAAATGACGCTATTTTATCTAACAGTCTTAAGCAATACTACAGACTTTAATTATTGAGTCATGCAATTTTCCGTAAAGTTGATAAAGTAGTTATTAAGCATAATAAACTTGGCTTGTAGTTGAAATAGAAAATAATACTAAAAAATACTTTAATAAGTTGCAAATAAAATTATCAGATTTTTATTATATTTTTTATTTTTATTTAATGTGATTTGTCTGACTATTTAAGCACATCTTTAACTATGAAAATAAAAAAGTAAGCTAAGCTGCGGTAGATTCTTGATAATATATTAGTGTTGTAATTTACAATATGTGGAAGCGCATGTTTAATACAAGATTTTTAGTGCTTAATGTGAAACCCAAAACATTCTGGAAAAAATGTTTTTTTAAATAATAAATTATCCGAAGTTAATATAAGCATAAATAACTCTACAGTTATTTAGATTAAACCTGCCGATGCTGTTTTCTTACGATTGAAAAAACCGGATTATCATTCTTTCTTGATACTTATTATTCTTTTGGTTTTCTAATTTATTTGTAGCAAAGATTTGTTTGTTCTGTCTGTTTAATTAAAGCGGCATTGTCTTGTAAAGACGCAAATGGTGGAATCATTTAAATTTTTCTAATAAAAGGCAGTGAGTGACTTTTATTTTAAAATTGGAGACGTTTTTGTCTTAAACTTGATTTGACCACATCTGTTTCCAAGTTGAGGCAACCACAAGCATTCTTTGAAGTTTACCCGTATAAAAGATTTTGAACAAAAGTCAATGGGTTGTAGCAACGTCAAACAGCGACTTGCTTTACTAAACAACGTATGATGTCGCAACGTTTTCGTTTCACTGAACGTAATAGCTTCAGTTTTTTCTACTAGTTTTTTTTTCGCTTTACTATCTTTAAATCCATGAAGATCCATCAGCTTAAAAGCACGCCTCGCTTAAATAGTTAAGAGAGACAGATAAATCGTGTTTCTGATAATCTCAAATAAATCTTTAATAGCTCTCGTTGGAAGTTTGACATAATTTATACCAAATGCAAGAAAAAATATTTATCTGCAAAAAAATAGGTTATCTTGATTTTTAATAGTATTAGTTGGCTTGATTTTATAGATAGTTCTGGCTATTAACCGATTGGAATTGAATAAATTATAGCTTAGGGAAATCAAGCGACTAGCAGCTTAAAGAAATGAAATTTAAATCTCAAAATTATCATAAAATAAAAATCATATCTTTCGAGAACTTTTAAAACTAGTAATTTTGAAATTTATAACATTTATACCTACATGAGTTTGTAAATCGCTTACAATGCTAAACATAAAACCAATACTTTTCGTAAACGACTAAAATACCCTATAAACATTGAACCACCTAAATTTGATGTAAAATTAACTATTCATAAACGATTATCAATTCTTATTAAAGTTGCAATATCAATTCATTAAAAACAATAATATAAGTCATTTTTGAATAATTATGATCGACAGCATTAAGTGATTGTACGTAAAATAGCTCGCCGCGCATTCAATTGGCATTAACCTGTCAACTCGATTATTTCATGATATTGTAATCAACACTAAGCTGTAAAAAACCGGAATCTGTCCAGCAATTATCTTGAAAATAAGTTTTCGGGTCTTGCTAAAACACTTTTAAATACATTTGTGGCTATGTTATAAGCTTGCAAAGTTAATTTACTAGCATAACAGCACTGTCAGTGCTGTTATTTTTTGTGGCTTGGATTTCTTAGTGACTTTTTAGACTTATTATTTTTTTTTGTTTTCTTTCAAACAAATCTAGAGATAGGGGTTTTTGAGGTTATTTTAAAAGATGAGTAACGCTGCAGGTATTTTAAATATCAACTTTTCAGAAAACTTTTTTTTTGTTTATAAACAACCACCTGAAATTACAAACTTATTCAAAATATATCCTGGTAAGTGGGTGGAAGTTTTAATAAGTTTCTGTTGTAAACGGTAAAAATATTTATAAACTTTGTTTATTTTACTTGAACTAATCTGTGTTTGTTAATTTACATAAATAGAAACAATTGCAAGACTTTATTCAATTATTTTATTATAAACAGAAGATTTATGGATGTATATAACAAGCACATCTTATGCTCTAAGAAACCTCGCCTGTTTATGTATCACCGTATTCTAGAGTTTTATTTGAAAATTATACTAATCGACAGCTTTGACAATTCTACCAATACAAAGACCGATTTCAATGCTTTCGTTGTTCGAAAAACAATAATTTTTAACAAACAAAAAGCGCTTGCTTTTTCAAAATATTTATCCTTGACTTAACATAAGTTTCATAGTTTAGAAACTGGCTGCTAAGAAATCTACACTTATTTGTTCAAGCAATAAGACACTGTAAAGGAATCTATACATATGCGGCTAAAATTAAAAACAGAGTACCTTTAAGTATGCAATTAGTTTTTGAAATTTTCTTAATTTTGTAGAACTGTTAATCAAGCCCTGTTTAATAAACTATTAAAAAAATATTGATGGGAGCGCTTCAACTTGCAGTGGGCACGACTAATAAAATAATTTTTAGTATTTTTGTAAAAAGTCTTATGTATATAAATAGGTTTATCTCCGATAAGAAGCTATAATCTACAGCCAGGTGAAATGTAGTTTAATAATTTTAAACTACAAATGTATTATTATTTATATATAACAATGTGCTTTATAAAGAAAAATATGAAGTTTTGATATTACCCTGAATGCAATTTTTAAAACAAAAACTATTTAGCATTATTTTTTTAAACTCGCTGTTTCTCTACGCTTAAGCTAGAGCTTATTATTCACATTAGATGCGCACTAGTTCAGCGGGAGACAAAAGCGTCTGTGTTGCTTAGCAACGGCACCATTGGGTCTTACTCATTAGCGTAAGATTATCTTTATCGAGAGTTACCGCATCTGAAGATGACTCAGGTATACTTTTCTAAGAGTATTCGAGCTCTACAGATCCATTGAAATGCATTTTAAAATTTATGGTAGTTTTTTAAAAGGTATTTGCAAACCAATTTGGTAACAAAAATTACACAATTTTTTCTTAAAAATTAATATTTTGGCTACGTTTACTATGTGCTGCTTGTTTTATATCCATAATATATTATAAAAATTACTTTCTATCATTAATGATAACCATAAAAGTTATAAAAACTATTTCTTTCACCTAAGTGGATCATGTTTAGTCAATCCTGCTTTTAAAATTTATAAAATTTATTGAAAATTATATAAAAATATATTTATAAAACAAGTAATAATGTAATAGTAGTTTTATGATAGATGATAGCTTTTTCTCGCAGAAAAGCTCTCTTATAATCTATAGTTTCTTCTGCACAGAGTATTATTGGTTGAGCAGGTGAGTGTCAACTTCTTGGAATAAGCTCCTGGACGTAATTAACTGAATGTGAGTGGTGGGCGTTAAAATAATTTTTATAAGACATAATTTGAAAAGTACGAGCAAGCGAAAAGAATAAAAACCGAAAATTGACGTTAACAGAATTAATTATTGTTATTGCTGGAAGCTAGAAGCTTAGGAAGATTTAAAAAAATAAAAGATATTTAATAACATTCCAATTATAACAGAAAACGAGAAGAGTATAGGGATTTTTTAGATTAGTGCTTAGTGACTTCCAGCAGATTGAATCCCGTTGTGTGACAGTAATAATTTTCTGAAGCTGTTTGTCTCCAAATGAATCGCGCAGCTGGTGTAAATACAGATAGAATAAAAAAACACCAGTGTTAAATTGCCTCGAATCTTAGATTAGTAATTACTGTTTTGCTATATTATTAGAACGTTGAAAATATAAAACGAAACCTAAAGCTCTCTCATTAAAGAAATTAGACGACCGTAGCAAAGCTAAATCTAAAGGAGGTTTTAGTATACAACCCTGCTCATGTGAGCAGCGAATTTTAAACAAGTCTCAGAGTAAATATATTGCCCTTTATTTTTATCATACTCAGTTAACAAGTGTGTGTAGGTAACGAGTTCATTCAATTTTTTACTTTACAGAATTCAGTATCCATAAAAGTCTCTAAACCAGCGAATTATTCGCCACCAATTTTTTGGTTTACTAAAAAATAGATGACCTTCAAAGTTTAATATCGGGATGTTTAATATCTATAATTGCTGTTCACGACGGTAGAAATGCTCAAGAGGAAACAGATATCCTGTTTGGAAAATCTGGTGAAGTGTTTTTCCGAGTATTCACTCAGATTGGTCCAACCAAGGAAAGATATAATTAAGATTGTCAATCGATTTTCTGTCTACTTCAGAATTTGGATTAAATAGACTTAATTTTTTTAAAAAAAGACGGTTATTCTAACCAATTATAATTATGTACATGTTTCTTTTTTAATACAAAGAATTCTCTTATATTTTAATTAAACGGTTAATCGTTTTATGTTTTATCGATTTAGTAAAAATTTTTTGAAGTATTTTTTTTCAAAGTGGAATCAAAATATTTTGCCTTTTTAATAGAAATAAAGTAGTAAAATACGACTTTTAGTCGTTTTCAGTCGTCGCTTGCTTTCAGCCTAAGCACACAAGTCATTAAACTTCCAGTATTTCTTAATTTGCCAAGCCTTTTTTACAATATGCAGCAAAAATACTGATAACCCTAGATTTATATATTGGGTTGTCAATTAAAGACAGTAAAAGTAAACTTTTTTGCTTGTCAATGTAAGGCGTTCATCAAAAAAAAAATATCAGAATTAATTGCTAAAATTAGCAACTAAAAAAAGTATGAAAACAAGTAATAACTGGAGAGACAAATAAAAAGCAGCCGGCCAAAAAGTTACCTTTTGTAGCGGTTATTTATTTTTTTTAATTTTTCTATTGCAGCTCTTATTTGTGTCTTAAATTTTTTTCTTGATATTACAAACGTTGATGTTTTTGGGATTTTTTCTAACGTTTGCTTAACTTTTAGAATTTGCTCTTTTTTTTCACAAATATATTTGTTTTTGTTATGAACTTATACGGTTAATTGATTGTTTTAGAATCTTCTAATCACACAGTTTTACTACTTGCCAAAAAGTTTTTTCAATATATCTCGAGTCCATTAAGAGATGAATAAAGCATCTTCTGATTGATTTATTTCTTGATGATGACCAGTCGGTGATCGAAAGAGCTCTCAAGATCTATTAAACAAACTTTTTGGCAAGTGCTAGAACTGTGTGACAGTAGAGTTAAAACCTGTCTCGGCATAAGCAACTTTAAGCGCGGTATTTACTTAGATGGCTGATCACTTTAACTAGTCACATCTCTCCTACTCGGTGGTTTTCATATTTTTTTATAATTAAGTTATTGTCTGTTTTTAATTTTTAGAAACATATTTATCTATTTATCAAAAGAAATATATACATTAAGCATGTAGAAACCTTGTTTCTCAAATTTTTAATGTAAAGTAGCTTCTTATAGAGGTCGCTAAATTTATTTTCTACAAGTAAAAAATGCAAGTAAAGCTGGCAAAGTTTCTCTAAATGGTCTGAAAAAATTGTTTTAGTTAAACAATCAATTAAGTAAAGAAAGCACAGATAAATTGAGCTAACAAATTAATTTATTTAATCAAAAATAAAGATAATATTGCAAGAGCATTGTTTTGTTTAGTAAAGTAAACAACTTTTATGATTTAAGCAAATAGTCGGAAACTGAAGGAGTATTTAGATGCACATCTATCGTATGCTTCAAGCTTTGATATTTAAGCTGAAAGCCAAAAATCGCTTATTGTTCAAGGATCAAAACTTAAATACGATATTCAATATTTCATGAAAAAAGTTCTCACTATTGTTTGGTGGATTATTGGAAAATATTCGAAAACATAAAAAATATAAAATGCTTTTATTATTTGAGGATAAAAAAAGAAATGATGAAGAAAGACATAATAGCACTCCAATGATTTTCCTGAAATTTTAAGCAAGAAGTAGAAAGATCCATTTATAGCATAAATACTCACGAATACCAAACTACTGATTCAAGAACGTCTCTGTGGAAATTATCTGTCATTGTTGTAACGACGTTTGTTCCTCTGGTTAATTTCGATCGTAGAGTATATTTCGAACAATGTCCCATTTTCTTTTTAATAATCAAAACTGAACATCAATCAAATTTAATTTTAATTAAATTATTAGAAGTTGATTGTAAAATATCAATTCTGCATTAACAATAAGTTTTCTTAATTTTCAAAATATACCAAGTAAACTTGTGAATTACATCAAGTAATAAAAAAACTGCGATTTAATTTTGTATGCAATACTTAAACCTAATAAATCTTTAATTAAATAAATTCAGCTTGAAGCTTTTTGTGAAATCTTTTTTATGTAGGAAGAAATCTCATATCTTTATTAAAAACACAATTGAAGCGAATTACTTTGCATATATTTGAGCTTCAATAGAATTTCAAAGAATATTTACAAAATAGTCAGTCACGACTGATCCAAATTGAATTCTATATAGAAGATCTTAAAAAAAGCAACTCGGAGATTATTCTTACAAGTATTCGCGTTATTATAACTTACGCTTCCGAAAGAGAAATGTAGAACTAATGCTTGACAAGGAACTTGAATCCGTTGTTAAACCTGATTTAACTATCTATCTGAAGACTAAATCCATAATTTCATGACAATTCCCTGCATAAATCGACCTTTATTCTATTCAGAAAATATATTATTTATATACATTGCCTTCAAACAAAAAATATTAAACGTATTTCAAATGAAAACACATAAAACATATCTCATCTGTAATTGACCAGAATTTATGTTTTACATAAAAGAGGTGTCAACGTTTTTATCACCTCTTTTTGTGAAAACAGTCATAAATCAAATGAAATCTTTTTGTCTTAAAACGGTATTGATAACTTTTTATAGGGTTTTCAAATATGATATAAATTTCAACATTTCAAATAATGCAAAGAAAGCTTATTTAGAAAGAACCTAATTCAAAAAATCTGACATAATATAGACATTTAATTTATTTCAAAATAATGCCTACTTTTTAATATTTTTATAAAACTTATACTTTATTATTCATCAACAACATTACTAGAAAACAACATACATACACCTTTAAAATCACTTAAAAAGATAAAGTGCTTTGTATAATACATTCGGTTTAATATTTCCTCACAGAATTAATTGCATTTCGTTTAATTGAAAACCGTAATTGAGTAGTGCTATTATATATGTACTAACATATTTTTTTTGCACACTACCTAATCTTACGTTTAAATATTTAGCTAATGCTACAAAGCAAAGTTTTTGACCCTATAAACTTTTAAAACAATTTTAAATCATTTTTGTTTAATTTTAAAAAAATTTTTGACTAGAGTTGGATTGCCGTAAGAAAGCGACCGGTGAATCATCGTTAGATGCGCGAGCTTTATACCTACGCCAATGAATGCGATGAAATCCGGCCGTTACTTAGCAACCGAACGTAAACAAACCACTGCGCATTCAATGACAATTAATCACCGGTCTCTTTCTTACAGCAATCCAACTCTACTACGTAGTTTTTATCAGGAGATAAATAATACTAATAAGTAAACTTTGTAATACAGAAATTAATTATTGCTTATCAAGTCTAATAAAAAATTAAAACATGAAATAACATACTGTTAAAAATTTAAAAGATTTATATTTGAAATCAGATTTGGACCAATGAACTGGATGTTATTAAAATTGCATTTGGTTTAAGCATGCAAAACCAAATTTGTTAAGCTTTTAAAAGCTTTTTAAAAGTAAACTTCACAAAAATAAGTCTTTATTTATATAAATCAATATTCGAAAGCTTCAAAGTTACGCGTTGTTACTATTTTTCCATATTAATAAAATTGTGATTGATTTTAATTAAAATTTGAAAATAAAAATGGCTGATGTGTTGATAAATTGTAAAATAATTGCTTTCTGTTCCTAAAATTTTGTTAATAAACAAGCGTTTACAAATATGGAAAACTTTTCTCATAACGAATAAAGTCTTGAGAACAAACTTATCACAAGAGCGCCTGAAAACAAAAAAAAGTAGGGAGTATAAATTGACTATACTTTGGAAATTGCATTCTGCTCAAGTGATTTTTTTATAATTATCTAACTTTTGATAAGAAATATAAGCAATCTACTGCTGTTATGCAAGACATGATTTATTTACTATATTTTTCCATTTATTATCTAATCAAAACCGTTTCTGTTTGGAACTGTGCAACTCAAGAATACATTACAAATGTAACTAAATCCTAATTTAAGCTGAAATTTGACTTGCAAATTAAGGTCTCTTCTGTGGGTAGTGTATTAGTATATGGTTTAAAAAAAGATCTTTGTTTTATTAATTCCAAAATTTTTAGGATTGGAAAATCAATATGAAAGCGTTTAAAAATACTTAAAATAAGTGGTCACGGAATACTTTTATTATACTATTATAAACAAGTTTGCATTTATCTTAATTTAACTAAATTAAACCTCAGCAGTATAAGCAACTTACAGCATCTTTTGTTAATAAATTAGAAATATAAATATTAATAGATAATTAAACAACATTTGTTGATTTGTTAGGGCATTATTATTAGTAGAATTATTTGATAATAAAAAAACTTCTGCAGTTTGACTTATAGGTTAAACTTAGGGTGGAAATGTGAAATTATTCGAATCGTTTATATCGGATTTGACTAGGGTTACCGATAGATTTTTATTTCGGTTTCGGATAGTTTAGGTTACGCCTACCCAAATTCTATTTCTTCAACAATTTCCAATAAACGAGATTTCTGATAATAGGTGTCTCTTTCTCGCTTTGCTATTTTCACAAGAGAATTAGACCATACGCTGGCGGCACTATTTTACTACAATCTGTTTAACTTTCTTAATTGTTTCAATTAGTCGCTTTTGAAATTTATTACAGTTTTCTTATAAATCATGAGTTTCAGTCTATTATACATGTTACGAATTAATTATTTAACCTTTTCTATAGTTAATTATTTTATAAATAAAAACAAAATGTATCTAAGACCTTTAGCTTCAAGAGAGGTCGCTTCTGTTTATTTGTATTTATCAAACTTTGGATTGTTTATCCCTTGTCCAATCAGGAATAATAATTAAGATTTTGGTTCTACGTTTCACCCTGAGTCGCAAGTTTATAAAAATAAAAGCTGAAGTAGAACCGATTAATCCTTACTTAAATTTTGGCACTTTGTTTTATAAGCTATAACACTCTTTTAAAAATTATCTAAAAAAAGAGCAACATATAATAAAGGTTAAAATCTCATATTTATCTCATAAATAATTGTCAATTTTATTGTGACTAAAATAGCAACTTTGTTGTTTGACCTGTCATTGCTAAATGCTTATATTAATCTATATAGAATTTAGTTAAAATTATTGCTAAAGTTTATTAAAGATAGATAGGGTATCACTTGTTTCAGCATATGGTTGTGCTTACAAGACCACAATGTGATGTGTAAGCTCGAGAAGTTACCACAATGCGGTTTGCATAGACGTGTGTAATTGATTATGCAATTCAAAATATTTTTAAAACAGTGTTGCTTGATGTGTCCCACTAATGTATTGAAATAATAAACGTTCTGTTTGAGGAATTTGTTTATAATAACAGCAGTATTAAAAAAATGTTATTTTTTAAAAAAATACCATTTAAATTTATTTATCATAAATGTTTACAAAGAACAAATGTGATTTAATATGTTAGATTTTATTGCCATAAATAATAAAACTTTTATTCTTGACGTTTCTTTTTGTTACAGCTTCCAGTTTTACTATTTAATGCTGTAGCTAGCGTGGAAATTCCTGACATCTATTTCACATCTGACTATTAAAATATCATGGCTCTCACCTGACTGAAATAATACCATATGATAAAAGCTATAAGTTATGAGCGAAAATAAAACACATTGTTTTTTAATAGTCTCTAGCCTAGATCGTAAACTGAAATAAAGTTAACTAATTGCTTCGCAAACAATATAACATAATTTTCCCTATTTTATATCAAAATGTTTCCCAACAGATTAGATTCCAGAAAAAACTTTCATTTATTTCTAAAACAAATTTCTAGCAAGCATTGAAAAATAGCGGTAAAATCAAGCACCTAAAACATGAAAACTAAATAATTAAATAACTAATACTTGTTTTGGTTATTTTTACAACTAACACAACAAGTGATATTATGTATGGTTGCAAGAACATTTTTTTACCAAATTAAATCATGTAAAAAAGCTACCTAGCCACAACAATTTTTTTATCTCGATTGAGAAAGGTAGTAGAGTAGACTCAATCGGTAAGTAAGTAACAAATTGTGATAAGTCAATATAAAAAAAACAAATTCACCGGTTCTATAGCCGGAGAATTCACAGACCGTATATTCCTAGCATTATCATTACTTACGGTTATATAGTAACTAACTTAACAGGATTTAATTGTAAACTTAGAATTTTTGGTCGTGTAACGAGTAGCGATAAAAGCTAGAAGTCTTTAGTCTTGATTATACTACATAACGTATAAACTAATAACTTTCTATAAATTTATAATATTTTTTATAAAAATAATAATAAAGAGGGTTTATGTAGTGCACTAGCAGAAATGTAAATTTGAAAAAATTATTAATTTTTGACAATTTTATCACAATTTGTTAACTTCGAAAATTTTTCCAATTTCTTAAAAATATTTTTAAATGTCTAAAGTGCTTGTTAAAAGAACAACAGTATCCAATCTGTAAAGTGAGTTTTTAACACAAAGCATTTTCATCTTTAAATTGTGTAGATACTTGATTCTATTTAATGACGCTCAAAACTTCCATTAAGCTATTGTTACGCTCTTTCAATACTTGGAGCAAAGTTTTATTTTAGCCTAACGCATTTTTATGTATAAACTTTCAAGTAGATTTAATAATCAAATTATGTCTAAGGGTGAAACATTGTCATACATTCTTGCGTTTTTTATCTGTATTTATGTTATGTATTGCCAATAAATTGAAGGTAAAAATACAAATTGTCAAGTTATTAAAATTGTTAAGCTTTTTTGAAAAGTTTATTAGTTTATATTATGACTTTGGAATCAAATTAATGTATTAAGATTCTCCCTTACTTTATTATCACTATTGTTATTTTGTCTTGTCTGTTTTGTTATTTTATTATATCAATCTGAATTTATAAATATGATACATTTTAAAATTTACTGCTGTTATATAATGACAAGCTTTTTGAAAAAATTTCTAGATTCTTCAACTTTATCAAGTGCTTAAGTTAATTAATTTATTGAGTTTGCTAATGTGACAACTTGGTTGCCCAATCAGCTAGATTTCTTTAATTATATCAAAAATGTTTTTTTAAGATATATGTTTATTAGCAAACCTCTTTTAATTTTTAATAATGAATCTTTTACTCAACTCTTTTTTAGTTATTTAGAAACTTAAATAGGAACATATTGTATACAAAGTTTCTATAAGCAAAACAAAAACTGCAACTTTGAAATTTTGTAGAGCAAAGTCACGAAGTTTATGTAGAGCACACAAGGTAAATATTTTATAACAATACTTAGATATAAATAATTACTTTTGTCAAAATTTGCGAATCCCTTTAACGGATTTTATATCAATTAATTAAAATGAATCTCAAGTCATTCGCTCGATGTTGGATAGTATTAAGAATAATCCAAGCTTTGCAGGTAAAAAGGTTTATCTACAAAAACACCTTGCAACTTTGAGATTTAAGTTATTGCACAAATACTTCTCTCGGTGTCTTTTAAATTCAGGTCGTGTCAAAACAAAGTAGAAAATATAGCGACGATTTTAGTTGAAATCTAAGTGAGATTTTGCCAGTCAGCACGAACTTAAATAGGACCATAAACGTTTACAGAGCAGACGTATTACCAACATATATTTACATGTTAAGTTAACGATCAGCGGTGTTTCCTTTCTTTGTTTTCATTTTTTTTCTTAAATTTCTATTGTGCAAAAATAGATAAAGCAATTTTTTTCTTTATAAATTGAGCAAGTTAGTGTAAAGAAAAGTTGTTAATTCAACCTTTTCTTCGGGAACAAAACATAAATATGATACGACTGTCCACAAAAGGTTGAATGCGCAAATATCAAAAGGAAATGGAATCGATCAGCCAACACGGTTTCTGGTCAGTGCTGAGTTTTATTATTTTGGTCACACTTTAAAAAAATTGTAAAATTTTATCGATATACTTCAACGTTATAAACTCTAATGCAGCTGAGATTCATCACAGATGCAACACTAATAGCCACTTAATCTTAATTTCCTTAGTTTAAGTTGTCCACTAAGTTCACCAAACCATCAGTCACTCCGATCTCTCCCAGAAGACTTAGTAACGAGTAACAGTTTGGGTTGCCAGGCTCTTAGTAATTAGGGTGTTGTAAAGAGTAAAGATAATACAACACTAAATAAAAATTAAATATAAAATATGGTACATAGAGTTTTATAGATTTCTATTACATTATATATCTATTACAAACAAAAAAATCTAAAAATATATTCTAGATTAGACCGCCTGCACGCAGAATACCATTTAGACGAAAATGCGGAAATTCTTCAATCGGCACTATCAGCAGGCTTTTATCTAGGAAGCGGCTTACTCTCTGGTAAAAAAAGTATAAAAAAATATATATATTTTAGATAGTTTTTAAAACCGCATCAATACATAGTTTTCAAAAGCACACTATATAATCCATTGAAAATTGTCAGCTGTGCTTAAAATGCGTGCTTTAAGCTGTACGGTAAATAAAAAACGCAAACGCACACCGATTATTTAGTTGTGTGCGTCAAGAGTGTAAAACTTTTATTAAATTAGAATAGTTTTCAAACTTTTAGTTTTATTCGCACAATTATCTTTGTACTGTCAAAAATTTTTTCATTTTGACACAATGTGTATCAGGTTAAATTCTAACTGTATTTTTATAAAAAATGTGATAATTCTAATATTTTTGAAGCAGGAAATGAAATATAGTCAATACATATAATTCTTTGATCTCTTTTTTCAGATCTTCGAGTTTCAATTTTTGTCCTCATTTTGTGCTTTTACATTTATCAAATGACACTTTTGTTTAAGCATAAAACAGCCTAGAGCCACAAAGTGTTAATTTAAAAACACTTGATATTTACATTAAAAGTAAAAAATTTTAACGTATATTTTATTATAATTTTTTTCAATAAAATTACATTAATCTCGTATTTTCTGCAAGTTTTAGAGGCCTTCATCAAACTATTTCTGCATTTGACGTAAGCTTCAGTAAATGCCGGTAAAAGCTAATTATATTAAAATCTCTATTATAAAGTTAGCTGTTTTGACACATCCTGGAGCTGAGAAATTTTAGGAATGGGCTTATGATTATTGTGATAACAACACGAATAGAGCTTAACTATTGATTAAATTTTCGTTGCAATTAATTGCACTGGCTTATCTGTTCTACCAGCAGCACACTGCGAAACATCCTTCGCGTTTTCAGAATAGCTGAAATTGTAAAACTCAAATAGGAAATTGTAATGCTTTGTAAGATACATACTGTGTTATGTGATGGTCCTATACAAAAGATCTTTTGGGTTTTAAAAATGATCTTTAAATCTTGAATTTTTATGCTTTGAGTACACACAAATTTCATATTAAATGTCAATACCATACAAAAAGTTTTATATTGAGCTTTTTAAAAAGAAATCTCATTCAACAGTATATTAAAAGAAAATATAAAAAATGTTTTTAATCTTTATTTTTCCATCTTTGAACGTTTTATATAATTTAATAGAATTGAGAAAATTTATAAATAAAAAAAATTAAACACAAAAATCTATTTTCAAGCGCAAATCTATTCCTTTTATTATTTAAATTTTATACACCATATACCTAAATAATTAAGTAGTTAAATGGTAAACTTGACTCAATCTGTTTAATAAATCATTAGGATTATTGATCGTTGAAAATTTGAATTAATTTTTGTGTAAAAAACCAATATTGTCTTTAGTCCCCTACAATTAATTTTCTTTAGTCGGTTAAGTTATTGTATCAATACCGCCAATCTTTCTCAGAGGATGTTTGAGAACCTAAAACTTGTACTAGTTTGTAGCATATCTTATTGTTTTTCTCATAAATTTTAAAAATTTTTTAAAAAAATACCGTTATTTATCTGCTTGACTGCCAAAAAAATGTACCAAAAAAAATTTTCGCATTTTTTTTAACTGATAATCAATACTTTAACTTATAATGTACGCAATCTGCAAGCTTCATTATAAACAAACGCAATTTATATCTAAATTACATTCGCTTTAATCCTATACAGGGTGGTTGCAATATAATTATAAAATTATTAAATGTGACATTGAAAATGTTATAGTTTTCTACAACGGAAAAAATTTATAACTATTAGAAAAAGTGTTTGCTCTATTTACTGTCAACTTATTGTCAACTGTATATAAAAGCTTAAACTTTTTTTAGTGTCATTAAAAAAATATGTTTTGTTTTTAAATTGGTGTTGGTTTATACTGTCAAATTATTTGTAATGTTTATTGAATGAATTTTTAACTTGAAAATTCAACACATTTATTGTCGCAGCTTACAGATCATGACCTATTGAGTTCTAACTGATAAATACTTAACTGAAGAAAAAACAAAAACTTTTATTTTAGTATTTCGGCTTCAGAAATAAACTATTACAAGAAGAAACACTGAAAATCAAATTATTAATAGAAATAAAGGTATTATGCTGCAAAAGTTTGTATAGCCCAGAAGAAAACAACAGCTCGTTTTCTGGAGTCTTATATTATTATAAGAGACTTAGCCAATATTAATAATTATTATAAAAGAAAAGTTTTAAATTAATTCACTAAGCTGATTTACCTTAACGTCGGCTCAACTTTTTCAGACGTAATACATTTATTTCAAAAGAAAAGCCGCAGCAACTTTTAAAGAGTTGAATGAAATCAGAGTGTCGATATTTGCAAACTGTTTAATGTGATTGTCTGCAATGTATCTACTGCAGCTGGAAAAGCTTTTGTCCTAGCAGATTGTCTTGGGAACAATTTTGTTATTGGACTTCTGCCAATGTCTAATACTTGGTCTGCTTTCTTGGTTTTGAGAAAGGGTTACATTTCCCTGATGTCATCTTAAATATCTTAATGTTTTCAACAAATTATGGTCGTTTTGCATGCAATGAATTCATTTTAACTACCAACATTAAAACAAATAAGTAGCTTATTTATTATTACTCTACTTTGTGTCTTTAAAAAGCAATATCTATTGTTACAATAACAAAAAAATTACGCATTCTGAGTTTAAATTGGTGTATTGTGATTTTAAAGAGCCTGAATTCAATAAATTTCTTGAAAAATGCAAATTTTGTATTTTATGACACATTAATAACTAAGCTAGATGTTGTAATGATGACATAAAACTATTTAGCTTATAAAGCCGACGCTAAACTTCAAAGTATGTAGTTATACGTCTATAAAGAGCATGCTAACACCAGCTTATTCGTAATTATCATTAAAAATATTTATTATGCAGAACTATTCAATTTGCAGATAATCCTACAATGTAACAAAAATAGTCTATTAATGCTTTATGATCTAGAGTTTTTAATAATTCTAGAATTGTTACTAGATTGCAAACAAGCTTAAAAACATCATTAACCCTCAACTTCTACAATGTTAGTAAAATAGAATTTACATTGAACATTAAAACGTTTTAAAGAAATATTCTCTTTTCATCAATAAAAATAAACAATGTAACTAACACATGCAGGTTTTGCTCTTTTTACTATTTAGCTATTAACCAGTACACATAGTTCAATTTGATATTCAATTACATAAGCTTAAATAAAAAATAATTAAATATGCAGTAAACCTGTATATGTTGATGTAAAAAATATAAAAGATACATTGTTACATTGCGTTTTTAAAAGTTAAATATGAACTAGTTTGTTTACTCAATATTTGAAATGTGTTTATATTTGAAGAAGAAAGGTTTTCACGAACCAAAATCATTTTTCAGAAAAGTTGAAGTGTTTGACAAAATTGTTGTGTTTCGCAAAGAATAGTCAAAGAATAGAGTGAGTTTGGCTTCTAGTGTAGGTCACACGTCGAGTTACCGGGTTTATCTTCACTTCTATTTTTTTCTTCTGATAACGCTTCCAAAGATGATTTTCCAGTGTTTATATTTGCTAAAGTTTTATTCTTAAAAAAGTGTATTCTAAAAGAAGTTTTATAAATTGACAAAACTGAATCGATTTTATTTTTATTGAAAACTAATTTTTGAATTCGTTTAAAATTTTTATTTTTATTCGTTGATATTGGCCGCTATTGAATTCTTTCATTTCAATTGAATTGGTTTAATAAAAGCAGCAGCTCATAAATGTTTATGACTTCCTTTAAAAACCGACAGCAACAAGTAACAAATGAAGCAATTAAAAAAATAAAAGTGCAAACAATAAAAAGCTTCGAAATTTTCTTAAAATCTCATCTCTTGTTTAATTAGTCACGTCTAGAACAGCATTTAATTAACTTTTGTTTGTGTGGCCTTTGAAAACAAGAAATCATTTTTGGTGCCACAAACAATTGACATTACTATTCGAATGCGAAATTATTTGGTTAATAAGTCTACCAGTGGGAGAACTAAGCTCAAAACTCGTTTTATTTATATTACCACACGTTTAGAACCAGTAGGTTTTTGCTACATAAATAAAGTTTTTTGCCATGAGAAGATGTTTGGTGTGAGCGTTTTTATACCCACAAACGAGAATTTAATGTCAACTATTTTTCAATGAGAGTGAAAAATTCTGTTGAAAGATTCTTATTTTACTAAGTCTTATATTATGTGAAGAGATAATAATGGCCATGCTTTTCCGCTGAAATTCTTAATAAAAACCCTTTCAATAAGCAACTGATTTTAAAAAGTTACGAGAAGCTGACTCGAGGTTTTATAGGTTCACGCTTTAATATAATAAAACTAGTTTGTGTTTAGTGGCAAGGCTAAAATAAGATGAAAAGATAATTTTTAAACCTGTAAAATTTAAAGACGTCTTCCGTATTATAAAACTAATCATTATAAAAGAAAATGGTTGTCGTAAAGCACTATATTGTAACAGACTTCTTTATTCAGGTATGATAGTATACAGTTTTTATAGCTTTTTCTGCACTATATGCACTTGTAAAAAAATTTTACAATTCAACGTACAATCCGAAAAAAGCACTTTTATGTTTTTAAAAACTTTACAACAAATTATTGGAAATAATCAATTCAACAAATATTGAATATAGCTGTCACACCCTGTATCGTAAAAACAAAAAATTATTCAAAAATCATCATTTAACAAAATTTTTTTAGAATATATCGAGAAATAATTCTTAAAACGTTTGCCGCATGTTTCCTGGTATAAGCGAATCAAGGTTTATTCTCGAATTATCAAAATAAATTAGTTAAGTCTGAGTAAATGATAGTATATTGAAGAACTAGTTTTATAAAAGTTGATCTAGCGCATAAGTCTTAGAAACATGTTTTCCATAAGACAGGTGCACCTTATAGTTGTTATAAAACATGTTCTTCAGGCTATTTTTTCAAATTTGCGTCTTTTTCTTAATTCTATTTAAAAAAATTTTAAACTGTAGAAAACATTGTTGCTAACTTGTAGTAACAGCAATAAGCCATCTGATTTCAAATTCAATTAAATGCTTTTGTTTTACATAATATCTTCAACTTTAAAAAAAAATTGCTATAATACCTCACTCAAAATTTGGAAACTAGCCGAAAGAACGACTAAAAATGTATTACCTAATAAATCCAAAATAACCTACCAAGAAAATGTTTTGAAATTTGAAGATTAGCAAAAAAGGAACAAAATGCAAATAATTTCTGACAATGTTTTTAGGGGTACTTTGAGTTGCAGCGCCAGAAGTACAAGCCTTGCGAACAATTAGGACTAATGTTATGATCAATATTTATTGTAGATATTTAGGCTGCTATGATTTCATGCTCTGAAGCAAATAAGTTAAGATTTTAATAAGTGAAATTGTCATTTGAACGCTTTAAAACACATTGCACAATATTATCAATAATTCTAAATGTACCAGAATCTCTTTAGCTAAGAAAGTTTTGTAGCCTTGCGTTGAAGCCACTTTGTCTTCTAATTTGCACTATTGAATCACTTTTCAAAATACTTTTAATTTAAAAAGAAGACGTATTTTCTTTCTGGATATAACAGTAATAATCAGTGAGTAGAAAAAATTAAAATTAATAATGATGACATTAACATTTGACGTAATTATTTTTCTGACAGTCATTTATACCAACCCTTTAAAAAAACTATAAGAGCATGAATGCTTCTACAGATATCTATAAGACTCCAATTTGAAAACATCAAACACTCAAAATAGAAAAATAATTTTAAGATATCTTAAGATATTTAAAAAAAAGAGACAAGTCCTGGAGCTACTATAGAAATAGGAAATTTTAAAAATTTAAATTTTCATTTAAATAAAATATGAAATTTAATTTTTTTAAATTTAAAAATCAAGCAATTGGTAATAATTTATAAAAAACCCAATCCATAGACTTTTGTGATACAAAATTATTGATCAGCTTAGCTGTCACAAATACTTCATATCGTAATCGCAAATCTACAGCTTCTGGTTTTGAATACAAATAACTATTGTATCTTTTAATTGGATTTATATTGCGATTAAGTTAACGCTGCGGTTCCAACGAGTAGATTTTGTTTGGATAGGGAGAACTTTAATACATACGGTATTAATAACAAACTGCAATTCATTTTCTTTACCACAAAGTCGTTTAAACGCAATTTTCAAAAATTCTAACTATGAGCTTAGTTTTTAAATTTTAAGAAGCTTTAAGGCTTTGATCATCTTTATTTTAGTCTTTTGGTGACACGTTTTTGCAGTTGCGTTAAAAGTTTGGGTATTTTTATTTTAAAAGTAGATTCGTGTACTGTAGGACTTAAAATCAATGTTAGGAACGTAGTAAAAGCTCTTGTGAATAATTTGTGGAAATCTACCCAACGTTATCGAGTCAAGAGTTGTCGACTTGCACAAATAGGAGCTGATAATACGGAGAACACACATTTATTTTCTAATGGTCTTTTGAAACTTTTTTGCCTTATTCAAGCGAATTTTTTGAAGAGTCATAAATTTAGTATAACTGCGTTGGTTGCTGTTTTATGAGTCTTTCTATTGTATGTGTGTTCTCACAAGTAAATTTGCTCTAGAAAAATACGTTAGGTGTAAATTCTTTATTTTATAAAGCGTTTTCATGTTCAAAACAATTTTGGCACATGTCAGACTTAGGTTTTTGGCTAGACAATACTACCGTGCACTTAGTTTCAATACGAAGGTGTCTAATAGAAAAAAAATCAAACATGACAGTAATAATTCCTAAAGTTTCTCATGTTAAAATTTTGTAGTTTCAGTACAATGTACCGCTAAAAAGCTACCTGTAAATTAGTGTTGCCTCATTTGCATTTAAACTGTTGACCGTAATCAAAATCGAACTAACTTTAATAAGCTTTTGAGTATTAAACAGCCAGCTCTATAGAATAACCTTTAATAACCTAATAACTAAACTATTAAATTTTTGTTTTTTATCAAAAAAATTGTCAATCGCATGGAATCGATGCACTTCTTGCAGAGACATGCATAGTAATTTAAACATAATCATTGTCATAATTTACAAATGCACACTGGTTTTGATCCTAATTGATAAGTCTCACTGGTGAGTGCTAATGAGCACAAAACATGTTTGAGTCTACAAATCTTTTTTATGAATAGGTTTGCTTTGAGTTTGACCTATTAAACTTATAGTTAGTCTGCATACAAATTTAATCAGTTTATTATTTATTGCTAAAATCAATTAATAGCATCAATTTTATTCTATTTCCGATTGTGATCTAGATTCTAACCACGTCAACATGAAGGGAAAAGATAATTGACTTTAGAGTTCAGACAGTGCTATTATGCTAATTAATTGATTTATTTAAAGAGAAGTGGTTAATTAAAGGAGAATTAGAATTCAGCTGCTTATTTTCAATATATAATCTGCGCTTAAAGTTTTACCAAAAAACAAAATAAAGGTCTTATAAAAATTAGCACTTGATACAAAATGATAAACAGATACAGTTTGTAAAAGAATCTAAAACAAATGTAATATTTTTTTTAAATTATATTTTTTGTTCAGATTTCTGATGAAGTTTTCCGAATTTTAACCTTTTTGGTTCAAACTGTCATCATATGATTCTAGTTTTTAATTTTATTAATGCTTTTCTTGTAACAAATAATACATTTTGATACATTTTAAAGTTATAGCGCTTTAAGTTTGTTACAGAAAAGTTATAAGCACTAAACATAATCATACACTAAAAATGTATAGCATCTTACTTTTATTCATAAGCACACACTTTTTTTCAAAACTGTAATTAAAGTAATTTAAACTTTAATAAAAGATAAAAAATATTTTTTAAGTTTTACAGAACTATCTGTTATCAATTTTTTTAAATGATTAATTTATTGTAAAATATGTAACAAAAGTAATGTAGATAAATATATATTTTTTTATATCTTTAAGGTTTTACACATGAATGTCAATACTACTACTATGACTATATTGCTAGTTAAATTCTTTTGTAATAAACACCTCTCGCAAAAAAAAACAATTATTGCTCAGGTAATAATTCAAAAATTTTCTTATGAAATATTGAAGTGAAAATGTAAATATTCAAATTAAATGGCTGATATCACAACAAATACTTAAAATTTGCATATGTCAATCATCATTTAGAAAGACAATTTTAGACATCTCCCAAGGGCCATTAACCACAAACTTTTGAAATGGTAGTACATCACGTGTCGGAGTCATAAAATTGGCATTTGGGTAATAAAAAATATAGGGTAATCAAGTTGAACACTTAGAAGTGGTTTCAACATTGTGATTTTTCGCAAACAAATCCTTAAAATATCATCAAACATTGACGAACATTTACAAAAATTATTGATTTAGATTTGAAACGGGTAAAATTAAAATATTTAGCTTTTAATTCAATTTTTATTTCAGACTTATACAAAATGAGAACTTTAAATTACTCTAATTATTAGTTTTCGATGTGAAACATCTATAACCCATTGCATTCCGTGGCGATGCATTTGAGATCAGTCGGTTGGGCTTCGCGTCATCACCGTGCTTGGAAATTGCCTTAGATTCAGTTATGATTAACTAATTTTTACAATAAGACCGTCAAAAGCAACATTGAATATAGTCACTAATTAAAACAATTGAGTTGTTGCAACTGAAAAAAAAATTTGAATTTTATGTTTAGAAAAGAAATAAATGATTTTTGAATAAACAGATTAATAATAATTAATCTTATTATTCCGCCATATTTTATTCGTGTCGTAATCTGTGTTCTTTTATGCATATTAGTTGTTTTATTTTATTGTCCACTTAAACCAAAAACATGTCAAATACTAAAAATAAATATTAAAAAAATATATTTTAAGAGCACAAAATTATATGTATATTCTTTGAAACCAAAAGTAAATTATTTAAGAAAATGTAAAATAATACGGCTTCAATTACTTTTAATAGAATCCTTATTTTCTAAATAATCTTGTAAATTGAGAAGCCACTTAATTCATTAAAAATGTTATAATCTAATAAGCAATGTTTAAATCAAATTGTTCTTACTAAAAATTCCATTGTGAAACCATAAAAGAGCATCTTGCTATTATATCCTTTACGACTGGTCTAGAAAATAACATTTGATAACTCAATAAAAACAGTTTGTAGCTTTCATAGCAAAAAAAATAAAGAAAACGATTATATAGACACATAGTTTCTAATTAATAAAATAATTAGCTGAAAGCTCTTTCACAGCTAATTATGTTTAAAATCTTTATTTTTTGTTTTAGGGGAACGTTTGGCGCACACAACAAAACCAAACAATTTTATTTTTGTTTGATACATGTTTTGCTAGCAAAGATAACATTTTTTAGAGAGATTAAGTGCTAACGTGCTTTTTTGATTTTACAATGCTTTGAAAAAGAGTGAAATTAATCACAGAGTTAAGCGCTGCAATTAGTCAGAGTATACAAGCTGGAAGGACCATGTAACATTTTGTTTGTTTGAGAATTTTTATAAACATCTAATTTCTAAGTATTGTTGCCAGTTCTATTTAATTTAAATTTTTCTTTGATAGATGTAACATTAGAAGCTTATCTAGCCAAAAAACAAATTTTCTACATTTTAAACATTGTTGCCAACAACAATTGTTACTAAGATAGAATTTTTTTAGATAATGAAAAAATGTTGCAGTTTGAGTAACCAGGTTATCCATGATATTTGCGTCATAAAAAAAATCACAACTCTAAAACCAAAAAAGTTGTGGGATTTTGTGCCTTTTAGTCGCATTTTGCATGTGTTGTATAAATTTGGCTTTAGTGATCATGTTTAGATATTTTATGTATATGATCTAATTTGATAATTTTTTTAATTTATTGAGACAGTCGGTTTCATGTTTTTGATTTTCTAATAAGTTTTGTAATTTGAGATTCCGTCGATAAACTGTGTTGAATGCTAGAATAGAGAATGAGATAGTGTCTTTCGATCAATGAAAACAAACAATTGAAATGTGAGGGATGCATGTTTTACTCTCATTTTGAGTTTGTCACACATAGTTCCTTTTTCATTATCCGAAAGACTTTGCTCGATACGATGTATATGTTGTTCCAAATGAAAAAAACAAAGCAAGTAAGATATTGAAAGCTTCCATCTCATGTGCTGGTTTGTAAAGAAGAGTTTTTGAATTTTACAGAAATTAAACCACACAGTGACTATTTAACCAACAATTTTAACACCTAATAAAGTAGAGTTACTTATTTTCTTAAAGTTTGAATAAAGAATGTTAATAAAAATTAGATGTATAAATTAATAAAAAAAATACGATTGAGAAAACTAAGTTGCACATTTTGCCAAATGAAACACGTCAAATTTATTTTTTACTTTTATTTAGACTTTTAAAAGATTCTAAATCTTTAGCAAAAGCTCCTTAAGAGTGAGCATAATTAAACAAAATACAAACACAAATCTCAATTTAAACGACATATAGCACATATTAAATACGATCAAATAGAAAAAATTAGTAGAACAAAGCAGATTCTAAATTTGAACTATAAAATAGATATATTGTTTCACATATATAAATATGTCAGCTACGTTCAACAATTAAATGTTTATTAAGTCTTAAAATAAATAATAATGTAAAATGCTATTCTCAACAAAAAAAAATCTACAACATTTCCACGTTTTCTAAAAATTTTATAAAACTTAAAACGTGTTAATGATAAATTTATTATTAAAAATAAACATATCCAAAAATTAAAATCTTTTTTTTTCTTAAAATTGGAATGATTCTTACAACTAAAAATTTACAAATAATTAGGAAGTATAATAATATAGTTGTTTTATAAACAATAATTATATGATCACATACGAAAAATAACTGAAAATGCCTATCTGTAGAAGTTGTTTGATGATTAATTAAATCTAAAACTTAATAAGTCTTCAATCAAGATCAATAAGTTCAAGAACTTGGAACGGATTAAATCGCGGCGTTTATAAATGGAATGCAAATCACATATTGAATTACAAAAAGACTAGTTTTCCCACTTTTAAACAGTTTATTATTTAATCTTTTCTTTATTCACGTCGTCGAAGATTGCAGTTGGGTTTTTTTTGAAAAATTTTTGTTTATTTTTAATAGTAACAAAAAATGCTTGATTGACATATTTCTTTCGTTTTTGTTTTAACAAGAACACATATTCTTAAATTTTCATCTTTGTATCTCTGTTATTTGATATATATGAAAATGTATATAACATAGGTATTGGTTTTTACAAAGAAAAATGGCAGGATGACATATTGGACAATAAGAAACAAAGAAAGTTGAAACTTTTATATGCTGAGATAAAACACTTTTAAACATGTAGATCAAGATTTACCTTACTTTACGTTGTCTACCCAATGTATGATCTCTATCAAATTGATAAAATTACTAATAATAAAGATTGTCCAGAAATAGAACACATCACTTAATCACAAAATTAGTAATCCATTGAAACTAAAATATCAAAAAGTTTATACTATATTTTTTTTATTTTAGAAGATTACAGAGACAATTAAAGAGCTTGAAGCAAAGTATGGTAACTTTATTCCCTTATCATAAAATCAGTAATATGATGAAAATCATTAAGAATATCAAAATGCTACTTATTTTTTTCTTAGTTTTATAGTAAAAAAAAAGCATTTGAGAGAATTATTTTGTCAGTCTAATTGTGTCAGAAGTTGTTTTGTATAATTTTCATGTATTGATACGTTGAATTAGCGTCTTTTGTCTAAAACGCATATAATAAATGCTTGTCCAATCAGCGATATACTTACTATTTTAATTTGTATCTATCAAAATTGACACCTGTCATTTAGAGTGATCTACATGCTTTTAAATATGTAGAAACATGGTTTTACAGTTTTTGATATAATGTAGCTTCTAATAGAGGTCGCTATTTGTATAACTATAAAATATTATATTTTGAAGTAGGTAAATAGTAAAAAAAGTTAGATATTTTTATTGTCTTAATTGTAAGATTTTGCTAGAAACTACAAGTGTGTGCTACATAAACTGCAAAGCAAAAAACTTATAAATACTTATTTAATTTTAAAACAAATCTAGTTAGAATCGCAGACTTAAACTTGGTCATAAATAAACCTATAGTAGCTATCTAAATAAATCAGCTGATCATAAACAGTTAATCATACAAAAAATTGAATAATGGGTTAAAGCGAACAAATATAGCAAGAAATAGTCGGCAAGCAAAAGATTGATGACTGAAAAGAGAATGGTACAAACAAATAAATTGTTTTTTATTGTCCTTAAATTTTATTTAATGGTATTTAGAATACATTTCAATGCCGTTTAATTTCACAAAATAGACACCAATTTTTTTTATGTGCTAAGTATTGGCAATTATTCTGACTATTTTTAGCGCATTGGAGCAATTGGAAGTGTATTAATTGCTTTAAATTAACCGTTGTAGAACGGTTGTTACTCTTATTAAGACCGAAACTGTTTGTTAATTTTTCACACAAGACTTTCAGAATTTGTAATAATTCAAGCTTTCAAGAAGTTATTGATTGAAGACGTGGCCTCATTTTTTAATGTAGATTATATATGCGCAAATGCCTAACGGTAATTGCGAAAATTACTAAACAATTTGCATTTGTTTTAAAATAAATATGTATAGGTTAAGCTAAACAATGTTGTTCAGAACAAAAAATTCATACATGTTTAGAGGTTTTTTCCACTCATCAGTGAGACTCAAAAGGCTAAGAGCTGTAAGTAGCTGACTAATTATTTTTTAGCTAATTATTTTGCTGTTCTAAGGTGCGAGCGTGTTATTATGTCTTACCGATGTCTATTTTCTTACATATGTTTTTAAATGAAGTTCTTTGAACAGTCAAAATAAAATTTAGTTGTATTTATTTGGTAAACAATTGAACTTTGAACAAAACTTTAAATAATTGGAGGCAGATGAATACATTACTGTTATTTGCTTTGTTACATAAGGACCAATTTTTATTTTTATAATTTAATGTATTTTTTAATTTAAAAAAAAAAGGTCTCTACGTCTCAAACTTTATCAGCAGTACAAGGTTTGTTAATATCAAAATTAATTAAAATTGCGTGAATATTGGGGGCGAGCTTTCTACGACATTCATGCGTGCTGTGTTTGCTTTAATCTGATAATGACAGGCCAGAACTTATGTGCATGGTCCAGACATTTATTTGCGCTGTTGTAATTTACGAGATGAATTTAAATATTTTTATTTAATAATTAGAAAATAATAATTTCTAATAAATATTAAAAAAAACTATTCTTTCCTCAAAAAATCTCTTATTGCGTTACACAATATAAAATGCTTGCTACTTTTTTGCGTCAACCAAAAATGTAAATATTTGATCAATTGGTAGTAGCACTTTTAAGAAGTTTTTGCTAAAAACTTGAATTTCTTGTATTCTGCTAACTTGTAAAGATGGCATTTTTGCACAATTGGCAATACTGAAAATGCAATTTACCAACCAGGGCTTGCTTTGCCGCACTAGTGCAGTAAAGTATTTAACTTTAGTAATTTTGAAAAATTATGAAGAAAAAAAGCTTGTGTCATCTATTACAAAGTGATATGCAGACGTACGTCAAACAATCGATAAAATTGGTTTGATAATTAGAATTCACTCATTCTGTAGCAAATAAAATCACCTTTTAAGTTTAAAAAAAAAAAATTTTAAATGTTTTGCTTGCAAAAAAGATGTGTTATATATTGTTTAATGGCATATTTTGACGTTGATAATAAACTATTGATAATGAGATAATTAATAAACTAAATATATTAAACATATGAAAAATAGTTTTCAATTGAAAATAAATCAGTTTTGTATGGTTCAACAAAGAAACATTATACAATTATTTTAAGTGTCAGCAATAAGCATAAACCAAACCAACCCTACAACGATAGATAAAAATAGAGCCATTCAACTAAATTAAGCAAACAAAATTAAAGTAGATACGTGCAGCAATAAATACGCTCTTCTGTATGTTGTCCACTGTTGTCTATCACAAGAGTAGCAATTCAGGACTAACTATTCGATTTTTTATTCATGAAACAACTCATTCATTGCTATCTCCACTAATACCACATCACACATTTATACAAATCCCTACCAACATAATACCCACTACTGACTTTATTTCCTTTTCGGCAAATATCTCTTCAAATATCTGTACACTAACGTCACTCTAATTTATTACACATTTTGTAAAGCTGTTGACCAACCAGCCAGCATTCAGTTTACTAATTGTGTGATTTTTTAGAGTTTTAAAAACTTTCAAACATTTCATTATTTAAATATGAATATTTAACAATGTTGAACACAGGGAAATGACAATTGCGGTAGAATTTAAGGTTGTAATTTCTTATAAGCCGACAACTAAAGTTCGAAACTTTGTCAGAAGCTTACCTTGTTAAATTCTCCAATAAATATCCAAAGTTAACCTTAGTCTTCCCGTTGTAAAGTTACTTTTGTTTAGAATTAAATGTGTGAAGCTGCAATTATGTAATTAGAATATAGCAGAAAGTTGGTGTATTTTTTACAGACTACTTCGATCAAATATTAACGTTGTAAGAAAATGATTCGTATTCAAATTTAAGTAAGTTTTGAAATTGATTTCTTATTGAAAACAATATCTTTTAATGTTTTATTTGCTATTGATCTTCTAGACTTTTTTGATAATGATTTTGAATAACTTGCAAAAACCTACAATTTACAAAACATTTTTATCTGAAGCTTTCACTATATTTTAACATTTTTATTAAAAATGATAATTTCTTATTCATCGTTTTATTGATCTTCTAAACTTTTTTATAATAGTTTAAGTAACTTGTAAATTTAATACAATATATATAACAATAAAAACACACCTAATTGAGCAACTTACAAAAAAGTTTGTTTTTGACGTCTTCACCATTTTTAACACTTTTATTAAAAACCTTAATTTCACATAAATGTTTAACTTTCTACTGAAGAAAACTCTTTTTATAATAATTTGAATAACTTGTGAATTTAATACAATATTTTGCTTTAGTATTCTACTGTGTCTTATAGAAAATACAACAGTAAAATTTAACTACATCTGTAAAAGGTTTATATCAAACTTTATACGCCTAATTTTAGTTTACGATGCACTGAAATTTTGAATAAAAACAATGTAACTGTGTGAATTACTCTAAAGTATCTATAATAATAACAGCAATAATTGTTTATTAAGGTTGAACCAATGTAACAGTTTTTAAATTCTAAAAAGTTTTGAAACAAATTATTATTTTTTATTAGTTGAAAATGAGTTTTAGACACTAAGACTAATTTTGTAGCTTAGAGAATAAAGTTTGTAAATTCGTGATATTAAAATCAAGCATATTGATGAATTTTTGGTGGAATTTTTTTAATTGTTTATTCGAAATGAGTTTAAATTAATTATGTAAAAAATAGAATCAATTAAAAATAAAACGTGCTGAAGTGTTTTTATGTTTTATTGGTGCACGGTTTATATTTATTTTGTTGAGCAATCAACAAAGGGTTGACACTGGTCAAACATTGCCTCATTATAGAATATTTAAAATGGAGAAGTTGTTTGCAAACGAGCACTTGACTAGGGAACCTAATATAAACTCAGGAACGCTTAAATTTGGCTCCAAAACGTCCATTCCAAACAGGAAACAAAGTACTTGATAGGGAATTCTCACTGAAACGAATACCTTGAAAGTTATTAAGCAGTTTAGAATACTCGCGGTCAGAAGTTGAATCGATCGGTTGCGATAAACTTTCGAATGTCAAGCACAAACTAAATCTTATTTTGTACATTTCGGTTTCTTACTCTGTCTGATGCTGTCAAGTGTAATTATTAACAAAGTGCTTTATGTGTTAAACAATAATTATTGTGATACAAAACACAAAGCAACAAATCAATTTTTATTCCATCAAATTAGTCACACATTATTAACTTTATCAAATTATCAGATTTAATCACCTATATTTGTGTATTATCTAATAAAATATGCAAAGCTGAGAATATCGATTAGTGTTTGAAGTTGAGAATTCAGAAGAATAATTCCGTTCAGACTGAAATATAACAAATTGAATACTTTCAGTGATACAAGAAACCACACAAAATTGGTTGAGTTTTTTTTCACGAAAACCCTCAACACACTCAAACTCATAATGTAATTTCATTATTTTTCAAATAGCAAAATTCAATGAGATTTTTTAATTTTTTTCAATAATAGCTTTCTTACTTATCTCTTCAACTATGTAGTACGACGTGTAATTTATCGACAAATAAATTAATATTTGTGTCAACTTGGTAAATGAACAGCAGCGTTCGTAGCGGTAAATGAAAAAGTAGAGATATTTAACAATTCTCGCTCATAGACACGCGTCTGAGCTCTTCGGCATAAATGTGTTCTCATAGCATTAATGTATATATGTCTCGCGTAAATTAAATCTAATAAACAGTACAAAAACTTGGCCAAAAGCTTACCTGATTGAATTCTTCAATATATATTCAAAATTTATTAAAATAAGGCTGCACTGTTATATGACAGTAAGTTAGTCTATTTTTTCTACCGACTACTTAGATTGGATGAACTGACTAATCAAATAAGTATTTTAATACAAGAAAATGATTGATTTGAGTAAAAAACTGCGTAATAAAATAAATCAATTAGTTACAAGCATTTGAATTAAATTAAGATGGTTAATCTTGGAAAAGCAACTGTTTTTTTTAAAGCAATTGTTTTCTAAAATTACTAGAGATTGTCAAAACTTAAATTAAATTTTTAGTTAATTCTGAGTCACGGGTATGTCAAGCCATGAAATGTAGCAAATACTTTCCTCTCGTTATTCTGGCTAGAAAAAATCTGCACTATTTTATTTGAAATGATTCTCTCTCGCATTAGGCAAACCACAGGTTTTATTCAATTGCTTATTGTGACGTAATTATTGAAAATTGCCGATGGCGTCACTGTAAATACATTACAACTTTGCTAATCCAGACAGATCCTGTCCGAATTGTGGCAGTGTTTGGGTCAATGCATGTTCAGATAAGTGAAGCTGTATTGTCATTTATGACAACTGACAATATACAATAGATACTTTACCAACTCTAATTTTAAATTTTAAGTTACCGACTCTAGTAACAGATTGATTGTTTATGCTTGATTAATCATTAGCTACTATTGAAATATAACTTATAGTTTTATAAAACGTTTGAAGTCAGTCTTGTTTTTAGTATTTAAACCGTGATATTTAATTAACAAACATGAATATGTGAACTAAATTATTTCCACAAGAGAATGCTGTAATTTTCTCATTTCGAATTAGTAATAAGATTATTGTTATATCACCAACCACACAACTTCTAACATAAGACAAACCTAACGACTTTGTAAGTAGTTACAAGAACAATCAAGTCTGTAATGTTGAATTACCACGTCGGATAAAGCTGTCACATGGCAGATAAGATTGCTGATAATGTAGTTTTATACCTTTTTAACTTTAGTAAAATTTTAACTTATCGGAATCACACGCTGTAAATTTTGTTGGTAACAAGATTGTCAAGAAGGAGAAAGCAAATGTTAACATCCCAACCGGATATTAAACATCAAAGATGATATTTTGAATGCACTGCGGGATTTTCTAGGCACAACTACGATTCCAAACACATTTATTATTGATTTTAATAATTCATCACCAGATTGTCAAGCCAAAGTAACACTTGCTTTGACGTCTGATTACTTTGGAACTAAGATGAAAAAAAAATTATATAAACAATCACATCTTTAAATAAGTCCATGAATATAAAAACTATAGTTAAATTCAAGCGTCTTGATGTTTGTGAAAAATATTTCACTATAAAAACTTCTAAAAAGCTTCTACTTAATTAAAATTTAATAGATTTGGTTTTCTAGCGCTTTTAAATAAATTATTCTTCGAAATAAAGTATATGAATAACAAAAAAATGTCAATTTTGTAAAAACATGCATGAATAAACACCTGCTACAACACATCTCATTGTAATGAAAAATTTTTTTAAAAACGTTCCATATGGCTAAGATGCTCTGTCTTAAATTTTTACTAATTTAAAAAAGCTTTCAGCCAGACTCAACAGGGGAGCTTTTTATTATAAGATATTTAATAATTTAATTAACATTTTTTGTACGTAAAACTTTAGTTTTTGCTTGGCATAATGAAACTTTATATGTAATTAAGTTTGGCTTACTGCTTCAAGAACGAGCTGCAGTAGTTGAAATTTTAATTCTGCAGCCGTTCTCTTTTTCTGTAGACGCAAATAGGAAAAAATGCACAAATTTATAGAGTTGAAACAAAAATGTTGCAAATTAAAAACGAGAGACACTTTCACAATAATTATAGTTATGATTGTTGACCAGCTTTTTGTGACAATTGAAATCAAATAACTATGAAATTATTAACATTAAAAGTACTTTTGTTGGGTAAATGAACAAATTAATTAATTTCAATAAACTCTATACATTTAATTTTCAAAATTATGTATTCACTACTTTTATAATAATTTTCCGAAGCAACATACTATCTACTATTTTTGCTTGTAATAATTTTTGTGGTATAATAAGCAAATATTTTAATGACCCCGATAATTGAATTTAACCAAACGCAACATGCTTGGTATTGAAATAATAAATATTTAACAAAAACACATATATTAGTTTTTATTTTTAAATTAATTATTTATTTATCAAAATGATTTGAAGTTGGTATTCTTTAAAATCAAACTAAAAGCGTTTGATGCATAAGCCCTGCAAAGATGCACTACTTCAAAAAAAAAAATTAAAAAAATTTATTTTCAAAATGAACTTTTTACACTACATAAACATAAAGTACATTAAAGAAAAACATAATTAAAATAGATTTTTGTCTATTCTACAATTACAAATTTTTAATTCGATTTCTGATAGTTCTATAAATATTTAATAAATTTATATAATAATTCTAGTATCAACCGTTTCTTACGGTATTGTATGTTAAAAAAATTCAATAATAAATTCAACATTTTAAAATTTATGATTTTGTCTTCTAAATATAGTAGAAGGAGCTATTAGCTACCTTGCAACAAAAATTTTGAGAAAAATTTTTTTACATTTTTTAATAGACTAGGTACTCTAAATGAAAGATTTAGTTTTCATAGATACAAATTCAGACAAAGCGTATATCGCTGATTGGACAACCAAGTTATTACGTTAGCGCTTTTTGTCTCGAACGTATATCTATTGTTTCTCAAATTGTTTGATGCAAGGCTAGCTTCTAATTAATCTCGCTTGTTTTACTATATTACGAGTAAATACAGTCTCAAATTTGTCACTGCAAATTTATTAAAATCTGAATATTTTGCGACTAGCTGATAAGTTCCAATAAGAACAAAACATGACTTTTGTTCTGATGTGAATAAATTTACATTGATTCTATTATTTTAAAACAGATTAAACTCTAAAGAGCATGCAAAGCAAGCCGCGTATGTAAAGTCACTAATGGAATAACTTGAAAATAATTGACTATAGCAAAATTAGTAATATTTATTTTGCCTAGATAAACAAGCTCTACAAACTATTTTACACACTTTTGAAAAGTTTGCTGCGTTCAGATTAGCTCAAGCGCCAACTTGACAAAGCGTTAAATTTGAATGTCAACCTAAACATGTTAACAACCACAGGTCAACTTAAAAAGACTTAGCAGTTAACATGTTAAAAAGTTTTATTTAGAAATTGTTATATAAGCAGTGTGCAATGAACAGGTCTGAAGTTGATTAATGAATTTATTAGTATTTTAATTTTGTCAATTTTGATTACTTTAACTTGCCCATGGTGTCAAATCATCAAGTGAAAGTTGTTTATTTAGAAAAATATAAAAAAGAAAATATTTTTTTTAAGAAAAACGTTTATTTTTTCCAAGACTTATTATGAAGCAAAATATAAAGTATGTGGAATCTGTGATGTATGTATCCTTGTGATGTACGGTTTTTTTAAGAAATAAAAAAAATTGTAAAAAATTTAATTTATCTTAAAACAATATTCCCAAGAAAAATACAAAGTTTTTTCTTTGTATCGTTCATATTAAAATTATGTAGATATAAACAACGAAATTTTTCTCTCGGCGCATCCACCATAATGTTAGTCATACGTATATTCAACACACTGTCAAGGAGAGTGACATGATCAAACCGTAACGCGTAGAAAATTTATTTGCATAACAGAATATAATACACTTTGCAAAATATTTTTTGAGTCAATTGATTTTCAAATTTTATCGTGCCTGTCAAAATTTCCTCGGGATTAATATTTATTGATTTGTAATAAAAATAGCCACTAGAAATTCTTGACATGTTACAACACAAACTCTCTAAGACTTTTTATTGAAGATTTATTGTTTGGAAGTTTGTTAATTTCAACAAAAATCAAAATATAATCACATTGCTTGAGCAGAAACATGTCAACATAGAAATTTATGAACGTAGCCTTAATTAAAACTAGCAGTATTTGTCATTTGAAACTTACTTTCAACCGAATAAACGCGTTTGATGACCTATAAATGTCACACTTTTTACATACTCCACCAAATAGCAGAAATTAACATAATATAAAACCATTTATTTAACGATATTTGTTAATTAATTATAATTCTCAAACAATCGGAAAGTGAATATGCACACGCATTCAATTTTTAATTAAAATAATGCAGTAAATTATTGATTCAACAAAATATGAAATAGATAGATTAGGGCTCACATCAAGGTATGGTTAGTTACACATAAAGAATTTTATCAGAAATTTCGAGATTCTATTCTAATAATGCATAGCAGCGGGAACCTCGTTGACAGACTCTAAAGTCTACATCGCAAGTACGAAAGATCAAAGACTTTACAGTAAAAAACAATTGCCGGTGTCTCGTTATACTATCAAAATTGCTGACTTTGTTATCCTAGCCTAAAAATAGTAACCGACTATATAGCTTAAATGTATTACATCTATGGTGAAGTTATCAGGTACAGTCATAAAACTTACATTTATTATTTTCAAACATCATCTGATGTTAAGGTTCCATTACAGAAAATTATTAACTAGGAAAATGTACTGTCTGACCAAATCACCAAAACATGTCAATAGTTTTGTGCTAATCGGCACTCTTCAGATGTCTCTTGTCATTCTCATTCGCTATTTGCTTGCAGCAATCTTGAAATAGCTCGCATTCCTCTCTTGCCATCAGTTTTTATTCAAATTTAACTTTATGTCTTTTTGACTCCATCCTCAGCTCTTTGCTTTTTTATAGTACATAATTATAACAATAATGCTTATTAATTCACATACACTGTTACAAGCATATAATTAATTAAGCTTTTATGTTCAAAATCCCATTCTGAAATTAAATTGTACCTTTTTTTTCACTTACTTGATTTTATTCACTATCTTGTTTATTCTTTTTTTCTTTCTTATTATCAAATTTGTATTTATTCTATTCCTTATTTCTTTCTTTATGTTCTTTTTTTTTTAGTTTGCTTACTTTTTCCTCTACGCATTCATTTATCACGTGCTCTAATGCTTTTTTTTGTATGCTGAATAACACATATAATATAATAAAGCAAAATAATATAAAAAATAGACAATTAAGGCCTGAACGCACAAAAGTATAATTGTAGTCAATGACGGACGAGACAGCTGCAAGCCAGTGTTTAAGAAACCTTATCTAAATCTTAGCTTTCCTAGACAAAACATTGCGACTTAAAACAAATATAATTTGTAAAAACTTTTAGAAACTAAAATATCTCAGAGGTGATAAAAAATTAATATCTAGGTAAGTGGAATAATTCTAGAAATACAAAAGTAGAATAATAAAACTAAAACAGAAGAACAAATAAACGCATACAATACATAGTATCAAAGTCAAGCTTTTAGACAATCAAAGCCAATAAAAAAAATAAGCACACAAAATTCCTTGAAACGCTATTTGTGTTAATATAAAGACATCGTCTTTATTAATGATTTTTTATGCTACAGCCGTCAACTGCAGATTATTGTAATTTATTTAATCTTAAAATATTAATGACCTAAGAAATCATTATTTTATAATTTATAAAAGAAAAATCAATTCCGAATTACAATGTTAAGCCACCAAAAATAAGAAACAAACAAGAGAGGCCAGATTTAAGATTGACATAGCTTTACCTTAAATCTCTGCCGACGTTATTAAAAAATATCTAAGTGGTACGAGAATATCTAAATCCTACAAAAAATTTCTAAATAACATTCAACAATATATTTTTTTTTTATTCAATGAAAAATTTTAAGATAACTGTAATAGTATTTGCAAAATATGCGGTTATTAAGTTGATAATAAATAAATATTGATAATTTTTAAAAGTTGGATGGTCACTTATTATGCAGTAATTAAATCAAACTGATAAAATGTAATAACAAAAAAGCAGCAAAATTTTTCTTTAAATATTACTAATTTTTTACTAAAATATATGATTTAATTTCATATCATTGATGGTTTTTAACTTAATAATGTTTACTTTTCTCGTTTAATATAATACGTTTTAATTAAGCAAAATCCAAATTTATTTAGTTGTCTGTAATTAAAAAATTCATAAGCCGTGCTAACAGTTTATTTCAAAAGCTTAGACGAACATATTTTCAATAAGCTAATATTGACTTAATTCATTGTAGCAGTAACATTGATGTAGGTTAAGCGTTGATTAGAAGGTACGGTCAGGAAAGCAATCCTTGATTATGTGTAAATATTTATCTAACAGGTACTAAAAAAACATTTTACAAGAAAAAAATTAAATTAAATGAAAATAAATTTTAAAGTAATTAATTTTTGTGATTGCCTTCAACTTCATTTTGTCGCTGCTCAAAGAACATTTTCACGCCAGCTGCAGAAACGCTCGTCAAACTTTATTGCCTTTTCACGTGTAGTAAGCATAATTTCATAGTTACGGCTAAATTAAAATTATGCCGAAGTTTGGCTTTGTATGATCTCTCACGTATAGTTAATTAACGTATTATTTTCGAAGCACATTGCTCAAATTCATGCATGAGTGTATTAAGTCTCAAGTTTTTAAAAAGCTGTTTAAAAAGCTTACAAAAGTATATGGCTTTGAGCAAGATCTCAACATTTCCCCCTAACAAGCTAATGAATTAATTAGCTTTATCATTTACATAAATATATTCTTTTAGACAAACTCGTTTGTATACGAGTAATTAAGTTTTGGTTGTTAGATATGATTCTCGCATTTCTGCAAGCTAGAGAAAATAGGTAATAGAGCAAAGGATTGCTGTAATGGTTAACTGGTTGATTCTCATTACCAGCTCTAGCCCTAATTTGCGTGGATTACAAAGGTAATAGGCTAATCAAGAGTTCAGGAATATTCAGCTAAAAAGTGGAAAATAAATAGTAAGAAAAAATAGCTTTCAGCAGCTCCAAGCCTAAATCCCTTGAATTAAAAATGTACTTGAGCTCTAAAGCTTTTGCTAATCGTCAAATGTACATATTATATTACTTTTTCA
This sequence comes from Lagria hirta, assembly GCA_947359425.1. Taxonomy (NCBI): domain Eukaryota; kingdom Metazoa; phylum Arthropoda; class Insecta; order Coleoptera; family Tenebrionidae; genus Lagria; species Lagria hirta. The sequence continues at coordinate 4,621,131 of OX375799.1, forward strand.
AAAAAACTAGCCAAAATAGAAACAGATCATCATTTTTTTTATTCAAAATTTTTTTTTAAATAGCAAACTATTGTTGTAAAATTAAAATTGTAAATTGATCGCTTTAAAATCTTTGATACTACAAATTATTAACAATTTTCGTATTTTCCAAAGAAAGTTTGTAGCTCTTTCAACTACCATGAAATTATCCAGATCATAAATAATACATTAATTTAGATATAATAATTCAACCGGTAATATTTACGAAATATTATGAGTTTAATTTATTGCTTGATGATGACTACATGGTAGTCGCAAGACATCAAGTAACGTTTATTATTTTTGCAAAGTGTTTAAAAAAATTGTGAATAACGTAGTAACTCTTTTCACTCAACTTGGGCAAAGTTTATAAAGACTGTTTTTGTCATCAACTCACTCAAACAAATAATTGTTAAAAAATACAGAAGATAATTTTGACTGAAACACCGCAGATATTTATTTTTTATTATTATGATAATTTGCTTACTGAGTTACAGTCTGCGAAGTTTCCCTTAGACCAAGTTTTGCTTAAGACAACAAACAGTACTACTGAACCAAATTCAACAATAATAATATATATTACTTGTTTTATATATCTATAGATATGAAATAAGAGTCATATATTTAAAAAAACAAAAGCTATTTATCGATATTTTTAATAAAAACAAATTAATTGTTTTAAATTTATTGTATACAAGTGTAAAAGTCGTATTATTCCTGCGTGACCGCTTATAATAAAATTAAGGCAAAGAATGAAACATTGATTTTGCATTTTGAGATAAATTTTAATTTATTAACAGAACTGAAAAATTATTACAGTTTCGACAAATGCTATATAAAAATATGGCTTTGCTTTACAATTAAAATTTTTTTATATTTCTTATTAATTTCTTATTATAAGCTTTAACAGATTTTATCAGTTTAAAATTTTAAACTTCTGTAAAGTGGTTTGCCGGAAGAAGTAGCCCTGCGAAACATTGAAAGCTGTGAAAAAATTTAAATTTATTGATTACATGAATTTGACTTGTTTGACTATGCAAGTTAGGTGCGGTTTTCTTAAGTTAGGCAATAATCTGACCGCTGATAATAATTATCATGACGTTGATTTAGTAGCATGCTACAGAAAAAAAGCTTTAATTTAATTCTAGTGTTTGTAGAAAATAAATTTTTTGCTTTAAGTTTTTTTTGTTGTGTGTACAATACAAGTCATCACGTGAATACTAATGTTAAGTGATCAATTTTAGCCGCCACAAGAAACAGTAGGCATTAAGCGAGGTCGTTTGTTGTAAAGACAATGCTTAAAGCTTAAATACTTTAGCAAGTTTTGAGAGCTTTTCACAAAATGAAATTTTAATTATGAACCCCAATGAATAAGGCAGCTACTATATATCGGATAAAGCTAATCAATAGAAAGGGAGTATTTAAAATTAAAACACTTCATACGCTAAAGCAATTTAATTGTGTTTGAAGGCATCTTGGATAACAATGAGGTGCTAATGGCATGTTCGGTAGTGATATAGCTATAATTCGGGACAAAACACTAGCTTTTCTAAATTCGCAACTCAGCTGTTCTATCGCTGAGAGTTTAAGCGTTTTGGGTTTCACAAGCTGTCGTTTACAAACTTTTATCTAGATATCTCAAAATTTTACCACATATATGTTTCATTTCTAACAAAAAGATACGTAAACACTACCACGAATATTCTAACAAAATATAAAAAAATGTGCTTGCACTCAAAAAAAAACGCTGTGTTAAAATCTTAAAAGTGCTTGCTTGATCAAGTGTAAATAATTTAAAAGATCGATAATAAAAGATTCACAAAGTCAGTTCATAGTATGAATTATTAGCTTTCTCTTCTAGCACCCCTCTAAATTATTAACACTTCTTTGAAAATTAATAGCACTTCTCTTTCTAAAGACTCTTCTAAAAACTCCTGTCTGATTTAGTGCTATTAAAATTGTCTAGGTATTCTAAATTGACAAATTTAAAATCGAAATCAAGCTGATTTAGTTTTTTTTTCGATAGTATAATATGCTAACGCTACAATTTAAATTATTTTATATCTGCAAAAAATACAGTGGCAAGACTGAGTAAGTTGGTAGTGCAACCTGTCAGTTGTCAATTGTTCTTATTTAGGTTATGTAACAATAGAAAGCAAAAACATTTTTGACATTTGTTTTGAATGTTGTCAACTAAAGAATTCAAATATCTTACCATCGTAAGAAAATAATTTTTATTTAATAAAAGTCACCCGGTACATTGAATGTATTTTATTACTCACGGTTAGAAAAAGTTTTCCACACCAATTTATTTGGTAATAAATCAATAATAATTTCACTCAGTTAATTATTTGGGCGTAAAATAATATGTTTTGTATCAGCTTTAATCTAGCATTTAAGATTGGATTAGAAATCAGAACATTGTAATTTCTTTCTCAGAGAGAGATGAGATCACTTCTCTTGGGAAACTTCATAAATATTTAAGATCAGACAAAGTTGTAACGACAGAAATTTATGTGTTGAGATAAATTGCGTTTTAGACACAAGACACTTTTATTATTTAAAAAAAAATTCTAATACCTACTAGCTAACGCCTACAAAACGTTTACTTATATTAGCTTTTTCATTATTTATGATCAACTCTTTGGATCAGTTCCCTGTAGGCGCAGCAATCTTACTGGAGTTAAGAATTATTACAGTCTTTAACGAGAGATAATGTTATTTTTTCAGTAATATAAAAATTTGCTAAAAACAAACTGTAAGCCTCCAATAAACTTAAATTTACATTAAAAGCAAAAAACCCAAATCTGTTTATTGGGCTTAGTTCTCAGACTTGTTATATTTTATTACTTATTCAGTTTATAGGCAAAGGTTGAATATCCAAGCACCAAATAATAATTTAAAAGTAAGTTTATAACAATTCTGATTTTAATTAATAGAATAAAACCCTGTTCTTTGATTAATAAACAATGTAACGCGCTTTCTTCTTTGTTTGGGCTTGTCAGCTACGTATATTTCTTTTTTAACAATTAAAACACATATAGCTTAATATAATCTATAGTTTAATGGACATTATATTTTGTTGTATTCTAATTGTTGCTATATATTGTTGGGTGTCAAAATTATCTGTCATTGTATGACACCCAGTCGTTAATATTTAAACTATTTCTTTCCAGAAGTTTTGTTTGCAATAAAATCAGTCAACTTGCCGAGTAAGTAATTTTTAAAAATTATTAAAAATAAAACTAATAATTTTTTTTTAAGTCAATAGATTTATTTTACTATTATAATATCTAAAAAGTAAAACAATAAAATTTGTTAGTTTATTGCCAAATTTTATAAATTTTAACAACTAAAAACTTACAGATTGTAGGATTTTAGTTTGATAATCATGATTGTGTTGCTTTTAATTTTCATCATTTTACTTTACCAGGAAAAATACAAAAACCTCATCGGATAAATAAAAATAAATTAGTTCAAGCTGACGCATTTTTGACGAAAACATGATGAATGAGATTTTAACATGACAAATGCTTTAGGCTAAAGAAATATTAAAATTTCAGCATATTTTTCCATTACTTCATTTTATGATAAATAATACTTTACAATTTATTTTGTTACGTGTGAAAATTTATTAATTAATCATTACCGTATCTCTCCCGTCTTTGACACTTGATACTTTGATGCTGGGGGTGAAGACACGGTTGTTTTGTCCTCTTCTTATTACCCGCGCTGCGAAGAAATTTTGCTAAATACACATTATAAATTATTTTAGAAAATTTCCAAGAAAAACCAATTTAATAAAAGTTAATCCAAATTTGTTTGCTTTTAGATCATTAATTTTTATGAGATTTACAAATTGAGACAATGGTTCCATGTCCTACTTTAATACCGTACGTGATTATAATATCGTTTTGCTTATTCTAATTGAAATCAACCCTTCTCTAGATAGTGATCAATACCAAAAAGAGCAGTTTGTACACAACACTTTTTTATCATAAACTATGATGTTTACCGAGATTGCAGGTATCCTATATGATGATTAGAAAAAGGCATCTGATTACACTCAATGCACACTAGCCGGTGAAGACACCAGCAAGAACTGCGTGTTAAAGTGGTACTTTGAAGCATACGTAATAAAATGAGCACAATTTCACTGACAAGTCACGCCCATACGAAATAATTTTGTTCTATTTTGTTTGGTCGAGAATACCACTTTTAAGACAACGTTGCAATGCGTGTATTATGAACATAATATAGACTTTATATATTTTACTGATAACTATCTTTTACGTTGAATGAATAATGTTATATAACATATGTAGAGAGCAGAACATGTTTTATCGTTTATTTTCTTGCTTCAATATGCTTTTATTTCTATTTGTATGCTGTTTCAATCTACATGCATGTGTTCCATATAGTTCAAATTTATGAGAACTAAGTGCAGAAAATATATGTTTGGTTCAACTGCTCCAAAATAATGAAAACTTTTGCAGTGTGCTGATTATTCACAAAGCTTCGCTGACCGCAAATTAGGAGCTTTTAAGCCGACTTCCAGCAAAAACCTTTATCTTTCAACCCAATTAGCGTTAAATATTGCATCATCAGCTCCAGCAATGTCAAATAGTCTTTTAATTTGTTTCAAATTCATTTTCCTTTAGTTGATTTGGTTTACTCAGGTATGAGACGAGATGAGATAAAGACTTTGAAGAATTGAAAAGAATTAAAAAAATATTGTTAGATTATCGAGTAAAGTAGAACTCCACTCAATAATGAAACAAAAGTCTTAAACTTTGCTTCCTATATCTATCTGCTCTAGATCGAATGTCTCTATATAACTACTACTTATCCAATTGGTAATGAGATGTGAAAGATTTAGGTTAAGCGATAGTCAGTCGAACATATTAATATTGTCTTAAATTACTTGCTAATATCGTGATACGTAATCATATGCTTGATTTTGTTCAGTTGTTTCATTAAAACATTGCCTTTTTCTATTAAAAAATCAAAACAAAATTTTATTGCGACTTTTATAAACGCAAATATTTAAAATCTGAAGCTTTCTAATTATTACAGAAAGAGCTTCAGCAAGCTCTTGAAATCAAGTTTGAACGAGCCTCAATTTTTTGTCTGTTTTTCAAAGCAATGTTTGCAAAAAACAAGCGCTGTACTGCTTAAAGTTAATTAACGTTCTGAAATAAGAGCCACAATTTTGACGCGTTAATTGCGCGGTAAAATATCGTCAAAATTTTACAGATCAACATTTTCACAACTTTTTGAGTTAACGAACTTTACTAAAAAGCTTTATTGCTTATTATGTAATTATAAACGTAGTTACACCAAGCTAGATAGTATTTATAATTAATTTTTTCATAAATTTTATTTATTTTATTTTTTGTTACTTGATCTTCATCTTTACACGTACAATCTATCACGTGCTGTACCTTTCATTAGATTTTCATGTTTGTATCGGTATCCGTAGTTTGTATCACCAGATAATTTTAGTATTATAAAAAAGTTGTAATCTAATTATTTAATCTCGGCTATATAATTTAAATCAAGATAAATAAAGTTGTAAACTAAACTTTTACACAAGAAAAAACACAGTTTATGACATCACTCAATTGTTAGATGCTCCGGCTTTATATAATCAATGTTTAATCATAATATAAAAGCTTTTAAAAAACAAAAGTCAACACAATTTTGCAGCTTATCAAAAAAAAATTAAATAAAATTTATAAAAATAATTTGAATTTAAAAAATTCCAGACATCAAAATTTTAAATTGCTAAAAAAATTACAACAGTTTTTAATGACGATAATACGACTAATTTCAGATTTCTCGTTACATTATTTAGTTATTTTTTATTAACACTAAAAAAAGTGTTAAGAAATTATTTTTTCTTAGATAATTTAGCTGTTTAAATAAAATAGTTGCAAAAAATAAATACAGCGCTAACTTACCACAAATACCAAGAAATTATGAAAAGAAGGGAAAAGATTAGGAAATAATTGTCTGAAAACTTTTTTATAAAATTTACAAGCGATAAAATAAAATTTAAATTTAAGAACTTTGTCGGTCCAAGACAAAAGTGATAAATTGAGGCACATTTTAAAAACGCTTGAAGAGATATTAGTTTGACGCAACTAAACTTCTTGTAAGAATTAAAAAAAAAGTTTTATCAATATTTTATTTAAAAAGTGAATATTTTTAGCAATAAAAATACTTGTTAATAATATTAAAACTGTAATTACTAATCTAGAAAAAGAAGCTTTGGGATTTGGAATAATAACAGTAAATTGCCAATTTTAACTAAAGATTGTTTTGAATTTTAAAGTATATTTAAGTTTTTAATAAATTCAAAGAGAATGAAAAAAAATCTGCTATTTAAAAGTTGTCAAATTTGTTATTAGTTGTTACCAATATCACAGTCTAAAGTAATATATAAACTAGAACACCCATAATGAAAACAGTAATACCGCATTAACCAAAACAACAAGAACATCACTGTTGTTAGTTCAGGGCAGTTATTCCTTTGCTGTTGGAGACATAAAGTGTAAATCTCGGCTATATAATTTAAATCAAGATAAATAAAGTTGTAAACTAAACTTTTACACAAGAAAAAACACAGTTTATGACATCACTCAATTGTTAGATGTTCCGGCTTTATATAATCAATGTTTAATCATAATATAAAAGCTTTTAAAAAACAAAAGTCAACACAATTTTGCAGCTTATCAAAAAAAAATTAAATAATTTTTAATCTTAACACTTAATTTTACATAAAAAACCTAAAAACTGTTCAGATGAAAAGAAAAGAATAAAGACTAAGAGTGTGAAGAAAAAAACACTGTTTTTTAAACATACAAAAACAACTGCTCAATTAAATAAAAAAAAACAATGAATCAACTTAACAAGACTGAAAGAAAGTATTAAAAATAACAAAAGCTTTAGAAAATATCACTAAATAGATATTCAAAAAAAAGTCAAAATATTTGAAAACCTACAAGTCGTTACACTTTTTAGCAAAAAACATTAATAACATCTAAAGTTAAGTATTCAATAAATTCTGATTGAATATCAAGCGCTAAGCAATCTCTAGTCGCAAAATTTGTTATATAAAAATTACAAATTGGTCCAAATTAAGTTTAATATCATGTCTTATTATCAAATATCAATTTTATTAGCAGTTTTATTTATCTTCTAATCATAATAGTTAAAAAAGCTCTTGAGATTGTTCAAGAAATTTCTTCATGATTAGTAAAACTGTATTAATAGATTATAGTGCAAAAAAATCTTAAACAGTTGAATAATTATGTCTACGCAAAATCTATCATTGTAAATACTTTTTTATTTACTTATTTATTTGTTATTTAATTTTTTTTTTATTTTTATTGCTTAAGCTCTATCACAAACATCATGATAATGATTATATTTGACCTTATAGAGAACAATTGGGCAAAAACATGTTTTGTAAAAGTTTTAAATGGGTTGTTTATGCAATTAATGTTTATTTTCCTATTGACATAAAAATTGAATATTTGTTGCGATTAAAGTGTCAGTGTATTCAAACTCAATGAATAACTGTTTTGTGGAAGCAAGTGTAAAATTCGTATATATAATTTAGCTTCAATTTATATTTTTGTGTATTTTTCATCAACAATAAATAAGTGTGATTAAAACCTGTTGCTTGCTTCATCTACCTCTAATTAGTATACTTTTTATATTAAAAATTTTTTAAGCTTTTGTAATTAAAAACTGCTTGAATGTGTTTTATAAGCCGGTCCTAATATCAATCTCCGGACAATTAGTTGCTGCAATAGTCTTGCATAAAATAAATTTTAGTAGTATTAACAATAAATCTTACCTCTGCTGAATTGGTTGTAGTTTCTGATGACATTTTCAGCGTTTTTTCTGGCAATGTAAAACCATTCGGATGTGTTACTGAGATATTTGTATTCGACAGCTAAATCTTTGACGAGTATAGTTCCTTCCGGCAAGCGATAAGCATACGGGCAAAATAGCCAATAATCTTTATACTGATACTGATCGTAACAGTTCCCGGCAGCAAAAATATCTTTGTCGAATTCAACCATCGAGAAAACAGATGCATGAAGTAAGTATTCAGACAAAACAACTTCGGGGTCAGCATATTTCCAGATACGAGTCAACATATTAGCTCGATTTACAGCCACATCCGCTTCAACGCGAAATCTTTCTTGAGCATAACGATCGACAACTCCATCACCCAAATTCAGATCAGTGCCCGCTGTACAGTTTTCTCCTAACAAATTTTGAGATTCTACGATGCGTAAAAAACGAGTAACGATGTCTACGTGGCCGCTGCGAGCACTTTCGGTGGCTGCCTTTTCTGATGATAATTCTACCTCTTCTGGAAAATCTTCGTCGACCAATAGGTCTTCGAATAAAGGATCATTTATATTTTGTTCTTGTGACTCTCCCGAGCTTACTTTTTTGTAACTATTTTTTCTGCTGTTTGCTGTTTTCTTTTTGTTATCGACTTGATTAAGTGCCCTTTCTCCCATATACAGCATGCTCTTATCCACATGTTGCCAGCTGCTATTACTCAGCAAACCAGCCGAACCAACAGTCACTTTTCTATTACTTCCTTTACTATTTCTTGTCACATTAATAAAGTTTTTTATTTCGCTCAAACTCATTGATGAATTATTTTGCTGTGCTTTTGCAGCGGTTTCAGCGCTATATCGAAAAATTGGTCTTTCTGATACTAATTCTCTATCGTTAGTCGACGGAGGCTCTAAGACACTGTTAGAAGTTATATCTTCATGGGCCTCATGGGCCTCATGGGCCTCGTCGCCGTGACGACGGCCTCTTAAAAGACGTGATTTTGATCGTCCATGTCTTATATTTGCATGAATATTTAAATTAAGTGGAACATATTGAGCAACCAATAACTCAAAAACCGTCAATAATAATAAAACCGACTTAATATAATTCTTAATCCAAATCATTATAATTTACATTTTTATGTTCATTAAATACTTCTTATAAAAAGCTAAATAAAGTCTTTTAAGTTTTGAATTTTTAGTTTTGGAAAGAAAAAGTTTTTGAAATTTATCGTAATTTGAACGCGTCTCAATACCGGGGGTGGCACATCCAAGCGAATATAAAGCCGGCAGAGAACTAGTGAATAGGTTCTCGCGGGGGTGGCTCCAGGATGCAGGGATTCGCGAGCGCGCCACCTGGTTACAAGATGGAACTTTTGCGCAAGCGTCTGCCTCTTGTCACTCAAATTCACTTCTACACCAAAAACGTTCTTGTACTTTCAGATTTTTCCAAATCTCCACAAATATTTTCGGTCAACTTACACGACAGACACAACGGCGCCGTCTAGGTCTTTACACTTCTAAATAAACCTGTTGCGTTACTATATACAAAAATATATCTAACTTTCATTCAATTTTACTGAAAACATGCTATAGAATGACAGGTTTCAAATTTTAAACCAGATATAAAATTGCACTTGACAATTAGGCGCATCAGCTCAAAATATAATTTCCAATCATAAAACTTGTCACTGCTAGCTAAATTAATTAAAGGAATAAATTAGATAGTCATTTTACAAAATTAAAATAAAACTAACTTTTATTGCAATTATACTTCATTTTCACTCTCCAATTTTAATTTGAATACTTTCGCGCACTCACCAAAACTTCAATCAATAAATTTGCATAAATATTGTGCGATTATTTACTTTAATATAAAGGAATTATAAGACCTTAGAGTAAACGAGAATTTAATAAATAGCTTGGCGCCTCCAAGAAGCTTAGTTGCATTTTCTTCACGTAGCCATTAAATAATTGCAACAACTATGCAATCTAAACTGCTGCCACTTTGTCTTTCAAGATTTATTATGTAATAATTTTATACAAACCCTACATGTATTTTAATAATATAATACGCTGAAGTTGATGCTAAGATTAACACTGCGACCTTTTTTTGATCTATTGTGCTCCAGACATTTACAAACACTCATAGCCAGACAACAGCGTCTTTTTAAAAAAAAATGTTTGAGTGCACGCCACTCTGAAAGCACTATCTTCAGCCACTTGATCACCGAGCGACCCATATAATGCGTTATTATCATTGCATATAATAGCGATAAAACATCTAGGGTAAAATCTAACTGTCAACAATACTGATACAGTGATAATAATACAAAGTTGGTTAAATTTAACATTTCCAGCGTTGATATTTATGATATTGAAAATTTTTTGAAAAAATCTGGATAAAATTATTTTTCATAGGTTTAGTCGGTTGCATCAAATTTGATGATTAAATCCAGTTAACTATCATCAAGCCGTAAAATGCATCTTATTATAATAACTAAATATTTGGTAACAATCAGTTGATTTATAAACTCCTAATACAATGCTTTAAGCTCAAATACTCGATATAAAGAGTCGCTTTTTATCTCCCGCTGAACCACTGCGCATCTGTATTTTTCTGTCCTAACGCATTTTACTTAAAAATTGACTTAGATTGCATAAGTGTAAGAACAAATTAAATACAAATTTTCTTACTCTATATGGTGTCAAAATTGTCAGCTGGCTTTAAAAGCACAATGACAACGTTCTCTATAATTTTGAAATTTTTTTTTACCAAAAAAGTTAGTAAAATATAGACAAAAAACAACGTCAAATATTTTTAACTATTTAAAAAAATAATAATAATATCGTCTGTCTATTAGATCGACAATATCTATATAAGAACTAATTGCCTCGGCGCAGCGTCTTAAACTGTCAAAACTCGATAAAAAGTAGATTTGTTCAGCTATTGAAAAGCTTTCTATATTAAAACTTATAGAAAACGCTTGTACAGATTTTTTTTAATTTATTTGATATAAGGTTTCGTTGAAGGTTTGAAAGATGAACAGTTAAGAAGAAAAATCAAAACTTTGTAATTGGTTTAAAAATCCTACGTTGTTTGTAATAATATACATTTAATCATATAAAGTTTATAATAAAAAAAAACTAAACAACATTTTTAAAAATAGAATGGCTAAACTAAACAAATTACTATTGGAAATAACCAATTAACGTACTCAATAATAGGTCTGTGAGTTTACGGAAAAGAATTTAAAAAGAAATTAAGTTAATTGCCATTATATTCAAAACCATAAGATCGTTCAATATTATTTCAATTATTGATTTTTTTTTCTAAAAATAAAGATATCTTTCGTCAGAAGGTGGGTGTTTGTAAATGCACATAGCACAATAAATTATAAAAATTGCAGTATAATACTCCTGTTTTTATATAAATGGTTTTCACAAATTTAAACAATTAGGTAATAAATTAACTTTAATTAAATATTAATTTAGGTACAATAAGCCTATTCTCAAAGTTATAAAAAATTATATAGTAATAAACTTATCAATAAAAATATAAGCTTCTTAAAAAGAACGAAACTGCACAGCAAAAGATAAATAAAGCCAATAAGTCTAAGTCTTACACTAATGTGAATATGTAAATAATTTCGAGTCGGCGCCATTCAAACCAAATCAATAGGCATGGTAATTTTTTGAGTCAACTCTCTATAGTCACAACTGTAAGCTATTTTTTCATCTATATTTTTAATCGTCTATATTTATAAGCAATCTAGATATCTACAGTGTGTTCGCTTAAGCTCTCTACAAATAGAAAACTTTTCTATCAATAAATTTAGAAAAAAAACTCATTCTTTATAAAAAGATCAGCGTGGTCTAAAACCTAAAACATAATAAATATATATCATTCTTTTTGCCGTATACAAGAGTTGTAGATTTTGCTTAAGAGCAAAGTATATTTATTTTTGACAAAAACAAACATTGTTTTGAAAAAAAGTTGAGCTAAAACAACGAAAATCCTATGTAGAAAATGTACACGTACACTCAGTTTATTCGAAAGCCTAATATAGTAAAAACGTTTGAGATATACTCGGCAGTAAATGTTATTCCACATAATATGAAAGACATGCAACAAAGGTAAAAAAGATTTACAATCCAAAGTGTTTTGGATTGATAAATAGAACCAACTAGATGGCTGAGGACCACCCTGAATAAAGAACGGTCTCCAATAAGTGTACTTTATTTAATTTATCGACTGTCAAACTTTCAAAGTGTAATAAATTTTACAGCCAGGGATATCTCAGACGTGTTTACATTACATGTCAATTTGTTTATTTCGTGCACAAAAATTATACTTTACACACTAATATCATAGTGTACGGGTTTGGAATTTTTTAACAATATTCAATAAAATCATCTATAAACAAATACGTATACCATTTGTTTTTTAATTTTTTTTTTAAATAAATGTTAGTTTGAAGCTGTATGAAATAACGCTGACAACTGAGAAATATTCAACAAACTGTTTTTTGATAATGTGTAAATTTCAGACATAGCGTCTATGTGCATCTTGGCCTTCTACGGCCAGCTTTGATAAATTTACTTGTAAACCGCTTGATATAAAATATTGATAAAATTTGTAATATCAAGCGTCAATAAATCAAATCTATAACATTTTTATGCAGCAACAAAATTGCAATTTATTTGATAAATGACGAAAACGCTGTGATAATAATCTTGATAAACGAATAAAGTCAAGCGATTTAAGTTCATAATAATTGAGTCAATAAATTTCCATAAAATACAATTCGGTCTTTAATTCGATGTAATACGAAGCTATTTTAGGTTTTGAGGAAAAAATTCAAGCTAGAAATTATAGCTTCGTATCCTTGGTTTTAATTTTTCAGTAGCGTGTTAGATTATATCTTAGAAAACCTACGTTCTTAGTGTTATCAGGCGTTTCATCGTAAAAAAAGCAATCAGAAAAAAAAGTGGTGAAAATTTAAGCTTTGAGACCTATATACTAATGAGCGCGCTTTTTGATTTTTTAATCTACTTTTTAAAGAAATTTATTATTGTTGATAAAAATAATTTTGTTTTTTGACAACAAACTGTAAAGTTAAATAAGATTATTTATGAAATAGATCAAAACACCTGCATTTTTATTTTATTTTATTTTATTTAACTCAATAAACATATTATTAATCTTTTTTTTTGTTTTATTTATATACGTCTTTGTCAAAAAAATAAAGTAATCAACAAAAATGCTACCAACTTTACTACAAACAGTTAATTCTAGCTAAATTAATCTTACTCTATGAAGTCTCACTGATGAGATTTGAAAACCTCAAAACATGTATACGTCTTTTCATAAGAACATAAACGACTTGCATATGCTACTCCCCTAATTTTAGTTCTAACTTGTAAGTTTAGATTTCGTCACAAAATAAATTGTTTTTAAATTTGTGTAAGCGTTTCGGGCTGAAAGTTTACATTTGTTTTGAGTAATTAGAATGAATTTATTTCAAAATAAATACATGTTTACCAAAATAACGTAAACAAATTAATTTTCGGTTTTATGACATAAATATATATGTTTATGCAGACTTAAGCGTAGTTTAGCATAATTCATAATAAATCTAAAGATTAATAATTTAAGATAATTAATCAAAATATAACGTGATATATGAAAACCCTCAGCTTCAAATACCATTTAAACGCTGTTCTTGAACTCACTCCCTCACCTTCTTACTTCAATTATGCATTGAGCAAGCGTATAACACGATATTCAACAGAATCCAAACACCTGCAAATTTCCAGTGCTTTTCTAATTAAAAAAAATGACATAAAAACAAAAGAGTTCTTGTTAATTAATTGGATTAAATTTCAGAGAACCAACAATGCAGTGTGCTTGGCAAAAAAAATCTAGAAGTTTTGATATAGCGCACAATCTATGTTTACTACAAACGGTAATTATTCATTTTACATTGGAACGAACAGCTACGCGGAATTTATAGGGCATCACTTTGTTACAAATAAGTTTTTTTTGCATTTTCATTATGTGCGAGATATTATTTTTCAAAAAAGAATTATAAATCAGTATAAAGTATTCCAAAGTTTTTAATAATTTTGTTTTACATTTTTCTTTTGTTTAATTTTTTTATCTGTTATATTTGCTTTAATATTTTTTCATTTAGTGCTACCATTTTTATAAATATGTATAAATTGAAATTATTTGCTGAATTACATTTTAATTGTTTTTATAAAAAAGCACAATTTTTTGTTCTAATGCAAATATTTTTTTATAAATATTGGCGCTTTCTTGCTTATAAACCGAGTTCAGTTTTTTTTGTGAAACTTATTATTTTAATATTTGAAATTCGTCATTTAGAATGTGCTATCTAAAAGTTAATATTTATTCTTCAAATTATATACGTCAGAATGAGTATGTTCTACAATTCTTGACATTAAATTCAAATATTAGCTTAATACAGTGTAAAAAATAACAACAGCTAGCTATATTATTATCAACAATCTACTACAACTTACGCCGTGATATCTTCTTGTTTTCTAACTTCATAGACATCAAGATCACCAGGTCCATTAGGCTTTAACGACTAATCTATAAACTACTTATCTTTATTTATCATACGCGTCATCTTTTTTCTTTAGTCTTGTTTTCTTAATGATGTTGTCACTTTTTATTGTTTCTGTTTCAAGTGTAAAACCAACGTAAACGGTGTCGCTAGCTTTTTTATAATAATTTAAAATGAAATGTTTAACAATAATGAGTAATAAAGAATTCATAAGTAAATAACTCTTAAAACATCAATGTAATAATCTATTTCTATTGTGGCAGCAGAAAAAATCTACAACTTTTCTATTCTTGTTAGCCATAGTGGTTATCGAGCTATATTCTACCAGTCTACTTTTTTTTTTTTAAGAAAGTTAAACTATTACGTGTAATTAAAGCACAAAACAACGCATAAATAACAACAACGTCTTTAACACTCCGTCAAGTATCTGTCTGTCTGATTAAACAATTTAGAGTTCAAAACACTTGTTATAATGCTCGACCGACCCACGACTAGAAAACCTTTTTTGATCATTATCATTATTCCTCTTCCTCTCAGATCGCTGACACTAACTGCACTTAACTTTTCCAGGAATGCTACAGACTGATTTCTTATTTCTCCCTCTCTTAAAAATGCCATGCAACCCCTGTCGAGGTCAATCAATTGTTTAAGTTACTTTCAGCTTTATTGGCTTATTTTGGTTCAAATTTAAAAATCATAAAAATACAATTTTTTAAGGGTAGTTTTATAATAATTGGGCAATGATATGGCGAAGATATTTAGAGTTATGCATAAAAGCTAACGTAAACTTATATAAGTTGCATTTTTCTTTTCAATCAGTATATATTTAGAATTATTTGATAAATAATGGTAATGGCTTTTTGGTTTTTTTTCCTAAAAACTTAAATTCTTGTTGTAATACAAATATTCTTTTCAATATTTGCGCATAACTTTTTTGTTTATAAGCCGATTTCAATAATTTATATATTTAGTTTCTCTATTTGGTCCATGGACACGTTGTTCTGTCACCTGTACTCATCTTAAATGTGCGTTTCAGGTAAAAGGCGCTAACGCGGTAATAGTTATTCGGCAAACGATTCCTTTTTTATAAATATTATTTATAAAATAATTGTTAGCGGACTGACATCTATCGTCACAGCCCTAATAATTAAAATGTGAGAACCTAAGAACTTTGGGTTGCAGCCTCAATGTTGTTAAGATAATTTTCAATAGGTGTCACTATTAAAAATTCACACAAATTGATAGGTAAATATAAGCGCAAATTTTGTTTCGCTTTAAATGCGACTTGTTGTAGAGTTGCAATAAGAAAGAAACATGTCTAAGTTTACAGATCCTTTATAGTTCTACATTTTTTTCAACCGTTTTTTTTGTACCAAACTTTTCTAGAATTTAAAAATATTACATCAAAATCGCTTTTTGCAAATTACTGATAAAGACCGTCGTGCATTTAGAAATCGGTTTTTTAATTTTTACGGTCATGCGAGAAAAATACATGGTAAGCTTGTTTTTATCACTATAGGTGTTACATTAAGAAGACAGTAAACGCAATACTGACCTGACCTGGCCTGACATAATCATAAAAAACTTTTCCTTCTGACTTAAGAAGTAAAAAATTAAAAAACAAGAAAACTTGCCACAAAACTTGCTTTTTCTTATCGAATTTTATTTGAAATCATTTTTACATAAATGATATTCTTAAATGTAATACGCTTGCTTTACTCACAGTAATTTTTTTGTAAGCACGCCACTTGTAGCAGCCAATCAGAATGCTTTATTTATTTTTTTTATAGCTATCGTGGTTTTTGTTTTCTATAAAATAGAATAATTTTTGCTTTAAAGGTGATTAAATTTTTATTAACAATTTTGCTTAAATAACGTTGAATTAGTGTTTGTGAAAGTATTTTCGAATGAGGATAGGTAATTAAAAAAAACGTCAAGATTAAAAATTAGTTTTTATTAATAATTTGTTTTATTTTTATTAAAAAATAGAATTAAAAATAATCTTTAATAACCATTATTAATATTATTTACTTTAACATTATAACATTACTACAGCTTGTTTCTTAATGTTTCTGTAAGACTTAAATATAAAAAATGAAGTTAAGTTCACCTGAAAATTTAAATTATTTTTTTACAGTTGTAGTACGTAGCTTATCTTTTATTTTCCAAATTAAATAATTATTAATCCACCACACCAAGGTGTTTTATTGAATTAGTTTTCATTATTTTGGTAATTTTAAGCAACTTTTAAGATCGCTGCAGTCACTAGTGACACTAGCGACACTTGGAAAGCTGTCAGCTGTCAGATGAAATTTAGTAGTTCTGCCATCACGTGATTTACTTTCGCACCAAGGTAAGAAAGCTTTACTTTCGCACCAAGGTAAGAAAGCTCTACTTTCGTACCACAAATGATTACATATCTAGCCGTTTGAGAAAAAAACTATTTTGAAAACATTACAATTCTTTTGGAGTGTAGTGTTTTTTTTCTGTGTGGATGTGGAGGGCTCCGTGAACTTCAAAACACTTCAAACTAACTCCTTCGGGAACTGCTGAGATCTCTACACCAGGAAGAAAGCAATTAATAAAGTACCAACAAATTATGAAGTTTTGGTGTTGGTTATTAATTATATCTTGTTTTATAGAGACATCGCATAACTATATGGCTTATTCAATTTTTTAGAAATTTTCCAAAAAAGGTCTAACTTTTCATTATAAAATCTTTGTGAAGTGACTCTTAGGCTTATTTTATAATGTAAAAAAAAAAAATATATTATTTATTTTATTTTTAAATCATAGAAGCTCTAACAGCAATTGTTTTTGAATCATGTAGGCTATGAGTTATGAGTGTTATGACAGATAAACTATACTTTTTTTACAATAACTTTAATGACAACTTGACTTCTTTTACAACGGATGTTTAACTAATGTTAGTGCTAAAAGCTAGTGTTTAAAAACATTTTAATTCTTTTGTGCAGTGTTTTTTTTTATTTTGTGTGAATGTTTGAGACTAAAACGCTTGATGCGCCCGTGTAAAACACTTAGGGGTAGGTCCCTGGGGACTATTCAGCTCTCCACACCAAAAAGACCAGAAATTGGTAAGTACAAACAAATTTTTAAATATTGGTGTCGGCTATTAATTATATCTTGCCATCCCTATCAATATTATTAAACAATCAAAGGTGGGTCATTATTCGTTTTGGTAATTTTTCAGCAATTTTAATCTAGAAAATGCCAAAATTTACTTAAAAAATTATTTTGAAGTTATCCTTAGACGTAGTTTTTAATATAAAAAAGAAATCAATTTATTAATTTTAATCATCGAAGCTCAATTAAATCATGTAAGTAGGCATTGAAATATGACATAAGCCTACTAAAGTTGACAACGTGACACTTTACAGACGTATTGATTAATTTTAGTGCTAAATCATTTTTCTGTCAATTATCATTTTATTCTGGTTAATCTAATAAATTTTGTATTAATAATAACACTCATTAATAATTAATGATAAAATAACAAATATTTATGAAACAACAGAAAGAGGTTTATGAGAATTTTTAAATTCAATGAAGGCCCCAGAACACAATTTTTGGCCTATTTCCTATTTGTCTAGTAAGATTTACCCCAGGCCACATCAGTGGTTAATTAGCGTAATTTTTAGAACCAATTTTATAAATACGAAGCGCAAAGATCATCAGATTATACATACATCTGATTGATCAAAAATAATTTATTTGTAAAAGTAAAAGCTTTAAATCTAAAAAAAGTCTGTTCGGATGTCTCAAATTTAAATTAGTAAATATTAAAATTCTTTGTTCAATTAATTTTACAGGCTTTCTTATCAAAACATTTTTTTTTAATTTGTTATCAGTTCTCTTCGCATCAATAACCATTTTTTTACAGCTTTATGTAATGTTTTTTGTTCTTTTCAACAACATTTAGTTGCGTTTAAAACTTTGTCGCGAAAAGACGTTATTTGTGTGTAATTAAATAATTTTAAACAATATAAATATTATGTGATTGTGCTTGGTGATGGATGCTGGAGAAGAGATCCAACTGCAAGCAGGTAGGTTTCTACGCAATGAAGGCAACGTGGGACAGGAGGAAAAGGTTAGTGGATATGTAAAAATATACAGTATTTTGTTAATTAAGGAATCAACCTTCTTTAATAGTCTACTTTAAAAAATATTTAGTTTGATTCATATTCAATTTGGTTTAGTTTATACCGGATGATTTTAAAATAAATTTACTTTTATTTGTGCTGAAAGTTTCAAGATATTCAGTTAATTAGATGTTTTATTTGTCTATTTAACAAAATCAATAATCATCCACTCTTATCAACTTTTAACCAATTAGAGATGTTTTTTTCATGAGTACCTTTTATCGATATTGAAGTCATCTACATAAAATGTCATATTGTGACGTTATTTTTATAATTGAAAGTCGCAGACTATGTGGTTCTTCTATTCTTTACATGAGCAACAAGTTTTTTGTATTTGAATATACAGTGTGAGCCAGCTTGCAAATTATAAGAGATGAATAGAACGCAATTGTTTTTAGACAATTTATTACATAACACTAATGTGCTGTAAAAAAAATATTTAGAAAACGTATCAATAAATATCATTGTCTACCTTTTTTAAACATTTGCAGCGATTGGCGTTAAATGTAAATTTCTTTCTCTTAACTTTGTTTGGCTCTGCGTAAGCGCACGATAGTCCTCATCAAACTGGCCCTTGGTAATCAAGCGTACAAAACTCGTTAACCGTCGTTAAGTATAATAGTGTTTCTTGTTAAGATTGTTTTTTGCTTCGGCAAGAAGGAATCGGCATGGCCTCTCTGTGATTATGTTTTATACATACATGTGTGAAGGCATGTTAGGTAATTAATATAGATTTGATGCTTCTTGCAGTTTATGTTTTTATTAAAATGACATTCTAACCAATAAAACAATTTTTTGCATGAACCTACTTGTGTAATTTTTTAAATATTTGTTTGATTAATCGTTTTAAGCAAATGGACGTATTGTAATTTTTATTTTATATGAGTGATATTAAATTGATTTTTAGTTTTTATGTGCGCTATTTTACTTTAGAATTATTATATTTAGTAATAAGTTATTAATTTTCTTTTTTTCCAATATTTCCAATATTTTTTTCTTTGCTTTTGCAAATGAATTATTAGTTGTGCTTGGTTTTATTCTTCTTTGTTTATAATAATTATTAGCTACAACAAATTTTAAATGTCGTTGCCAACATTAAAACTAAAGGTAATTTCTCTAACAGTTTGAATCCTAGGGAGTTATTTCTTGTCGATATGCATATAGTAACCATGGTCACTAAATCTAGGGAGTACCATTACGCAGGAAGCTTATCGGTTCTATCCTGTCCGTTTGCCAAAAAAAAATATTTAGACAATAATTTAAAATAAAGTTGAGCTTATGACTCTTCATTACTTAAGCTTAAGTCAAGATTAAGCCACAAATTATTGCAGTTGATTCGTCCAATCAGAACATTCTTTATTTGTGAACAAAACAATAAAATTAGCTTAATCTTCAGCCTCACTGATAAAAGCTTTCAATGACTTCAACAAAACTCTACTTTTAGTAACTGATCAAATATATTGCAATGTGTTGTTTTTGAAGTTATCAGGCATGTTACATTTCACGAAGCAACTAAAATAGTTCCTATACAGATGACTTCGATTGGTCAAAAAATTTATATTTATGTAATTGAAATACTCTATTACAGCTAAGCTTACAAGTCTCACTGGTAACAAATATTAACGATAAAAACATCCAAGATGTTCTTGAACATTCCTATGTTTTGTAGGATTTTGTTTAAGAACTGTCCAAACACTCAATCTAAATTAGTGTGGTAACATATCATGCATTGCATAATAAGCTGTCCACATTTTTGCCAGATCTTCAAAAGCATCTCTATTTTTTAAATACATTTTTCCAATCTCCGGTTCCATACATATCTGAAACAAGCAAAAACAAAGAATAAACAATCCTTTATACTGTTTTTTTTAAACGTACATCACAAAAAGGATCAGTTAATAATGATTGAATAGAAATCAATAGTTTACTGATGGTCAGCGCAAGACTCCAATTATGGTGTATTGAATCAATCCCTATATCACCATGTCGGGAAACATTGGGATGAAAAATTTTTGTTATAAATCGGACAATTGGTGGATCTAAAGGATACGTTCTAGGTACTTGAATATACAGAAAAAATAAACCCCCTTCGTAAGGACTTCCAGCTGGCCCTTGAATTGTAGCTTGCCAGTGGCAGCAATTAGCATCAAGAGGCATTGCCTCAATCCCATCCAATGGATCATTTCTCATTGCCTTTATTTCTGTTCGTAAGCGATGCCGCCTCCACGAGTTTTCCTCCCAATGAGGCGGCAGTTTTTGAGCAGCCATTTGCTTCACACATTTGAAGCAACATGAACTTGACATCAGAGCGGTGTAAAGCTGCAAAATTAAAATTTATAAAAAGCTAGTTGATCCACCCCTCATCATGTTCTGTGGGGTAAGATTGCCACAATGATGTAAAACATTCAACATCGTGATTTACCGTACCTCTACATTCACAGAACTTTGGTTTCAAAACACAATAGAGAAACTCACTTTGACAAACTTCTAATAAATACATAAGTTCATAAATTATTTACATCTAGTCTTGCCATAGAATTTCAAACGTATGTTCAATTTTTGATTTGTTCATACGGAGAAACGTACGATATTATAGACGAGTTTAAACGTTTGTTTAACATTTGTCGGCAATCATACTATCAAAGACAATAAAAATCTGTCCAGCTAAATTACACAGCAAGAGTAGATCTAAAAAATTTATGATTTATGTATTACGTCTAATTTATATCTAAAACTGTTGTTTTCTGACTTACATCATACCAGTCTTGTGTATACTTGTCAATAGGTAAAAGAGGCCATCTCAAACGTAATAAATCCCGCCATCGCTCCAGTTTGACACACATAAATAATATTTCACGCCATCTGGTACAGACTTGACCTATACTCCACAGTGATATTTCGTCCAAATATTGAAACATATGCATTAGAACTAAAAACATTTATAATTAGTATTAAAATTTACTTCTTGCAAATGCAAGTACCTTCTGGTGGAAACAGTTCAATTTTCAAATCAGTTATTTCATGAGTGACAACAGATAGCCTTTGCAATTCGCTTGCTAAACTATCAACTCGTACAGAGGCCATTTTTCCAACTAAATCTTCGTATACTGCATGCATATTTTCCTGACTAGTATCAACAGGCTCATCATTACCTGAATCACTATCACTGGATCTCTAAAAGAAAATTAATAAAAAACCAGTACAATATTCTGTTAACTTACGTCTAAAGTAGATGGACGTTCCCAAGCAGGTGCAGTATTCGGAAATAGAAAAGCATGACATGTTGAACATACCGGGTCTTCAAAACAAGGCCCGTAATAACCATTACAAGTGGAGCAAGTGCTCTGCTGTACAATTAAAAATTAAAGTTTAGTGTAATTTCTTATCACATTGATAAAGCAACCAACCGATAAAATAACACATAAATCCTTTCTGCAACTATTTGACTTCGCTAATTCTTGATCATTATAGTTTTCTCCATTTTTTAAACATTTTTCATCGAAAATGTTACAAATTGTAAAAGTGTCTTCTGGCAACATCGCAACGACTTTATCTTATAAAATATACATCTTTTCTTAACTCAACAATAGCCTATTATACACCGACATACATTTAATTAACAATTATTTAAATTTAAAACGCAACATACAGTCAACAAATTTTCTCGCAAATTTGAGGTTAAGCAATACCTGTCAATAGTGTCACTTGTCAAAACTTTTCTGACAAATGACAATAATATTGGAATACATAGTGTGATTCATAAGTAATAGAGTCTATGGTAATAAATAGCAGCCTGTTATTCACAAGTATAATCAGCAATGAAAACTATTGAAAAAATCAAAAATATTTTATTTTGCGCTACCTAGTCAATTTTTCTTTTTACATGCTATTAAACTAATTTTTGTAAATTTGAAAAAACAAAAAAATATCTTAAGTTGATTTTGTCTATATGTTTTAACCATGTCGCTTTCTGCAAAAACGTTTTAATAAATACGTAATTTTTTTTGCAATAATGTTTATTTTAGTAAGTTTAATACGTAATTCAGCGGATTCACGCTGAAAAATATAATGTAATAAGTAAGTAGCTGTTATCAGCGGCTTAAATTGCTACTTAATCTCACGCATTGAACTGACAGACTATAAATATAAAAAATGTATGTGATGGAGTGGATAGTTGATACGTTTTTGATTATAACTATAATAGATGAGATCTAGAATAAAGCTTCAAGACAAGTTGACAAAAATATTTTAGAAATTACTGAAAGAATAATTGGAACATTAACGCAATTGTTAAATAATGTAATTAAAAATAATTTTAGAATTAGAAGTTAACTAATCAATAATTATTTTGCATATGCAATGAAAATGTATTTTCAAAATATTTTTTTATTAAATAAATGTACCTATCAATCCACTTATAAAAGATCGATATAATTTGACTTTATACTACCTTATTTAATAGTTTTAGATGTTTTAATTATTGTTTGTTGCATTTATTTATTACTTTATTTATGTGACTAACGTAAAAAACGTAATACTTCTTTTTTATGTTTAATTTTTGTTTATATTTTTAACTGCTTTAGAAAGTAAAAGCCTGCTTTAGTTTTGATTTATATAAAAAATAAATATTTAGTAATATTGACTATTAAATAACAATAGTCCTAGATGTGACTCTTAAAGAACACCAGAAATAGCATTAGTAGATATAGAAAAAAATATATTAAATTTGACTATTCGTACATGATTCTTTGTGTAGGATTAAAGACATTAGAGCAATATAATACTGAAAGATAGCAATTTAATGTGAAGTAAATCAAGCACTTGAAGCCTTGAAAATAAAGTGCATGAAACAAATTAGATTAAATTGTATGCAGTGATGCAGTTTTAACAATGCGAGTTCTTTAACATTTTCTATGGTGTTTATGTTTTATTTTGATTTTCTGTTGTTAAACATCTGCATAAAAATGTAATAATTTTTTTTTAATTGTTTTGTTGAAAAGAAATATGAGATTTAGTTCAATAGTGCATTGAAAGTGCTTTAATTGTTTCTTTTTTTATTTAAAAAAAAAGCTATTGACTAAAGTTTGTAGCAATTATTCAAGAGAATTAAATACTATTTAAATGATAATACGTATTGATGTAAAATTAAATAAAATGACCTAGAATATTAAAATTGCACCTAATTAAGATAATTAGCAAGGGTAAATATGTACAAGTGTGTTGGTTTTCATAATTCTCGAAATTTATCGGTAAATCTACAACTTACTGTGACTGACGGTGGGTAGCAAGAATTCCAAACGTTACCTCCAACATTCCGAAAATTTTATTAATCTATATCAAGCCATCGTGAGTGTAAAATCGTTGCTCTTGAGTGCTACTATCTCAAAGTCATTTTAATTTATATATTAAAAAATAAAACTAAAATGTCAGAAGAAATTTTAAATTCACCGTAAGTTTTAAAATTATTTAAATAATTTTTTTTTTATTGTATAATTTTTTTTTCATCTAAATTTTGTTGAAATTTTTAGCATAATTATTAAGTAAAGAGGTTACTGTCACAATTATTTCAACATTTTATTAACATGAGGTAATATATTTAGCAGTTCAAGGTTCATTTAGCGGTTCAGAACATAATTGGATAAAAACTAATTTTTTTTAACTTCACTTTCTCACATGCGTAACCAAAATTATTTTAAATTCAGTAGTCAGTCGATAAGAACTGAAACTGCATTTCAATCCTATAAATCCAGCAAAAAGTACTTTTTTTTATTAAATAACCATTGATCATTTAGAAAAAATTGTTTTTTTGGTTGCGAAATCCAATGTTTTCTTTAATTCAAGGTGAAATTACAATATTTTCTACAATAGATAAATTTAAAAAAATGATATAATGACAAGAAATTTATAAATACAAACAGGTTGTTCGTGACAACAAAAACCTGTTATGCTGTCAATTACGCAAAATACTTAAATGCTAGTCGTAAAAATTAATTTTAATTATTTTAAAAATTTAATAAGCCATATGACACATATTTATAAATAGGACACTAAAAGTATTCTTGCACTTAGCTCGATAAAAAATTATCAAACTTGTTTGTATGAGAATATAGATTTTTTTGTACAAAATTGCGTGTTTTTGTTTTGAAGATCGGATTCAAGTTTATGGAATCAACTACTAAGGCTTCTGCCACTATTAGGAGATATTTTACTTTTAATCATCAGGATTTTCTACGCTATTGGAGAGTCTATTTTTCGCATTGTTGTTCCAATAAAACCAAAGTCTATTCAAGGAGAAATAGTTCTGGTAATAAATATATTTTTATAAAAAGTGTTTGGTATAAATTAAAGATCAGTTAAAGTTTGTTTTTAACTGGCTTAAACTTTTTGGTTTTATTGTAGTCATAGGGCTTCCAATTATTCTTTTTTTTTAGATTACTGGTAGCGGTCATGGTATGGGTAAAGAGTTAGCTTTGCTATATGCTTCACGAGGGGCAACAGTGGTAGGATGGGATATAAATACTAAAGATAATGAAAATACGATCAAAGAAATTGAAAGTTTAGGATATCCTAAAGCATATGCTTACCAGTTATTTTTCAAAATAATGTTAATAATTTATTCTAAAATATTATTCTTTAGGTGTGATGTTTCCAATAGAGAAAATGTTCTTGAGGTAGCACAAAAAGTTAGGGAAGAGGTTGGATATGTTACAATTTTGATAAATAATGCGGGCATTATGCCTACTCATCCAATTCTTTATCATAGCAAAAACGAAGTTGAGAAAATTTTTGGAATTAATATTTTATCTCACTTTTGGGTATAGTTTTTTATCTCTAAAATGTTTAAGTAACAATAATTGTCTGCAGACAGTCCAAGCTTTTTTGCCTCATATGAAAAAAAGAAACTCTGGACATATTGTGGCACTTTCATCAATGGCAGGGCTTGTAGGTTTTGAAAATTTAGCACCTTATTGTAGCTCTAAATATGCCGTTTGTGGTATGATGGAAGCTCTTTTTGAGGAATTGCGATCAGATAACATAGATGGCGTTCATTTAACAACGGTTTGTCCATACATGGTAGATACAGGGTTGTGCAAACGACCTAGGATTAGATTTCCTGGTATTATGCCATTATTAAACCCAAAAGATGTAGCTTTGGCTATATTAAACGCTCAGCAAACAAATCAAACAATTGTCAGTGTTCCATCATATTTTCTTCATATGATTACTCTTGCTAGGTAACTGTTTTGATAGTCTTAATTTTTTTTAATTCAATTATTTTTTTATTTTTAGAATGCTACCTGTCAGAGCTGGTACACACATAAAAGATTTTTTTGATACTGGCTTAGATTCAGATTTATAAGTTGTATCAATGTATTTATATAATAAATTAGTTTTTTTCTATTGAAAAATTTGTTTTTGTTTTTTGTTTGTGATCATATTTGAGAAACTATCCCAGTTTAGATTTTAAGATATTTTAAAGCTGTTTTTTTATTTCTTGTCGCCAATAAGTTATCACTTATCAGACTACTGGTATATTATAAAATCCTAATTACAAAAAAACGTTATCTATTTATTTCTTCTTTAGAAGATTAAAAAAGATAATGATTGAGCTATAGTAGAGTCTTTATAAAGCAATTTTTTTTTGACATAAAATAGTTTTTTTTAGTTTTTTGCAGAACTTTTTAAAAAGTATTACCTACTTTATAGATTTAATAAATATATCTCTTTTATTGATGATTTTGTTGCAAATCTTAAAAACACTTAATAGAGTTTAAATAATTTATTAAATAAGAGTGTAATAGCTTATAAAACAAAGTGACAAAAATTTAGATACGGATTAATCGACAACTAATTCTCTTATAACGAAGCTGAATTAATTAATTTCTAGTAGTTCAAAACTAATTAAGCGTCAGTTTGGCTGTATAAGCTTTTTTGTTTGTTGTCAATAATGACGTATAGGAATGCGTAAAATGTCTTTTTTTAAAACGTTTTGTGTTAATAATTTAATAATTATATAATGAAGCAATCTTCAAGCAGACATTAATTAGGTTAACACAAAAATAAATTTTTAGCCAATTAAAAACTTATTATTCAACAAATTTATTCTAATTCTTAGGTAATTACAAAAAAAAATTGTTAAAATACGTCATAAGTAGTGAGGTCATTCTAGTAGTCATAGGCTTGTTTGTTTAACTTATCATCATTAGAGTGGTGTAACAAAACTGAGATTATGTTGATCACCTACTTTCATTATTCTTTTAGAATATAAATACGTTTATATTAAATATCACAATAAACTAATTTTAAGATTGTCGCAACTTTTAAGTTTCGTATTAAACATTAATATGTCATTGCAAGACATCACTCAAATCATCAAATGTAAGTTAAATATTTAAATTATTACACAAAATTATTATAAATAGGTGATAACTGATAACAATATTTGTATTAATTCTACCAACATTTACCACAGCCACGTTGGAATTTGAACAAATATTTACGTCCTCTTCAAAACTTCCGGTACAACATAATATCATCTACGACTATTCTAAAAAAACAAAATGGTTAAATAAAATTACAATTTAAGCATTCAAAATTACCAAAATAATTTGCACTAGTTTTCCATAAATGGTCATTTTTTTTTTTAATAAAAGTTAGTTACCGAGCTGTAGAAAATAAATGCTCTATGAACCGTGAAGTACCACTACAAGGTATTGTATTGAATCTGTTCATGGCAATGTACTACAAAACAATACGAGGTAAGAGCAATTTCAAAAGTTATTTGTGCATATTACGCTATCTAACACAAAACTGACACTATTGAAACTGAAAATTTTTATTTATTTAGTTTTAGATCATTCAAGAGATTTACATGGTCATACGTTTATTTTTGCAAGTTCCGCATTGTTCAATCACTTTATTAGAAACATGGTACTGATTGTCGATGCTTTCATGTAGTCTCATTATTTTTAATTTGAATAAATTTTTTGCAAGCATTTTATTTGTACATGAATACAAAACTTTATTGCTAACGAATGATATTGCATTTTACTAATTGTAGCAATATTACGCATAAAAAATCATAGGTAGAATAACCGCATCTTACTATAAAAATTTTGTTTAATTATTGTCATAGTCATATAGCTATAGATTCAATTCTATTAATAAGCTAGTAAACTTTTTGATTAATTTTCATAATAATATATATATATGGAAAAAAATGTATTACAACAAAAGATTAAAATAGAAACTCTGTTAAATAAACTCCACAATAAATTTTATTTAACTTTATTGTAAACGCTACAAGCAATACAAAAAAAAATTATATTTTTAAAGTCGACAAAAAGGTGTCTTTAGAACATTGTGTTGGTAAACATTTTCCAAAAGCTTCAAGTAGAAGTGGTTCTTCGGTTACGGTTGTACGAAAATCTTCGATGCATATTTTACCATCTTTGTTTTTATCCATTTTTCTCATTACTATATCGACTAAATCCTTTACACTTTCGTCAGGATCTTCCTCTTGAGGATGCTTAATTAAGCAATCTCTGCAAAATTTGTATTCATTAACCGACTTTAAAACCAAGATAACAATGTGTGTTAACTATCCAATAGGATTAAATCTCTAAAATTAGACTACTTTTTAGATATTTTCTTTAAAAAGTAAAAATATAAATCAATAAAACTACAAAAAAAATGGCCTTGACCATTGCTTCCCAATTCTCTATTGAAATGATTAATCAATAACCAACTAGTTCAAAAGAAAAAATAATAAACAGTTTAAATACAGTTTTTAAGTTGAATTATTGAAAAAACTTGATAAGAAATAGAAGCAAAAAAAGTTATAGACTTATGGACGCTATATATGCTGATAAAATACTACAAAAGAGAAAGTCGTCTTCTTTTGTTGTCGGCTGAGTATGATAGTTAAATCCGGTAGCCTTGGTGGCCGTTGAAATACACATCCTTTTCCAATTCACTGTTCAAAATACTGTTTTTCTAAATATTTACTATATAAGCGTCAATGTTTGGTGCAATTTGATTAAAAACAAAATTAATATAGGTACTGTTTATATTTTGATACGTTTTTAAAAATTTTAATTAATGATGTTTTTTTTATTTGACTAACTATGTTTCATCAACATGGTAAAATCTTATTATTGACTTACTTTAACAGTTGAAACATTTCATCTTTGGTAATAAAACCATCGGCGTTCAAGTCATAAACCGCAAAGCAAAATTCCATTTGTTTAGTAGTTGTTCCTTTTAAAAATAAAGACAATCCATTTAACCACGCTTCCAATGTTATAAAACCGCAATTACTTTTGTCCCAAACACCAAAAATTCTATCCATTAACATATTTTCTGCCATAATATCAAACGTATTGTGTAAAATCTCCCTAAAAACGATTCTATCGATTCCCTAAAAAATCCACAATACACCACAATCGCAATGATAATTTATCAAACCTCTTGAACATTAGTCGGTTTTCCAATAACAGACGAAGCGTTTGCGGCTGGTTTAAGTTTTCCTTGACTAGATTTTGTTTTATTCATTACAATAAGTTTTCGAAAAATTTTAAAAAGAACTTCAATCTCATTTCTAAAAAACAATTATGTTAGACACTATTAGTTTTTTTTTTCTATTTTACTTGGAAAATAAAGTTTCACGTTTTGCAGCATCGAGAATTTTCATTGAAGCACGATATGCTATATCTTGTTCCGTCATTTTTTTACGATGTGTTTTTAAAGGCTTTGCCGATTGTTGAAGACTGCTTCCTTTACTACTTCTAGTGCCCGCCAGAAAAAGCGAAACACCTTTCATTACCAGTAAACCTCCGCGCATGCTTAGGCTGGGTAAGTCCTCAGTCATCTACAAGAATCGCAAATTCAAAGCTTAACAGTTTATGAAATAATTTTAGATATTTTTAAATTTTAAAAAACTCTCATATGCGCCAATGCTAAATTACCAACTACTGGTATGTGATTTCTTAAATCGCAAATGGTTAAAACGTAAATGTTGTTAAGAAAGCTAAATTATTAAAATTAATAACAAAAATTTTGGAACTAAATGTCATTTAAATTCCTAGCCTTGAAGCTTTTAGATAAATAATTAATCTCTAATAAGTAATTATTTGTAATTTCCAAGTGCTAAAATCACGCCTATAGCGTGACGGTGTTGGTAAATGTGTCAATAAAAGTAATTTTCATCTAATCAAAGATAAAACCGCCTGGTTCTATAAGCGAATAGTGTATTTATTGATTTTGTTTGTTCCGTCTTACGTTGCAACTTTTTTGTACTTATCTCTATTCAAAGTAGGTATACAGCAGATTGATCAAAAGTAGGTATATATATATTTTTTTGGTCTTTGATCGGAAGTTCAACACGCGAACTTCACACGCAACATATGTCTGCTACTGTAGGCAACTCGGATTTTCATAGAAAAGCAAATCAACTCACACATTACCTTGTTCAATCAGTTGTCTGTCAATGACACTACAAATACTTTGTTTTATGGTTACCAAGCAACTCTAATATATCGATACAAGTTTTTTCATTTTTTCCTACAAATCCAAATATTTGCTTATTTCGTTCAATCTTCAATTATTGCTTTAGAACAAAAATTGTACTTAACAAACTTTTGTTATAGATTTTTCAGCATATTGCTAATAACCTTAAGTAAATCTTTCAACTACTCTAATCTAAATAAAGCTTAGTAGTAAATCTAATTTCAGTCAGTCTCAAAGTAGATATTTGACACACGTCAAATATCAATTATTTATATAGTGATTTAGTGATATTGTATTGTTGCAAGATATATACGGCTCGTGTATCCTTCGGCTATTGAACCGGAGGTATAACCAATTCGTTATATTTCACTGACTAATTAGTTCAATTGGTGTGATCCACAGAGTCGAATTCAAACATTTTGAATTTGAGTCGATAATTGACCCAGTGCAACATCACTCAGTCGACTACTGTTCGACTAAGTATATGAAATGTTTCATTATTTGTTTTGATACATAATTAAGCGTTGCTAAAAAACATAATCGCCTCAGAGAAGAACCATACCGATTGAGCCTACTCTACCTACCTTTAGCATGAACCTAGAAAAGTAAAAGATCAACTTACAAAAACAAAGTCGTAAGCTCCGGCGCATATTTTGGTGTCACTTTTAGGATAAATAAAAAATTAAAAAAATATGTAATCATTCTACTAGTATATTACAATAAAAATATTTACAGACAATATCCGCTGCGTGGAAACGTACAAATTTTACTGCCCAACAAATTGTAGCATAGTATTTTGTTCGAAAAAGTTGAATAAAATAAGTCAAAGTAACAATCACAGATTACTTACAAATAGGTAATTTTAAAGTCTATAGTAAGAAAATGATCAATAAAAAGATTATAAAAACTAAAAATATTGTTTGAAAAAATCGTGAACTATGACAAAATGTACCATAAACTATTTAGTACATCTGCGAATCAGTTTTGTTCTAAAGAGAAATATATAAAATACATTGTTTCTATAATCACAGATCAATCAGTAACATACTATAAAACTTTACAATATGCACAGTGTTGGATAGTTTAAATATGTTTGGCATACATTTCAACTCTAGTGAATGAACACTTAAGTGTAATAATTAACAAAAGAAAAATAAAGATATTAGCAATACTCAATGTTTAATAAATACAAAAACAACTTTGATTTCATAATAACTACTTCTTACTAAATAAATTCATGGAATTCAAGTTGGTGTGGGAGTTGTAGAAGAATCGGGATTGGTTAAAAAAGTAGAAGATCGCATTGAACTGACTTTAGATGTAGGAATTGTTGACAGGGATTCTTCTGGTAAAGCTGCTTTTCCTGTAATTTCAATTTTTACAAATGCAAAAATTAATTTACAAACTTTGCACCTAAACTACTAAAGAAATTGTCTCATTCAACAGCTCAAAAAAAAAAAAAGGTAGAGGATCTTAAATTTAATAAAAATTTTAGTCAATATTATTTATACAGTTTATTGCAAAACAATTACAATGGAAAAAAATAAAGACACTTTTTTGGAGTTTATCAAGAAAAATAATGTAGTGATTGATCAATGTTTTAAGCCTCCCAAGAAGAATAAAACGTACATATACAAAAAAAATGTATTCCAATCTGAGTGGTTGAAAAGTAAATGTCTGTTTAGTCTCAGAGAGAGCTTAAAACAGTCTCAACGTAATAAGCTGTTGACTGGTCAAATTCAAAAACAATATCCAACAGCAAGTAATGATCATCTATAAATTCAAATACTTTGTACAGCAACAGGTAGTATTTTTCAAAATAAAAGTAACATAAAAAGTAAACAAAATAAAACCGAAGAATTCATAATGCCTTTTTGTAATATAAACAGAGAATTAGTAGTAATGCATAATGAAAAAATTTGTATATTGGTATATACATATATATATAAATTTATCTACTAATTCTATGCGAACAAATTTAATAACTTACACGGAATACAATAGATTTTTAACAATATTATACAAAAACTGGTAAATAGTACATAAAAAGTGAGAAAACTTATCGCTGGTAAGATACAAATAGCTTCGCTATAAAATTATGAAAAAGAAAAAATATGGAAAAATTACAATAGAGTATGGCAATTATGACGTGTGGTTGATGAAATGACAAAATAATTTACCTGGTAGCTACTCACCTACTCCTACAACAGACATATTGCCTGTTAGTGGAGTAGGAGATGAAGAAACTGTTGACATCATTCGACACTGCTCCTTTACTATAGGATCTGTAACAAATAATACCCCAATATAATAAAACCTTTACGATTATGTTTTCTTATTCCAAAGATTATATAACCAATCATTTGTATATAAAATAGTAAACATTGATAAGAAATGAAGTAGATAACAGCGCATAAAAAACAAATTTAAGTAAAAAAAGTGTCTTTTCCACTTTCTCTCTCTTCTGCTTCGTCATTGCTTTGTTTACTGGCAGATAGTGTTAGGAAGGTCAGTTGCTACATTTCAACAAAATATCAGAACATCCTGTAATATAATACAAATAATGTTATTTGCATCATATTACACTCTATAAAACATGTTTTTTTTTAGATGGTTTCCATGACTGACAAAAACATAATGACTAAGCATTATAACTGTTATATCTTTGAAAGAAAATTCATTATCATTTTAAACCGAGAGAATTTTGAAAAGTGATTAAATGGTTCAAAGTAGAAGACAAAACGGCTTCAACGCAAAAGTTTGTTTGCTAAAGAGAGCCTCGCTACATTTAGAATTGTTGTGTAATGTGTTTTAAAGCGTTCAAATAGCAATTACACTTATTTAAAATCTGAACTTTTTTGCTTCAGGACATTGAATATCCTCAATAAACATTGATCCTAATTATACATATAAGGTTTGTACTTCTAGCGCTGCTCCATGCTAGGTCAAACAAAAGATTTAAATTGAATTTTAAATCTTATCGCTGTTACCGATTGTTAGCAACAAAATTTCCTAGAGCTTAAAAATTTAAATTGTTTTTATATAAAATTAAAAAAAAACACAAATTCGAAAAAATGGACTAAATAACTAGTTTTATAGAAACTTGTGCGTGAAATCAACCCTTATAAAACTAGTTCTTTATTATACTATTATGCATTATTATACTATTATGCAGTCCGATTCATAATCGTCTCAATAACAATTTTTTATGAGCGTTTTGATAGTAATTGACTGATTAGGAACATTGTAAGTACTTACAGAAATAAGCATGATCCATTGCATCTCGAGCAGTAAGACGTTCTAAATGATCGTAACGCAGTAATTTGTCCAAAAAGTCTAATGCTTCAGCAGATACTAAATGTTGATTTTCGTTATGGACAAATCGCTCCCACCTCTTACGGGAATGTCTGTTAAAAGCCAAAAAATTATATAAAAAAATTACGATATTCTCAGTAATACAAACCTTCCTAAAATGTCATTAAATCGTGGGTCTAATTCTATATGGTATTTATCAAGATATTCAAAAAGCTCTTCCGTTCCTAAAACTTTGGCAATACGGACTAATTGGTCGTAGTTATCGTGGCCATGAAAAAAAGGTTCCTTTCTAAATATCATTGAAGCCAGCATACATCCCAATGACCACATATCTAATGAATAATCGTACATCTGGTAGTCTACAAGGAGTTCAGGTCCTTTAAAATATCTAGATGCGACCCTTACATTATATTCTTGTCCTGGGTGATAAAATTCTGCTAAACCCCAATCGATTAATCGTAACTTCCTATTTTCATGATCAATCATAACGTTATGTGGTTTAACATCCCTACAAATTATCATAATGTAATAAAAAATAACTGTAAACACCCATTTTTTAATAATTTGGAGCAAATTTGTAGATCTAAGCATTTTTAGAAATGATAGTACCAAAAACGAGACAATCGCTTTAAACTAATATTTTTCTTCTCTAATAGAAGAAACCAATAGATTTAATTTTCTTATACAGTGTTCCACGAAAAATTTGAGAACGACTAATAAATTTAGTAAATAACAGTAATTAGATTTGAAACTGTAATGGTAAATGTATAAATGCTAGATGCAACCAAATCTATTCCATTATTATATCATACACATACTATTCTCCAAACAATATTTTTTATTATTGCCAGGCTGTATGTGGGACACCCCGTATATTATATTTTTAATTATTACTCTTTTTCATAATATAGTTATTTTTATATCTTAAAAATAAGTCTTTAAAGCGTTAAACATGACTTTTCGGTCCCAATCTGATACCGATTATGAAACCTTTCAAGTTTTTATATGTTGAAGGAAAATATGGATTATGAAATTTTAATTGAATTAAAAATTCGAAAATGAATAAATAAAATATGTGAAGACACTTTGTCTTAGTGACTTTTCAACTTAGAATTGTGATCAACCGTCAGACGCAATTAATTGTTTCATGTTATTTTCTAATCAATACTATCCTATTGCCCGTTAAAAAGTATTATGTGAATATTAGGTAACGCCTAATGTTATTGATTCAATTATTTAGAGAAAAAAAACGTTTTAAGTTTCCCGCTTATCGACTCTACAGACATCTAATGGTATCATTTTAAGATAGAATTATTGACCTTGGATAAAATTTCTCGGAAAAGTATGATTTGGCAGTTAAAAATAAAGAAAAAAAATTACCTATGCATAATACCCATGCTGTGACAATAGTCCAAAGCTTTGAGCAACTCATACAAATAATAACGAATATCAAAGTCTGTAAGCGTTTGGTAAAGCTGCTTAAAATCTGTATTATTGACGTGTTCGAAAATAAGTGCTGGTGTTCTTGATACAGGATCTTTAACAACAGCCTCAAGCGTTATAATATTTGTACCTCCACGTAAATTTTCTAATATCTTAATTTCTCGTTTTATTTTCTTCTTTTTAACAGGCTAAAAGTTATTAAAAATTGAAGATCAATCAACACTTGTAAGAGTAACAACAAACCTTTAGTATTTTGACTACACATTTTTCATTGTTTGTAATATTGACGGCTTCGAAAACTTCACTATATTTTCCTCTTCCTAGTTTCCTAACCAATTGGTAATCATCTTGTTGCCCCCAGTCCACGACGTAGCTTTCGTAATCCCAGTATTCTCTGGGTTTGTGCGAATTAACTTCGGCGTAAACTCGGGCACGACTAGGTACTGCCATTCTCTTATTAGACTTAATATTGGTAGTTTTATTATTAGTAGTATTATTAGAATTCTTATGCACAAGGCTGCTGTTCACAAAATAACGAACATAAGGTCGAGGGGTTTGGATTACGATTCCTTCAGTGGCTCCTACAACTGTAAAGAAAAATAAAAAAAAACATTATAAGAAAGCATGCAAAATAAAGAAGTAAGGTTAGAGACTATTGAGTATAAGTTTAAATTAAACTACAGTTAGTAACAAAAAGTTACCTTGTTTAAAGCACAGTTTTGCTAATCTAGAACATACAATCAGCATAACTACACATATCAGAATCTCCGAATTTTAAGTAGTCAATAGCCTTGTATAGGTAGGCTCACGCCATTCCCCTGTACATGATACTAGACCTCAGAAAGACTGCTTAATAAAGGCTACACTTAAATACATCCATACCTCCTAATTCATGCCGTCGTCGATTATTTATAAACAGAAATATCCTTCAAAAAGACACATATCAACTCCAAAACTCTTTTCAAATCTAACGCAAATCCTTGATTTCTTTAACACAACCCGGCTTCTTAGCACGGAGTCAGAACCAAGATGGAAGGAACTTCCATCCCGCCACGATAGACTAGATTGGTAGACACTTATTTCAGTATATTGGATACCCCTCTAAAACGACATTGCACAATCCAGTGGCGTCCCATTCAAAATTACTACACACTCAAATACCTCTACTATCTCGCCATCAACACATTCAAACCAATTCCTTCATTCCCTTAAATATACAACTCACTCGGATTTATTTCTTCCAATTTTAAACACTTAAAAGCCAAAAATAACGAACAAATAGTTCTTAAAAAACTTTATCAACATACGACACTGCCCTCGAATTTACAGAAATCTAACTTGCCGACACGGCGTGAATGACATTTGAAAAACATATGCAACAAACAGTAGCGAGCAACATTACAAATAACATAATGGTCACATTTAAATGCACAATAAAACTAGTTTAATAATATTATTTAATAAATTTACTTTATTTTTTCTTCATTTGAGAGAATACTTTACTGCTATAATTATTTCTATGATTTACAATGATTATTAAATAACAATAATCGGAAAACCATATGAGAAATCAAAGTTTAGTAGCGCGGCGTTGTAGGAAAAAATGCAACTTACGAGTGTTAGACAGCGTGTGTCAACTGTCATTGCCAAATCTAAGTTAAATTGCATTAATATTATCATCAACTGTGTAGAATCAAATTCAAATGTAGATTTCTTATTTATTTACTTAGACAAAACTGTAACTTTTAGTTTACAATTGTAGAAATACGCATATAAAGGTAAAAAAGGTAAAAAAACAAAAAAAATAATTTCTAATGTCAAATTTATAGACCACTTTATACGTCTGTACATAAGCCTAAGAAACCTAGATATAACAACGCAGCGTAACGGCAAATAATAACTCGCCCAAATGTTAAAAAACATGTGTAAATTGCTATTGTCAAGTTTGTGACCTCATATAATAAAAATAAAAAAAATTGTAAAAATTTGTTTTTAGTTGTGACAACTCTTATTATTTTAATAATATGAGTCAGTAATAGTTATATTCGTGGTTGCTTTTAACGGTATTACTGTGACAATTAGTCCATGATAATTATAAGACTGAAGTATTCAAGCTCGGTTGCTCGGTGTCGCGAGAGAGATGATCTAAAGCCAAACTTAGTAAACCAAAAAATTCGGTGGTTTTACTCTTACCTATAATGCTATAGATATATTAAAACTGGTACTCAACCAATATATTGAACAAAAGCAGCGCGGCCTCTACACTACAAGATGCATCTTAAAACATATATATTTTTTTCTAAAAACTTTATTTAAAACAAAGATTTCTAGACTAAAATATACTTTGAAAGAGAAATACGACCTGAAGTCATTGGAAAATTTACATTTTTTGACATTTAGTTTAATTCACATCTAGACACGAAACTTATTCTATATTTTTTAAAAACGTTTTAGAAAAATTTCCTATTCTTCAACCATCTTTTAAAATTTCTTGTAATTTTGAAGATATATTCTGTTAATTAAGATACAGAAAAAATACAGCAAGGATTTGGTATGAAACACGTGAAAAACTAAGCAATTTTAGAAAGTGGACAATTAAGTCGCTAATAGGTAATGATTTGGCACATGTTAAATTTGATATCCAATTATCCGAGACAAAGGCACGCGTTTTCAAAAATATATTTCTAGTTTTGGATATTCTACAAGATATAATGTTATTATATAAAAAAAATTATTTAATTAAATTAATTATATGTAATCACTTTATCTAAAAAATATGAGCATCACTAGTGTATGTAACCAAAAATCCAATATAGTTTTTTATGACCTTTGTACTTTTACAACAAAAATATTATTTAATAGTAACAATTTTTATTAGTTACCACATAAGTTTAATTTATCATAATTTGTCCATGTCGATCAGCCTATTTTTCTATAGATAAGATGTGAATTTAAAGATCAAATAGTAATATTGCGCAATATCTATCCATTTCAAGGTACCATCTAAATTGTTTCATAATCAATAGAAAAGAAATCTTTGATTAGACAAACAAATGAAAAGAAAAAAATATTACTGAATGTAATAATTACAAATTAAACAACATGGGACGCTTTAAAATTGACTAATGTAAGGATTTGTTTAAAGTAGTGACATTAAATTATTAACTAAGCAGATTGGATGTTGTAAACTTTTCATAATTTTCTAAGTGGGGTTGTTTTGTTAGCTGTATATATAAACATTCAAAATTAAATGATGTTAAAAATAGGAAAAGTAGCCGAAATATGAAGATTGTGGTGAGTTACTGTAATCAATACATCTCTAATAACTTATATATTCATTATATTATATATTCAATTTCTAGATTTACTTAATCTTGTGTATATCACTATTATGTGTTGGACTACCCAGTGAAGATTCCGACCCAACCAGCAACAATTACAATGTATACCACCCCGCTGAAAATCAAAATTTGGTAGTTCTCAAAAAGTTCAAATTACTAAAAGTTTTAGCTTTTGTAAAAAAAATAAAGTTTTAAAATAAAAAAACTATTAGAAAATAACAAATAATTTATTAATTCCATAATATACAAATTAACAATAAAGGCATCACATCCCAGTGATTAATATAATTTATAAAGTATAAATACAATTTATAAAATATAAATAAAATTTCCTAGCTATCTCCATCAATTACAATCAATGCAGACTGAGTCCGACATGTTTGAAGAATAGGGACATCACTTGTTTCTAAAGTACAAAAAATTTCAATGCGGGCACCTATATCAAACGTACCGGGCTTAGACACGATGGCAAAAAGCGCAACTAACACCGTTGACAAAGGGCTTAATTTTCTCACGGCTGCTCCAGTTCCCAACCAAGAAAAATTCTTGGAAGCGTAAGGAGAAAACAGTTCTGGCTGAGACGAGACGCTGCTGAAAATAACAATAAATAAACAAAAAGAACAAATAAAATTTCATCAAATTATTATTAAGAAAACACTAATTTAAAAAACCTCGAACTCACAGCAGAACAAGGTAAAAGTATAAAATACTACCTGTGATGTTAATTCAAATAGCAAGTGACGTCGCTCCTTAGTAAATGTTATTTTTGTAATTTAGAAAAGCTATCACCCTTTTTTTTTAATAATATATGCGAAGAAATTTTTTTATGGAGGATTTAGGGTATAAAATGTAGATGTTTTTTACAGTTCTTTATTGCATCTGAGAGCTACGTTTCGGTACAATTTTGTACCGAAACATATTTATACCCTAAATCCTCCATAAAAAAATTTCTTCGCATATGTTATTTTTATACACTGGAAGAAATATAACACAATTGAAAGA
Source organism: Lagria hirta (assembly GCA_947359425.1). Classification (NCBI taxonomy): domain Eukaryota; kingdom Metazoa; phylum Arthropoda; class Insecta; order Coleoptera; family Tenebrionidae; genus Lagria; species Lagria hirta. The sequence goes on from OX375799.1 coordinate 4,660,382, forward strand.
CTAAGACATGACGTCACTTAGCGTCATGTCAAGTGACGCCAATCATAATTCAAATCAAAAATGCGCTATTACCTTGGGGTGCCTAATGTGTTGATAGTGGCGGTTAAAGTTGCGTCAGATACAACACTATGAATTAGTAAATTCACAGGTACCACACATAATTTTTGTTTACAAAAATCGTGCTGAATAACTGGTGGATATAATAATGTACAAGAAACTTTGGTTTCTTCACTAGCGACAAGCTTATTATGTTTATCATTATTGATACTAAGTTCCAATATACTCGCTGGATCACTCAACAACGATCCAAAATCATCAATTTCCTGATTTTCCTCTTTTTTGTATACAATAAATGTTGTTTGCGTTTGTCCATTTATCACTCGTGCGTTTTTACCTTTCATCAAAGCTTGCCATTGCACGAAAATAATTCCGTCCGAATTAGTGTTTGCAATGCAAGCATTGTCATCAAACAAATTTATTTGATAGTATTCACTTTGTTTAGCAAACGCTTTCACCGCTGAGCTTAGATAATTCTCAAAAGGTTTATCAAAATTTAAGTTAATATTGGAAAATTTACTTTTATCCTCGCTTATACGGCACGCTTTTAGTAATATATTTGCGCTCTCTTGCGATTGCAGGTTTACATATTTTGGCGTGACAAGTTCATTAGAGAAACTCCAACATTTACTAAACATTCCAACATTGATGAGGCTAATCTCAGTCATTATTGAATTATGCTCGCGGTTTAGATTTTCAGCATGTAGAACCAACGCAATTTCCTCATTTTTCTTTGAATTATAGCTAGGGTGAATAGTAGCTTGAATTTCTATAGAGTCTACAATTTTTAATTTCCACTTGTGTCTTACCAAACGATACCTACAAACAAAAAATATTATGTCATGCTGAAAAAAAATTTAAAAAAATGATCATCGACTGTAGACAATAGGATCTATAAACATTATATTGGGCACAAAAAATAAGTACTTTTTTTGGAAAAATATATTGAAATTATCTTTCAGAGCGCCAAAAAAACTTTAGAGCTAAAAAATGAAAAATATTAGTATCAAGAGCTCAAATTTTTAGGGTATTTTTTTGTCATTTCAAAAGAATATATATTTCAAAAAAAAAAACATATTAATTTTTTTTGCCGAGGCTAATAAACAGAACTTTTTTTGCAGTTTAGGTAACAATTCGCACTTTTCATGAAATCAACCTAAGAATGGTCCAATATCTGTGTTTAAACGCGTTAAACCAACTATATTTTGCAAAATAATCAAAAAATTATCTTACCTAGGTACCAGTTCAGGATTTGTATTTTCATAATAAATCAGTAAATCAATCTCGCATATACCCGGCTTATTGGGTGCCTTAATGCAAATAACCGAAGTCGTAGTTTCACCTGGAGCCAGTTGTCCGTCTGGTAGAGGCACTGACGTAATATGATTTTCTCTAACAATTTTATCTCTTTGGGTGGCAGTCAAACTAGTGTAAGAATAAGCATCACGATCTGGTTGCATAGCGCCTGAATGCAGTAAATGCGGAGTGGAAGTCCCAAATAAAATTTTTTGTAAAGGAAGAGTACCAATATTATAAAAGTCCACATTAACTCTTTGGATTTCATCGCAGAGAAATTCAGAATGCACTTGAGAAAAGGTTACCTTAAATGTTAGAATTTATAAAAACTTGAGATTATTCAATACTCACTTGTAAACAGGGAGCGAATGGAACCACTTTAATAGATACACCATTTTCGAGTAGATTGGATTCTAGATTACTAAAATTAAAAAGCTGTTTTCCTTTAATAAAAATATTATCAGTTGGTGTATCAGAACTAGAAAGCGTATAGCAAATTCCTTTTAAACATATTGTACCGGTTATTAAAGGAGTTAGAGAGAGGACAATGTCCTGTTTACAGTTCGTTTGAACTAACATTGTTTTAAAAACGTGAGTTTTCATTATTGAATCTACACTAATCTCAGAGTTTTCATTTGTAAATACTCCTTTCTCCGTTTCAAATGACCAAAGTAAATATATATCTTTCAACTGTAGTACAATTTGCAAAAAATTCTCCAATTTAATACTCAACTGGATAGACTCGTTAACAATTGCAGTGGCAACATTTTTCATCAAATTTTCAATTTTATAAAGAGTTATAATCGGCTTAAAAGTCAACAATGAAAGACCTTGTGCTTCTTGTACTAAAAGTTCCTCTAATTTGAGCCATTTTTCCAAAGTCTCAAGAGTCTCCTCATCATTAAAATTAATTCCCAGTGCAGGAAACTTTCCAGGTGTTTTCAAAGGCGGAGTTGGTTCCATCAATAATTTTAATCCATCGTTATCCAAACCTGGTAATACCAAAATTGGAGTTTCATTATTATCCTCTTTCAACACTTTATTCTAGAAAAATATAACATATTTGTACCTTTAAAGTGAAATCATGTTGTAGAGTTCGAATACTGTAATAAGATAGTGACAACTGTGTCATCTGATACAGAAAATGTTAGAATATTGTCCCCTTCTTAGAATATTCAAGCTCTATTTATTAAAAACTTACTCCAAGTATTGTTAAATATTCTTTTAAAAACACCGATTGCTGCTGTCCCGATTGTTTACTATCACCGTTCAACAGCTTAGCAAAAGATTTCACAGCCTCATCAAATGAATGTAAATTATGCGCTTGTCGACCAATTGTATAATGTATATGATCTTCTGCTAAATCCCAACCACTGCTTTCATAAATTTGATGAGCTTGTTTGTAGCTTCTTAATGAATGTTTTCGTTGTGCTGCTTTGGAAAACCTATGGCCAGCCAAAACCATATGAAACGCATATTTGCGTATCATTTTTGAATGTAAAAAACAATAAGCGGCTTGTTCTAGAAATAGAGCTGATCGTAAATCTGAATCCTCGCTTGTCATTCTTATAAGCTGATGTGCAGCTTCTCCATAAAGCGCTCGGCTTTTTAAACATTCGGAACTTAATAGAGTGGCACGCGTTGCAAATTGAGGTAATCTTAAAATTAGGAACGTAACACATAACAGAAAAATATACTCTGAATACATTACTTGCAAGTATTTAAATAAGTTGTTATACTTTCTTCCATATAATCATAAGTTTTTCTATTTGATTCATTAGCCATATATGCTGATAAAGCTGCCATTTCTAGCGCCCCTGCATAATATAACCATGCCTGATCTGTGTTATAATCCCTTTTTGCTAAATGATACGCCTGAAACGCCAAAGTATAATGTCCAAACATAAAATACAAATCACCTAAGCGGCGAACTTGCAATTCAGGCGAATCTGGAGCATATCTGCAAAATAACAACATCTACAATGTTTCTAGACCTTAAATATAGATACTAACATTAAATTATTTACAGCCACTGAACTAGCCCCCGGCTTATTGGGATTAAACCATCGTTTAGTTGCACTAAATAATGATCGACTAACCCCTTTTTTATTTGAAATAACATCGCTTAATTGTTGAATTTGCTTTTCAATGTAAGGCAACAAGCACAATTTACAAAATTCGTGCAAAAATAATTTCACTTGTTCAATGTCTTCTGTTGATAAACACAAACCGTGAGCTTTTTGCTTCAAATCTTCTGAAGAATATCTATCTTTTTCACTAGATGTACTCTGGAAAAAAAACTGAAGGGTTCAAAAAAACTGTAAAGATTATGTAGAAGAAGCCGAACAATACAAATGAGAGAAAAAATATTTGTAATTTTTCTGCTTACCATACTTAATTCATCAGTGTCAGGACTCAGTGGATGGTAGCTTAAAGCATTTTTAGAGTCCACATCATTATTAGTATCAAAAGAAGCTCGTGATGCGTACGGAGAAGTTTCCGGAGTTATTTTATAATCTTTGGATTCAATATTGCAATTAATGAACTGACTCCATGGATCAGGAAGATGCTCATTATTCGCAAAACCTAATGGACGCGAGTTCATTTTTAACAAAAAGCAATTTGCCTCGCCATATGAATTCTTTAAAGATTCATATGCGTCATTTGCACTGAAAATACAAATTGGCAACTTTATCATACTTTACATCATACAAAAAAAAACTAAAAGTTCATAAATTATTTAGATTAGATCAACTCCTGCTGCGCAATTGAGCTTGATACGTTTATAGATAGTATAATCGCGCCGTCAAAGCTCATCCAATAATACACGACAGGCTTGTATCAGCGAAAGAAAATAGCATATAAATTTCATAGCAAGAGTTGATCTAAATGATTTATGAACGCACCGTATATTATTATATTTTCACTGCTATAATCGACTAAGAGCCAACAGATCATATATAAAAGTCTGGCAAGGCAAAAGCAGAAGTACGGTCTTATCGTATTACGTTATTTGAAAAAACAGTATACCATATATTTAAATGAATTTATTACTATATAACGGATGTTTATCAAAATTTGGCGTCATAGTCGGTCCTGCCTATGAGTTTGTGTGAACGGTCATAATTTTTAAAACAATTGCTTCAAATGTCAAAACACACTCACCCAATAGCTATTTAAAAAAAAACTTACGCATCTAAATTTCCATCGCTATTGTCATGGATTATTGTATAAAATTTTAAAATATTAGAGCTAAACCATTTGGGAAGCCTTCCAGGAGCGGTAGATTGCATCTGGTTTAAATTTTGGGACAATTGCATAATGCTTTCAATCGGATTAGTATCAGCCGAAGAGACGACTAATACGCAGGATAAAAAATGTTTAGTATATTCATGATCTGAAGGATATTGCACATTAAGAAACGTTTCTCTCCACGCCTCAAACCAAGGAGTATTTGAAGTGATATTAAGTGTCTGTGTTCCAGTTGTAAGAGTTTCTGTTCTAAACTCTGAAAACTCGCTCACCGAAGAGTTTAGAAACTTTCGCGCCAGAGTGGTTTGCGGAGGACGTGCATTTACATTTGAAAACGACAGCTTTAGGTTTCTTACAGTCAAAACTGAGCCCAAAGGATCCTTGAAATGCACTAAAACAGTATTTTTCATTAAAAATAAAGGAGCTTTTACTTTCAAGCACAAACCATCATTTTGTAATCGTAAAAATGGTTGCAGTAGTTCAATAAAATTTAATTGGTTTTTCTGGCAAGCCTTCTCTGCCATGGGTGTACAAACAACAGCAATTTGCGGTGTAAACCCATTTCGAATGAATTCTTGAGGTGTTTGCTTGCACTGAGCCATTTTTAGGCTAAAACCATCAACACCAAATCATTTTCCTTTCTAACATACAAATAAAAATGTAAAATAAAAACCCAAAATAGAAATAAAAAGCAATTAATTTATAAATACATTATTTTAGAGTTTCTCATAAATTATCAGACATATCATAATAGACATTTAAATGACACCTCGACATTTTTCAGCCAGCGACAAGTCATTTTTGTCAACAAGCTGTCAACTGTCTTTTCGATTTATTATCTGCTGCCAACTAAAGAAAACAAAAAGCAAGCGTCATCTTATACAATACTTTTATTAATATACTGTGCGTGTCATAAATTATTATTTAGATCAACTCTTGCTATGGAATTTTACAACTTATGTTAATTTTCAATCAGTTCATACGCAGAAATGTATGATATTAATAGACAACCCTGAATATTCAATCCATATAAAAACCTTAATAAAAAATATTATAAACACTTTTGTAATTTTCTACATACGTCAACAAAAAAACTTATTTTAAAATAGTTATTTTTAAAAATGCATGAATATTTGTCTATGCATTAATAACCAGGTTGCGAACACGCATTATCCGTTACGTTATAAACATAATTTTTGCTTATAATATAACGTTACGTAAATATATCAAATACACACTTGCGGTTAACGTCAAATTATAAAAATAAACGTTACGTTATGAAGTAGTATAGTAGTAGAATAGTAGTTTATACCGTATAAATGTATTTACGTTGTCAAAATCTAACGTCAAATGTTATAACAAGAATGTTTATAACGGAAAATGACTGTTCGCAACCTCACTAATCTCACTATTATATCAATGTTTAGATTTTTTTTTGACGCAGGTTGTTATTTTGCAGCAGCTGCTGCGTTTTAATGCAAGAGATACAAGAGCTTAAACATTATATTTAAGACAAATTTAAAAAAAATATTTTATAAAAAATAGTTTTAAGCACGTAAAATCACGTAATTTTATTAGCTTAAAATATTTTTTTATAAATTATTTCTTACAAACTTGATGTAAGTGTAGCAGTCGGCTACCATATTGAACAATTATTTATGAGTTTGATTTGTCACTATGCGTTCCAGATTGTTTTATCTATACTCTATGGTTGTCGGTTGTGTGATGTTTTATTTAATCTATGGCTCTTATCTAACCTAACCTCCAGAAGCTCAATATAGTTCTCAAAATAAGTTTACACAGTTAGAAAATTGAGTTTAATAAGTTATTAAGCTAATTATTAATTTATTTTTGATTTATATAGAAGCTATTATTGCTGTTTATTTATATTTTTTCAACATAACCTCAAACATTTTTCATGAAAAATGGACAATGTGAGAAATGTAAGTATAGGTATGATTAATTTTGACTTTAATTTCAAGAATTTTATTGTAGTTTAAGGAGTTTTTACAAGTATTTAATCAAATAACCGAAACCTGCTTTTATAAATGTCTAGAGCACACATACGACCGCATGCTGTCTCACTATGAAATCGAATGTGTTGAGAAATGTGCTACAAAATTTCTTAGATATAATAATAAATTAATAACGAATTTTTATGGAAGACAGAATGAACTCTTAGCTAGAAGATTGAGAGAGAATGAAGAATTGGAAAAACAACGGGAATTGGCTGCGGAGCAGAATGTCACCAGTTCAGAAAGCTGATTACTGGAGTACATCATCAATTGAGATTATTTAATTGTCCAATGGAGTAACTTAATTGCGTTTAGTCAAATTTTAAAGTTATAGAAGAAAGGCTTTCACGGCTCGAAGTCTGAAAAATTGACATCCTTCGAAAAAGACCGCACCGAAATGTTTGCCTGGAATGGAGTGGGAAATGTCGATAATTTTCACATTTCAACGTGGTTTTGTTGAAAGTTGTCAATTTTTTAGTGTATAATTTTAAAATAAAATTGTTTAAAGAAAATGATTTATCAGGTTGATTTTTTTAATTGCTAAAATCATTTAATATCTAAGGTGCAAAATATTCTGTGATGAATGCATTTTGGTTGATTATACTGTTTTTTATTTTGGTCTTGTATCATTTTATAAAAGTTTATGAATAAAAAATTATCAAATAATTCTGTTTTTTTATTAAAAAAGAAGAAAAACTAATACAACATAATTAACAAACAATAAAAAATGTAATATTATTTATAATAAATAACGCACTCCAGTTTCTGGAAAACATCCGCTAAATTATGATCTTCTCATAGTAAGCATTGTGTTAATTTCCCAAATAATCCTTCTTAGATGATCAATTACATCTTTCAGTTGTTTATTCTTCAAAATGACTTGCTCCATTACTTCTTTACACTCTTCACAGGCAAGTCTGTAACCTTCTGAATTTTTCTTCTCATCGTGTTTCGGATCGATTTCATCTTTAAACGGAATTAAACTTTCAATATGAGTATATTCCATTCCTTGCAATTGACAGTTTTCGTTACATTTTTCATAAATCAAACGCAATCGCTTGAAAAGAACGCGAATTGTACGAAGCTGCTCTTGAACTTTAGCTTTTTTCTCATTACTGGAATTGGCTGACTGAGGCGTACCATTAGGAGCCTAAAAAAGCACACGCAATGAAGAGATTAAGAAAGATAAGCGTGAAGAAAAAGAATTTTCACCTGAATTGTTTTAAGCGTTTGGAAAACTTCCTGTGTACGGCTGACAATATCCTGTACAGTTTCCTGACCAATACGACATAATGAGGCTGTGTTGAACTCTTTTGACTGTTGTTGTTGCTGCTGCTGTTGTTGCTGCTGTTGCTGTTGGGTGGGTACAGGTGGTACTGAAGTTACACTGCCTGCAGATTGTTGCATCGCTTGTGATTGAGAGGCTTGCAGCGCGTGGTGTTGCAGATTTCCAGAAAATTCTATAATATAATAGCTTTTGGTTTATTGCTTACACATATTAATTGTAAAAGTCTTACCAATAGAATTTTGCTGCATTTGGAGAGCATTTACATTTTGATGTTGCGTAATTTGCCCTGTTGGGTTCATATTAAACTGCTGGTTTAACTGACCCAGAATCTGGTTGCTGCCTTGCATTGCTGGGTTCATAGGATTATTCAATGTGTTAGCCATTTGAGAGATCATGGGATTGTTCATTTGATTCCCCATGGGGTTTTGCATTGGTACCGGAATTTGGTTGCCCAATTGATTCTGCATTGTGTTTCCAATTTGATTTTGCATTGGCCCAAACTGGTTTCGCAGCGGTCCTTGTTGAGGATTATTCAAATTTTGCATAAAATGATGCTGTGGCGTAGACATTCTTGCTATTAGCGTGGGGCTTAGAATTCGAAGAATAGTACTATTAAAATATTATTAAAAACAAGTTTCTACATCACATGATATTTGAATAACCTATTAGTAGCATACAACTATGTGATAGTCTCGAAAAAATCACTTTAAACGTATTTATACTAGAGAAAATCAAAAATTTGTTACAAAAAAAGTGAGGTTAACATTTTGACAGTGTTTGTAAATAACCAATGAAAATAAAAATAAGAATGCGCTTACTAATACACTGAAACCGTATATTAACCGCCATTTTTACGACTAAAATTGTCATTTAAGCAAAGTTAAGTTATATTAGTTATTTTCTGATAAGCTGTTTTATCAAATGATAAACTAATAAATGATAAATAAAATATAAAATAATAACTGAAAACGTAACATCTATACAAGCAAATAATTGTTGATAATGTTTTACTGGTATAGAACTACATTAAAAAAAAACATTTTAAACACAATTTTTTATCATACTACTGTACATAATGAAAATGTATTTTTAAATAAGTATTTTATAATAATTAAATAACATGTTGTGAAAAAATTTATTTTTTACAGTACAAAATGCAATCAGAAATGTAGTACCGATTAATCTAAATGATGACAAAAAAACGTTTTACAAACTTGGCACACATTTACAGAATGTGTCAAAAAGCTTTAAAATTATGGAATTATGTTTTATTATTTGGTTACATAATGCAAAGATAAAGATAATTACAGTAATATTGTGTTTTTTGGTAAAGATAACAAAGTAAAAACTATTGACATATTTATATTTTTTGATAAAAACATTTATTATTTTATATTTTTTATTTTTTTTAACGTTTACAGTTTATTTAACATTTCTTTGTTTTAATTATTATTTAATAGATATTTCAACGTGCTTATTCACATAAAGCAGTACAAAAAAATAACCAACACTGCAAAAAATGTATTATTGAAAAAACAAGCCAACATAAGATATAAAAATATTATTATATCTAAACTATTTTTTACAATATACACATTAAATTTAGCTTTAAAAAAAATGTTTTTGAATTATAATGCCTAAGTATAAGTAAAATATAATAATTTAAAGTTTGTAAATTACAAAATGGTTGTGTTATTTTTACATAAATTGCAAAAATGGCGGCACATGAATAAAAGTTGTCAACATAAATTAACGCATTTATTTTATTTTTAATTACATATGCTTGCAAATGACAATATTATAAAAATTGGAATTTTGTAAGATTTGAAAAATTAAATTAATCGGAAAAATGGTGGCATTTATTTGTAAATTGTTGACGCAAATTGAAGCGTATTCTTCTCTTACCTTAATCTCTGATTACATTTGCTTGCAAGTGTCAATTGTCAATACTGTTAATGTCAAATTGTCACATTCAAAATGTCAACATTGTGATTTGTGAATAAATTCACAATCACAAAGCAAATGTTAATTAAAATATAATTAAAGGTGCATTCTGGAGTATATGATAAATGATTTTTGGCTTATTTATTGAATAACAAGAAAATTAAATTTTTTGAAGTATGGATTTTAATATCACTTGACCTTTCTCTGGAAAAACAGTTATCGTCGCCAAATTGTGATGATGAATTAAATGAGGACAGTTATTTAGATAATGTCTTGTTTATAACAGAAAATATTGTTAAGTTCAAGTGCAATTAACCTATCTCATGTTACGGACGTGGGCAACTCATTAGCAATGGGTGTAACGGCACAACATGACTGAAGAACAGTATTTGTCAAATCCTGAGGGATGTATTGCAAAATTCTTAAATTCGTGGCAATGGTTTTTAACTTCTTTACAATTTAAACATCCTGTACATCCTTTGGATCCAGCAGCTCCAGATAGTAGTGAGTTTATCGTAATTGATTCTAAAGTTCGACTTAGAATCATTCATGTCACACCAGAAAGTCATCAAAAAGTTCGACATAGCTTGGAGCTACACCACAATAAGCGAACGTCTTTGTCGGAAGAATATTGGTTCAGCAAATGGAACAAGCCGTTGAAGATTGGTCATTGTAATTGCTCGTTTCGGAGATCTCAACGCTATTCTCTTTTGAGTAATCAGGCACTTAGCACTCAGGGCGATAAAACCCGGGAAAGGTATTTAATTTGTCTCAAGTCTGGCCTAGCTGTGTTGTATTCACCTTATTTTTAGTTTGTCAACTTTTGATGTTATTCCAAAACGGATTGTTAATGTTGAAACATTCGTAGAAAGAATAATCCAAGAAACTATTTTTGAAGCTTTTCAAGAATACTATATTTTGCAAAATCAGACTAAGGGAATAGATAGTTTGGGCTTTCAAAAGGTGGAAAATGATGTAGACGAAGTAATACTCAGAAAGCCGAAATTTATAATATCTAAGCAACCAAGACTGTGTGTGCATAAAAAATCTACTCAAAAAGTAAGTTAACCAATGGCAGTAGTTTTATTGTAATGAAACGCACTATTTCAGAAAACTTTAGTCCTTTTATTACACGGAATTGGCAGCTCGGCAGATGTTTGGTGGTCTGTTATAATTACTTTGGTGAATAGAGGCTATGAAGTTGTTGCACCGGATTTGCTAGGCCATGGCTACAGTTCAGCACCTAATCAAGCCAAATTCTACAGCTTCCATAGTTTATTAATTCATGCCATTACTATTTTTGATTATTATGTTTCAGCTGATGATAGAACAAATTGCATCTTGATCGGACATTCATATGGGTACGTAACTTATATTGAGTCTTTATTAAGCTTATTAATAGAGACTTAGTGTCTTTAGTTTTTAAAAGCTGGTATAGCATAATTTTAAACCAATAATGTCAAAAAATTTAATTTTAGATGGTTTATTGCTGTTACCAACCGTTAGCAAAAAAATTCCCAGATCTTGAACATTTACTTATATTTTTATATTTAAAAATATAAAAAATTATACTTATAAATCAAAGCTAATTCTTTAATATATTATAACCGTTTCAGATGTAGCATTGCCACAGCCTTGTATCAACATCGAGCTTCGCAAATATCTCAATTGATCCTAATTAGCGGGGGCGGTCCGACCCCGCTGGCGGCTCCTGTCAAAAATAATGAAATTTCGCCGTTTGGAGTCATTCATACACTTTTCAAACCGTTATTATTTTGTGGCTTGAAACGTGGTTTTTTGTTTTCATCGCGTGGAAAGCACTTTGCCAGTTGTGATTTGAATTCGGGTGTTCCCCGTCAAATTCTGGATTATATTGCTCAAGGACAGAATTGGCCGGAAGGAGATGCAGCTTTTCATCGAAGAATTTTAGTGCCAACTTTATTAGTTCATGGATTGCAAGATCAGCAAGTGACGCTTGTCCAACAATGTGAGATGGAAAGGGTTAGTTAATGTGACAATGGGTTATGTAATATAGCCCTCGCAACAGCTAAGGAACATGAAACGTGGTTAAAAGTCGACAAGCGACACGAGCTACTATCATCCACTCTCAAAACAATGCACAGCTGGTTATACGCTTGCCCTTTTGTATTTAATGGACTCTTCTAAAGTGCACACTGTCGCAGACCACGCCCCATGTCCCTTAGCCGATGTGATAACTCTATAGCAATTCATAATTGTGACTTTTTACAGACTATTCCAAGAGCTTTCTTAGAATTGATTCCAAATGGGGGACATATGACTATGTTCGACACGCCGGAACATCTTAGTCACATGATCATGTGTTTCGTGGAAAGCTGGAATTAAAATGTTAACAAATATATATTCATCGCTAACCAATTTAACGTGATATTTTAACAAAAAAGTGCAAATTATAATCCGTCCAGATAACTCGTATATTTTTGTACCGTTCTCTTATAAATAAAATAAAAGAATTTTTTTTAACTTGTAGTTTATTATAAATTTAATCAAATAACAATGAATAGGACATTATGGTAATTTAGATGTTAATTCTGGAACAGCTTTGAACAAATCTGCAACCAATCCAAAGTCAGCTACTTGAAAAATTGGAGCTTCGGGATCTTTATTAATCGCAACAATTGTTTTACTATCTTTCATTCCTGCCAAATGTTGGATAGCTCCTGAAATTCCAACTGCAATGTATAGATCCTGCAAAAATAAGGGTCAAAGGTGTTATAACAAGCGTTTGTAGCGGACTTACAGGAGCAACAATCTTTCCAGTTTGTCCAACTTGTAAGTCGTTAGAGACAAATCCAGCATCAACAGCGGCTCGAGAAGCTCCAACAGCCGCGCTCAATTTATCGGCTAAATCGTACAAAAGCTTGAAATTATCGCCAGATTTTAAACCTCGGCCTCCACTAACAACAGATTTAGCACTTGTTAGATCGGGTCTATCAGATTTACTAAGCTCTTGGCTTATGAAGGTCGTTAGATTTGTATCGCAACCATCTGACGAAACTGTTTCAGTGGTAGCCGATCCCCCTTCAAGTTTATCAGCCTCAAAACTTGTTCCTCTCACACTAAGAACCTTTACAGGATCGGTTGAAACAAGGGTTTGAATAGCATTACCTAGAGATAATGATAAATGAAAATAATGCTGTCGATAAGGGTCAATTTACCAGCGTAAATGCTGCGTATAAACGTATCAGACGATTTGATTCCAATGACATCAGACACAGGAGATACGTCTAGCTTGGCTGCAACTCTTGGAAGCAATGCTTTTCCAAAAGCTGAAGCCCCAGCTACAATATGTGTAAAATTGAATTGTTTTTGCGTGGATAAAATCAATGGCGTTAAATTTTCGGCAGTAAAACCATTGAAAACTTCTCCTTCGGCAATTAAAATCTTAGATAAGCCATTGGCTTTTGAAAGAGCTTCGGCAGCTGGTCCACATTTTACCCCTGCTATCAATACTGATATTTCACCTCCAAGCTTCTTGGCAGCAGTTAGGGCATTTTGAGTGATTGGAGACAGAGTTTTATTGTCGTGTTCAGCGATTATCAATGTACTCTGCAGTCTTTTTAAATGATTTGACACCTGAAATTTAACCTTAATCTATTTGATATAAATGGTCTAAACTGAATTCAAACCTGCGAAGCAAGTTGCCTTGAGCAGTTGTGAAGCATAATGGTCTAGAAAATTTATTACTTAAATTTGTTCTCTATATTAAATACAATTTAACTTATAGCCCCAATATTTTATAATTTGTTGTACAAAGTTCAATACAGTGTTGCCACTTGGATAAACAAATGACAAATGACATGACAGCTGGCAAGTGACACTGACAGCCATAAGAAATAAAAAAACAATAATTACTAAATTAATTTTTTATTAAAAAAGTATGTAACACATAGCTCCATGACTAACAATATACATTTTATTACATTTTTACAATATTTTTTGTGAAAAAACATTAGGCTTCAATTGACATCTATTGAAAGTTCTCTTAACTAACTGTGGAAAACTGCTTCTTGTTGTCTTGATGTTGAAATCACCGCCGATAGATGTCATCATGACAGGAAACATAACTATAAAATAAAAAACATTGATGATTAAGCGAACAAGATTTGTGTCTAATAAACCGCATACCTAACATATCAAGTATCTTTGATATCAAGTAATATACAGAGTGAACAAATAGTTTTCAGATTAGAGACGGTCTTGGAAATGTTTTGCATGTCTTTGATTGAATCATTAAAACAATTGAAAATCAAATTTGGACTTGTCAAAATCAAGAATAAAAACGTTTATAACTCAAAAATTAATTACTTCTTAATTGATACACATATCGTGTTTAAATTTAGCAAACGGAGGTCAACGTCCTTCAGTATCTGCACTTTAGACTTGTATTATGTAAAATTTGTTGACAGTATCTTTGATTTTTGCCGGATTTTTTTGCAGAATATTTGTTATTAAATTTTTATATCCCGTATAATCCGAACAAAAAATTAAAATATATTTTTTTTTGTTTATGACTTTTGTGACATTTGAATTTGGATTATTTTAATGGTTCAATCAAAGACATGCAACATATTTCCAACGCCTTCTCTAATCTCAAAATTTTTTGCTATACTAAACAAAAACCATAGACGCAAGTGACGCATACACTGTGATCAAAAAGGACACAAACCAGAGCAGGGCAGGCATTGCAAATTATCGGCCATGTCGTACCAAAATTCTATGCAAATAACAGCGTATACAATTTCAAAATAAAAAAGAGCTATATTTTATTTTACATTCATAATGAGTAAATAAAACTTTACCACATGTGCCGCCAATGGTAAACAGATTTTTAGCTGAAATGTTAAAAAAACGTCAATTTTAAAGTAACGGTTTGCTATTGTTACTTTTCAATAATATTTTTGCCATTTTTGGTAATTTTCCTAAACAACAATAACTACAGAATAAGTTGTAAAATACGTTTTACCTCTAAAATTAGACTAATATGGCAATCGGTAAAACAACTTTGCACAACAAGCACGTTTATCCGTATGACTCAAATTAGGACAAACTTATCGATAAAATAAAAGATAAGGTAGCACTCTTGATTTGTTTTCTTTTTGATGACTGTGTACTTAAAAAGTCAAAACACAAAATAATTATTAAATTTTTTTCCAGCTTTTGAAAGTTTTTGGTTTATGCCAAGATAAGTTAAAATCTGACAAAGTTGTTTTTGTAGCATTATAATAATACTACAAAAAACACATTAACAAAAGAACAAAACTGACACCTATTACGACACAGTGACAAAATTGATAGGGATCAATCAAGTCAAAAACATCTGACTATTGTTTTATTTCACATTTTAACATTTGAAAAAGCGCCATCTATTGCATTTAGTGTTGTCCAATAACTTTAATCTCATTTTTTTCAATAAAAATATTTTACTTATGTTTTTGAGTGTATTGAGCAATAGTTTTTTTACTAAATTAAAATAAAATCAATAAAAAATATGACATGCGTTTAACAATGCGTCAATACATTGTATGTTGTTTATGTAAATTTTGTTGCATTAGCAACAAAAGAGAACAGTTTTAAAAACACAGACATCGTGCAGGCGGCTTGAAAAGTAAAAAAAAAATTGGATAATTACTGCTTAATTAGCTAATTTTTGATAAATTTTAACATAAGAGGCATATTTAAACTAAGAAAAAGTAAAATAACTATAAGAGTTTTGATTGAAAAATAAGAATCATATTTGAATGTACCGTTATTATTGTGAAGTTTATTAATCAAAAACATAACGACTTTAATGAGGATGATAAACGTTAATCAGTGCGTGTCTATCAGTAATGTTATTGCAAAAAGCAACGGTTTAAATTTAAAATAGGCGCTAAAATTTGTATTTTTGTTTTTGCGCATCCGCAGTTGCATTTTGTTCTGATAAGTCGATGTCGAGTACGGGGTACGACGTCTTGATCGGTGGAATGTGTCAGTCGTCGCGGAGAAGTTAACGATTTATTTAATTGTAAATACTTTTTATTTATAATATTTATTGTACGGTATGTGTGAATGATTGATTTGTCTCCTCAGTAAGATCGCCTTTTAGTTATGGATGTGCAGAATATTTTTCAAGTAGGGTCCAGCATTAACATAAAACGAACGGATGGTAAGTTCCACTTCATATCAATAAATTCGTTAAATTTTGACTTAATTGTCACTTTTTGCATCACTTTTTCAAATAATTCGTTCATTTTGATTGTATTCTTATCATTTTGATTGTAATAATGGTGTTTGAAATGCAACAGTCGTAATAATAGAGCCGGTTAACAGCTTCAGTTCACTAATCAAATGTCAGTTCTAATAACGGGCTATTTTAAGTTTGCACATTTTTTTTTTCTGCTTTGTCGTTTTATTTAGTTTTTGTTGCTATTACCGTTGCTATTCTATGTGACATATCGACGAAATTTGGAGGCAGTGGAAATGTATCGATTCGCAAAAGAAAATTGGAAAAATGACCATGTGTCTAATGTTTACGTAGGCTTGCTTAATGATTCATTCAATATTTCAATAAAACTCTTATAATATGATATTGTCACCCAATATATTCATTCTATTATTATCATAACGTAATTATACAAACTACAGGGTGTGACTCATAGGAACCTTTCTCACAACAATATATTTTATTTATTCTTTTGTTTTGCTTTGCCCAAAATCCTTTAATCTATGCCGCTCTAATTAATGAGTTCATAATTTTTCCTTATTATTACTATTATTGTTTTTATTTATTTGGGTATCCAAGATGACGGAACCATCGAGGACAGAGTGACGCAAACGTGAATATGATGGTACCTTATATGGTTTGTATGGTATAGCAAGGTCGGACTCACCTGAAACATTCAAAGGACTCTTGATTATTTAAGACATTTGCACAAATTTTATTTTCTTTTATACAAGGTGTCGTTTCCTTTCTCTCTCACAGCTGCTGGAATCTCTCATTTAAGGTGACATAAAAGGGGTAGACCATCTAAGGGTTGCTCTAGAGACCATTTTTTTCATAAAAAACCTCACAAAAAATGAGCCTTTAACTTTAAGAAAAATATCGTTTTCTATGGGTTATGCAACCAAACATACACGGTTTTATGATCTAAAAGGCAATTCTCTCAAAATTACGCATTTGTTAGCAATAGAAATTTAATTTTGAATTTCCTGTAGTGTAAATGTCATAATTTATCAGTATGACAGCTGCAGAATTTGGTTTTTTCACGTAAAATTCAAAGCTTACTATGATGGAACATTATTTATAAAACAGTCTGTATATAAAATAAGATTCGTTATCTAAAGGCTAATACCGTGTGATCCTCAATTATTTAGACAAGGGGAGGCTATGAATAACAAAATCCGACCCTTAAGTTGATTCAACAGTTGCCGTCTAAAGCACCAGGCTTTAAGGCAGCAATTGTTTTTGATCGTGACGTCACAGAAAAGGGGTGATTTTAGAAGTGAATATGTTTTGAATTAAACTTACAGTATTTGGATCAAAACAGTAAGGTTTTCGGTAATAAGCCGGTTTTTATTAAAATGATGTATTTAGGGGTTATAATTGCTGCCTGGTGGGTTGAAATGCAAAAATGAGGTTTGGTTTTATATGGGGATAGCTTATTATTCACATTAGATGCGCAGTGGTACACTCAGAGATGAAAGAGCCTGCCTGGCGTGAGATTATTGTTAGGAAGAGTTAGCGCATCTAAGGATGACTCAGGTGTACTTTTCTAAAAGCATTCGAGTTCTAAAATTACACACAATTATGGAAAATGTTGATGGGGGGTATCGCTCGAGTAAAGCTGTTTTTGTGCAACTGTTTTTAACAATGCAATCATCATTAATAAACGATTTTCAATTGATCGAAAATGAAATATTACCCTATTCCTGTTCCCGATTGTCTTTCTCAGAAAGAATTCTACACATGAATTTCTTAATTTTATATTTCCTTCTAATACACTGGTTTTTGGTGAAATTATTATATACTTATAAGTTTTTGCTTACCTTTCATTTTTACGTTTTTGATAACAATAATCAAAATTACGTATTTGTTAAATTTCTTGAAAATCTAAACAAATTTTGACATTTGGATGACATTCTAGCCCTTTTTTCCTGACGTCATCGTTTCTGGCTTAAGGCTTTGTGTTTTAGATGGCAATGATGCAACGCGTTTAGTTTGACATTTGTTTCTTGGCTTCTGTTAAGTTTTTTGGTTAGTCGTTTTCACACAAGAACAGAAAACGTTTCTTATACAGCGTGATCAACAATGACTATTTGAGTTGGCAACACTTTTTTATTTGCCTAGCTGCAACACTGTAACCGGATACGCTTGTTTGACAAATATTTGACAACACTCAAAAAAATTGTAGGCTATGTCACAGCGACTAACTACTTAATTGGCATCTGTCAATGATGTTGTCAGTGTCAAAGGTGTCACCTGTCAACAACAGCAAGTGGTTGCAGTTGTACCATTTTAAAATAAAATGTAGGATTGCCAACTCAAACAGTCCTATGCGACCATGCTGTAGAAGCATATTTTCGAAATGAAGCATTACATAATGACATAACGACAACGGTTTTCTGATGTGGACTTTTTAGAAGCAAATTTGTATAAAACGGTCAGAAATATAGTTAGGATATTAGTGTAGGTAACACAAAAGGAGTTGGTCGGAAGAACAATCAGGACAGAAGAGATAATAGCAAATGTTGAGCAGTTGTCTATGCATGATGCACCCACGTAAACTGTTACCAGCTGATCATTATTTCAATGTTTCAAAACGATTAACTGACAAATTTGTTAGTTAGTTGTGGTGTGAGTCTGATTTTCTTTTACGCAGCCTCCTCTTATCTAACACGGTATTTTGTAAACGCTTAGAGTTGTAAATCTTTGAAGCATATGTTACCAGGGCTAAGGTGAGTAACACACAGCTATTTATTACGTTTTTTTGAATACACTGCTGCATTATTTAGAATAGAAAAACATTTTTTTTGCCAACAGGACGGGTTCACTCCGCAATCGTGGCTGCAATCAATTTCGATGTCCGAAGTGCGACTGTGGAATGGTTCGAACAAGGCGAAACAAAAGGAAAAGAAATTGATTTGACATCAATAGCCTCTTTAAATCCCGATATATTAATTTTAAAGCCGGGTGAACGATATATACAAGAACCAGCACCACCAAATCAAACAAGTAGTCATCAGTTGCAGCGAGTAAGTATCGTGCTAGTGTCCTATTTATTTTCCCTTAAATTACGTTAAAGTTGTATAAATTGATCAATGAATTTCGCTATAAATTATCTATGTGTTGGTTAACTACTAGATTTTATTTGATAATGGAGTATTTTATTAATGCCATGAAGGACAATGTACTGTTCAGTATGTATGGTACCAGGTACTGGCCTTGAAAGCATTAATTATCTTTTTCGAACTATTATTATTATTGATTTTTATTTTACAATATCGCAACTTCAGTCAAATTCGAACATTTGGCCCTGTAAATCGGTTACCTGTAATTTCTCCGTCGAAAACGTGCATCATTATATAATAGTTTGGTGGTCTCATTTGGTCATTGTTGTTAAATAATAGACAAATGAACTATAAAATTACCGATTGGTGTGTTCAAAACAAGTATTACATCGACTAAATACAAAAAACAAGGTATGTTTGTAATCATGATCTATTATTTGAAACACTTTTTTTATATGCGTCAATAAATACATTATTATTTATAGAAAATTTTACATTACTCTGTACAAAATTTATTTTAAAAATTTCTTCAATAAACTTTTATTTATGATAAATGTATTTCTATAGGATCTAACAGAAATCATATTCCTAATTTCAACCCATTAAGGAAAATCGAACTTATAAGACAACCAAAAAAAAAAACTTCACTTTTTTATTCTTGCAATTTATCAGACGCTTTATAAATTTAAAGCAAATTTTTTTTCAATTTTTCAATTACGACGGTAAATTTGGTATCTAGCCAAATTAGTAAAAATGGTCTTAAAAAAAATTTGTGCTGAGATAATGATACCATGCTGTGATTGCTCGTGGAGTGAATGTACGAGTATATTGGACAAAAACACAAAGAGACGTCATCTATTGCTACAAATATGAACTAATAACTTGAGGAACACAAATTTCCCTTAAATTTTGTAGTGCTGTTTCGCTAAATAAGTACATATACAAAGCGTCGTTCGAAGGATTGGATTAGTGTTAGTTATTTTTTCAAGATAATATGTCCTGCTTTCAAAAAAGTGTCCCCAGAGATAAGTTAAAATATCAGACAGAGGCATTATCATATGATAATTTGAAAAGTATAATAACAAAGCAACGAAACTGACACTAATGGCAGAATTGACAGTGACAAGCCAATCAGAAACAACTGACTATTGTTTTCCTTGGCATTTTGAGAGCGCCATCTATCATTTGGTATTGTGAAAACCTGGTGCTCTGTTTATCTTTAATGGTACGAAGTTTTGTTGTTGTGCTGTCCTATGGGGTACAATTAAGCGTATGATTTCTGTTACGTCCGGTATTTACTTGGATTAAAATTTTAAAAGAAAGCATTTTATTCATGCTGCTTAAAAAAGGATTCATCTGTATCATCTGAGGAAGAAACTAGTGCTGCTATGGCACAATCTGGACGATATAGTCATAAATTAGATGAAAGTGATGACGATTTTAATAGTAATCAGTTTTCTCCTGAAACTGCAACATTATCGGTTTGTATGAAATTTTGAATCGTTTTTTTTTTATCTTTTTTAATACTTTCTAAATATTTTTTGTTTCGTATTTTCAGAATCCTACTAGGCAGTCCATTGTTAACGCCAGAACTAATAATGGTAAGCAGGCAGATATGCGGAGAAAATCTTTTCTTTATTATTTTTGTGATTTTTGCAAAATGTAGCCTAATATGACATTTGGAAACCAAATTAAATTTAAATAAATTATTACAACTAAACTAACTAAAAAATTATACAATAATTTCAATGTTTCAGTTCTCGTAATGGCTCACACTTTTTTTTAATGAGAAGTAGCCTAACCGAGATTGCAATTATTTTTGAGTTAACGTTGTCAGAAGATTTGAAGAATTCGCAATCCTGTCGAATTCAAATTTTGTTGTTTTTTTTATTTCTTTTTGTAGAAGTTATGATCGAAATAGAAAATAATAGTTTTATCGAAACAGTAGACATTAAAGTATCTCTTTATATTAGCCTAGTTTACATATTGTTTACATTGTATTTTATATTTTACAAACGATCAATATTATATAAAAATATCCCAATTAAATGACAATGACTCCGACCAAATTATTGATTTATAAATTGAGTCAAAATGTGATAATAATTCGTCAATTTCTCAAGTAAACTCTATTATAGTTTCCTTTAATTTAGAAACGTCGGAAAATCACATAAAATATTCCAAATCGAGCTCTCTACGCTAAAGTAATTCAGATTGTGTTGAGCACAACATTACTAGATCACTTTATAGTGACTAAATAATTATTACTTGGAAACTAAACGGCGAATTGTTATGTTTTATTGTTCAAAATATTTAAAAAAACCCATTTTTTCTTATTATCTCAGTGTTTTATTAAATTTTGTGGTCTTAAAACAATCGCAATTAATTGAGAACTTGCCAAAAACTCTGAATTTGCTTAGCGAACTTTTATTTTTATTATATTTATTTTAATAAATAAAAAATAATTATTCAATTATTTTTACTTTTTGACATATGAAGCAACGAAAAGTAAAGACATTTTTGACACTTGTTTGCATTGAAATAACTTTCTCTACAATTGGGACGTGAATTAAGAGGAATTAGCAGTCCATATGCTTTAAGATTTTTAGAAGCATGCTATTTTAATGTGGCATTTTTGTTAAATTCCTATTAAATTGTAGATTTTTTAGGTGTGCAACGATCAGCGACAAATCCACAGTCACGCATCACTCAATATCATACAAACAACGGTCATACATTACCATCAAATGAAACTGCTCTGAATAAGGAACTTTCAATAGCCGCAGCAAATCGAGCAAATCCTCAAAATTCACGTCGTAGCAATGTAGTCAAGGAAGTTGAAAAATTGAAAAAAAATCGAGAGGAGCGAAGACAAAGACAAGCTGAAGAAAAGGCAGAGAAAGAGGCTTTTCTGCAATTAGCACCAGGAAATCCACATTGGGAGTTGTTAAATATGATATTGTAAGTTAAAATTGAAACTGTTTATTGTTTGACGAATAATATGTATAGTGTTTTTGTTTTCGTTAAGGATTATAGCAAACAATAGCGATTGTTAATTATGATTGCTATTGTAATTTTGTTTATAATTCATAACAAGAACGAAACAACTGTACACTTTATGTGTCTTGATTTTAATATTTAATAGGGAATATCGACGAGGCTTAGATATTAAACCACTGTCGGAAAATGACGCTATTGAAGATCATCTCATTACAGTTTGTGTAAGAAAACGACCGTTGAATAAAAAAGAAGGAGCGAGGAAAGAAGTAGACGTTATTACAATACCTAGCAAGAACCAACTAATTGTTCATGAGCCTAAAAACAAAGTAGATTTAACCAAATATCTTGAAAACCAGCTTTTTAGATTTGATTATGCGTTTGACGAAACATGTTCGAATGACATTGTTTATAGGTAATATTCTTCAAACACTTCCAATTGATATATATATATTTGAGGGAATTATACATTTTAGGTACACCGCTCAGCCTTTAATAAAAACCATATTTGAAGGTGGTTTTGCCACATGCTTTGCCTACGGCCAAACTGGATCTGGTAAAACACATACAATGGGTGGCGATTTTAATGGAAAGAATCAAGATTGTCATAAGGGAATATATGCAATGGCAGCCGCTGATGTTTTTAAATTGGCTAATTCACCAAAATATCGAAATTTAAATATAGTGGTATCATCAAGTTTTTTTGAGATCTACTCGGGAAAAGTTTTTGATTTGCTAAATAACAAGACTAAATTAAGAATCTTAGAAGATGGAAAACAACAAGTTCAAGTCGTTGGTCTTACCGAAAAAGTAGTTACATCAACTGATGACGTATTAAAACTGATACAAAAAGGAAATCAAGCACGCACATCTGGACAAACTTTTGCCAATTCAAACTCATCAAGATCACATGCGGTTTTTCAAATTTATCTGAGATTGAACACTAATTTATATAAAATACATGGCAAATTTTCTCTAATTGATTTAGCGGGAAATGAAAGAGGAGCTGATACATCATCAGCAAATAGACAAACAAGTGAGTTTCTACGCAGTATTCAAAATTTTATTTATACTTTTTTATTTTCACCTTGAAATGTATCATTTTTGTTTAGGAATGGAAGGTGCTGAAATAAATAAGTCTCTTCTCGCACTGAAAGAGTGCATTCGAGCTTTAGGAAGAAAAGGAGCTCATTTACCATTTAGAGTTAGTAAATTAACGCAAGTTTTGCGAGATTCTTTTGTTGGTTCAAATTCCCGAACCTGTATGATAGCAATGGTATCTCCTGGAGTGAGTTCATGTGAGCATACCCTAAATACATTGCGATATGCTGATAGAGTTAAAGAATTGGGAGGTGGTGATTTAGTCACAAATACGATATCAGACGACGCTCAAGGAGATGGCGATCTAATGCAATTAAGATCTTTAAATGTAAGTAAACAAACATAGAAATATTATACAATTACATATAAAATATGTTTTATCAAATCATTGTAATTGCATAATTATAATAAACGGTTGGTAAGTTTTATATTTCAAACTGAGGTATACATTAAACAAACTAATTATTTATGCAAAAAATTATCCAGTGCGTGCGCCTTGTCATTTAAGATGTTGCAAAATTTGACTAAATTGGAGATTGTTTTTAGATTAATGTGTCATTACAGGAAAACGATATGACACCGGAAATGTTGAACTTCCATCAAGTTATTTCCGAGTTAGAAATAGCAGAAGAAAACATGTTGGACAATCAAAAACAAGTCGTTGATGAATTACAGGCAACATATGAAAAAGCCTTAAATTTACTTAGAATGACCGATGAAGTTACTTATGATCAAGAAGGTGAGTTTAGTTATTAATTTGAATTGTAATTGAATAAGATTGATCGTAGTTCACTGTAAGAATTGGGAGGAAATGATTGATCAACTTAGTGTTACTATGATGAAATCGAAAGACATTGTGGCTGATTATAAAGCGAAGATGTCCGCTGAAGAACTACTTAGTCGCAAAACTAAGAAGAAATAGACTAATGATGCAACAAAGAAGATTGTATAATATATTCCTTCTGCCTCTTTTTGTTAAATTCAATTTACAGTATTAAAATTAACCATTTGATTGCCAGATTATTTTTTGTTGCAATCAGTATATTAGGTGAAGAATGTGAACACCACTATATAAAAATGTGATTTTGTTTTTAATTTTCATTGTATAAAATAATATAGATTTGTAAGTTCTAAAATCTACAAATCTATATTGTTTTTTTTTCTTCAATTTTTTAGCAAATTAAGAAAATACGCTATCAGAGGAACATTGAACATAAAATTGTCCTCTTGATTTGCCACTGTTATGTATTTTGTCTTGAAATTATTAAATAGGTGGTACGTACGGTTGCAAAATATGCTTTAATACGTTTTTACTTGATTGAATAACATTCCCATTTTGTAAAAAATTGTTTTGATCTGCATTTTGTTTTAATTTTTATTAAATATTAGGCTGTGCTGCAACTTTTACAACAATGTCAGATTCTTTCTTAGAAATTTATTCAATTAGGAGCGAACTTCAGAGGCCTTGTCTTACGAATATGATATACATAGTTAGATTATTGTTCAATACTAAATAAAAAAAAAAACACATGATAAATATTAATACCATCTGATTCTAATTTATTAACTGATACATTATTTATTTTGCCAATTTTATCTTTTTTGTTATTTTTTTACCATTTTTGATGCTTTTTATAATGAGAGTTTGGTGCTTTTGTTCTTTCGAATTTATACACCTATCATGTTTCAAATTGGAACCACATTACTATTGTAATAAAAGCAGAAATTGTTTTTGTTTATAAAAAAAACCATTTTCAGCATTTATTATGATTGCTATAAGTAATAAAAACATTGTATCAACATCGTTTATGTGTTATTAGTTGATTTTTAAGTATAAATGACTATATGAGGACAGTAAAAGAGTGGTGGCTTACTGTTCTAGGAGCTCTATAAGATGTGCTTTGATTTGAACTGTTTGTTAGCTTCCACTCATTCAAAAAAAAATGCAATTTGTACTTAGAATTGCGCAGTATATTTGCTATGAAATAAACAATCTTAATTCAGCAATATAAATTTATTTTAATACCATTTTGACTATATACAGTTATAAATTAGATAAATATACAGCCTTTAGTAATTTATAATCTGAGTTCCTTCATGATTTGTACTGAGGTCATCAAGCACCAACATTTGTGTGCCGTGTATATACATATCTAAAATCTGCAATGTACAATGTGCAATAAATCTAACAAACGGGCGCACATCTCCCATATTGGCCACATTAAGTGCATCATAATATTTGTCTCTTTGCTCTTTAAGGATCATTATTGGTGGATAGCCACCCCTCAGTAAAATTAAATTCATTATTAATCTACTTGTGCGTCCATTGCCATCCAAAAATGGATGAATATCGACCAATTTGTAATGAGCTAATGCAGCGTATCTTACTGGATGCATATTTTTTGCTTCGTCTGAATTTAACCAAGCTGCGTAAGTTTCCATCAATTCCGGTACTTTTTCAGAAGGAGGAGGCACGTGTCTTCCCACAAAAACCTGCAGGCATTATTGTAAGATCGTTTGGGATATACCTAATAGTAAATTTTACTGCACTAATACATTTATTTACTGATGGAAAAGGAAAAGACTGTTTTCTATTCAAAGATGTAATTAGGTACCTGGTTGGTTATATTCGTAAATCCAAGGCACGCAACACCTTGGATTGTAAATCTTTTTCACTTTTTTGGCTTGCCCCTGTCATTATGAGCAATAAAATTTACTGCCGGGTATTTAAAACGTCTCTACTTACTTTAGTATCTCTAAATGTTCCCGATGTTATAGGATCCACATGCCCCATCACTCTTCTATGCATTTGAAGTATATCATCCACTGATATATATTCTTGCCTTGCCAGATTCTTTACATATTTTAAAGCTAATTGTAATCCAAGTACTTCGTTATGTTCTATAATACTTTTTCCTTGAATTACTTGACCAGTTTCTAGTAAAGTTCTTAATTGTTCTACTGTCATAGTATTACCCTCAATTCCCACAGTATGATAAATATGTAGATAATAAGCTTGTTTTTTTAATGTTTCAAAATTATATAAATCGAACTTTTCCTTCAAATAATCCTTCTTTTTGTCAATGCTTTTAAATAAATCCAAATCTAATCTATCTACCACAGGTGCTGTCCTTTTATAATTAACTAAAGCAGCTTTATGTGTTGGCGAATGTGTCAGAGCCTATAATCGATATTTAGTAATCACAATTTTAACAATTTATGTTAAGTAGATTTACTTGTAAAATAAATGATAAACACTAATTATTATTAAAATTAATAGAGACTAATTTTATGTTAAAACCAAAGAAAACAGAATATAACACAGCAGATACATTGACAGATATTGTCATTGCAACGACTAAGGGGCATGAGGCGTGGCCTGGGTCAATGTGTACCGTACACACAGACAGAACGGGTTAATAATTTAATATACGTATGACGGATCTGTTTAAAGATAGATTTAGCATCTATTTACCTTGAAGTAAAGTTCATCGGCTGTAACAACATCATGTCGTGTTTGTTCTAGAAATTCTCCGTACCAATTTAAAACATCTGGATTATTAGGAGCTAAGGCGGTGGCGTGTTCTAACAATTTGAGAGCTTTCTGATTTTTTCCAGCTAGTTTAAACCCAACAACAGCTTGCAATATATTCAACACCTCAAAATTAGAGTGTTTAATTTCAAATTGGAAAGTAGTACTTCCAACATTTGTTGCAGGCTTCACTGGAAGTGCTTCAAGTAACGCATTTAAATTATTTAAAATTAAATTATCGTCAGAATGAGCTTCAATCGCCTGGTAGTCCAAAGCTAAATTTTGTACATTATCAGTTGCAATTAAATCTTCGAAAACTGGTGAAAAAGTGTTGGTTTTTTTGTAGAAATTGTAGTTTAAATAGTAATATTGTATGATTGAGATGAGGACACATAATATAACCACCAAAAATGTGATGACAAATACAATTATGCTACAATAAATCCTCATCTTACGTATCTTCCCAAACTTTGCAAATATAAAGCTCTGGTACCACATCCATGATATAAACTAAAATATTAAGTACACGTTGACTATTTTGAAAAACTTGAAATTACGTCACACTCACCAAAAAACCTTTTAAATAATCAATTATTGTAAAGATAAAATAATAAATAAAAACCTAAATCTAATAACTTTAATACCCGAGATTAAAGTTTATCGTAAATATAAAGAGGTTAGAAAAGTTTGACACATTTACAGTGTTCTGTGACATTTACTTTGATCATAGACTGCATTTTGAGAATGACGACTCTTGTTTGTGGTAAAAAATTGCAACGTTTAATGCGCCACCCAAAAGCCAAAATACGTAATTTATAAAAAGTAATTAATACATTGCAAAAAATATTAAAACTTTGTTTTGTTTATTAAACATTTGTCCGAGCGCATAAAATTAACTTTTATTTAACGATAAGCAATATTGTAAAATGAATAATTATTCAACAAACGCCTTTATTTCTTTAAATAACAAAACACAATTAATGAGTTTGCTATAAACATATGAATTAAAAAAACGCAATTTATTCAATTAATAATAACACAAAAAACACATTAATACACAAATATTAAACATATAACATTTATAAGCAAAAAATTAAACTAAATATTATTGTATTTCTTACATTGCTGTTCTTAAATTCCAATTAAAAAAAATAGCAATCAACAATTTATTAATTTTTGCAATAATTAAGACAAAAAAAAATTATTATTTATTTTAGGGTTGCTTAATTAGGCAACATTATCTGTATTTTTTTTTTAATAATTTTAAAAATTTGTTTTATACACTACACAAATAATAACGTTTTAAAAAAAAATTAAATTTTTTCAAGTACAAAAGTTAGGTTATGTCATAGAAACATTAAAATTGTTGACAGCAAAATTTTTGTAAGAACTTAGTTTTAGTTTACTATAAATAAATAGTAAAACCTAAACGTTAACTTCGGACGCAATTTAGTTAGTGTCACTGCATTTAAAGACTACATTGACAAAAATTATTAGTTTTTCATTTTGTAGGCTGTGGCGTCAGCCTTAAGTGGCTTTTTAATCTATGATTTAATTTTTTTTATGTCAGTTATATCTGACAGCTTTAGCTTTGACACATCTTTGACAGGACAGTATGTTGTGAAACTTGTGGGTGTTTAAGGTTATGTTGCAGGAGAAAAAAGTGAATAAACCCCTTTTGGGCTTTATACTTCGCTGAATCTTATATGATCGTTTTATTGGAGCTTGTTTTATGATGGAGAATTCTTTAGAAAATGGTAGATGCAGCAAAGATAGCATTAAAGAATTGGGCACTTCCCAGAGCAGCATTAAAAGTACAAAAAGTTTGGATAAGAGCAATACAAGTGGTTCATTTAAGAACGAAAAGATCCATTTTAAGGAAGAAAATCACCAAGATATTGACAATCAAAAAGTAAATACAGATGCTTCGTTAAAAGTGCCTCATAAATTCATCACAAACTGGAGACAGGCGTGTGACAGAACGAAGGATAAAACAAAAGATCTTTTGAAGAGATGGAGGACCCTGCCTGAGATTGAAACTGATAATGTTGGGAAAAGAAGCGATACCCTCTCAGAAAAAGATGACTCTCACATTGAAAGCTGTGGGTGGAGTGTACATGTTTGGAGTAAGTATATTATTGGCTCACATATAGGCAGTCAACAGGTGACAGCCTGTTCGTTTGTCCTGTTACAGTTATTTGTCATAATATTCGCTGAAGATACTGTCAGCAAAGCTTTTTATTGATGTCTGTTTACAAAATATTGATATTTTCCAGCAACATGGGTCGACCGATTTAGCATAGAATCTGAATCTGAACACCGAGAAGATTGCCAGTTGACACCAACGCAGAAC
The DNA here is from genome assembly GCA_947359425.1 of Lagria hirta. Lineage (NCBI taxonomy): Eukaryota > Metazoa > Arthropoda > Insecta > Coleoptera > Tenebrionidae > Lagria > Lagria hirta. Next base: position 4,689,526 of record OX375799.1, read on the forward strand.
AATAAATTTTCACATTTTTTTTCTTGTCTGTTAGATCACGACCAAGATAATCTAATTTGTGAACAAGATTTTGAGACTTTAATTGAGGTATGTGCCTTATTGGAAATGAATAATTGTCTCTATTAGTATATAGGTGTTTTGGCTTTATTGGGTTTTCAATGTCATAAATGTCAAATAGAATTGATATTTAGTTTTTTTTTTAATTTTGCCACGTTCTACTAACAGATACCTTCATCAATTATGTACATTGTATAAATTTTGATGAAAAGTGATGAACTTTGTCTGTCAACGATTCAATTACTTTAAAATTGTTGCTTTATTTTATGATAACGTTGGTTTCTTTTTACAAATTATCTATTTTAGTCCTCTCCAAAAGTGATTATAGGAGTTCATTTGTGTCAATTGCAGCAGTACCTATATGACAAAAGTAATAGAAAGAAAGTTCTACGCGACTCCGCTGTGATTATTTTGTTTTTTTAATTCCCTTTAAAATTCTGTTAAAAAAATTGTTCACGGACAAGTGAAACCGTCTACCTGTTATTTCGTTGCTAAAATAAAATCTTTGAACGGTAGCTCAAGAGAAGCGTCAAATAAGCCAACTTTCAAGAATAAGCGAAAGCTCAACCTTTATAGAAAAAAGTTAAGTTCTAAAATACTTAAAAAAATTGATTATTTTAGTACAACTATCTTATCTATCTTTTGCATGCACTAAAATTGATGTCTCCAAGATTAATAATTTATTAAAAATTTTTGCATGCTTTCTTGGATGTATAGAGATTGCGACATTTTGCTGACTGGTCGATAAATTCACCTGAGTTTAATATTCTACGAGAGGTGGAGCGTGGTTTCATTGAAACTTTTTTATGTGACATATCTGATGAAAAATTGGGTACAGTATTTTAAAATAGATTAGTAATTTTTTAATTTTTTTTTCTTGTTTGTTTTTTATTGAAAAAACGTACACTTTTAAATGATTTGCTAGCAAATTAAAGACGACCGCTTAGTTGAATGCCATGCACTATAAGCACATTTGTGTAGTTTTTGATAATCATGTATGTTGAAAGGCCAAAAATATTTGATACAAAAAGTGACTCAAAGCTGTTTATATTTTTAATTACTTTATATCAAATGCGTATTAGATATTTGTGGTTGTTAATATGTAAGACAAAAGAGAGTTATTGACCTTCGATCAATCACCGCAACCAAAATACTATTAAGATATTACGTGCCAACTTGCAGAAAAAATCGTGATCTTTAATTCTTACGTCACACAAGGTTAACGTACCTCTTTTTTGAGTTTTTTTTGATACTATGTTTTTTGTGTTTCAAAAAATTATTAATGAGCTATTGAACTATACTAATTTTCAACTTCTTTAGGCTTTACATTAAATGGAGAAACATATCTAACAAAAGAAGGATGGTTGCAAAAATGGGCCCACTTAACATTGGGTTCAAGAAACCTCTGTGATTTTCCTATTTGGTTACAGTTTTTCGTAAAAGTTTTGTTTCAAGTGATTAATCGATGTGGTATGTGGGATAAATATTGGTTCTGATATCGCTTAAAGAGTTTTTTAGGTTCGGGAATTATTAGTAGAGATGAGTTAAGCGCTTTTTATTCATCAGTTTTGGGTTTGGATGCTGTTAAAGTCGGCGAAATATTAGACCTTGCATTCCAGGCTATGACTTCGGTTAGTATTGATTTTGCACATTGTAACTATCATTATCAATTGATCCTCCATGTTTTTTCGAACTTCGATGGCTTTTATCAAACTATATAAGGATGTGGATAAATTGATAATGCTATAGTAGAAACGTTTGACATATACCCGGTAAATTTTATTGCTCAAAATGTGAGCGACAGGACTATAACGATACGAAAAAATTACCATTTACAACCCGGTAGCTGAGTACTACCCTGAATAGAGAACGGTATCAAACTTTCTGATGAATTACTACAATCTAATTTACTGCCGGGTATATCTCAAACGTTTTTACTATAGTTACAATATGGTTTAAATAATGATTGATGTATGTATATATATTTTTTAGAATGGGGACCATCCCTTGATGTTTAAAGCTTATCGTCTTTGCTTTGCAAATTATCTTTTAGGAAGATATCCAAACGGACCAGGACAATACATTTTAGGTGCTCCTCCAAGTGCAAAATCTTCAGCCTTGTTCCCTGTTGATTATTCGGCATTGAACACTCAACCGGAAGATTTGGAACAATATGCCCCGGATCAGAAATCAAACCGACGTAGCATTATTGTATGATTATTGCATTTACTTATGTACCTATAGGTATATAATACATACGGATAAAGTATCATTGCAATATAGGCAAGGCCACTGTGCACGATTCGACATTTTACATTTTCTTCTAACATTGTAAAATGATTGAAATAAGGTGAATTATAGTATTTTAACACAAGTGCACCTTCCGAAAAATATTCTAAAGTTTTTGTGATACTTGAATATTTAAATGTTATTTGATGGACTCGTTATGCTGCTGTCTTAAAATGTTGTTTGTTTGGATAAATTTTCTTTTACTTAGATAGCTCCTAAACGTTTTAAGACTGCACTTAACACCTTGAATCAAAACTCTCTTCTTAGAACTTGAATATACTTTTAATATTAAGTTTAAGCTTCCCTAGAATGAGAGGGAATATCATATGAGGTAAAGTAGATGATATATAATAGAAGACTGGTTTTCGTACTCAATTTGGGATCAAACTATGTTAGTATACCTTATATTACATTTCTATCTCAATTTGAACACTAAAACTACTCTCAATCGACGAGGAACTATTATTGAGCAGAGATAATTAGTTCATCTTTCTCCTTCTGGGGAGCGGGTTATATATACCATTGTGCATATCATGTAAAATAGCAAGGAGGGCACAACCCTGTTTTGACAGAGCACTCAAAAATGTTATCTATTCAATGAATAAATAAACTTTTCAATGCATGGTTTTTTTTTATTTACAAAAATTCCTAAACAAAATTCACCTAGGAGGTTGAGCGGGGGGAGTTTCTGCATTTGGGGGCTTTGGTTCTGACTCACCGGCCCCTCTACTCCCTGGGGAAGACCCAGTAATTGGAAACGCAATACGTTTATTCCCTATACGGGTTTTTGGGGGAGGATTCGTAGAAGTGTAGTTTAACATTGGAGGATCATTCCAACCAGGATCCACTAAAAATGTAAACATCAGCAAAAGCTGTTTAATGTATAGAACAATATAATACTTTTCTTTATTTCTGGTGCTGGTTTTGGGGGCTCACTCATTTCTTTCAAAAGGTTCAAAACTAATTTTCATTTATACCGTTTTCCAGGTTAACAGAAATTTTAGAACAAAAAATATTTATTCAAGCATGGAAGACCTGTCACAAACGTCAAAAAAACAGCTGAGCATCAGGCAGTGTTGCCACAAAACTATTTGAAAATTATTACTAAAAACAATTTATAGTTTATTAAAATATATATAAAAACAGTTTTAAGAAATATTGATAGTAAAATTACTGAAAAATAAATGCACATTTAAATTAATTATATATTATTAATAGCAGTGCTTCTTTTTATTGTAGTGTAGATATTCCAAAGTAGATGCCGCTATATATAACAACAAAAAGTTAACAAACATTATTTTTGGCCGACAGCGCTAAAAATCAAACAGCTGATTTAAAATTGAAATTTTAACAATTTGTGTTTTATTTTTTGTTTTTTAACTACAACAAAATATTATATTCATTATTTTATAATTATTAAATTCACATAATGCAGCTTTGTAGGTAATGTAATCTTCTTTTGGTATAGATATTTTCGGTTAGCGCCGCCAGATGTCGCACCGCACGCTTTGATAATAAAGTTTTCAGATTAGATTACCTAATAAGTATGTAATCTAATTAGGTAGAATAGGACTTTATTTGATAAGCATTTTTAATACCCATCATTCAAATAAGTCTCACATATCAAATAAATACATTTAAATTGTTATTTTTATTGTACTTAATTTTATATTGACGAATAAATATATCCTGACCTGACCTGACCTGAATAAATTGGCGCGACGACACATTTTTTAAAACATTTTGTAAACTTGCTAATGGATGACGTCAGTTGTGGTTCCGTTTATTGTAAATTAAAAACCATTTTAAAATCTCTTTAAATTTAGTTGCTTTTCTGAATTTCTGGGGACATTTAGTTTTGTAACTGCTGTGTCAAGTCAGTTGTGTTTATTTTATCTGTTGAGGCCAGATGATTAGTTCGTTTTAAAGAACCGAAAATCAGTGTTCGTTTCTGCGTTCCAAGTGTTTTCTATTATGTCTTTCTAATTTTAACAAATTATAAAAACGGATTGTTTCTTAAAATAATTAAGTGAAGCGTGAGGTTTGTTAACTGATGGCACTACGACAACCTGTTGACAACATAAATAGAGGTAAAAATCGTTCTTTTTTGCAAAAATTAAAGGGTCCAAACGCGGGAAATTACATTAATTAGAGTCATTAATTATTGGGTTATTATGAATTGGAGTCAGAATGCATTAAAATTAACCTTGCGATATGATTTTTTAGTAAATTCGTGGGAGGTACTTTTTCCCGGCATTTTACCAAAAACATAATTTTTTCTCTTCAAAATAAATGAACAAAAGGTATTTAGCTTTATAATTTTGTTATACGGGCATCAAAGAATTGTTATCCGAAGTTATATTTTAATTATTCAATATTCAGAAGCAGTTATGGCCTTCCAAAATATTTTGCCGCCTATAACCTATACATAATTTTCCATTCCTTTTAAATCGGTTTTTAAAGTATTTATATGTAAATTATTGACTTGTAATCAATGGTGCTTTATATAATATACATTTGTAAATTGTTTCTATTTGATTTTGTTCGAAAACTGGCTTAAAATCGCGAAAATTATACATTCGTTTGGCGCCCAATTTTTGGGGTTTGTCAATGACCGCCACGAAGGCATTTTTCAGTTCTCTTCAAGTTCTTGAGGAAATTAGTTCATTATTTATTGTTGCAGGGTTGTGAATGACCTCTCGCTTAACTTACTTTAACTTATCAGTGGTTTAAAGGGTGTGGATATGGTGAACTTTGCCATGGATGCTGATCAAATCGAAAGGTATTTGGCCTTATTTTTTCAAAACTTTTTTGTATAAATAGTGTCTTTTTAGCGAAAGGTGTGGGTCAAGGGTTGGACAAGATGACATTCAAGATATAAGGTGAGTGTTTAAAATTATTTGTTTTAATAATTTATTGCACGAGACTATCTGGGCACGGCCCTTTTGTACAAGGGGGCTGTATGAGTGCTAAATGTGCAACTCCAGTAGAATTAAAACGTTTTTTCATTAATAAGGCAAACATAAGAAAAATTACTGTTTGTATATTTTGTATACTATAACGGGTATTTAAATTTTAAAACACTGCTGGCTGTTACACTGATGAGTAATGAAACCTAATATTTTAGATATGCAGAAAACGAAGATAACAAAAACCATGACGATTCAAAGTAAGTTGTGTAAAAGGATATGTTATTTTTGTTATTACATACTGGCTTTTTTTTAATAGCGATACCAGTGAAAAGAGACAATCCGATAGTGAAGAACTTTGCGGGTCACAAGATAGGTAAATTATTATTTTGTTTATATACAGTGCGGCCAATTCCTGAGGTAAGAGGCGGCTATGACTTTGACAGTGTTCAATTTTTTCATATCTTTGTAACAAAAGACAATCGACACTATCAAAGTCATAGCCACCCTTTATCTAAGAAATTTGATGGTTGCACGGTATAATATGACATATTATCGCTATATCAGCCTTTAAAATACACAAGATATATTGTGCTATAAGGAAACCTCTTTTATCCAAAATGATAATGAAAAATGAATAAAGACTATCATAAAATCTATATTCATTAAATCCGATGCACTACTCTTAGTAATCATTTTGCAATGCTTTGCAATTTTTGCAAAAAAAATAAATATAGATTTATATATTGAGGCTAGCCTACGTTCTTTTCTGTGTACAAATAACTTAAACGTTACAATTTTCTTTTTCGAAGGCAATTTTTTTTAATTGCCAACATGGAAAGGCTGTTGTTAAACGATCCTCGGTCATTGATTTTCAAAAAAATTTTTGATTTGTTTAAATGTTGTAGTTGTTAATCGAGTTTTTTTGAAATAGTACTGTAAAAACGTTTGAGATTTACCCGGCAGTAAATTTTATTCCACCAGTTTGTCAGAAAGTTTGAAACGATAAATTAAAGTAAACCGTTTTCTATGGAGGGTAGTACTCAGCTACCTGAATGATTGATTCTATTTATAAATCCAAGGTACCAAACACTTTGGGTTGTAAATCTTTTATGCCGTTGTTCCTGTTCCTCTCATTATGAGCAATAAAATTTACTGGCAGGTATCTACTATTTAGCTAAATTTTGAGTATATCTTTCTGTAAATTCTACAACACTTATAAAATAATACTTATTGCGTAGTTGTCTTTACACATAAATACCGATTTATCACACATAGCAAGAAGAGACAAAAAAAGTTACATAAACACAAAAATTAGATTAGGCTCACAATCACTCAAATTGAAATGAAAAGCGGTTAACATAAAAAAATGCGCATTATCTATTATGTAATAGAGCATTGATCTTAGTAAATAAATAATTTCAAACTAATTTACAAATTTCTCTATTATTTTCCGTAGCGCAATTTCACTAATATCAATATTAGATGCTACAAGATGTTCCGAAAGTATGCCATTGTCTGGTTCTCTTGCTGGAAGCCAGGAAACAGTCAGCCAGGATTCAAATAAAGAAAATTTAGATAGGTGAGCAAGAAAAAAATTTTAATAGTAGTTTATAAATTATTTAGATCTAGTCTTGCTGTGTAATTTAGCTTGGCAGATTTTTGTTTTGTCGTTGATAGGATGATTGCCATTAACATCCATGGCAAGGCTTGATCTAAATAATTTATAAACGTCCTTAAAATGTATATTAAAAAAATTGTTTTAATTTTTAATATTGATGTATGAAAGTTTTTGTAGCAATAACGTGCAGTCTTCGTCAGGCTGTACAGATTTTGACACCGATTTAACATTATCTGATGACATGCTACCACCGTATGAGAAAACTGACTTGATACCTCTTCCTGAACTTTTAAAAATGCATCTCACTCAAATTGTATCCGGTTTTGAATTTGGCGAAGCTACAAAACGTCGAGCACAAGAAAATATGAAAACAGCTCGTGATAAAAATTTGAATGAACACAGCAAAAATATAGAATTTGCAGCAAGTAGTGAGAAAGGTGAAGAAAATGAAACGACTAAAGCTTGTTGCTCAAAGGGTTTATCGGAACAAACACATAAAACGCCACATTCATATAAGCGACAAAGGTTGATCGAAAACAAAACAAATCCTATAAATTCGGAAAAAGAATTTCCAAGACATAGAAGACGAATACCGGATTGTTTGGACGGTCATCCAGATTGTATAGAAGTTTGGTTTTTTATGGTTAATAAAGAAGAAGCAGTTTTAAAGCTTAGAAATCCCAGACTTTTCAATGATTTTAAAAGTGTTTCGCCGAGAATGAGAGCTATTTTACTAGACTGGTTAATGGAAGTGGCATCGGTTTATCATTTGAGACGCGTTACCTATTATTTGAGTGTTGATTACTTTGATAGGTTTCTTTCTATCAGACCAGACATACCAAAAAGTTTACTACAATTAGTTGGCATCACATGCTTGTATATAGGTGCTAAAGTTGAAGAGATTTATCCGCCAAATTTATCTGAATTTGCTTATGTTTGCGATGGAGCTTGTAAATCTAAAGAAATTGTTTCATGCGAACTTCTTATTTTAAATGTAAGTATCTATTTTAGCGTTTGACAATTTGATATTTAATAAAATTGTTACGATATCTATATATTAGACTTTCCAGGTGCTTTTCTTATAAATAAATAACTAACTGGAGTTTTAATAGTTGAAATTAGCTTGATTCGGTGTTTAATTTTTGAATTTTTTATGATTTTAGAGTTTGGGCTGGGAGGTGGTTTTGACAACTGCAAGTGACTGGTTGAATCTGTACATGCAATTTCACTGCCGAACTCAAGATATCGTGCGCAGTAAATTAAGTCTTGATTTCAACAAGGATTTTCTATTTCCACAATTTTCTGCATATCAGTTTAGTCGAGCTTCTCAACTCATGGATTTACTTTCTTTAGATCCAGGTTTTTTGAAGTTTGGATATAGTGTAGTTGCGGCCGCGGCAATGTATTATATTTATGGAAAAGAAGTGGCATTGCTGGTGTCAGGTTTATCATGGACTCAATTGCGACCTTGTGTTGAATATATGGAAGCATTTGATACAATTATCAACGACGCTTCCGACCCTCGTTTGGAGTCATGTCTGGGTGTTCCTCCACCTGAAGACATAAGTCGTTCTACATCAGACATGAACCGGTTAAAGAATGGTCTCAAAAATGAAAATTATTCATTTCAGACACATGTTGCTAACATGGACTATTTTGAAAAAGCGACCATTTACCGATTGTCACAATACAAAAGTCAAAAGTCAGTTGGAATCAACAATGAGGAGGGACAACAAAAAAACAATGAACACGAAACTACAGACGCTAGCTCTACTACTACTTTGTTAAAGGACTGTCAAGAAAGTGATGACACTGGTGTAGGTAGTGATCTATCATCTGTTCAAGATCTACCTAAAACCGATGATGATGATAATGGTGGTGAATCTTCAAGTACGGAACAAAACTTAATGAGTCTTGACGAAATTCTTGAGTTTATTATGAGTCAAGATGAAGAAACTTCTCTGTCAGAGCACAGCAATTAGTTGGCTTGTATTTATTTATGTTTCGTGGGTTGTGATTTAGATTTTTGTGTTAGTTTTTTTTATTTCATAACTACCTCTTTTAGGTACCTTTTCTTAAATCAAATAGGTTTCTATTATATTCTAATATAATTTGGTATTTTTGAGGTATTTGGTACTGTGATGAGTCGAAGTTATGACAATAATGATGTAGTTTAAAAATTAAACTGTAATTTGTGATTTATTAATTGTAACTAACATTGATAAATATTGTGTTTGTAAGAATTTGTATAAAGTATCAAATTTGTAATGTTCTAGTAAGCTGTAAAAACCAAAAATAAGACTGTATCTTCATAAAATAATAAATAAATTTTAATGTTCTCTTTTACGTTGTTTCATTTAAAACACATCTGATCAAACTTAGGCGCACACCTAACACGCTGCACTTTTTTTTTATTATTTATTTTGACTTATTTAAATGCTGTTTTTATAAATTTTTTTTTGCCTGTTTGTGTTATATTAATTTTTAAATTGTTAATCAGGAAATTTAAAGTCAGGATTGTTTTTTAATAAATTAATAATATTTTCAAAGATAATTATACATAATAAAAATTAACTTTTTATATTTTTTCTTAACAGTACATTAAAAATTATTTTATTTCATAGAAATGGACCACATGTATATGAGTTAGTTACTTTTAGTTTGGCGTTTTTGGAAGTTTAGGTTTGTGTTTCTTAATATTGGAGGAGCTGGCTGTCAAAGTTGTCAGCTGTAGGTTATTGTTACCCGTCAGATTAGGTTCAGTTCTTGAAATAATTAATAGTATTGTCAGTGATGTTTTTAGTTAATTTATAGTATTTGTTGGTTATGTTTATTATTTACAATTTTATATCATTTATTCTGTTAGAGTTATTTAAGTGAAGATGCATTTTTCTATTCCTGACACCCAAGAATTAAATGAAGGAAATGGGTCAACCTATATCGTAAGATGTTGATAGTTTCCTCGATTTAATAGTTTATGTTTAAATAATCTTATTTTCAGGGTTATAATATACATATTAATGGAATTTTTCATTGCACAGTTCGTTATAAACAACTACATAATTTGCACGAGCAATTAAAAAAGCAATTTGGTAATGACAATCTACCGCTGTTCCCTCCTAAAAAACTACTGCCCTTGACTGGAGGACAATTAGAAGAACGACGAGTCTTGCTTGAGAAATATATTCAAACAGGTATCATTTATTTAATATGGTTTTAAGGGAACAATAAGTATGCAGAGCACACATTTCAGTTGGTCAAGACTCGAAACTGGTTTCTTCAGAGTTACTCATAGGCTTCCTATTGTCCGCACAACAAGAAACGACCTGCGAAACGCAACAGGAGATTAATTTGGATATCTATACTAGCAATAATTATCAAATTCCAATTTCAGTTTCTACATTTGACAGAACCGAGAAAGTATTGGCCAAAGTATTCAAACAACTTAATCTCCCATTAGAATTTATGCAATATTTTTCGCTGTTTTTATTCAAACGAGACACAAGTGGCGAGCTCGTAATTCTGAGAAAACTTTTAGATTTTGAAGCACCATATATGACACATAAGACTGTCCGAGAGTCGAATAAAATTGTGATCCGTACAAGGTACCTACAGCAATTATTTTCAGGAATCTTAAAGCAATTATTTACTAATTTGTACTCATAGTCTAAATCTATTAGTAAAAACCTCATTAATTTATCTATTTTATAAAGGTCAGCTATTTAACTAACAAAACCGTTATTCATTTGCGCTTTTTCCATTCTCTAGTGTCAAACTGTAGAACTGGAGTCGTAATGTTATGAAAGATTTAGCTTTTTTAGATTTAACTGCGACTTATTTTAATTTATATTATTTCCAATATTGATAATAAGGAGTTTTTATAATTAACAAAAGATTTTTTATTTGTTTTTGGTATTTAAAATAACATTTACGTCTTTGTTATTTCGATCTATTATAAAACATGATTAACAGTAGACGTGACTAATTAGTCGTATCATTTTACAATTGGTTTATTTTAGACGTATGAACCGGATGCTGTTATTCTTGTTGATGTTTGTTATGGCTTTTTATTTACAACGGATAATAAAGATAACGAGTATAGTTTTTGGCAACAACTTTTAAAGCAAGAATGATTTTTAACTTCACTCAATCAAAAAAGATTGCAGAGTTTTGGTTTATGACCGATAGAGCTATCAGCTGTTTTTTTATTGAATATAACTATTTATCAATTATTTATTAATAGGACAATAATTGTTGTGGACTTTATCATTATTCAAAGCTAAAAAATCTTTAAAGTTATTGTATTTCAGGAAAAAATGAGAGGAAATTTAACACATTTTTGAAAGAAGACTGTTGAGCGAATGTTTAACAAAATTGGGTGAAAGTCCGGTTATCATATAAAATATAATGTTTATTTCAAATTTATGGGACCGATTTTTTCTAAATTTAAATGGGGCGAAATAAATTAATAATATTATTAATATTAACGATATTTGCTCTAAAGAGTATATTTGTTTCACTTTTAATGCAGACCGTTTAATGCCAGTGGCGCCGATTTGCGCCACTTGAGTGTTGATTACGGTTGGCGATGTATTTTATTTTGGTAAACATGTACAGTTATATAATAATTTCTTATGTTGAGTATATTATATTCGTAGAGGATTTTTACATAATTTTATCGACTGATTGTTGAACTAAGATTCGACTTTTTTTCAGCTACTGGGACTATAATTGTGATTTAGACCTAATGACGGATCCGGTAGCCTTGAATCTTCTATACGTACAAATTGTGAACAATGTGGAAAATGGCTGGATAACGTGTACACGTGACGTCAAAATGCAACTATCGAAATTTCATTCTCGATTAGCCAAAAGAGATTATATAGAATTAGCAAGAACACTAAAATATTATGGTTTTATGCAATTTTTACCATGTTACTGTGATTTTCCAAAACCTCAAACCAAAGTTCTTATTGCAATAGGTGATCAGGAGCTTAATATGAGATTGATTGGACCAGGACAGTTTGTAAAGGAAGGTGTCTTCAAAGTAACGAGGATGAGATGTTGGCGTATCACAGCTACGCATGTAAGAGAATATTTATATTAATACCGCGCAACTGTGTCATTCTTTTAACTTTCAATTATGCACTGAACTTTAAATCGATCTATCAGTGGATAAGGCACTTAATGAGAATTTATATAAACTTTTTTTAGAATAAGCAAGACATGGCTGCAAATAGTCAAGTGAACATGAATTCTGGCTTAGAATTATCATTTGAATATTTAATGTCAAAGGATAAATTACAATGGATTACTATAACGAGTGAACAAGCTATTTTGATGTCTATTTGTTTGCAATCATTAGTCGATGAATTACTTATGAAGAAAAATGGAATGCAAAAAAAGAGATCTTCTGTCAGTAAAGGCAATTGGTCTTACATGAAACGAGATGGATCTTGTCATTTAATCTCTTTGGACGATGTGAATTCTAATTTAAAGGTACGTCATTATTTTTTGAAAATACTATAACTATTTATGTATTTAAAATTAGTGGAGAGAAGGGGTGTTCTGAAATGCATTAGATTTATTCCGCTCTTGGTTTTAAAAACATTTTTCCATCTACTAGTTTATTTTTAGGAAGAAAATTCAACACAAAAATATCAAGAATCTTTCTCAATAAAGAAACTACAAGAAAAGTTTTCGAGTGTGTCATTCAAAACTGGAAAAGAATTTATTGAGAACCATGCATTTGAAGGAATCGGCGATGAAGATTTATAAATGAAAATAATTGAATTTCAAAGTTTGGTAATTGAATGTTTAAATTGTGGGTTTTAGTTAAGGTGCTAATTATCAATCCGTGTCCAAAACTAAAAAATGCTATGTATATATCTAATTTTGGCCAAAAAAAGAGAAAAAAAAACAAGACAAGGTGATGATAAACCTGTTAAAGTCCATTAGACGTGCCAAACTTATAATAAAAATGAACATATTTTACTAAAGCAGCAACCTTTTCTACATTAACAGGCTACTACTAATTATGTGTCAAAACAAATCTGAATCGCAAAATTCTGACGAAATGCTCAAATTTTATATTTGTTATTTGTTTTAGTACCTGACCGATTTTACTATTATATGTATATTATAAAATAAGCATTTTTCAACATTATAATAGCTATTATGCAATTAATTTTTATATATTTTTTATATGTAACATATATACATAGATAATAAATAATATATGTTATATTTGTGTTTGTCGGAAACAGCAAAAAAACTCTACTTGTAGAGTTTTTATCGTCCAAGCGGCCACTTTTCATATTTTTTATATACATTCAACTGTATTTTATAATTTGTGTATGTAACATTTTACATTAAATTTTAAATACATTATAATAAGACTATTTTTTATTTTTATCTTCATCCTCAATTTACATTTATATATTTTTTTCTTGAATGAAACTGGTAAATTCTTAGCTCACAAACTCTCGGTTTATTGGTTCAGTTTGGTTAAATTATAAGTCACTTTTTAAGTGGCTACAAGCTCATCGCGTCGTCATTACTATCTATCTAAACATTGTTTTTTTTATTATTTTAGAAAACATCAATTTACATTAATTTATTGATTTCTTCCATAGCACGTAAGAGGAATCACACTGTAGGCACATTTAAATACAGGACAAGGAGTGGAGCACGTGGTTTATATTTATAACTGATACTATCTTAAAAAATTGATTATTTTATCTAAGAAATATTTAAAAAAATTACGCGTGTGCAATCTAAGCAAAAAAAAAATATAATTGATTATCTTTTGATTTTCACAGTGTTTTATCAATAAATACATAAGCAGCAAAAAGCATCAAATCTATATTAACTACTCAACAATTCTGACTCCCCTAAAGGAATTTGATACGCTCCTCAATGAGGACTATCGTGCACTTACGTAGAGCCAAACAAAGTTAAGAGTAACAAATATACATTTAACACCAATCACTGCAAATATTTCTATTAATAAGATTAAAAAAAGTAAACAATGGTATTAATACGTTTTCTAAATATTTCTGTCTACAAAACATTAGTGTTATATAAATAAATCGTCTAAAAACAGTCTATAAACAGCAAATACTATTCTTCAATGAGTATTCTTGCAGAGCCATGTCAAACTTGACGCAACAATATACGTTTTAGAAATGTTTTCATCAATAAAAGTGAAAAAATTAATAGTAGGTCAATACGTCTTCTAATTTTATTTACAATAAATTAAAAAAATACACAAGTGTGACTCTTAAAAACAATCTTATAACTCGCAAACAACTTTCCCGTATTTATAATATGCATGCTCGCTGTATTGTATATTTAAATACAAACAGAGTAGAGAATCTAAATAGCGTTCGGTTTTTAATTATAACAAATACAAAAAATGACATTATTATACGCAGGTGACGTCAATATCGATTAAAAGATGGAATTGAAAAAACCTTTCTGATTGGTTATGGGTTAATAAAAGCTTAATGTTTATTGATTCTGATAAATAAACAATATAAAAAAATCAAAATATTTAATTTATCCATTAGTTTACAGTTAGCAAAGTAACACCTCAAACAAATAGCAAATATTTATTGTTTAAAACTACTACTAAAAATGTAACTGAATCATTTTTTATTTGATTGCTTATTAAACAAAAAATTAAATTATAACAGTTATCTAATATTTTTTATATATCCACTAACCTTTTTATACTGTCCCACGTTGCCTTCATTGCGTAGAAACCTACCTGCTTGCAGTTTAATCTCTTCTCCAGCATCCACGAAGCACAAGCACAATCACATATTGTTTAAAATTATTTTCATCTACACACGTCTTTTCGCGACAAAGCTTCAAACACAACTAAATTGTTTTTAAAAACAACAAAAAACATTACATAAAACTATAAAAAAAATGGTATTTCAGTGAAGAGAGCTGATAATAACTAAAAAACTTGGTTTTTGAAAACAACAGAAAACGTTACATAAAACTACAAAAAAGTTGTTGTTCAAGTGAAGAGGAGTGATAGCAACCACAAAAAATTGGTTTTTACTAGAAAATTTGTAAAATTAATCAAACAAATAATTCATTATAATGTATACTGATTCAAATAAAAAATGCAACACCCAGAAAAAGTAGTTTCATATTAATACGATTTCCACCACATTTGCGTCTCTTTATAACTAACAATACAATTTCCAAAATTGTTTAATAATCTGTCAGTTCATCGTTATTTGCACCCTATCAGACCTGCTTCAAATTAAATGATCAATATTCACATATGGTATCCTATCACAAACTTAATGATGTTTAGGGCGTGAGATAAACTGCTTACTCTTGTACCTATAACACATCTAACACATGCTCGGTGACAAGTATGAAGAAAGGAAAATTCAAAAAATAAATAATGACAATTTAGTGATTCTGTTGTAACTCTTGCAGTATTGTGGCCTGGCATTATTCTGTTAAAACATAAAATTTAGAAAACTTTTTAAATATTTTTGTGTAACGAGCTGTAAGGTGTTTATCTTTTAGTAACAAGCGTTTAAGTTACCTGGAAAAGTTACCTATGTGGACGCAGGCCATAATAAGTTGAGCAAAAGTTGTATGAGCAAGAGTAAATTTTAAGTTTGTTAATAAACAAACGCCTCCCTCACTTCGACTTCGATTATAAACAAAAATAAGATTCATCAGTGAATACTACAAAATGCAATTCATGTTGGCATTTCTTGTGCGCATCACATTATACTTGTATTTGAGCTGAATGATTGTATGTCATATTTGACAAGAAAACAAACAATAAAAACGCTCGCTCATATTGCGATATTCCAATTTGATTGGTATCTTCACATGCATATGTGTATTCCACGCATTTGCGATTTAAATATTCACGTCAGTAAAAGTCTGTTTATTAAATATTGAGCTTTATTAATCTTTAAAAGTGATCAGTATTATAGATTTATTTGTTTTAAAATCTAATAAATATTGCAGTTTGGTTGATAAATCCAGTTATAAATAGGCGGCATAATCGTTGGCCCAAATTGCTGACGGCCGTCAACGCAATGAAATTTGTACACAATATGTGTTTAATCAAATTTTAAAAAAAAGATTGTACTTTCAATCTAAAATTATAAAAGAATAACAAACCTATTTTCATAATGAGTGGGTTTTCACGCTTTCTTATGCATTTGAAGCATGCTTGAAATTATATGATTTATGATATTCTAGAGAATGAACTTCTAAGTTTTTTGGATTTGGTAATAAAGGTCATCTAGGTTATTTGGTAAGAATAGAATACACTCTTAAAAAAATTAAACCCCAACTTGTCATAAAACACAATACAAATTTTTCATCTCAATTTGACTGACTAGTGAAATTGAGTAGGTGTTGGCTAGAAACAAAATAATGACTGTCAAAAAATATGATAAAACAGAATTAACTTTAACTCTTTAATTTAAATTTTATAACTCAAAAATAAGTGGACAGATACTAACGCCTAACCCAATTTATACTTTCCAGAACACTTTACTATAAATAATTATTTATGTATTTTATGCGTGTAAAGAGAGGCATTTTGATAGAAAGATGTAAATTTTGCGAAAAAGCTATGTCTATGGTACATAGCATACATAAATGACAAATATGTTACTCTCTGGGGTGATGGTGTTTCGTATTACAATAATAATCAGGTAACCATGGCGATGGCGGTGTGTAAAGTAAAATGAAGCCACGTGATTATTTCATTTCGATATTGTTTACGTGGTTGTGATCTTAAAACGGTTACCAGGGAAAAATTTGTGAATCGCTAACTTTCCGCATTGATAGGAAGTTTTTAATAGTCTGTTTAAGGAAAAGAAAAATACTTATTCAAAACTTATTTGAAAGTCATCACTTGCATAAGTTTTCATTTTTACGAATAAGTTTCTTGTATATGACAATAATTTCATAGTTTTTTGTTAATCAAAAATTCTCCTCAAAATAGCAATTGTTTTCATAAAATCTGTCAATACTTGCAAGTAGGTATTTTAGTGCATCACCAAATCTTTAAATTTTTAATAGATGTATAAAAGATGGAAAAAATACAAATTTTGATCAATAATCAAATGTGAAATCAAATTTAATCTAAAGGTGAATATTCATAATCTAAATTCAATCCGGTTTGTATTAATTAAACAATTGTAATTTAATAGTATTCGATCTTAGCTATTAAGTTTTTCCAATAAATTACGTGACTTTTATTAGCCACTGATGTTGCTGCGGAATTTGAATTTATATTAAATATACACCATAATAGAAGGCAACATATTTTGTCCCGGCGCCTCCACCAAATTTCTAAATATTTTCCATAAGCTAGATCTTTACAAATCATTTTTTAATATTTATGTAGGAACAGATATTAATTGATGCTATTATTTATTAACAGAGAATTAATTAGTTTAATAAGAAAAGAATGATAATTAATAGATAATAATTTAAAAAAAGGGAGTTTTGCACAAAAAAGCAGAGTGATACTAACCAGGTGCATCAAATATTCTGGATTAAAAGAAAATTTATTTGAAACGCACGACGCAGGATCCATTACATCGTTGGCGTCTCGATGTCTGTTCCAGTATCCCATTCAGTTTGAATCCAGGTAGTCATATGAATGGTCGTGTATTTCGGACAGACGTTCGGGAAAACGCGGATTTGTTTTTTCTTCTATTAATACTTTCCTGATTTCATTACAGCAATTGTAAGTACCTTTTTTTAAAATAACTTGTTATTGTTTACCTCTACTTTGTCTTGAAATATTCATTCTTGCTTAAGCTTTAAACATTACATTTTTAACCTATACATTCCAGTTGTAGCTATATCTAACATTTTTTAAATATTAAAAGAAGTCTAATTGACAAATTTAGTTATGAAAAAAAAAAGATCGCTTTTGTCGTAAAAACTAAGAGTTTACACCATTTACATTAAATATTAATACTATAATTTTACCTTTTACGAAACATAAAATATTCCTAAAATTACATACGTTAATATAGCATCGTCATAAAACATCAAAGCCTAAGATTAAAAATTTACAACACTTTGTCGTAAAACCATAAATGACCATTTCATCCAGCTTTGAATAAACTTTCTGTTTTTTATAAAATGATTTTCAGCAGAAATTAAAACTACTTTCAAAATTTGTTTTGCTAGAATCTAAAGCGATAAACTAACACAGCACGTCGAATATTGTAGAAATATTTGTACACTCATAAACACTACTTTACTACACTAAATAAACAGAAAATTTTGTAAAAATGTTATCGAAATAAACTTTCTTACGTATTTAATATGTGTATGTTTTTATATATTAACAAGTGTTTTATAATATATAATTGTGAGTAATAAAGTCATCAAAAACTACATTACAATTTTGTAGACAAAAGCACTACAAAATTATAAAAAATATGGGTACAACTAATGTTAACAACAAATGTTAGCTTTACCCAATAATACAAATTTGGTATTTAAAAGAGCCGAATAAATCAGCATCTTTGTACCATCAACTTTGAAAAACTGTTGTTGTTCATGTTGATGTTTAAGTCACTAAACAGGACATAAAACATTATCAGACAAGAAAGGAAAAGCTGGATGAATAATTAAGTTACCACAGAAGCGTCTTTTGTCTGAAAGGCATAATTTCTATCATCTTTGCTATTGCGTTAAAATGCAATATTGTATTGATAAAAATAATTAAATTGCTGCAGCAACGACGCAAACAAAATCTTTGTGAAGAATTGAAGTCACCTACATCTTTTTAAGAAAATTTAAAAGTTTTTTTTAATGTTTAATTTAAAAATAAGGAAAGCATTAAATACTTTATGAAGAACTAGATACGCCACCAACTAAAATAATCAATTAATTAAATAATCTATTGGTCTAACCTTCGTGGGATAATGCACAACAACTTTGCTGAAGATCATCACATGATCAAATGCATAGTTTACGATTCTATAAAAGACATACAGACAAACATTCATTTTTATATAATTATATATAAATGAAATTTTTCTAAAAAACCGGACAAAAACTGTAAAAAATCAAACTGTATTAAATTTTGCCTATTAAATTGTATCACAACAAAATAATTTTTTGGCTGTTTATTTGATTATGAGAGAAAAAAAATTACATTACAAAGACAGGATTTTTCTTGTGTACAAATAAGCGCGAGAAGCCATCGAGAAACTTTTTTCTCTATTTTGTTCTGGCGTCTTATGTCTGGTCCTTAGGGGCTTATATGAAAATCCAGAAATACTTATTGTCAATGTACACACGTTAGCTTTATTTACAAATAAATTTTTATTATCTAAGTTTAAAAATACTCATTTGTTTCATTTAAACCAAAAATGTAACAAAATGTAAATTTTTAAAAAGATTGAAAAGCGATAGCTGACAACGCGGCAATCTTAAAAGGCCTAACAACACATTTTTTTAAGAAAAAACATGAATTTTTTTTCTTTTTTCCATATTTTTTCTTCTTTTAAAGATTTAAGAAGTTAACTATTGTTATAAATTCGATATAGAGCTTAACGACCAATAAATGAACTATAGTTTCTCATAATAAAATCAGTCATAGTTTACACACCATAAAAAATATAAACATAATTTTTAATAATGGCTCAATTGAACCAAAATTGCCAAACATTTTTTTATTATTTCTTTCTACTTGAGAAGGTTAAGAATGATAAATAATGTTATAGAACTGATATAGAACATAAATATTGATATAAACATCATAGCTTCTTTTAATAATACAGCACAATAACAAGTAAGCAAACAGTTTTCAGATTAAAAAAAGCGTTAATAATTAAAATAAAAGTCAATAAAAATTTAACTTTTTATTTTGTGGCATTTAAATTTCGATTGTTTCAATGTTTCAACCAAAGACATGTAAAATATTTCAACGACTTTTCTAATCTGAAAACTATTTGGTGACTTGTTTTAAACAAATAATTTTTTTTTAAAACGATATCACTATAATTAAAAAAAATTAAAAAATATGTATTTGGAAAGTGATAAAACGTGTTGATAGCGTTTTCTCAAGTTAACGTGGAATGCAGTTTTAAATTAATATGTATTGTATAAAATATGTCAGATTGCTTTCTAGGAAACTAGAAATATTCTGCTTTGAATAAAGAAAAACCTAGTTACACAGAATACATGACTTCAAAATCATAAAAGTATTAAAATTGAATTTTATAAACTTTATTGAAGAGAATGCTTGCATACAAAATTAAAATATCAAAAGCTTCAAATATACTCAAACAAAAACTGAGAGCAGTGAATATTGAAGATTGAAGTCTATAATTGTAAATGAAAATACAAAATGAATAAAACATCTTAAGGTCAATTTGTTCAAATTGTACTATTCTGTGCCGAAGTTGCTTTGATGTACTTTTGAGCATCAATCTTATATATAAATTTAATAATCTTGGTTTTTATTAAAATATATACATATTTAAAGCCCAAAGATTGTAATTTAATTTGAAAAACCCATAATTGCTTTAGAACTCAACGGTATTTCAAGTACCTAACTTGAGTTTTAATTCTATCTAAAAGGTTAAATGTTTCATGCGGAAAGTGCTAGTTATATACTAATCAAGTGTCTTTGATGTTGGAAAAATAAAAGCGATAAATAAATTTTGATACCAACTTAAGTTTTTAAGAAATTTTTTTGTCAAAACAACAAGCATTTTGCACCTGCGTTTGACAAGAAAAAATCGCAAAGAAAATTTCATTTTTGTTAAATATTGGAGATTTTGTTTTAATATTGTTAAAAAAGGGATTTATCTGATTCACAGCTAATTTACGTCGTTGTTTCTTATTTCTATAATTTTGTTTTAAAAAAACCCGAAAACTATTTTTTTTTTGCTCCAAAAAATTAGTTTATAATAGACGCTTACAAAAAACATAACGCGTTTCAAAAAAATACGCAAATATGGTTTTTCTACTCTAACTTCTTAAAAAATATTTGAAAAAACACAAATTGAGATTGATGTAAGTCATTTAATAATATATTAAAACTTAATACAACCTTTCAATATTAATAAAATAAAAAAATCAAATTTGTCACTAAAATAAAAAAATTTTATCTGTAATTTTGAATATTAATAATTACACAATATTGGCAACGGGGTGGGTTAGAAATATGTGTTGAGCCTTGCCACATCCCTTGATAATAGTATAAAATTAGATAGTCTAACTTATATCTGAAGTAATTAAAATTAAGAACTAAATATGGCTAACACAATATTTTACGCTGATTATTATGATATCCTGGTTTTTTATTAACTCAAAACAAAATGATTCACACACAGATTGAAAAATTGAGTTGTAATTTAAAAGACCTAAATAATACTATAATAGAATAATTTTCCTAAAAATTGGATACTAAAATTAATTACAAGCTCTTAAAAATAAATTTTGCATCACAAAGTTGGTTCAAAATCTCTTTGATAAAAAAATAAATGTAAAACGTCAAATTAAATCACGATGAGTAGGCAAGAAATTTTCTTCACGTACTTTTTTTGCGCTTTTTTCAATGCTTTTAGATATTCAAATTTGAATTCGATCTGAGATGATGTAGGTACTTAAATTATATTTTTTGGTGAATATAGTAAAGCAAATTCATCTCTCATCAAAGCGAACAGATAAGAAATTGATTAGCACTGCTAATTTATGTAAATTAAAAAAAAAACAGTATTTAAAAGCGTGTTATATAAGGCTTTGTAGGATTAAAAGTGTTTTATAGAGATACTTCAAACTTCAACCTGACAAAACAACATTTTATGGCAAATGTGGCAGCATAACGAAAAACATCAAAAACATTTTGAATCGTTTTATTAAACTCGTAAATTAAAAGTTAGATTACTTCATTTTTAAAAAGTAAAAACCTTTTATTTCTAAATCAAAAAATGTGTAAAACGTCAATGTTGCTTACCGGTGGTGCGGTGGTAAACTTGACAAGAACGTTTGTTCAGGGATATAGTAAAGAAAGGAGTGGGATGTATTGAAAATGTGCTTTGCGCCACGACGACGTCTAAACGTTCTTTGTCTTTATGAGTTCAGCACTCAACGGTTCCCTCACAGCAAATTGCTAAATATTGAGCGATATTTATAGAAAAAACTATGACTTACAACAACTTTTATATTGATTATTTTACTTTGAAATAGTACCTACTGAGAACGTTACAAGTTTTAATAAACTTTTACAATCACACTTTGATTGCATAAAATATCAATAATTAAACCCAGTTTCTTTCCTATGAGAATTTACCAAAATTTATAGATTACTTATGTCAAATACACATTATTATTAGAAATAGAAAAGCTAAAGCACACAAATAGTTGTCATAGTGACTCATAATACTTACCTGTTTTTACAAAATTAACAAAACGAACATTTTGTTGTTTTAAATCAAACAACAAATGTAGCCACCAAATATTAATTTTTTAAAAATTACAAATTTCTGCAGATTTTGCACACAAAATATACACTTTTGAGAGTGACTGGTTGCTAAATGATGGATTTCTCACTGAATCTATAGTGAAGTATAATTTTATGGTTAGATACAAATATTTTACTTGGAGCTCATTATTGAAAAAAAAAATCCGTTATAGATTATTGATAACAAAGTAGATTGTTATCATATAGTAGATTGTTATTATATCATATAATACATAAAATCATTGAACAGAAAATATACCTGTGCTGACGCAAATATAATTAGAAACTGTATAATTAGCTAAATATTTGCAAGTTAACGACAATCTGGTGCATCCAGGCAAAAACTCCCATTAAACTCGTTAACTCTGAACTGTTTGTTGTTTTCTGTAAAAAAATTGAGCAATTGTTTGAAATGTTGTAATGTACGGCGGCATGACGTTTATAAGCTATAAGTAATTAACACCAAAAATCTATACGCTGATAATTATCATGTATATAGTTCATTTCTACGTTTTAAATGTCAATTTCTTTAGTAAAATGTAATAAAATAATATTTTTTTGTGAGGAAAAGGCAGTTTTACTTTTGCATCCGCAGCATTTCTAGACAATCTAGAGGATCTTGAAGCAATCTTTCATAGAAAATCCTCATACAAACATACATGCGAGGTTCGTTAGCTCTCATTATCTTTTTTAGCCCACAGCAAGTAATTAAGATAAAGAAAAAATGAAGTATAAAGTAGATTTTCTTGACGTAAAGTTTGAAATACAAATATTGGGGTTTGGAGCTTTTAAATTTAATCTTTCGAATATAATCATTTTCAAAATGTTTAAATGTTGGTAACGGAATTACGTTATAACCTCCGAACAAACACTGCCGACAGTTTATAATCAGAAACAAAAACATTTACGGAAAAAGATACTTTATACCCCTAAATACAATTAGCTTCTGGAGGTATCATTTACATTAATTTATTCAAAAATAGACCGCGCGTAATTTAATAAAGCTTTCAACTTTATGTTATGCAATCAGTAAATTAGAAACAGGTTTGAAGATAAATAAATGTACAAAAAAGCAAGATAATTACTGCCATTATTTTGCTGTAAAACTCATTCGGCACTGCTTATATAATACTTAACAAAATAATTTGAAACTTGAGCTTTTCGGATCGGAAATGTGCTTATTTGATTTTTATATTAATACAGTAAACCCTCAATAAGACGAACTCGATTACGGTTTTCTTATAAAAAAAACTATCTTTTAACCGGTTTCTTACAGCGAATATAGATTTAAATTGTCTCGTTATTAAATTTCATAGATTGAAAAAAAAATCACAATATTTTATTAAAATTATCTGAGCTTTTAAATTAATATCTATATATTAAACCTACATGCTTTCAGCCCATTGGATAATATTAAAAATTCTAATTTTGTTAGTGGAAAAGCAGTATAAAATTTCGGTTTGTTGCCAATAGCTCTAATTATGTATATTATTTTTACCTGATTAATAATATTGCATAACAAAATATACCTTTTATTACAGCGTTTTTTAAAACTTTATTAAAATTTAAAATAAACTTTTATCGCTTGACGTTATCATAAAATTATTTGATAATAATATTGTTTATCGTTTTTTATTTTTTTATATAACGCTGAAAGCAAAGTGATGTTTATAGTATGTTGCTGGATTTATATGCGCCTCTCGACATTTAGACGTGAGTTTAATACCTAAAATTGCACTAAATAAATCGGCTGCTATTTCTATGAAAAACCAGAGTTTAAATAGGAATATATAATCTATTGTGACAGGGTCGATATCTAAAATTAAATTGAAAGCTAAATGTGAAAGAAAGTTTGCAATAGATTCTAGAAAATTTAACAAAACTTTTAAATAATTGAAGAAGACAAGCAGCGTGAAAAATCTATAGAATGTATTTCCGGTTTTTATTTTTATTTAGGTGGTTGACTGACATTTCTAAATTGCATTGACACATTCCAACTTTTTTTACTGTTAAATGATACATGATTCAATATACATTATTGCGTGACTGGGGACTCTACGATCACTACGAACATCGATTTAGCGTATAATAAGTTTAGCCTTTAAATACAATAGCTAATGTTATTTCGCCTTTTTCTTTGCTCAAAAAAACTTTATATTTTAGTTATTTTGCATTTTAGGCACTGTAAGCAGAACAAAAACTAAATTTATTATATAATATTTGTACAATAAATATTATTTCTGTAATTAAAATATTAATTTAAGATAATAATGAAAGTACAGGATTTCTAATCAAGCTTTTTTTTAATACACTCCGGAATTATCGCCAAATTGCAAATATTTACTTAGTACACACCTTCATCATTACTTGTCAGGTTGTTTTAGGTTTCATTAGTTTAATTTAGATGTAAAACACAATACATCAACTACTACTTTGATCTTAGTAATCTACATCAACTAACTTGCTTATCTTTTTAATAATAATAAATAAAAGTTTTGCAACACAAATATAGAAAATTTTACAAGGCTAAGATTTGAGGATGTAGAAGTAAAATGTCTTTTTGCGTAAAACGTGAGAAACCATTGTTTGCGTTTTGCCTAACAAGCTTACTACCATATCGCACTTTCGTCTACATAAACTTTGTTTCTTGTTTTTATTTTGTTTTAGAATAACAATTTACTTTAGTAAAGATAATTTATGATATTTTTCAACTATATTATAATAGTATGTGACATATTATGCATATAGTCTATTTTATAGCAATTTATTAAAAAATCATGTGAAAAAATTAGATTATTTTATTTTTTAGGTATTATTTTTAAAAGTTATAGTCACAAATGATATTTCGTTGTTATTATATAGTGAAATGATCAAAATTATTCACATTCGATTAATTTCCTGGCGGCAATGCGTCACGTGAAATGATGTTTGAGCAAAATAGCCGATAGCAATCACGTCCTTTACTGTCCGGATATCAAATCTTTAAGCACTGATGAGACCTAAAACTAATTAAAGTACGATGACTGATTTCAAAGCGTTTTGTGTAATACCCGCCATCTGACAACAGTTGCTAAGACTTTTTAAAAGTATATTAGCAACTTAACAAAATTATTTAAAAAAAAATACAAGAAAATTAGGTCTCATTTTATTTTCCATAAGAACCTTAACAAACTCACAACAAATTAAAAATTATGTTTTAACATTTTGCATAATTTAAAGAAATTTAACAATATAAAAACACAACACAAACAAACTAAAAAAAAGTTGCAATTTTAATTGCATGCATATTTATCAAAAGACCAGAGCTTTTGCTTCTCAAAAATTGCATTTCCATTGAGATGCTACTCAAGCTTTTTATTACTGTAAGTATAGTCATATACTTTTAATTATTTAATTACTATTACGTATTACTAGTTAGTCAACCAAAAAAATCCATTTTAGTTTTGGACTATGATTGACAGATGGCGAGTACCAAGAAGTGTCGCTTTTGTTTGGATGTTGAAAAGGTTGGAATCTAAGCTAAACAGGCGACACCTTGTCTGGGAGCATTTCTTATCGGAGAAATGTGATATTTTGAACGGCACAAGTATTTATCAACAAATACCTTCTGCATTGCAAAGTAAACAGCAGTAAAATTAAATTTAAATCTTATAGAATATCGAAAAAATAACAATTTTATGTTCAAAATGACTTGTTCACAATATTTTGAAAAAAAAGAATCAATAGTATTTATTGTAGGATTTTAATTTTGTATACATCAAATGAAATGGTAGTAAGAGCTACAAAAGCTGGTGTAGAAAAATCTCTAATACCTGAAGCTCAGCTGTCCAAGTGACTTTTTATAAATGAAACTGAAATTTTTTTAATCATTCAGATAAAGAGTTGGTTTTGAAAACGATAATGTATCACAAATTTGCTCTTACCAATGCTCTTACATAAGAAAAACATCTTTTAAAATTTTATGAAAACAAAAACATTAAATTTTTAATAATCTTTAAAATAAGATACGTTACTCATTATTAGATATATTGAACAAAAAAAAACAGAATGTAAATTACAAATCGATTACATCGTTTGTAGTTTATATTACAAAGTGGCTCCGAAAAATAAAGAATAAAAGAAAATAATTAAAACACTGAAAACTAAAATGCCGCTTTCTGTGGGTGGACAGTGTCGTTCTCATTTACTATTTATTTTTGATTTATTAATTAGAACTTTAATCTATAAAAAATGTAAAAATTTTCACAAAAAAACTGGAAGTGCATCAGCTAAGATTTCTATTTTTCATAATCAGTAGGGTACATAGATGTACTAACTAGTCTAAAATTTTTTTTTTAATAACCAACTTTGAGTGAATAATGAATCAAGATGTATTGTATTCTATCTTAATAGAAAAAAGGTAATTATTGTATTTTACTCAATAAATTAGATTTTTTTGGTTTTCTGTAGTTTACAGTTTTTTCCATATTTTTGCTTGCGTACAGCTCAGTTTCTTAGTGTGAGAGTGTCTGTAAAAACTGACTACATATATGATAATATATCTATTCGTTATTAGATAATTATTACTACAAATAATCATAGTTTGTTTATGAATCTCTTTGCTTATAAGAACATTAGTTTAATATGATCAATAAAAGCTCTAATATTTAGAGCTTTTTTTATTTAGTCAGTTTCAGCGACTAATGTATACAAAAAATTTATATACTTTAAAATGGAACCTAACAAAACAATAATCCCGTTAGTTTCTTACTACAGAAGTAAACTCGGTTTTATTTATACATATTGGATTTTTCATGTTTTAGTTTTGTTGAGCAAAATTATTTTTTTAACTACAGCACACTATGCTACTTCATAAAATACCAGCTATCTGCTAGCAAAAGCTTTACACAATTTGTTTTTGTTATTTTGGAGATCAGTCGGAATGAACAGAAAGACATCAAAATATCTATTATTGTTTTTTTTTTATAAACAGTGGCATTAAACATAAGATTTGTTAATTTCTGGTTCAAAATACCATATTGCGATAAGAAAAAACAGTCAAAGCTAATGTATTCCAATACACAATAGTATCAGATCACCGTCGCACTAGCCAAAAAAAAGTTTACGAAAGTATCCGGTTTTGACAGCAACCAATTTTGAAATAAAAGCACACATGTTATACCCATTACAGATGCTAAATATATATTGTAGAGTTCTTTGTGAAAACAACTTCAGCAACATAGTTTTATACAAACAAAACACATTTTTGGTTCATAACTTTGAAAATCTCTAAAATGTTCTACTGTTTATAGAAAATCTTTTGTTTAGAATAAATGGTTG
Source organism: Lagria hirta (assembly GCA_947359425.1). Lineage (NCBI taxonomy): Eukaryota > Metazoa > Arthropoda > Insecta > Coleoptera > Tenebrionidae > Lagria > Lagria hirta. The sequence continues at coordinate 4,717,220 of OX375799.1, forward strand.
CATCGATGCTCCTAGTTATCCTTAAAATTTTAATTTTTACTATTGAGAGCCTATTGAAGCCATAAAATACTTTTATGACTTTTTTGAGTGCTCTCTAAATTTTGACCGACTATCATGCAACATGCACGTCTGTTGCATGATAGTCAAAATTGAGAAGTGAAGTCGTACAAGGATTCGAATGACTTGTGCTATGGCAATTGGCAATAGGTGTTTTACTGGGTATTTGAACTATTGCAATTATCATTTGTTCGATATGGCGTCAGTTTAAGTATACACACATGGTTTATGTTTTCAACGCTTCACGTACTCCAACTCCTTTAATTACTATAATATTTTAAGGTACCTACTGTCTATTTGTTCATAAAATAGTATTTTTAATCTTATTGATTATTGTATCAACTTATAATAACAATCTAGGTATATTGTATAATAACAAATGTTTTTATAAGTCGTTTGTCAGATTTGTACTTGTCGCCAAATTATTTTAAGAATATAATTATAATGAATTATATTTCGAGAAGACGTTTTGGAATATTCAAATTTGATTATTTTTCATCATACAACTTGCAATCGAAAATTATCTCACTTGTGTAACAAGATATTTGATATGAACCAATTAAGTGCCCGGGTTGAGTTACATTCATCGTTCGAACTACTACTCGTATAAATAAATAAAGAGAAACAATCTATATCTATCTCTTATTCTTAGCGAAGTAACAAACTATTGATGAAGTTCAGAGACGATTTCCAGAGGGCAGCATTTTCCACTGCTTCACGTTGTCCAACTAGTCTATTACTAAATATAACATTTAAAAAACTAGCAGTTGATTTGTTAGATTAGTTGAAATATTGGAATTTTTAAATGTTATATAATAGTACAAACTTACAAAGCAGTAGTCTAGAACTACAATTATTTTTTGTTTACTAAATTAGAAATTAACATTAAATTTTAACAATTATTTTTATTTACTGATAAAAATTTAGGGCTAGAACACAAGCTTATGAAAAACAAACAAACGCAATAGTGCAATTATATCAAATTTTAATTAACGTTAGAAAAAAATAATTATTATATTTTGTTTATCGGTATTAACAGTAATTTTTATAGTTTTTTCTCTCGAAGTATTTTCATTTTCTGGATTAGAACCAGGCTCTAGAATCGGGGGCTCTAGAAAAAAAAATCGGTTTAGAACGTTAACCAAAAAGCTTTAAACTTATTGATTAATATATTGACATATTCATAAAAAATATTGATGATAAGAATAAAAAACTGTAAAAGAAATTGTCAAACAACTTAAAAAAGAAGAAACCACTTAAGGAAAGTTGTCAGACAATAATAGTGTTTATAGTGATAATATATTAAAAATATGTGGAGTGACCTGCAATTTTCATATTATATACGCACTAATTATCAAAATCTTAACTATCAAAAATATTTAAAAAACTAACTTTATTTTCAGTTATTGTTTCCATCGCTATTTTATTTTTTGCCATTGAGCGAAGAAAATAACGATGTTATACTAGTTTTTTTTGTTTACGTGTGAAAAAATTCAAGATATGAAAACAATCATAAAACTTTAAACTTTTTGAGAAAAAAAAAATAAAAAGTGGTTTTCAACTTACCCTCCGTTTCCTCCTGCTTTATGTTTTCCTGAACACAAAAAACACAGTCTGGAGGATGTGTTCTTGGATCTTTTCTGAACTTGTCCGGGTTTGATTCTTCCTTAGGAGAAAAAGCACCGTTTGGAGAGTGTGTTTTTTGATCTGGTTGGCACATCTTTACTCAAAATAATATCTATGACAGTTTTTTCTTTGCAAAACAGAACGCTGCTGCTCTTGTGTGTACCTATAATAGTGCAATTATTCTGATTGCAGCATTTAACAACTTTACTCCCTCATGTCTTTTTTGATCCTATAGAAATGTTACAAATGAAGACCAAGTTAACAATATGTTATGGTATATATTTAAGTAAAATATGAGCAAAATGACTTTGATTATCTTATTTATTGAAAACGAATCCTTTGCTTACATCATCTTATCTCCCTAAAGACCTAACAAAAGCTTTGAACATATTAGAATGTCGCATTTAAAAATTAAATACCTGATATTCTCTAGAGCGTTTTTGTTAAAATTATCTATAATAATGAGTATTTTTAAATTTTATCTAAGATGCAAGAATAGCAGCTAACGAAATAAATCTGTTTTTTTTTATAAAATGTATGTGTTAGCTGCTTTTTTTGAAAATATTTGATTTGAAAATATGTTTTTTTTGCCACTCATTGTCATCAATCTTAGATAATATATTCCCAATAATCATTTATATTTAGGATTTTTCAACGATTGAATCGTCGTGGTGAAAACATTTCCGACGAGAATTGGCAGAATCAAATTAGGGAGCTATTATATCCATCTGATTTGTTTTCCAATAAAGTAAATGTTTTAATCATAAGACTCATCCATCAATTGAGTTATAAATTGTGGTTCTAAACCGAAGGTATTTGTAAACAAATTGATTAGTAATTTTGGTGAAGATTCCAAGGGTATTATAATGAAATCTTTAAATAAACGGTTTTTGTTTTTTAAAATTATGATCAAAACAGTATTAAATCTGTTTTAATACTTTATAATATTTACCTAAATTAATAATTATAATTTGTTTTAACACAATTATTTGATCTAGAAAAACTTATCTTTAAAACTCTATAAATTAAGATTAGGTATTTAAATTTTTATATGTGTTTCAGTTTTATAAACTTTTTTCTCTTAGATTTAAACACTTTATTATTTAAACATGCGTGTTAAATTATTATGCAATATTTCAAAAAATAGTAATACCAATTATCAAAGAAAAATGTAAACAAAAAAAAACTTTTTACTTCAAAAATCATTTTGAAATTTTATCTCAAGTATTAACCGATTGCTGGTGCAAATTTAAATTTAGCTTTCTTCACTTTTTTTCAATATAAATTTTTATTTTGCCAAGTCGCACACATCTTTGTGTGCTCAATGTGCTTAAAAAGTACTCAATTTGTCTATTTTATAGGGAAATTGATGTTTAAATTAATTTTGCTGTTTTTGTAACATTTAATAATAAATAGCTACAAAAGTTTGTTAGAACAACCAATATTAAATTATTTACTGCTACTTAATAATTATATTGTATTTTAAAAACAGGCTCATAATTGCTTGTTTTTTAGAAATTGTGCTTAAAATTTGATACAATTTATAATATATTTTTTAAGAATATTATTTTTGTTAGTGAGAATTTAACAAACCTTGATGAATGAAAGCTTAAAAATTATAATAAGCAAAATAAAATGAGTCTTTGTAGATTGTTGACAATAATGTAAAGCATTGCTGAGATGGCTTGTTATACGATCTTTAACTTGTTGTGAATATTGATAAATAGAGCAATACAAAATACTACAACAATAGATTCAATTCTATACCGTCAGGCTGATTCATATGTATAAGTTGCTCATTAAATTTTGAAATCTTTGCAAGTCATATACATAAAAGAATCTAAAAATATTTTCTTATTGAAGTTACATTTTGATATTTAAATATTTTGTGCTTTATCTACTTACCTTAAACATGGTAAGTTTAAGGTAAGTATATAGAGCACAAAAGAGCTTATTTATTCCATCTACTGATCAGTATAAATATGTTTTTAATTAGAAATATCATATTTTGTACATGTTATTGTGCTTAAAATAAAAACTATTTTTATTAAAAATTTAAATTTTTAGAAATAAAGATACTAAAAAGTACCGTGCAATTTCTTAGATAAGACTTTGATAGTCGTGTTCCGATTTCGAGTATTTTTGCAAACTAAACAAGACACTGTCTAAGCTATAACCGCTTTTATATAAAAACTGGTTAATCTCACACTATATTATATCTTCTGCTATATTTAGAGATTAAATATGTTATAAAAGCTGTAGCTCATTAGTTTTTTAATATACTTAAGATCAAAAATATAAAAACTGAGAGGTATGCCCCTCATAAACAAAAAAATTGACAGAACATGCACGAACTATTTGAGTAAGCTGAGCATTGTAGAAAAAAAGATCTGAAAGTACACAAGAGTGTTTGTGTGGTTGATGAATGTTATGTGACATGAAGTTAGAAAGCTTTGAATGCTATTTTTGAACCTTTGGCACATTTTTAAGATGGCTATCTTGATAAAGCTAAATTTTGTTGCACATTATCACTTTATATTTATATATTAATAGCTTAAAGTTTAAAAATCTTTGTTTTTCAACATTTGTAACTATATAATACATTATTGTTTGAGTTTATAATAAACCTCGCTGATAAAAAGTAATGTTAAATATCTTTAAGGCAATAAATATTTTAAGCATTATGGTTATAAAAAAAATTGTAATTATTTATTGTGTGTTTAATTTTGAAAATATTTACTATGATAGCTCAAGCAGTATTTATGAAATAAAGTGAAACAAGTGGAAAATAAAAAAAAAACAAACTTATTTAATGTTGTATCATACTAAAAAAGATTAATACGATTAATGAAAAAACTAAATTATGCAAAACTATTTTCGATGCGTTTTTTATTTTTTAGGAGTTATGCTATGTGATTTTAAAAAAAGATCGTTCAAAGTTGGATATTTTAGTCACAGAAGCTGGTAGTTCATATGTTGTCAACTAAGCAGACATAAAGCAACGAAACAATTTTTAAATTAAAATTTCTGGCACAACCGAGCGCTAATGTGGAATAAATAGACCTTGCTTGATATTTATAATGACACTGTTTTTGGTATTAGGGCCAAAATCATATCGTTATAGTCTAAAAAACTCTTCTCACATTTACTAAACATGAACAACATGAATTACGTATCAGTATTATCACTATTTATTTATAGATCGTCTTATTTAGAAAGCTTGAGCGTTCGTTCGACTCTGGAGAGCAAAAGAATAAATATTTTTGCTAGTGTCTTGAACAAATAGAGGAATCCTTGCATTGTTCTTACTGAAACGCAAAAAAAACTTACAGATATTTATTTAGAAAACACCTATCATAATCTAAAACCATTAGTTACGAAAAGTTATCATAGGTTTTTAATTATAAATCATTTTTAATAACTTTTTTTTGGTCTACTTTTTTCGCGATATCTAAGCTAATAAACTTTTTTCAGCAATTACAGTTAATGTTTCGGATAGCTAATAAAATAAGGAATCTAAATCTGCCTTGTTTTTGAATTTCTATCGAGAAAAATGTTTGTAAAATATAATATTTTTTAAATTATGAAAACAAAAAAATAAATTGAATATCTGCCGTTCAATAATTTTGAACGGCTTTAGCCGGCTTGATGAAGCTAGAACAAGACCGATTAGATCGTTGGTTAATATTAATTATTAAGCAATGAAAATACTTTGAAATGTTAGCTCAAATCAGAATGATTATGTTTCCATCAATAACTTATTTCTTCGTAATCACTTTCAACAACAAACTTGTATTTTGCATTTTTAAATAACTTTTGCTGAATGATTTTTGATCTATTTTCGTAAACCGTAGATAGTTAATTAGACTTTATATTGATAACTAATTCATATAGCTTTGATTAATTGACTAGAAGCCTATTTCAATATTTTATAAAAGACAAACAACATTTCTATTTGTAAACAAACAATAATTCAACAGACAAACAATTAATTATGTTGTTTGAAACAAACGTTAGGGAGAATATATACTTTATAAATTTATGTATTTAATGATATATCATGTAGTAAAATTACTTCAGATTAATAACATCAATCATAACTTTATTTGAAATCACTCTCTCTGTAATAAATCCATCTACAAGTTTAGGCTTTTCGAATTAATGGCATGTTTTTTTAAATATTTATTAAATAGTATTCTGTTGATTTAGAAGAAACTGCTTTTTATTTTTTTTTCTGAAAAGGCACCTTGTTTCAGAAAAAAACTCTTAACCTTATTGTAGGTCTATTAGTCACTTTTTTTTTAGTTTTTCTTGTTTAATTGTTGTACAAGCGGCTGGAGGAAAGGGTTGACATAATTTATAAATTTTTTGTAATGATGTGTTTTTTTCATTATTCATTTCTTATTTAATGAAAATAAAATTTTGACAAACGGCAGCAAAGGAAAAAAGGGAAATCGAATAAAAGTTTTGATTCAAGTTTGAATAAAAAAATTGGATTTAGAGAAAGAAACTTTTATTTGTAGAGGTTTTAAATTTGAGAATAAAACATTTTTTTGAAAATATATTAATTTTACAATGACTTCTGATTGTGAAAGCTTTCTTTCTTCATCTTTTTTAAAAATAAATTTGCTTTACATTCATTATTTTTTAATTTTCATTTCATACCAATGTAATAGATACTACCACTTTGAATAAAGAACGCAGACAGCACTTTTAAAAATTGTGTAATTTCAGAGATTTTAAAACTGGAAAAATGTTATTCGACTTGTTATATTTTATTTGACATAAAATATGAATGTTTTTGTTTTTTGTAGTTTTTTCATACAAATTTTTTATTCTGTTTAGTAAAATTAGATTTCAACTTTTTTTTAATGTACACAAGGTACTCAATAAATTTTACATTTTTAGTGGGTTTTATGATACATATTTTACCAACTAAATAAAAATGTTTCTTGTTTGGAAAAACTCGTAAAAAGCGTTTAGTTTATTTGAAAACCTAAATCGTACATTTTTTGTTTTACTCAAAACAAATTAAATTTTATTAGCTCAATATATAAAATTGGTATGCATTGCTTGAAAAATATTTGAAGCTCTAAACTTTTCTATGCATTATAGAAAGAAGAATTTCATAAATCATGTATTCCAAACTGCAATCTACCGATGCAGATATTTAAATAACGAGCTCGTTTTAAATTTGAAAGCTTTTTTTACCAGAGTTTATAATCCGGAGTTGAAATTCAACAAATGGAATGCTTAATTCAGGGTTATCATCAATTATCTCAAAAAAATTAATAACTGTAATAGGATTTTACGTTATTAAAAGATAAATCATTGAAATGTTAATGGATACGCAAAAAGTATTAAATTGATGTACACTGTAGAGATTACGCTTCATAGAAAAAGCAATTTTTTTATCATAAAACCTAAAGTGGCAGGTAATGTTAACTAAATCTTTCATTTGATTATTTTAAAACACAAAAATATTGTAATAATTGATTCTCTTTGTTTAATTTGAAAAAAATAAAAGCAACTAGGTTTGAGTAAAATTTAGAAATATACTAACAGTTTAATTAGAATTTCTCTTAGAAAAATAATTATAAAAAAACCCTAATTATAATTAGGTATTATAAATAAAATATTTTTATTAAGTGATATGAATTTTCAGTAAATGTTTTGTGTAAAACAATGACAATTAGTTTTTAAAACGTGGTAATTGCTTGTTTTACACTATGTATACAACCAATCAATTACATGTTAAATTTTTAATGTTGACATTACCAGTTAGTGAGACTAGTTTGCAGTAAAATCAATAGTAAAGTTATCAAACATATACGCTGACACAGTACTTTTAATATTTTAACACTTGCAGAAAATCGAAAAGGAAATATGCAACTAAAATATTAATCGTTTTATAATTATGTGATTTTTGAGCAACTGTATGTTCTCAGTCTCTTTTTATCATGAATTAACCAAAATCAAGTTCATCAATCATATTATATAATGTACGAAATTAATAACTTAGATAGTCTAAAACTGTTTTAAAACGCTCAAAGAATTTATTTTAAGCCGTTCAAGTTTCTAAATCGCCAACACTTATTTGAAGAGGACCACACAAACAGACAAACTTTTGGAAAACTTTATTCAATTTGCTAAATAAACGTTATAAAATTTTTGAAAACTTTTACTGCGCTAAAACAACTTTCAAATTAAATAAAGAAAACACTTTGTCATATTTCAGATAATAACCATTTTTTACTTTTACGTTTTACCGTTTTATTCTTACAATTTTGGTTTATAACTTAAATTAAACTTAACTATAAGAAGTATTATTATAAAAGCATTATTTTATGTCACTGATTCAACTCAAATTTAAATTATATTTGCAAACATTTATTTCAAACTGTTAAAGCCTAATGTTAAAATTGATTTTTATAAAACCAAAAAAAAAAAACAGAAGAAAATAAAACAATTAAAAAATAGATAGACTTAAAATGGTATTCTTAAATTTACTAGAACAGCAATAGGGATAATATTAATTTTTTTTTTCAATACGAGTAGAAATTTTATTAAAACAGACAAATAAAATGTCTGAATTATGCCATTATCTGATGCAGAATATTTTCAAGCATTTGAGCAAAACATTTGAAACGTTCTAGAAATTTATTTAAAAATGTAAAACAATGTTAAAAGAAAAACTATAACAAAATTCCAATTAGCAAAATAAAAAAACCATTCTAAGAACAAAAACGAAATGTAATATTTATTAAAACCAAATGAATTATTAAAATTGCAGCAAACATTTCTGTTTAAAAAAATTATATTGTAAAGTGAAAGCTGTACAATTTATTGATTTCTTATTTACACTCTTAAATAACGCTACTTTTCTCTACACTCATTTATTTGTATACTATCACACTATTTTTATAAGAATTATTAGAACACTTTGTACATTTATATTTATATCGATTCAAAACACTCGTCGCTTACTTGTCGCGTACTCGATTCCGGAATTATTTAGATAAGTTCTCGAACGTTTGATTCCGCTACAATATTTATATCATCTTTGGTATTGCTGCTCGTACCTCTAAATCTATGTATATATTTCTTAATATACTTCATAAATTTTTATTTATTATTTTAATTTATATTATTCAATTGCTCATTTTTTATAATGCTGCAAAAAAACAAAGAACTCTAAAATAGACTTAATAAACTAAAAAATATAAGCGTTTTTTTGTAAATTAGTTATTTGGTATTAGCGGTTTTTTTCACACATGTGGTAAGCTTCTCTTTATTTAAAATGAAAACTTTTGTCTTAAAATATACTAAAAATTATGTGAACACTTCAGTTTTTATTCCAAGAAAATAATTGAAGTTTTCAAGTTGAAGTTTTTAGATTATTGCTGTGCAATGTGAATGTAGTTTAAAAGTTAGCGTCTACTCGTAGACAATTACGTAATCTTGATATTACAGCAAAAGACTTGATGTAGACTTGTACAATTTGCAAAGAATAGGGGGAAAATGAACGTACTTCTCTAGGTAATGACCATTGGCGTTATTGTCTGCATTTGTTAGGCGGTTCATTACAAGAGTTTAATTACTAAAAGAATTTTTGCAAAGAGAATAAAGGTGCTAATATATTCCTTGCAAGCTAATGCCTTTAAATAAAATTGTTACAATTTGGAACAAACATTTAGATTTACAATTTAAATACAAAAACTGTAAGCTACGCGTAATTTAGTTTTAAGAATACACAAATTAGTGCAGAAAAAATTATCATTCACAATTATTTAATATATACTAAGTTTTGAAAAAACTCAATTCTCTCAAAAACACGCACCAAACATGTTCTTCAAATGTTAAATTAATTAACAAAGTTTTGCTTGTCTATCGGTTTGACGGAAGAAAACGCACTAACAAATCATTTTAAACATGCTTTGGCTAAAATCTTGATGAAAGCGCGTCAAGTAAATCGAAAACTTTATCGTGTAAACTTGTAAAGAGTATAAGTTCCTTAAGCAATTTGCTAATAAATTTTATAGATGTGCAATAACGCTACAAAATTACACTTATCTAATTAATAAGACATAACTTCATAATATAATTGTGTAAGTGGCAATTTGTTTATAAGCATATTTATTAATTGAATTTAATAGATGAAGCTAGGATAGCATTAAATTGCAATTGTCTAATTATAGTACGCTGTGAAATAATAGTCTTGACATAATGTCTAACCGTCTATTATTATCCAAATTAGTTGTACAATTGAATAGGGCTCCAACAATTGCAACTTTGTCCATTTCTCACTTTTTCAGCATCTCAGCTGAAACGTTATTTAAAATGTAAAATAACAATTTAAATTACCAATGCTTGAAGTTAGCGACACCTCAGCATTTGTTAGAAAATAAGAAAAGTATAATAATTAAAGAAACCTTTTAGAAAACTTCGGTAAAATTAAATATAAGAAAATGTAAGTTCATTTTCAGTTGATGCAATACTTTGGAAAAGCAGCGTGCAAATAGAACATTAAAACATCCTTTCTTAAGAGATGTCTGTAGACTGACAGAAGATGCCGGACACGAAAGCGGTTCTTCTCAGGGTGCTTGTCACGAGACGAACTAAAGTATCTATGTTGATTTTTTTTTCTAATCAATTTAGATAAGGCATCAAAAACACGTCGATATTTTTACATTAAACTATAAAATAACTTTCTTATGGATGATAAAGTTAATGAAATTATGACAAAAAACTGATAGGTAAGATAGTTTGATGAATCACATGTGATTTTATTTTAAACAAAAAATGGCGCTTTGTAGAATAATATTCATTTCATTGTTGGATGTAATTTTAAAAATTCTAAAACTTTGACTGTTTTGTTTTTGTTTCAGACATTCAAATGCACAAAACGTTGCAAAGTTTAGCAGGGGATGATCACACAGCTACTGCTGTTCTTGCTCCTGTTATATCTTGCAGGAACTCAAATAGACTTAGGGCCAGTCAGCGTTCCCGGAGACATCATTTTAGGAGGATTGTTTCCAGTTCACAAAAAAGGCGAAAAAACAGCTTGCAGCCTACAAATATACCATCGCGGCGTTCAGCGTCTAGAAGCAATGATGTTTGCTATCGACCGCATCAATAACAATTCTCATATCCTTCCTAATATTACTTTAGGTGTTCACATTTTAGACACATGCTCAAGGGATACTTATGCACTCAATCAGAGCCTTCAATTTGTGAGAGCTTCTGTCACCAATGTTGACACTTCCGCCTTAGAATGTGTCGATCATTCAATTCCAAGACCAAGATATAATTATTCTGGGCCTGTTTTTGGAGTTGTAGGTGGATCCTATAGCTCCGTATCGTTGCAAGTTGCCAGCCTTTTAGGTAAATTTTTAATTCAACTTTTTTATTAGTAAAAAAACCAATACAAAAATTTAATGACTGCTTATATTGCTTTTTTGAGCTTTTACTATATTTTATTTACAAATCTAATAAATTTTTTACATTAATTGATATAATACTTTAATAAATTACAAAGTCTGACAGCAAAATCACAGTTCACATGCTTCATATCAGTAAAAATACATAATAAATCATTATTTATGCATCAATGTTTATTGTCATGCTTGCATGAGATACTATAATAATAGATAGCAACTCTCAATCCTCTTTTATCTAAATTTTATATTAAGTACTTCTTACCACTTTAGAAATTTAAAAAGGTCAGATGAAAATCTATTGGGAAATCGCGCCAGGTTTGGCTTGGCGTTCGTTCATCCCGCCTTTTAGGTAATTGAACAGATAGTTACGTTTTCAATCGATAGGTTTGTTTAAACAGCAGTAGTTTATATTAAATTTTTGTATTTAGTTTATACAGTTATTAGATTTCACACTTTGCTTAATTGATGAATGTAACAAATATCACAATTTGTCACAACGGAATCAAGAAAATTCCGTATTCACTTTGCAGTTTTTTTTAATTTCATGTGCTTTTTTTTTTAAAAAATAGTGATAACTATATTTGAAAATTAAAAACTTTTCTTAAAAATATTTTATTTTATGTGTTTTTTCAAAGTTTGTTATAAATATATTTGAAAATTAAGAGCTTCATTGTTTTAATTTTTTTCACATTTTATAAAAGCCATTTTAAATTAAAAACAAAAACATAAAATTTGTAAATTCACTTTTTTCATAAATACCTTTACGATTGTGTGAAAAAACTAAAGAGATATACGAAAATTATAGCAGTTACTTAGCCAGATGGATGAACCAATTTTATAGACCTGTTTTTTATCATTGAGTATTTTTCAAATTAGTGGCAGTAATGCGCCGTTTGCACATATTACTCCAATCTGTGAAAGTAACTTCTCTTATTCTCTAGATGTTACTAGTCTCAGTTGATGCTACTCTTTTTTATATTTCTACGCAAATCTTTTGAAGTTTTATTGTATGTTTTGTAAGCCAGCACTTTTTTGGATTCATACGACGTTTTCCAATACATCTTGAGCAGCCGCAGCTAAATGTTCTGTTTTTTAGTTTTATGCCAAATGTGATTCTTCTAGCTAGCCTTTATTAATTCTATTACTTCTTTTCTTTTCACGACATTAAACAAAAATAATAATATTTTGTGACAAAAAAATTATCGTGTCACGCTTTTTGTGTTGTTTTTATAACTTTAACCTTATACTTATTTAAATAATAGTGGCGATTACTCTGTTAATAAATGATTAACAATGACGTCGTGTATCAAAATTTCAACGTTGATTTTTTTTCGCTCTTTGCTGAATTGTTTTCTATACGTTATTTACTATTGTTTAAATTTCTATTCAAATAATCTGCTCATTCTTCTGAGCGAGTAGCACAGCTTAGGTCTCTGGCAAAGGTTAACAACGCGACAAAGCTTTTGAATACGGAGAATTCACACTAAACTGTAAAAGCACATAATTTTATAAATCTATTTAAATAATATTGTATTTGTTTGATAAATAGTTATTTTTACTATTAAAAAGTCGACTAAAATTACGCGTGAGCCGAGGATAGGTTGACAGCTATTTACCTTATTTGCTAATAAACATTCTAATATTTGCACCGAAAACAAACTATCAATGCTTGAGCACACCGCTGATTTGCATTTTAGAGACAGTAAATGTTTACTTATGCAGTTGTATACAATTGATTTCCGGAGGGTTTAAAATGTTAGATTGTGTGATGTGGAAACGTAGCTCCTTTAGGTTAGTTTCAGTTAATATATTTATATGAAAGCAATTCAAAACTCTACAATGTGAAAATGAAGGAAACAGTTTGCGAAGCAAACAATGAAAATAGACAGGAAACAGACAGTAGCTACAAGACATTTCCTGGTGATACAAAACAAACAATTACAAAAGCAAGACATAAATGATTAGACTATATTGAGATAAAAACATTACTGTGCTGAAAAAATCAAACAGTACCTAATTGGTAAACTTTAATTAACTTTCGATCAAATCTATGAGTACATTATTATACAACACAATTTCTAGCAACGTTTTTTGTCAAAAACTAAACTAATAGGGAAAGTTGGTAAATGAAAGTGTGGAGAACCAAAAGATCAAGAGTTGTGAGATCAACTTTTTACTAAAATTTTTTCTTGTTTTTACAAAATACATTTAAACTATACTTTTTTCCTAAGTTACTAATGGCTACAATTATGCGTAATTGTGGCTTTAATTTTTCTTTTCAGGTTTGTTTCACATTCCTCAAATTTCTCCGGCGTCAACAGCAAAAGCATTGAGTGATAAAACTCGTTTTGAATATTTTGCGCGAACAGTTCCTCCGGACACGTTTCAATCTAGTGCGTTAGTGGATATTGTAAAAAGTGTAAATTGGAGTTATGTATCTACTGTGTATTCCGAAGGATCTTATGGAGAATATGGAATAGAAGTATTTCATAGAGAAGCTCAAGAACGTAATGTGTGCATAGCTACAGCTGAAAAAGTGCCAAGTACAGCCGATGATCAGGTTTTTGATAGCATTATATTAAAATTAAGAAAAAAAGTTAATGCTAGAGGTGTGGTTTTATTTACACGAGCAGAAGATGCTAGGTAAGACTTTTAACATAATTTTGTTTTTGACATTATTGGTTAAATAAATGATTTAGTTGAAGTACCACAGTGCAAATTTGGAATTATATCGTTTTTCACATTGTACTAAGCTTCTGTAGAATTATCAATATTATTAGTTTTAAAACTAACAAATTTGCAATAGCCACTGCTTGTTCATTTAAATGTTTTAAAATTTTAATAAAAGTGTTGCAGAAAATGAAAAAAATCTAAAAAAAAAGGTATTAAAAAAAAATAAAAACATACAAGACAAAAACGCAAAAAATGTAAAAAAATAAGTAGAAAAAAGATTAACAACCAAATATCTTGAAAAATGCCGACAATGCAAAGAACTACTTAAACGACAAAAATTAGTAATAGTTGTTGCCACGTTATATCATAAGCTTTATCAAACTTTTGAAAAATTTAAAGCACTGTCAGAATAATTAACTTTTTGTATTATTAATAGCTGTAAAATACGCATACGCCTCGCGAAGTTTGCGCTAGGAAACCAAACTACAAAGTTGGAATAATTCAATAATTGGTTTTAAATCTATTTTAAGAAGATTTTGTTTTAAAACTATTGTTAGCTTTTCGTATTTTAAACGACTTTTATCAACGTTGATTCAAATATAAATTTCATTCCTATTTGAACTCAAGAATATTATTTAAAAATACTAGTTGAATTACGTGTTTCTGCCGTTTTTGCATTTGTTAAAACTTATTTTCACTTTTTATAACAACAGTATTATGAGTATGAGATGAGACATGACGTGTAACTTTTTCAAAAAAAAAACATCAACGTTTTAACAATAAGATTCACAAATAAAACCTTTAGTTAATGTAGAAATTAAACAATGGTGTTTATAAGCTCTTTTTAGAAGATCAACGGTTATTCTAGAAATTACGCCATAAATTTGTTATCTTGTAAATTATCTGTTTCGCCAGGAGAATCCTCCAAGCAGCAAAGCGACTGAACGCAAGTCATGCATTTTCCTGGGTAGCTAGCGACGGATGGGGTAAACAACAGAAATTGGTTGAAGGTTTAGAAGATGTGGCAGAAGGAGCAATTACAGTCGAATTACAGTCCGACAACATTCCCGGATTTGATGAATATATGATGTCGCTTACCCCAGAGACTAATTTACGTAATCCGTGGTTTGAGCAGTATTGGGAAGACACGTTTGATTGTATTCTCGAAAAAAACGTTCCTTTAGTTGCAAGCTCCAACTTTAAAGTATGTAAACCAAAGCTTCGATTGTCACAAAATGTTGGGTAAGTTTGTGCAAATTACATTTTGAAATTTAAAAAATATTTATTTATTCTTACGTTTTGCTATTGTTATACGTGACGGTAAAGGTGTAAGATTGGGGCGCAAGAACAAAGTATCTGCACAATCTCAAAACAGCACTCTAATTAAAGTAAAAACGTTTCACCTTTTTCATTATTAGTGTAATATAGAAGAGAGCTGAAGACGTAAAGTTCAGAAACTAATTCCATAATGGTTTCAATGCTTCTTCTAATAAGTAATCTAAATTAAAATTGATATTTTTATGAAACTCTTATTTTTTCGATAGCAAATTAAATATTAACCGGACATTCTTTTTAAACACTTCTTAAAGGAACTGTGTAACGTGACGTGACGTTTTGATATGTGTTGGAGAAAATGTAAAGTAGAAGGATTCAGTGTTGCTCAATGTCGATTGGCTGTGGCAGCATCTCTTTTGAGCAAAAGAGAGAACCATGCGTCTGTTAAACAATTTTTTTAAATAAAGTGAGTAAAAATTATCTAAAATTTAAGATCGACTAAACACTTGCCTAACTACAGTTTCGTAAAAATTCTTACAAGGTGCCAGATTATACAATAACAAAAAAAATTTTGTTGATGAAACTTTCACTTACTTTAAAAAAATAATTCTCTCTAAGCATTTTTCAAATCGTTTTAACGGTACTAAAACAACAGCAAAAAACTCGAGTTGTTAACTATGACTTGTCTGTGGGTCTTAAAGCTTATAATATATTAGATGCATTAGTGAAAAAAAAAATAAGAAAATGGGGATAGATCTAACCCACATGAATTTTCAGAACAAATAAATAATACTATTTTTTTTATTTTTTTGAGACGCATATGTTGCCGCTGCCCCAAAAGACTTAAGCATTAAATTAGCAAAAAAAAAAAATAAGCAGATAATTTTTGCAGATAATAAGCAATTACGTTTAAACAGTAATAATTTATATTGTAAAATTAGAGATTTAATCTCGTTTTGAAAAAAAATATTTTTTTTTGTAAGCTTACTACACAAAAAAAATTATTAGATAGAATATGGATTTAGAAACCTTATGTGCGACTATAGATATTTGCTTTTAGAGCTCTATAATCTCACCTGCCTCTGCAATTTTTAAATCTCTCCCATCTTCTATTAACACCGTTGCCATAGCCTTTAATACGGTGCAAATATTAAATTACCCAGCTCCAATCTTCTTTTCCGGAAAATGTCAGTGGCAAAACGTTTAATTTTAATTTGACACGATTTCAAAACGTAATCATTTTTCATTTTCAAGATCTTGTCAACACATTAATAATAATGTTAATATTTATTAAAAATTTGTTTATTAAAAATATTTCACGCAGATATGAGCAAGAAAGCAAAGTACAGTTTGTCGTGGATGCGGTATATGCCTTTGCTTTGGCGCTTCATAATCTCTACCAAGATATTTGCAAAAACTTTAAAAGCCCTGGAGTTTGTCCAGCCATGACACAATATGATAGTGGCGATTTTTACAAGAAATATTTACTTAACGTTTCATTCACAGGTAAGTACAATAAATACAAAATATTTCAATCAAACTTATACTTTTGTGATAAAAAATCTATAAAAAATATTTGTTCTTTTCTTACCTTTATTTCATTCAATTCTAGATTTGTGGAACATTATCGAAAATTTCAACGTATTCGCTGACCGCTCAGTATTTTTCTTTGCCCTATTGTGCTATACAAAAGATATTTTACTTTTGAATAGTTACAACACAAGCATTTATGTAACAAAACATATTTCTCGTTTAAAATAAAAAAATAATAAAAGTGTTATTACTATATATTTTTTACTCCAATCACTTCACTGTAACACTGTAATATAAACTATTATATAAAACACATTTTAGTGGAGCATCAAATTCTGCTTAAAAAATTATATAACATTAGTTGTCATCTCTACAGGGTAAATTACCAAGCGCAATTTCCGATTTTAATTAAATTTTCAATATGCCAGAAATCCGAGAACGAAAAAGAAATAGATGATTGTAATTGTTCATTTTATCTCACAGTGGAACGGCTAGTTCTAACTAATAAAACTCAATTTTCAGAAATTATGTGAAAATTAACTTTTATCTGTTTAAAGCAAAAATTCGTTTAGCATGTTGAACTTTTTCAATTAACATGCCTTTCTCTATCTAACGCGTAAATGTAGAATAAGCAAAAGATACAACATGTGTCTTTAAGGTCTTAAATGCATTATTCTTCCTCATCTTATTATTCACGAACGCTTGAGTTTGAAAGCTTGGAAGCTAAAAAAAAACAATGTTTCTTTCCAAGTTTTCAAACTTTTACATTTCATTATGGTAGTGCTTGTAAAACTATCACTTCTTAGAAATCAATAGTTTTTACAAAATTTATTGTTTCAAATTTATTTCTACAAAATGTTAATAAACCCAGTTAAAAATAAAAAAAGACTATATCTTTTAGATGAATTTTGCTTAATTTAGTTCAACAATTAAGAATTATTTTAGAATACACAGTGTTATGAAATGTTTATAAATGAAATCTCTAATAAGTCTGCTTGCTCTTTATGTTTAGGTTTTTGTACGGTTTTTTCAACATCATTAATTTGGCAAACATAGCTCTATACATAAAACTTTGTAAATATTTTTTAGAGGATTTGAGGTAACTGTTGCGGTAAAGATGTTAGCTACATTTCAAACAAAAATAATGTTGCTTAAAACATTATGGTCGTTTTGCTTCAAACAAAAATAATATTCTGTATTATTTTTTCTATAATTATCTTAATCCCTCATTAAGTAGGTACATTCTTATTTTTGTCATTTATGATTTTGTTTTTTTTTCTGTAAAAACTTCATTTGAGAAAAAATTTATTACTTAGTAACAACAACAGAACTGACTCACTAATACAAACTTTGTTATCATTTTCGTGCACAAAAAATTTGCGACGCAAATTTGCTCAACTTCTACGTGAGACCGACTTAATTAATATTTTAAGAACTATACTATTTTCAACAAAATTTATTTTTAAACAATTTTTTTAAGAAAATTACAGAAATACTATTTGATATTTTATAGATTTAGCCGGAAGTCTTGTAAAGTTTGATCATTTAGGAGATGGCTTAGCTCGATACGATATTCTCAATTATCAGAAACTCAACAACTCTTCAGGATATCATTACAAAGTAAGTATCAAAATTGAATGCAAATACAATTTTTTTCACGCTAAGTTTTAAAAAAATTGTTTTTTTATCTTTAAAGCTTTTACGAACTTATTTTGCGTTGAAAAAATTAGAATAAGGATTTTTGTTCTTAATAAAATGCGTATAGTACAGTTTACGAATAGACATACAAGCTTAAATATTTTCATTCTACATTCTTAAACTGCATAAAATTATTAAATATTCTATTAATTTTGTATTAAATTCTATGTTCTTGCTATCCAGCTTAAACTGTTGCGTGCTTGGTTCTCACGTGTAATAAATAAAGAAAAATATTATTAGACAATGCAATTTACAGCGCTTCAAAACGTCTTTTTCAAGTTATTTTTTTGCGAGAAACATCGCGCTTAGGCTAACGGAAAATAAGTCTGTTAGGCTTGCTTGCAATGACTTTAAACGTTGAAACATTTTAAGATGAGAGATGTAAAT
Organism: Lagria hirta; assembly: GCA_947359425.1. Taxonomy (NCBI): domain Eukaryota; kingdom Metazoa; phylum Arthropoda; class Insecta; order Coleoptera; family Tenebrionidae; genus Lagria; species Lagria hirta. The sequence continues at coordinate 4,735,909 of OX375799.1, forward strand.
ATCTAGTTTCACAACACAAGAGCTGTATCCACTTTACAAACTAGTAAAGTTTTGTTTTCTCAAAAACCGGTGAAGCCTACAAAATCATTTGTTTTAAACAAAACAAGCACAGAAAAAAAACATAAACACTAGAACACAGTTTAAAGCGTCTTTTGAACAATTTTGATATAAAAAGTATGCAAAGACTCATTAATTTATACGTCTTGACTTGAGCATTTGTCCGTACAAACAACTTTTGTGACGTATTCCACCTTGCATATGTTTCAGGTAGTTGGAAAATGGTTGTATTCTTTAGAAATAGATTTACATAGTTTAGTTTGGAACAATAACCAAACAATGTTGCCAACTTCAACCTGTTCTCTTCCTTGTGAAGCGGGAATGATTAAAAAACAACAGGTAAGAGCAAATTATTATAGATATTTAAGCATATTTTTTTTATAAATATAATAATAATACAATTTACAGCCGTGTGGTATACACTAACTGACCAATAAATATAATAATAGCTTAAATTTCATCTATTTTTGAAAAACATGTTCATTACCTATAAAAAGCCTACAAATAGTTTAAAAGTTCTTCCAATAGTTTTACAAATTACATAAGATGTTTACATTTATTAGTCAATCAGTATATTATTACAAGTAAACCGCCTACATTGTTTGTTTTGTTGTTTCAAAAATACATTTGAAAATAAAAGGGATATTTTTGCATTTGTATGCAAAGCACGATTTTGTCTGCCATTTCTGATAAGCCGCTACTAATTAAGTGTGCTAATTGTAATTCCTCACTCATGTAAAATCATAAACAAAAACTTTAAGCTAATACGCTAAAATCGTCAAAACAACTCTGAGCGGCTCAAAGTTTTATTATTTCTTAAGAAAGAATTATTAATTTAAAAAAAAAGTTTATCTGCAATAAGTTTCATTCTTTGTATAGAAATTTCACTTTAATCGCGTATTTATATAAATGAGACAAGCATCTTTTGTTTAGTCTGTAAATTTTTTTTTAACAAATTACTTTTTGTATTAACGTTTTTTTTTTCAATTAAGACGAAACAGAATATAATTCTTAATATTCATTTTACCAAAATTGTAATAAAATAAAACAAATTATATCATCTTTTTATCAAGCACAGCAGCGAATTGTGTATTATGAAGTACACTTAATAAAAACAAGCGGAAATAGAAAAGAGAATTGTCTCATACGAGTTTCTGCAAAACTCATATTTCAAGAGAAACAAAATGTGAAAAGATAAAGAAGAGCATTTTGATTTATATTTGCTTTTGATCACTGACAACCAGATAATCGAAAAAATAATTTTGGTCGAATAGCGTTGTTTTTTATTTGTATCAAATAGTATTTATATATGTCAACTTCTTTTATAAAAATAAATACTTTAATCTGCTGATACATCTTTGCTATAAAAAGTTATTATTTATTAAAATTATTTACTTATTTAATTGAACAAGTTCTTACATCAAAAAAACATTCAAGCAGAATATTGTCACAATATTTTAAATATCAATTATTACAAAAACAGTTCATAAAAAAAACAAAAACCGAGCTAAACTTTTAATACTCTTTATCTCTAAAATTCCGCAATACAGGTTGAGTTAGATCGTAATATATTAGCTTGAAAGAATTATGACAGCATTTTTTCCGTATTTTATTAAATATTATTTAAATCTAAAGCCGTAATAAAAATCAATAGTAACTTAATAATAAACTTGAAGCATATTCATTCAAAACAATGATTTGTAGACTCAGACATGTTTTGTGCTTATTAGCACTTATACCGAATTATCACAATTGAGTTTCCAATCAGTTGTGCATAAATAACCCAGACGGTAACATTGGTTGTCAATGGAATGATCGAAATGTAGAAACTTTGTCTTTTGAACCTTTGATCTCAATTTCTTGATAGATATTCATATATATTATATCTATAGTAGCATTCAACTATCGAAATTTTGTAAATAAATGTGCACTTAATATAGCAACATAAACTAACTATCTTACTCATTTTAATAAACTTGTATTCGCAATTTTAGGCAAATATAGAAATAATTGTAGTTCTCGTAAAAATTTCAATAATACTTTAATTAGAATGTTTAGAAACAGTACTTTTACGGTATTTTATGACTTATCAGTTAGACTTATTGCATTACCTATTATGTATCAACATTTTATTGTGTCGGTGAGTTATCATCTTGGTGACAGGTGCGACTTTTAAGATACTAATAAATTAGTTTATAATTATTAATTTCTTTCTCAATATTAGTGTTCAGTTTTGTTGAAAGATATTGATTTTATTTTTTGATTATTACGAAAAAAAATGTTTTCAGGGTGACACTTGTTGTTGGATTTGTGACAAATGTGAGGAGTATGAATACGTATACAATGATTTTACTTGTAAAGACTGTGGGGCTGGTTTCTGGCCTTACAAAGACAAATTATCTTGTTATGCTTTAGAGCTTCAGTATATACGATGGGATTCTCCATATGCGTTTATACCTGCTGCATTTTCATGTTTAGGTATTATGATCACTTTTGTGATAATGGCTCTTTTTATCAAACACAACGATACCCCTCTTGTTCGAGCTTCAGGTAGAGAATTAAGCTATATGCTCTTATTTGGAATACTTCTTTGTTACCTTAATACATTTGCACTTCTTGCAAAACCTTCTACAGAAAGTTGTATTATGCAACGATTTGCCATTGGAGTTGGCTTTTCAATTATATATGGTGCACTTCTCACAAAGACGAATCGAATATCAAGAATATTTGATTCTGCTTCAAAATCTGCTCAAAGACCAAGTTATATTAGTCCAAAATCGCAGGTACTTATTACTTGTACTCTTATCGCTATCCAAGTTGTACTCACTCTTGTATGGATGATTGTGGAACCACCCGGAACAAGATTTTATTATCCTCACCGAAGCCAGGTTAGTATAATTACATTTTTATTATCAATAAAAGTATACAAATTAATTTTAACATTTTAAAAGTTTTTCCATCTTCTTTTCCTTTCTTTTTTATGCTCATTGAATTACGCTGGAAACCTTTTTTTTGTTTTACAGTGAGCGCTAAGTTTCTTTTTCAAAAGATGTAAGCTGGTGCTTTCTTACCCCTAACATCAATCAAATTTAATAAAATGTGGTTTTAAAAAATTTGATATGCAGGGCAAAATCAAATATATTTATTAAAAAGATATCTGAGAAACAATGTATGTCACCAACTAGATTTTTTAAGATATGTGAATTTTGTATGTCTACGCCGAGAAAAAACATTGTGAAAAACCGTTTCTACTCGAAATATCCTTGATGAGATTAATTTTCTTGTAATTGATTTAAAAATATGTATGATCAGCTTTTTCAATATTTTTTTGTGTTTATTGACACAGTTATCTTCCTAAAGAATATTTGTGAAAAAAATTTAGTTTGCAGTACACTTAAACCGACTGCGATGGATTGATTTTAAAAGAGCAAAATTTTATAATGGATTTTAGAACACGCAAACATTATCTGAGTTTGCAATGTAATAACATAAAGCAGTCAAAAAAGATAATAAAAAAATGATAAGTAGGAATAGACGGAAAATCAAAAAAAAACTACAGCTTTTCGAGAATAAAGCTATAGAAAGCTGAAATGTGAGTTGAAACAATTCAAACATATTTAGTAAGTTTATATTTGTTGAGCAATCACACAAAAGCAAATAGATAAAAGAAATTTAACAGATTTTAGATATTTATGAAAACCTGTGTTGGGAATAAAAAAAGCTTCTTTGTCCTTCAAAAAATCAATATGCATTAATCTTTAATTTTATTTTTTTTTACATTACAGAATAGAACTTTCTAATCTAAAACTGACTAATCTATGAAAGAAACTTTAGTAGTCAGTGATTGGATTATTTTTCAAAATATTTACAAATGACTTTGTTCTGTTCACTAGCGGGTTGACGTAATTTTTAATACTTACAGAGTTTTTTTATTTATCAATTTTTTCAAGGAGTCACTAAATATTTTAAAGCTTTTCAAACATCGGTTTAAGTCTTAATTTTGTTTTAGGTTATTTTAAAATGCAAAATTCAAGATATGTCATTTCTATTTTCTCAACTTTACAATATGGTCTTAATTACCATTTGTACAGTATACGCGGTAAAAACGCGTAAAATTCCAGAAAATTTTAATGAATCTAAGTTTATTGGTTTTACTATGTATACTACATGTATTATATGGTTGGCGTTTATACCCATCTACTTTGGAACTGGCAACGCATATGAGGTAAGATAAATAATTTTATGATAAGGTAATTTAAGAATTATTGGCGTGTATCACAACATTGTTATCATAACAAAAAATTATTTACTATATGTAACTTTTTTTTAATAAATTAGCAAAAAATTACAGTATGTTTGTTACTAACAATTTTAATTTTGATTTTTTTTTTAATTTAGATTATAAACGTGTTTTGTAATTTTTTGTTGGTTTTTGTTTTTTTAGACTCAAATTACAACATTGTGTGTTGCTACATCAATGAACGCAACAGTGGCTTTGGTTTGTCTGTATTCACCTAAAGTATATATTATTGTTTTACACCCAGACAAAAATGTTCGAAAACTGACAATGAACAGCGCAACTTACAGAAAGTATAACTCTGGGCCAGCTTCTACTTACACGCCTTCTTCCACTCATAAAGGTTTAAAAATCAATGTTATTTATTTTAACTTTTTTACAAGAGAAGATCAAGATATGTAGATAAAATTTATTATATTGTGCCTTTCACGTAAAGTAGCTCGCCGCGCAGTTATCAGACTTTGGTTATATCAACTATCATAGCATTTAAATTATTTTTCATCAACAAATATTTTCTTTTTAATTTTTATATTATTATAAATTTTATTTAACTTTTATATGCGACAAATTCCTATATACTGCAACAATTTTTGACTACAAAGAAAGCTAGCTTTCATCTGCGACTAGATTTTGCAATAAATTGTGTAAATGTGAAATTTTTTGTACATCCAGTCTGTCAAAAAATTGGTTATTATAATTCTACAATAACAAAAATGACAACTGGCATCTCGAGTAGTTAATAACACAAGTTATTGATACTGATTGTAGCAGATCTACTATTATGTTTACACTGCTTTAGCATAACTACACTTTTCAACAGGATGGAAATAGCTAGCTCCCTCGTCTATTCGAGAGCGAAAACGGCAAAAATTGCAAAAAAGTTGGTCGAAAGCCAACTTTTTGCAAAGATCGCTGAAGACTTAAGGTTAAATGTCGAAAAATTATATTGGTTTGAATGTGACAATCTGTCGCTAAAAACTGTCATATGTCGCACATATGCCCTACTTTTTAAAGTTACAGATGATTTCAAAAACGCAATATAAATTTTAAGCTGTAAAGTAGTAAAATATTTTGAACACAACATGCACGTTATCTTGAAAGTTCGATTTTTTTTTATTTGAGCTGAATGTGTCTCTTGGGTGTATAAATAATTTTTAATTTATAGGAGCAGATCCTTCTGAGATTATTCCTATGCAAAATGTTGGTCCGAATACTCCGTCACGAGGCTCTTCTACAGCTGTGACTGCCGAACCGGCATCTGATAGTATTGCTTTACTCTAGACAATTTCTTTGTTCAAACTTTGTTCGATATGAGAAATAGATGTAGTATAGGATGTAAAATTAACATATATTGATGTATTGGCTGGAATCACTGGTGCAAATTTATCTATTTGTTATAATAAATTAAAGAAGATTTTTTGGCTTTTCAACAAAACAATCTGAATGTACAGTAAAGTTCATCAATGTATTAAAAAAATTAAAAAAAAAACGTAGTAATTTAATGATAAACAACATTATAATTTAAATTAGTTGCACATATTGTATTTGTTTTTGTAAATAAAGATTTAATTGACTGTTAGTGTAAACTTTTGTTTAAATGTATCTAAGTTGTTTTACTTTTTTATGATATATAAAAAATTTGGTAAAGGTTTTTGAAAAATAAATACAAAACTTTTGGAAATTTGGAGGTGATCATGGTGAAATCAATGATAATTTTTTCTGTTCTATTTTTTCGATCGTCCTCTTAACCTAACTCACATACATTACTGTTTCCAGCTTATTTTTTATTTTATATTAAAACTACGGCTAAAAGCAACTGCAAAAAGCTTTTCCAATAAAAAAAATTGTAAATTTTAGCATTTTTCTAAATTCAAATCGCTGAAAAATTCCCAAAAGTGGAAAAAGTCATCCAGATTGATCGAGAATAGGTATTGAATAGATACGCAATAGGTATTACTAGATATAATTAATAACTAGAAATAACCGACATTGATAATTGAAAATTTCTTGAAACGTTACCAATTTCTTGTCTTTTTGGTTTGAAAAACCCCCCAAGTGTTTTACAAGGAGGCATCAAGAGTTTTGCCTCCAACCATTGACACGAAATGAAAAAAACACTGCACAAAGGTTTTTGAACACAAAATGAGTTTACCTCTTTTTAGCACTAAAGTTAGGTAAAAACTCCAAAGAGGTTTACTATTAGAAGAATTTGAAAATTTAAGCCTTTTCCAGTTTAAATTTGCCGGAAAATTACCAAAATACCGGGGTTATGCAATAATTGTACCGATACCTACATAGTCAATAATCAGCACCAAAATTTGTTTTTACCTTACCGTTTCTGTCTTTCTGCTGTCCTCCAAGAAAGCTTGGTTGTTGCCCTGAGCACTAAACCAAAGGGATAAGGGGGCCCCAAGCGTTTTTGACCCACAGAATTTTCAAGTTCTCGCAGAACAAAAAAATAACCCTACGAGAAAGAATTTTATGTTTTTGAACGCAGAAATGCATTTTAAACTCATTTTATACCTTTTTGCACTAAAATAAGTTGAAAATTTGCACAGAAAAATGGAACACAACTACTTCTAAAAAATTTGAATAAGATAATATCATAGCCTACGCATTTAACAAAATAATTGCTACTGAAGCTTGACAGATGAGCCGATTCATTTGTTTTAAATTAATCAGCTTTTTCCAAAAAAAACTTGATAAAATTATTAATTTAAGTAACTAAAATTACTAAAAATCTTCTATGTATCAAGCTGTCTTTCTGGTGTAGAGTGGGAATCTATGCCTAGAAAACACTCGGTATGTTTCCGAGAGCTCTTTGGGTCGCTGGGGTAAGAAAATCAAGAAGGCACCCAGCTTTTTCCAAGCAATTCTCTCATATTCTCACAAAATGCACAAGAAAAATGCGTTGTAACGTTTTATATTTCTTTCAGCACTAAATAAAATCAAAAAAATTTACTCTAAAATGTCATAATAATTTGTTGAAAAACTTTCAAATAAATATAATCTCAAAAATAGTAGTAAATTTTTGAATTATCAAATTGGCAGCAGTTTTTGCCTTTTAATAATCCTAATATTAAAAAGTTCAGTAAGTTACTGCTAATTTTAGTTTATAGTTATAGCTAACATAAAACAATTTAAAAACACCACTCCAAAATTTGAAGAACAAACACGTATGCAATTAATAATACTTACAAATAATTGAAAATAAATTTATTTTAGAGATTTTTTATAAGGGTGGTACTGGTTTGTGACGTAAATGACAAGTAACAAGTTGACAGCATAATGGCAGCAGACATCAAATTCAGCTTTAACCTATAACCTTTTAAATTCTGATTTTGTGGCGGACAGGCTGTGGTTCCGTTAATTCTTACTTTTTATAGTTATTATTAGGTAGATATTGTTTTAATAATTATGATTTGATTTTTCTGTAATAGTTTTTATAACAGGAAACATATTTTCATAGATTAGTTTTAATTTCACATGTCTTTAACCTCTCTTTTCCAGTTTCAAGTTAACGATATGGAAAACTTACGAGATGAAAACATATGGCTTAATAAATATATTTATGAAGATGCAGAAATTAAACATTATGAAAATTTAGCAAAGGTTTGTACAAACTCAGTATTTTGTATATTATTCAAAATACTTTTCTTTAGTTAACTAAGCGCCCCATTGCAGGGGGTTTGGCACATTTATGGCTAAAAAAATTTGACAATTTATTATTTTGCATGCTTATATTCTAATTCAGTAATTAATATCGATTTATTTTGGTTTAGGCATCTGTAGTAACTCCCCTGGCTGACGAAGTGGCAAAAACACGTCAAATGCTCATTAAAAGTAGGGATTACTTCAATGAAGTGAGTATTTTATTTCCCTAATTTATTTATTTTTGCTTAAAAGATAAAGGGTGAACCATTAAAGCTAATATGATCGCTTGAGAACCGGCTTTCAGAATTCTTGACCATTACTAAATAAAAGTTAGTTCATTGCGACTACTTTTGCCACTATTTGGGTTTTTTTAAATCTGTGTAAAAGACAGCGACATCTAACGATTTTTTTTAATAAATAAATGTTCAATTGGAATTTGAATTTCGTTGCATGTTCCAACTATGAAGTAGCTAGAGGCAGACATCTGTAAGTTAAGGACACTTTCAGTGACAAGATAGCACATTTGCATCTTTCACTATATCATGAGCAGTTCTTATAAAAAGTATAATCACTAAATAATGTTTGAAATTGTCAGAAAAAGAAACTGTCATTAGCTACTAAAGTAAAAACATGTCAAACAGGAAAAAATGATCCTTATCTATTTTGTCAGATTATTAGATTTAGTGTAATTTACATTAATAAAACTAAATATAGCTTGTGTCGGTGCTCGTCATTAACCCGAAATGATGAGTTTTAATATCAAGCTAAGAAAAATTAGGCTTTTTGTTGGAAGAATGTATATTATTCAGCGCAATAATCGTATGTATTAATCGAAAACGTGCACGTCACTCTTTGGCGATGACGTGCCTAGACTGATGACTGACTGTCGAGACTATAGTTTAGTGCGAATATAGCTTTTAATTCTTAATGAGTTATTACTTAATGATCTTATTACCTGTCATCGTTTTGCAATAAACGAGGTACAGGAAACATATTGGTGCTCACTTTACAGAAGATAAAATCCTTAATTTAATTAGAGACTGATTGATTTAGAGTTAGGGAATGATTGTGGAGAAACAATATTTAAAATATTATCTTGAAAATCAGGAACTGTTGATAACAAGTTTTTGATTATTCATTTTTGGTTTACGCAATCTGGCTTTCCTCAATTGGTTTTACAATTAATGATTTATATTAAAGATCAAAATTTGAGAGTATTTTATTTTATCTTGTTCTAGACTGTACTACAACCTGATACTATCGATACTGGCGCATTGAAATTCTTCGAAAAGAAAGCAGGAGACTTTGATCAAAGTAAGTTTAGTATCAAAGAATGGATTTCAATTAAAGTTAATCTTTAGGTATCAATAGAATTCTTGAGAAGCTTGGGCAATTAGAAATCCGTGTTTCTCAAATTGAAAATAAGTTTGCGGAACCACTAATAAAAACGACTGTTCAACCTCAGCAGAAAAAAGCTGCTCCACCACCACCACCAAAAGCCGAAGATGACGATGATGACGTCGATCTTTTTGGATCGGATTCAGAGGAAGAAGAGAGTGAGGCTGCAGCTAAAATTAGAGAAGAGCGTCTTGCAGCTTACAATGCAAAGAAATCTAAAAGTATGTTTTAAGGAATTGTTTTACAATGATTCATAGTGAGCGCTAGATTAACAGTGGTATCCGCTAACACACTAAAGTTTTAAAATTGTTTTAACGGTACTTATTTCCATACATGAATATTTATTTTTTTAGTAATTTTGAAGGTTTTAATATCTAAGCGTTTCCTATTACATATTTGATTTGTTGATTATTGAAGATTTGTGAAATATTCTGTTTGGTAACGTCAAACATTTACAAGCCCTAATCTTTGGGTAAGGGTTTTACCATCAAACTCAAATTAAGAAATTACTCATTGTAGCTAAAGGCATCAATGTAGGTTTCAATTATTTTTTGAAATCGATGATTAAAAAAATATCTTTACAATTTACACTATTATAAAGATTTTTATTTTGCTTTATATACCGAATGATGATCTTTTTTAACAGTAAACTGTTAACAATCTTTACTTTAGTTGCCTTTACTCCATATCTTATATAACATTTTTGATGTGAAACATATAGCCGCGGGTGAATCCACCGCATTTCGACGTTTTCGGATTGACTCGGTTTGGCTTCGCGACGATACCTAGCTTGAAAATTGCTTTAGATACTCACTATTACTAAAGTCACTGATTAAAACATTTGTCGCAATTGGAAAATTTTGAATTTTAAATTTTTGTATCTATTTATTTCTTATAGTTATATTATATTAATAACTTAAGGTTTTAAAACGTATGTACTGTTTGAGTTTTTACGATTCTGCGGCTACTGTATGTTCATAGACTAAAATTATATTTTTTAGAACCTGTCTTGATTGCTAAATCCAATCTGATTTTGGACGTGAAGCCTTGGGATGATGAGACCGACATGAAAGAGCTTGAGGTACAAGTTAGAAAAATTGAAACAGAAGGTTTACTTTGGGGTGCATCAAAATTAGTGCCCTTAGCCTACGGTATTCATAAATTGCAAATATCGTGTGTTGTTGAAGACGAAAAAGTTTCCATTGATTGGTTAACCGAAGAGATTACTGCAATTGAAGATTACATTCAAAGTGTTGATATTGCCGCGTTTAACAAAATTTAAATAAATGATTGATCGGTTGCCTCACACTGGATAGCAATTGGGGGATAGCTATTGATTAGAGTGCAACCAGAAATAGCGTCCACGATTCTTATTCTTTAAGCTGTAATGACAATTAATCTTAATATAAAATAGAAAGATTGAATGCTTTATGTTTATTGAGACTGATTTGATATAATAAAATTTTGACGTTTGTATGCTAATCTGTGTTCACTGTTGATCATTTGCTATCTACTGGAGAAGTCGTTATTAAGTTTTGTGCAACCATTATGTATTTTTTTTTGAGTCAATAAAGTTCTAATTATAATTGAGACTTTTTATTGAAGAACAAATTACCTAACTTCATAAATAAGAACGTCACTTAAGTTCTAAAATTCTTATGATTAGTTGAAAATAATCTCTTATTCGATAGAATGGCGGAAATATAGGCAAAAAAATTATGAAAAATCTTCTATCACTGCTATATTAACCCTCTGGATTTGTATAGGGTTATGTATGTAAAATGGTAGAATAAGTGTTTTTAGGATGTGGCTGATGATCCCTAACACGAGTTAAATCTGTAAAACTTGATAAACCTGATATTTGCAGACTTTGGTGTTAAAAATCATTACAGCATATCTCAATACAAATTATTTTTTGTACTGTAATAAAAAACGCTTGTTTTTTCTTGAATGAGTATTTAAATTATGTTTTGAGCTTCTTAAACTGCGTACTTATGGAAGCTAAAAAATAAGTTTTTAATATTATCTTAATCTAAGATCTTAATAGACTGTCTTATAGAGGGTTTTTCAGAGATATTTGAGAAATTTTACCTTATTTTTTGTTCGGATATGTCGGCAATAAATTCCATCAAAAACTGACTTTTTTAAAATTGAAAAAATAAACGCTTATACTATTATGATGTCTTAAATAATAATGAGTGTGTGTGTATGTTAATAAATATGCATAATATTTATTTTTTCTTTATATATAAAATCTTCAATCAGTATTAAAAGTTTTTTTTTCTTAATAATTGCATTGTTGGCAGAAAGAATTAACTAATTTCGCACATTTCCTGTTGATTTTAATCAAAAATGATAAATACAATTGTAAAATTACAAAAACAATTTGTATTATTTATTATATTTAATGTAAAATATAATCAACCGTTATGTTGCTCTTCTAATTTGTTTAATAATCAAACCCTCAAGGTTGACTATGATAAAATAAAATTATACTGTATAACCAGTGGTTGATAAGTTTTCGGCGAGAAAATGTTTTTTCTAACATTTGTTTGCCTTGACTTTTTTTTTTATTGTAATGGTAATATGTTAGATATTTTGGTAATAAATTTAACACTCATTTACATTTAATTATTTGTTTAAAATTTTAGCGCCCTAAAACCATTCGATTATACAAATTTGAAACGTGCCCAGATTATCAAAATGCTCCTATTACTCTGAAAAATGTTCGAATTTTATTTTCAAAAAAAGTACATTTTATATGGTTGACTGAAGTGGCTACAGAAAACATAAATGAAGATTTAAAGGTAGAAAATCTTATTATGTTTCAACATTTTTGACTTTTGCAATAAGAAATCAACGGATCTTTCTGTAAAAAATGTATGTTATCATTTTTTATCACGTATTCATCAGAGATTATACAGGACGGTTCAATACATTTCGTCAATCTATATTCTTTAAAAAAAAAAACGTCGATTTCGGCGTTTATTAAATATTTTGCATTTGTGTATGATATTATTATATATTAATAAATTGGCAGTGTATAAATTTACTGTATAATTTTTTTTTTTAAAAATTTGGCACAACAACAATATTTTTGCCGTTCTATTGTTTTTTTAATTGTAAAAATTGGTGAATACCGTACAAATTATCGAAAAAAAATGCTAATTATAAAAATGCTAGTCAAGGGTTAATTTGATGTGAAAAAATAGATTTAAAAAGAGTTAAAATATGGAGCGTGCTGCCGTAAGTCACAAAGACGTAGAATAATTTATGAAAGACGCAGAGCACTGTACATTTTTACATTTATTACATAGCAGAGACTGATTGAGTTCACCCAAAATGTTGATTTAAGCTAAAAATTGAATTGAAAAGATGTAAATCAAGAGAAGCGCTCGATTCCTGTGAACAATACCAAACTGTCGGAATTACTCAGCTTTGCCGATTGCTAAACGCCGAAAATAAGCCTTGGTCCCCAATGGTCCGTCAAGCAAATCCTCCTATGACCTGTCCTGTTGCTAAAGTAAGTGGTTTTTAATAAATAATTCTATGTTTTATTAATTAATTAAAAAACAATTGTTTTTTAATTCAGGGTGTTCGAGTTGTGAAAAATGGGACATTTGATGGTTCCGCATTCGCACATATTCCCGTAGCTGGATGGTATTGGATAGTAACAGCATATGTCTTAGGAGAAAAAACAAATAGGGTGATTATGTGCGCCAATGTAGAAGGGCAAATTGCACCAGTCAATTAATGTAAGCTTATATTCAAAGATGGCGCCTCTTCTCGCAAATCCGAAGGAAAATTGAAATTCAGCCATTTACAGCATACAATTAGCATTTTGATGCCGTTGCTCTATTAATTTTGCAAATATATTCGGTTTATTGTTTTATGGAGTGGTGGCTATATTTTTTCGATTAGAGGGGTGGTTTGAATTAGGTGATTGCACTGGGGAATTAATGAAAAATGGGTGAAATATAAGCCAACTTTAATTTTTTTTTCACTAATTAACTTTACCTACGTCATACTTAAAAAGTCTACAATAAAACATGTATCCAAACATTGTATTTATAACGACTTAATTAAATTACTATAAATGAAACATGTAATCTTTTTTTTTAACCCTTTTAAGACTACAAGCATATACAAAAAACTTTGCCTTTATTAAAATTAGTTTAAATCGCAGTACAAATATGAAAAATTGTTCTTGCAAAGCTTATTGCCTATTACAAAATTAATGAAGTAATTATTGAATATATTAAATACTTAATTATCATACTGCTTACGCAACTAATTAATCAGACAAAGGAAGTAGTTCCAAAGTGCCTCGAATGGTTCAAAATCATAGATTTAAAAAACAAGCGGTTTAAGCAACAGTAACAACTGTGGCTTAATCTCTATTATACCAACAGTGAATTAAATAAAGTTGTAAAAATAAAGCGCTAAAATAGCTGTTCTAAAATTATTTAGTTAATAAACAAGTGTATAGTAGGCTCAAACAGTAGGTTTCTTCCCTGAGCTACCACTGCTTAATTATTTATCCAAAGAAGCAACATTGCATACGGGAACAGTATTTGACTGCGTGCTGTTACACTTGAGTGAATATTGATACCCGACAATTGAACGGCTTAGTCAGTGACGATGAGTAATGTGATTGATATAAGAAAAACGAGTTGGCCTGTTCTATACTCGAGAATATACGGGCCGTATTTTCTTTGCATCAACATAGTCTACAACACTGCTACATTGATGTCATCTGTAATGTGACCAAGGCCTTCGATTATGTCTCACCCGATCAAGCCACCCCAATCGCAAGCTACATATTATAAGAAACAGTGTGTTGCTTATAATATTGGTCTTCAATAATTTATTTTACAATACAATAATGACCTACCATTCTCAATCAGAAAAGTTAAATTATTATGTTTGTTAGAGATATTATTCTAGCTAATTCATTCAATAACTTAAACACCATTTTTTTTCCATGTTTTAAAAAATAGCAGTACTAAGCTGTGTTAGTCTATTTTTATTATTTTAGAAAAATGTACAATACGGCTGAGCAGATATCTTTGCTTAAAAAAAGTTGATAAGAAGCGACAATATGATTGTTATGTAATGCTGTTTTCAGCAGCGACTCACGTCAAAACCAAGGAAATCTTCTACCAATCATTTTTCAAATTTGATCAAAAATAGTACAATTATTAATTTGAACACGTATTTGACGGTATTTGTACAATTATGTTTATTTATATTTATAGCATTAGCTTAAGGCCGACTTTAGAGTAATAGTAAAAATAAATTGTAGTAAGTATCTTTAAATTAGAAAGGTTTTTACGAATATTTTAATTAAATGTTTGCAAGTTTAAAGATTGTAAATAAAAATTTTTAACCGCATTACATCGTATCTAATAAAATGAATGTGTAAAATGCGAATCTTATTCTATACAGCAATTGCTATTTGTCCTCTTGACATAGATTTCTGGTATGACCTGTCTGTCGCCTTGTCGGACGTAGGCCAAGAGCAAATTTTCTTTTATTTGAAAATTATAGAGTAATCATAAAGTGAATTAAGGAGTTACTCTAGCGTCACACTACGACTAGACAGCTCTGAAATAATCATTTTTAACGTAATACAGTAATTTGTTTTGCTTTTATCAAATGATCAAAAGTGATCTTATTGTTGCGGAACGTAACATGTGAAAGCGATTTGTCAGAGAATTCTAAGCGCTGTAAATAAATAGCTATTTGATTATTCGAAACTTGGTACTTTTTAATAATATGAGATAATTATTCTATTTCCAATTACTATCACTGCAACTCACTCGAGTATAGTTTAATGCAGAGTAAACAAGCATTTATCATTATTGTAAAGAATAAGTAAAAGTGATACAAAATTGTAGAAAAAAATTTTGTTATTTATTAATTAATAAACCACTAAGAAACCACATCTGTGTAAATCATCAATTAAAAAGCACATTTTATTCTTACAAAATTAAAAGTTTCTCTTTGAATGAAAAAATTAATTAAGAAACGATAGTAAAGTCATAAAAAAATCACAATGCTTATGACTAAAAGAAACTTTATTTTTAAAATAAACAGCTAGCATTATACATTTTATTCATTATGTTTTATATCAAATCTGTTCTCACTAGCAATTAATTTATGGTTTAGATTCAATTAGTCGAATTTTGACATTTCTATAAACTAAATAATAATAGAATGCCCAGTTAATTATTTTAATAAATAAACAAAAGCCGAATTTACAATAATATGTCGAAAAAAATTTGTAATGAAATTTTTTAATAAAAAAATGCTGTATTATGAACCAAATGTTTGAAAACTCCGACTACCTATATTAATAAACAAACTATTTTTTTTCCAAAATGCCTGTATATAGCAAATTTGATTGCTTATTGAAGAGATTATTTTGTAAAAATTAGACATTCACTGACCTTTCTTTCCTGTCCAACGTTGTCATTATTTTGGAGATACAAACCTACTTGCAGCCAAAGATGAAAGACAAAGGCTCCAGCATCCACTAAGCACAATCACTTTGTTTGTAAAAATTGTCTAATAGTTTGTTGTCACACACAAACAATAACGACGTATTTTCGCGACAAAGGTTCAAACCGAACTATAATGTCTTTAAAAAGCGTTACATAATACCACAAAAAAGATGATAACAGATAATAAATATATTGGTTTTTATAAGAAAAAACGGAAAAATTATTCAAGTAAAGTCCAATGTTCACTGATTTGGTGATATGAACTATGACTAGCTTAATTTTAATAAAATTTTTACTAATAAAACGTCTCTATGTAAAAAACAAATGATAAACTTTTCAGAACAAAAAATGGTAATTTTATTTAGGAATTTGTCGTTATTTCTGATGCACTCAGAATCAGATGATCAATATCCACTTGTAGGATATCATCACAAGCTTGATGAATTGGATTTGCAAATCTTCTAAGAATTTAAAAACTCAAAAATCAAAAGATTTCTATAGAGAAATGAGGTCAGAACTCTATAACCTTGAATACTCTACAAAGCAAAAAATGTTATTTCTTTTTCAATTCTTTTGTAAAATTAAAAATAAAGTTTTTTTCCCTCTTGTGAACGCAATCTGGATATACTATCATTGGCAGATTATTATTATTACAAGTGATAAAATTGCTAAAAAAATTTGTTGTAAGAGCATAGTATAATTGCAAATCAGTTTCTTGTAATTATTAATTTTTCTTATTTAGAAGATTAACAAAGATGTAGACTGCAAAGAGGAGAAGCAAACGGCATTAGAAAGCAAAATATAAATTTTCAAAGAAAAACAAATAAGAGGTGACAGGATGAAAAATGTCTAAAATTGAAATGGTTATTGTTTACATGTTGCAATAAATTACATTTTAATATGTAATCAAAAAATTTGTTGTTTTCAGATAGTTTTACAAATTACTCAAGTAGAAATTGATTATTAAATATTAAGTTATCACGAATGAAACACGTTTCTATTGTACGTGATATTTTTAGCACAAAATAAAGAAGAATGTTTTTCAAAAAGAAAAGTTTGGAAAAATACATTAATTATTTATATTGAAATGTTTTTTATTTTGCATTAGAAAAAATTACTGTTAAAAGCTTTCAAAAACAAAAAAATAATTTAAGGCAATTTGAGCTTTCAAAATATGTTTTTGGTTTTTGTTATTACGGCCGTAATTGCTTTCTTATTACACTTTTGACTCCGTAATAAGTAGTTAAGGAAAATTACACTGTGCAAGTTACGGTTTAGTTTTTTATGGCGCTTTTGTATTGAGGGTAATTTTAACCCTGCTGAAATTTCAATTATTTTTAATGTTGAACATTAGCGAAAGGGTATGACTGCTTTCATATTGTTGTTCGTTTGTTCCATTTGAGAAGTGTGCAATACGTGGCGATATAAAATTAGCCGCGTAAACGTGATTCCGCCTGACTGCTTGCTTTGAATGAAAATTTTTCAAATACAAAACCAACGAACAAAAAACTAAAATATTTCAATCTGTAAACGCTAGATTAAAGTCAATAAAAATTTTTATGAGACAGAAGAATTTAAAAATATGGTCGAAAAAAAAGGTCTTAAACTTTAAACCTCAGACCATTATTTGTGATTTTTTAAACTGCTACAGAAATGTTATGTTCAATATTATTTTGTATTTGTTCTAAAAAAAACAATATGTTTCTATAGAGAAACAGTCTTTGTAACAGTATTTTAGTCTATTTGTTAACGTGACAATAAAAACTTCTTTAAAACAAATATTTATTACTTTTTATATACATACAGTATATGATACTAGCTCTCCTTACTGTTGTACTGTTGTACTTATTTTCTATCCAAAAGAAATGATTATGTATAAAATTAATCTATAGTATAAATCGATAATAAGGCTTCCTGCGGTTGTCATAGACTATTGATGATGAAGTGGTTAGCTAATATTATAATAAATAGAGTTTGATTCATGTTTTTATTATTTTTTAGTAATTTTTATTGAAAGATTTTTTGAAAGAAAAATTTTAAATGCTTTAAACTCTTTGAAAATGGTTCTAGCATTAATTTTTGTAGATTAATTATCACCTAAAACACTTATAAATATTGGCAAACCTTTTAGAAGAGTTTTTTTTCTTTTCTTTTTTTGTAAAGATAATTTATTATGAAAGTTTAAAAGTGCTTAAAATGACTGTTAGTCATAAATTTAAATTTATTGCATCCCGACGTTTTTGCAACTTTCCCTATAAGAGTCACTATCACTTTCCAAAAATCCCCAAAAATAAAGTGATGTTTGCGGTTGTATAGAGAGTGAATCTTAATGTTATATCCGCCCATCTAACCCAGTTTTTGCATCCGTAAAAAGTTTAACTTACAAACAAAAAGCTTACAACACGCAAAGTAATTGTTTCAAGAGGTGTGTGGTAATAACAGTTTTGATGATTACGAGCTCGATTAGGCAAGATTCGGTCATACTATGTTCCTTCCGGTGGTACACCATTGAGTTTGCAGGAAAATCTAGATCAAGATGAAATATTTGGAAAAGATCGATTTCCCCGGAATTGAAAAGTGTGTCGGGTAATTTGCAAAACAAATGGAAATTTGTAAATAGGGACGTGGGCTTAAAGAATAACGTGGTGAATAAATTCTTTGACGGTGACATACACTGCGTTTAAAGATTTCTCATGCCCATGACCACACCACATCATACCATTAACAAATCGAGTACGAATCCGGGGTATAGACTCGAATAACCTGTGATAGGAGAAAGCAGAACCTTGAACAACAACCATCTTGAACTTGACTCTGTTGCTTCTGCATTCTTCAACTAACAGGTGCCAGGTGGTCTTTTCAGTCTTCATAAACTAATTTCAGTAATGATTTACCTATAAATTACAAAGAATTCAAACTTTAATCAGCTAACATTTTATCAATTTCCATCTTAACAAAGAAGAACAGATATTTCTCAGGTTGAAGATATGTTCTATCTTTTCCATCTATGCATCCGGCTTGTCCTATTAAAGAAAGTGGAAAACAGTCATCAAGCTAACATTTATCTTTCATCCATCCATCAAAATATCTTTCAAATTCTTAGTTAAGCATTAGATTTAGACATTATAACAACTAAATTATTATTTTGAGATACAATAATATATTGAACTGTTTATAAAACTGTAAAAAAATGAAGTTGCCAGTGCAGATCTCCCCATACAAATAAAACTGCACAATTTTTTTAGAAGCAGAATTACGTTAAACCTTACTCTGGAAGCCTGTACAAAGTGTAGGCAATCACGCAGCTTTTATAAAACAAAAGAAAAAGCTTAGCGTACTTTATTGACTAAAAACGGTTTTTGCCAAAATGTTGATTTACTACATGGTTGAGTTTGAAACACTTTTTTTTATCTTAGAAACAAAAAGCTACTAGTATAGATCTCTCTAGAAAAATGTTTTGAGAACAAATCATTAATTGTTTATAATAAAATTGGAAAGTAAACCAACTATATTGCCAAAAATGACTATGTTGAAAAATACATATATGACATTTCCCAGAAACTTGAAAAGTCACTTTGTATAATAGGGCTAATTAGCTTAATTTGTAAAAGATTAAAATGATTTAAAGGCATGTATATCTGTCAAAAAGTTTAAATTATTGATTTTACAAATTTATTCAAGCGGTTTGACCTAGAAACAAGAGGATTTGAACGTAAATAATAACATTAGCAAATAAAGTCAAGATTGTAGAGCTTAAGCATTATTGCAACTAAGTGCATTCACCACAATTTACATTTACTTTGAATCAAACATTTGTTTAATTAAAGAAGAAAAGTGGTTTGTTATATAAAGTGTAATTACTAGCTGTACTCTATACTTTATGTAGTAATTAAAATAAAATAGAAAAGTCATAGTGCGTGCTCTATATTTATACATCAAGATCAATATGTACTGTTAAAAAGTGAAAGCTCCACTAATGCAATAATATTGTACCTACCTTCTTTTCTTTAAATAAATTTCACTTTAAAGAAGATGTTATAAAAGCTAAATATGTGTAAGTAAATAAAATACTTGATTATTTAAAGAACAAAAAACATATAGACAGGGCTGTTAATATTTACTAATAAGAGACAAATATTAAACATTCTGTTTTAAAATGTAAAGAAGAAAATTATAAATTCTTTTTTGACTGGTTTATTATGAAATTTGTTTTGCTTTTGACGATTTGTGTATTCTTCGGTTATAGAAACGGCCAATTTGTTTTTATTATATCAACCACATTATTGACACTAATATTCACTCAGTGGACTAGTGCAACAGCAGGCGGCCAAATACTGTCTACGTATATGCGATATTCCATTGCTTGTTTGGATAGGTAAACGGTGCTAAAGAAAAAACAATCGCCTCAAGGTACAAACTTACGGATTGAGTCTACTATAAAAGTTTTTTAACCAAAGTATCTTATAAGTATACTAGCGCTCAAAAGTGTTGCAACACCCCATAGACGTGGTTTAATCTAGCAACAAATACCTAAGCATAATTTATTTAAACCAAAAATAGCAATAACGTTTTTACTATTTTATCATTTTTTTTGTACATTTATCAGAAAAAATAGTCAAATTTAGCAATTTTATATATTTGTTTTAAATTATTGTTTATTTATAATTTTAGCAATCTATTGAACTTTAGAGATCTATTGAACAATTTTTTTGGCAAGTGGTAAAACTGTGTGAATAGTTTATGTCTTGTGGGGACTGTAGTTTTTTTAGGTAATAAAACTATATGTGAGTGATGTGTTCTAAGAAGATCATCACATGTTTTACATTGTTCGTTATTTATTCTGAGGAACCCACACTTTATATTCATGAGTTTTGTCGTAAAATATCAATATTAAATATTATTGTCAGAATCTTCTTAAACTGCAAAGGTGCAGTGTTTCTTGTAAATTGTCAAAAAAAATATTTTTATGCTTGGCGTGCGGTGTTTTACAAAATATTGTGTTTTTTTAAAATTTTTGGTACATAACTGTCCTTAATTTTTCTAGACGGCTAAGAAGTCTTATAATAATTATTTTAGAATTGTTGCAAATTCATTGTTTGATTAACTTTCTCTGAGGCTAAATTTATCATAACAATCGAAAAGTGTACGAATAGTCTGCATAATTTTTGATTGTTTCTTGCTTTATTGTATCTTTGTAGAAACTAACTAGAGAAAAAGCATTTTTCTTATTTAGATATAGTTTATCTATAATTTTGAAAAGAATTTTATAAACGAAAGCATTGGCCGCGCCTATGAGAAAGATTTCTTCGTCGCCGGTTAAATAGAAAACATGGCAATGACTAAGAAATTCACTTTTGTTGACACAAGTAATTCTTGTTTCCATTTTGTCACCGCATCCGGTTCGTTTCTTGAAAAGAAGTATGCAAAAATATTCAAAGTTGGGCAACAATTGAAGATGATTAGGTAAATGTTGCAGCTATGACATTAGTCCGGATCTCATTTTATTTTGGAATATAAACCCGGAATACAAAGCTAAATTTAGAATGAAAGAGAGTCTCGCTGAAATTTAAAGTAAATAAAAGTGAGGAGCGGTAACGTTAGTCTTAGAAAATTAATGTTACGCTTGGCACTGCTTTGTTCAGACAAATTTAGATAATCTTGGATTTTATAATTTAAAATATTTTTTTTTTGTAAAAAATTATATTTCTATATTTTTATAATACTTAAAAAAGATAAAAGCCTAATGTCCCCGAAGCCCCTAGGCCCTTAGCGAGTTAATACATTTTAGGTGATGATTTAACCGCAAAGATATTTTAAACTGTGTTATTAGAAAAATCTGTTTGATTTCTATTGATACCCTTTTAATAGCCAGATGATGACGACGATGAGAGCACGTGTTATTATAGTAAGCAGATCAAAAACTTCAGAAGAAAGCCTTTTAGCTTTGAGGCAAATACCTACCTCGTCTCGTCGGAGACCAGAGAAAGTAAGATACCTATGCCATGAAGATATTGTGTGTCAACGCTTGAAATAAAATTAGCTTATTTTTAAAGGAATCATCAATGGACTCATTCAATGGCATTACTTTTGATTTCATAAGATCATGTTTGAATGATACACCTAGGAAACATCAGACCGGAACATTGTTATACATTCTTGTTGTGTAACTGTCTATATCCTCAGAATAATATTGGTATCAAAGTAAATCTATATTTTAGTGATAGGAAGCTATAAGAATTTAAAATACTAAAATTACATAATATTTACTACTTCTACTCTCTTTGAAAACTTTTTTAAAGATTTGATGAAACAATAAAAATACAGAAATACGCAATACCTTTTGATTCCTATCTCCATTGACAGGTGTAGTCAAGTTTTTCTTCTAGTATTTTGGCAAAACTCTTTAAGCTATAAGCTTATTCTTTAAAAGCTTTCATAATTAGTTTAGCACCTAATGTGCTACAGTGTTAGACTTTTAATTAATATTACCAGTGTGTTTTTGTTGCATTTGACAATCTACAATTACTACCTTTAGTTCTAAATTTATTACATATTGTAATATTTTTAATTAACTTGTTTATCAAACATCACTTGTTGTTTCTTAGAAAAAATGTAAAAAAATCTTAGGCTGCTCTGCTTTTGGTAAAGCACAGCAGTTACAGCAGATATCTGTATCAAAAACATTTAACTTTACATTTATAGAACAATAACAACTAGAAAGCTTATCAACCCATTTGATATTTCTTTTAAATAAGCCATTTTTGTTTTTTTTTTTAACTAAGGTGTTCTATACACAACTCTGTATATTATATAAACTTCTATCGTTTGACGTTACTCACTAAAGAATTTTATAAAAACAAGTTTCAACGTTTGACTGATTAAAAGTTAGTATTTGTGGCTAATAAGACTCAGTAGACGAAAAAGCTGTTTCCATTATGATTAGACATGATAAATGTCACTTTTTTTGGATTTTGATTTTGCTTACAACAAGCAGAAAGTGCCTTAAAGTTACAAAACAATATAGGGTTGATTTCAAATAGAAGCTTAGGCTAAATCTTTCATTGCAAAAAGTTAATTTAGCTACTAAATTGCCCAAAATTTATTCAATTAAAAAATAATCAGGAATTTGATTGCAGTGGCCTACTAACCATGACCAGCGTCAATAACGCTGGCAAAGCAACCGAAACTAAAAATGCATCATCGTTTATTGAAAATTCTCATTCAAGCTTGCTGTATCGGTGTGGTTATTTTAAGTTTATTTTTGAAATTGCGTTTTACAAACATTTCACGTTTCAGATATCAAAGAATTTGAAATTTTCAAAGTAAACCAGCTTACACATATGCTTTGGTGGTCTGAAAATCTCTCACCATAGATTCGCAAACATTTCGTACACTTACTGCACTTGCTATTGTTCAATTCATAAAAAGCAAATTGAAAATAATTAAAGACTGCAATTTTCTAATTTTAATTGCAATACTATTTGCTTTAATTTATCCTAATTCTCTCACAATTATTAATACATTTCTTATTTTATATTGCACAATAAGTGAATGGTAGAACCTTACAACAATCGAAAATAATGTTTACATATACAGCTGACAATTAGTTTATATTAATTCAAATTTAATAGCGGTGTTATATCATTATTCGTATTTTCAATAATTAGTAAAAAAAATTACACAACTCTTATGATGTAAATTCGAAAAAAGTGTCTACAATAAATACCTATTTTCAAGAGAAACCTTCATAATAAGCTATATAATTTACAACTTGTATCAAATTTCTGAATGACAAGCTGATGGATAAATTAACAATTGCCAAGTTTAAATGTGACCCACTTTTTAAGCCCTCACAATTATGTTCAAATAATCATATATAATTTGAAGATATGTTAACAATAGAGTTGTAGTATATTATTAAATAAATTCTAACATCAAATGATTCAAAAATGTGTAATCAATTTTTAGAAGTCTCTGATGGGTAATCAGACAATTTCTCTTAGCCAAAGCATTTCTTCATTGTTTTTTTTTAATATTGTTTGTTAATTTTTTTGCATATTGAAGCTATTTTAATATAAAAGTCTATAAAGTAGAGCAGATGACTGATTGTGACCTTTGTCAGTGACCTTCTCATACGTAAAACTAAACAGCTTTAATAAAAAACTAACTAATCTATTCAATAAGTTATTCTTTAAATAAAAAAATTATAACCAAAAAATAGCTTTAGAGGTATAAAAACACCTCATAAAGATTACAAATGCAAAAACAAAATTAAGAAAACGTTTTTGGTTGCACAACATTATCGCAAGCCTATTAAACGTTGGTATTAATTATTTGCTTTAGAATCTTTGGCAGTATTTTACCACTTGCTAAAAAGTTGTTCATTTAATCTTAAGAGCTCTTTTTTTTTGACTACAATGTAGTCATTATGTTTTAATTTTATCTATCTTCTGATAATGACTAGATGGTAATAAGTGCTCAAATTGAGTTATATGACTTGTATACCGATTTGTTTATAAATTGAATTATTTTTTGCATTAGTTCTAAAAATATCTTTTTGTTTTTAGTGTTATTCGTAAGAACAATGTATATAATAATGACATTTAAAAGTCACTTGGGTGAGCATAACACAAATAAATATTAACACAGTAGAGCGTAAATTATTATATAGATGTTTACCCAACCGCTTAACAGATCCATTGTAACAAAACTACACATTAACTCAAGCTTGTAGGAATATTTAATCAAATATTGCTACTTATCAATTTTTTAATTAATTGGATATATAATTAATAATAAAAAATATTTGATCTATTATTTTTAATAAGAGAATAATTTTGTTTATTTTATAATTTTTCCACAGGTATAATTATGATATTGTTCAAATACAACTAAACTAATTCACTTGTTTCCCACGCACTATTAAATATATATTTTAATAGACCGAAAAAAATATGACGTCAGCTATTATATTTATATAGAAATTCATAAAAGTATGTGTTAAAAATTTTTAAACATTAAATAAATGATTTAAAAAAAATAATAGTAAGAGTAGAATAAACTGGTAAGTAAAATTACTCAGTCTGCGATCAACAATTTATAATAATATTGTTAGAAATATAGAAATAATATTGTTAGAATATAGAAAATTAAGATTTAAAAAATAAAAAACAATTCTTTGTTTTCTATTAGGATCTTAGTAATTGTATCCAAAAAAACACAGCAATTAGACAAACTTTGTAAACATTTTTTAAAAATCAAAAATGTTTGATGCGAAATTTTGATAAGTGAGTCAAGATTACTTTCACTTTATATAGTCTATCTAAAAAAATTGAAAAAGTTACAGCGTTTTAGAAACTGACAAACCGACTTTCTTCGATTCTAGTTTAAGGTAGGTATAGTAGGCTCAATCGGTACAGTTCTTCTCTGAGGCAATCTTTTTCTCTAGCACCGTTCAATTATCTATTCAAATGATCAATGAAATATTACATATACGTAAATAGTAATCAACTGCGTGCTGTTGCACTGGTCCACTGGGTCAGTATTAGTGGCCGACAATTGAACGAGTTAGTTAGGAAACAAATTGTGATGAGTAGTGTGGTTGATATAAGAAAAGCAAATTGGCTAGTTTTATAGCCGGAGAATACACGGGCCGTATATTCTTTGCTAAGGTCAGATGAGATTAGAGCAATGATATAATTTTTTTTAAATGCCTAGAGTACAAGCTTTATAAACTAGACATTTAGTGATAAAAAACATTGTAGTAGAATTTAGTAAAGATTTCGGGGCTAAAAATTATTGTTCTTATGGTTGACAGTGTATTAGGTTTGGCTTTTGATGCTTCTAAAATGATTCTTAATAGCTTCTTCGGACTCTATAGATTTAGATTGGTTTTAGTGTTGTTGCCGATCTGATCACATTGCCTTGTGATACTTATTATCAGTGAGTGACTACTTTCATCATCCTACTTTCTCTCTGTCTTGTCTGTTTGGTGCGATCTTGGGTGTCTTCAATGTCCCTACCTTTCAGCACAACCCATGCTTCACACTTATCCGACACTGGAAGGGGATTTTATCTCCTCAAATTCTATACTCTTGTATTTAACAAGCATCTATTTTCACACCGGAATTATTTTTGAAAACTCGCCGATATGGTCGCACGTTAGGTTACCTTTGTGCAGTGATTGTGATTTTTTATCTGTTGCAGTTTTAAGGATTTAGTTTTATTTTTAAGGATTACCAATATGATACAACAGGTTAGTCGGATTTTTTCCCAATTTTGTGCTGACTTAAGGAGATTTTATACACTTTTGCCCTTTTGTTAGTTCTATTTTTTTTTAATATATTTTAGTTATTGTATTCTAATTTTTTCATTATAATATTTTTAATAAAATTTTAACACAATTTTAATTCTTGATCTTAACCAATATATTTTTTAACTTTTTATTATGTTTTTAGTGGAAAAATTTTATTTATATTTTTTGGATTTACATCTAAAGTTGGTGATAAGCTAAAAAATTATTTTACAAATTTAATTTATTATAATTTAAAACACAGTTTTACATAAACAAACATTTGTTGACTGGGGAAAAGAGCACCCACTTGTTTTTTTTTAAACAGGCTAATAGATTTCTTTTTAAAAATTGTAATTTTAAAAAAATTGATAAATTTATTTGAGTGTAGAACAGACAAACAACCATTTATGATTTTATTTTTGTAATAAGGCTTTTGCTAGGGCTAGGATATGAGCCTTTAACATTATTATTTAGAGACTACAGTGTGCAATTTTGTATTTCGCCTTTAAATAGCATTGTTAACTTTGACAACTCTGTATAGAAACTAAATCTTAATTTTTGTAAAAAACTAAACGCCTTACAGAAAAAAACTCTTTCTTATTGTATTATAAGTGAACTTTTTCAAATGTTATTTAACATTAAAATTAAAGTAGATTTGTACTATAGTTAAATAGTTTTTTAACATAGAAATTATTAAAAATGCAAATTTTTTTTATCTTTAAAAAATACATATTCTTAATTAAATGATTTAATTTTTATATTATATTAACTGTGATTATATAAAGGTTGTTGAATCAAGAAAACCAATCGATTCATTTTATAATATATATGTATATTTAAAATATTTTAGAGTTTTATAAATTTTAAACACTTAACTGTGTATCTGTATTTTGTTATAAATCTAGATTTTTTACTATATAATTTTAGCTAAAATTACTCTCCAAGTAGTTGAGGTGTTATTAAAATAGAAAATTTTTGTAAAGTGTTTAATTTTTAAGAAAAACAGTTTTTATAATAGTAGACGTAATCTGCAAAAAAAACTATTGTATTTAATTGTCAACAATATATTTATATATATGTAATATACAAATAAAACAAAATAAAAAAAAAACGTTTTGAGTGATTTCTATAATTATTATATTAATATAACTTTATTTAAAAACAATTTATATTAAATATAAGTGTATATACAAACATATTATACATATCATTATAATTCCTCAAAGCCAAAGCGAGTTTTTTTCTATTATTGAGTAATTGTTAAAATCTATCTTTTTTGTATGCAATTTTTATAAAGCTACGTGACAAAATTGTACCAAATGAAATCGAATAATAATAAATAAAAAGTTTTCGATACTTTTCTTCTACTTATCACATAGTTCTTTAAATCATGTTAGTTTTAACGTTAATGCTATTTATGTTTTAAATGACATGGTATCTCTTGGCTCTTTTTATACAAAAACATGCGTAAACATCTTATTAGATAAGATGATAAACACTAAATGAAATCATCGATTTAAACCAATATAGTGATCAAAAAAAGTTATTTTTGACTTTATTAGCCTGCATGCCTATAATTATAGATAATTTAAGAAACGTATTTGATCACTAAAAGTTTAATGAGACCACTTGAATCAGCAACTCTTACAACTTGAGATTCATCAACATACGTTCAATAGGTCAATGTCAAGGCAGAATATAAATCTTCACTAGGTAGGTATAAAAAATATCTTGGCTACGCTCTTATATTGCTTCAGTTTAAAAAAAATAGTCTTATTTAGTCTTAATTATAGCTATTGCCTCTAAAAATGACTCTTGAATATCTACGAAAAACCTTAGACCACCAAAAACTGATCAAAGAAGATAAAATAGATGTTTTCAGATATAAATTCTTTGTATAAAAACTGTCAAAAGAAAAATGTTTTTGAGAATTTGTGATCGATTAGCTGTACTATGTTATTGTCTGATTGCTAAAATGCAAAAACTAAATGAATATTAAGTTTTTGTATGATTTGAAAAATTTTAGAAAAATTAGGTTTTGAAATTTTTTTCTTAGGTTATTCTTTAGGCTATTTTAAGAATTACTCTACAATAATTATTAGTGGAATCATAAAATGTCTTAATCAAAATAATTAGATTGGTTTAAAAGGTGCAAGTTTAGTCATATTCTAATTTTTGCAAATAGAGAAAAAATTATTAGAGTTTTTATGAGTTGCAGCGTTTGTTTTTCACATTAAAAATAAACATTTTAGGCACTTGGTGTGCCTAAAATTTTTAATTGAATTAAATTAAGTTTTAAAATTAAATTAATTTTTGTCTCTGATTGCAGGAAACAAGAAACTTTCTAGCTTTCGAAAAGACTGTAATTTAAATAAGTTTAAATTATTTCTGTCAAAAATTTGTTGAAATTTTATAGTTGGCCTTAAATACGTTTTTTCAATGATTAAATGATCTGTCAGATAAGAACGCTGTCATTGCCGTTTTACAAAATATATTATAATATACAGGTACAAAAGCTTTTCTGTGAATCGCTCTCACAGGCTTGTCATACCATTTCCCATACGCTGTAACCAATTCTTACACTAAAATTCGATTTACATCTTGAATTTTGCATTCGCTTAAATAACTGTAAATTGAAACAAATGCTTATTAATTTATATAGCTACAAGTACTAGAAGCTATATTATGTATTATTATAAAAATACTTTTATTGATTAATGCATTTATTTATTGAAAATTTTCACAAAAGTTACATAAACGTAATATTTTTTAAAACATCTTTTGAATTTGTAATTTTTGTTGCAGATGATTGTTGCACTGTGCTGCTTGTTAGCAACGCAACAAATAGCAGCTGTCGTAAACAACTCAAAAACCTCAAACTTAGAAGAAGTAGCGATTAAAAATGCTACGACCTCGGCCCCACTGCAAGAAGCCGATTCTATTGCAGCCGGTTCAGAGCAACAGCAACGTCGAGAAGCTCCTGCCATAAGTGATAGTTACGGAGCTCCTATATCCGGCACCGGAATAGATTCGTATATTCCAACAGGACCAAACAATCCTTCTTTACCAATTCCTGTATATGGAGTTCCTGATTCACCTTCAAATAATATAGTCTATCCAGCTCCTCCTCCAGACATTCCCCCACCTCTTCCGTCTTTAAACTATGGAGTTCCGTTTAAAACATATGGCCCTCCACAGCCCGTAAACCATATAAATTTATCGCCACCTCCATTAAAATACGGACCTCCAAATAGACCACATAAACCATTTAGACTACCAAGACCACGACCACAATATGGACCTCCAAAGCCAATTTTTGTACCTAAGCATCCAAAGCCTATTTACGGCCCTCCAAAATCTAGTTATGGGCCTCCAAAAGGACCATTGTTTGCGCCACATAAGAACAATTTTAAACAACAATCCGTGACAGTGGTAACTCTGCCAAATATAAATTTCGATAAACCAGATGGACATTATGGACCTCCCGATCCTGTTCCTCATGGACCTCCGCATCCAGGAGTTCCAGCACCACCAACTCCACCAGATATAAAGTATGACGGTTGGCAGCCTATTCCTGGATTAGTATCAAGACCTCCGTCTGGATCTTATGGAGTACCTGAAGGTCAACATGGTAATGGAGATCTACATTTCAATAGCGACTTTACACCACCGCCTGTAGGTGGATTAGCATTGAACCAATATTCTGAGCATTCTGGTGCTAATAGTTACAACTCTCAAGGAATAAGTGACTCTTATGGAGCACCTTTAAATGCTGTTACTGGATCTGGAGGAATAGTTAGTTCATCTGGAGATGAACTACACGACGATCATTCTTTGTCTTTAGGATTATCTGCAGCAGGAATTAATTCAGGTCAAAATTATTTGTCGGTAATAAAAAGTATTGGGTATGAATTGTTTCCACAAAACGGTGTAAGAGATAGTTATAGTGCTCCACCATTAAACTCTTATTCAGCTGATGGACCTTATGCAGCAGCTCATTCGTATAAATCAAATGGAATATCTTCAGGTTCTTCATACAAACATCAACATCAAGGCTTCCAAAACTCTCAACATGGTTTATCATTATCATCTTCAGGAATTGGTCTAATTCCACCAAGTGGTTTTTACGGTGTTCCTCCGAACGGACAATATGGAACACCACTGCTTCACAAACCAAGCTCTCAGTACGGCGTTCCACTTAACGGTTTAAAAATCAACCCTCCAAGACATCCAATAATATTTAGAGAACCAGTGCCTGCAGGCTTAATTGAATCTGTTGGACATCATACAGCTCATAAAGATGCACATGGTATTATTGAAAATAGTCATGCTAATTTTGCGGCTCCAGCATATATTCCACCTCCAGTGCCTGATTTGAGCAAGCCAGCGTACAAAGAACAACCTCACGTGCCGTCTAATTTGTATAGCTTACCTAGTCCTACACCACCAGTGTCATTCCAAAACTACGCTCATGGTTCTTCATCGGCGGGTCTTGGCTCGTTTGGTGTAAACACAAATCAATTTAATTTTAACTCTAATCACTTTGGCGGTAGTCACCGACAACAACAACAACTAACCAGTTATACAGCACCGCTGGGAAGTATAGATAGCTCATATGGGCTACAAATTGATTCCGGACCAGGATATTCAATTGCGTTAGACCATGCTCATTCTGGAGGTGTTACTGTAGGTTTAGATGCTCTTCCACCCCTCACAATTGATTTGGCAGGTGCTACAAGTAATATTGGTCAGCAAATTACGCAAAGTAATTTTGGTTATCAGAATATTCCACACGACTGCAGTTTACATAAAACTCAACCGCTATCTCTGCTTTCTTATGAAGTCCCTTCAGCTAATAGTTATACATCATCTTTGTCTGGGCTGACTACAAACATTGAAGGTGCTTATCAGGGATTAGATTTACATACAGCTTATTCTCAAAAAAATCCTACAAATTCAGTTAACAGTTTGGAAGAAGAAAGTCACGGAAAATCTTATGGGAAATCACTAGCACAAAGTTTTGGTCTAGATAGTGATGTTGTAAAGTCAGAAAGTATAGATATTAATAATATTCCTGTTCAGGGAGCTCTGGGAACTTACACATTAAAAATTCAGCCTGCAGATAATTTGGGTAATCGACAAATTGGTCAAAACGAGGTTCCTCATGCACAAGTGCTTAATGATGGCTTATTGCAGTCAATTCTTGCAGCTATAGAAAATCCACAACAAAATGATGGAAATATATTAGGACAACCTCTGTTAAATCTAGAATTAAAAACTGATGCCGAGGGTCAACATTCCGTAACAAATGCAGTTGTAGTCCCAGCACCGGCAACCGAATCTTCTGTTTCAAGCACAACAGAACAAGAATCAAATACAGATGTTTCCTTGCAATTAATAGACAATAATGAAATTGCATTATACTATAACAAAAGTGTGGATCATAACCATATAAACAGTACCGATGTCAGAAATGGTCAGCAGTATGGAAGCTACGTATCATTTAAAACGCCGAGTAGCAGCTACGTTTATGAAACTGCGCCAGTCGACTCACAAGTTGACAAAGATTAGTTGTAATAAAACTGCTCAAAGACTTTATTATTTTATTGTGTGAGTGTTTGTTTTAGAAGCTAAACTTCTTAAAGCAATATTTGATGTAGTGTTTAAATTAATTTATTTTATTTAGTTTTAATTGAACTTTAATTATGTGTAAAGCGTTTTGATAAAATCTATTTAAAATTATTTTTTTTGTTTTAATTAACTCGCTTGATCTGCAAGGTAGGTGAAAAACAAATGATTTTTATATAGAAATAGACTAGGTTTTTATACTAACACATTATAGATACAAATTAGATTTTTATTTAGACATAAATATAGATTTACCAAAAACCAAAATAAATATATACTTGTTTTAAATTTAAAAAATCTTGAAATTTAATATGCGGCTTTTAATAAGTACATCTACTTTACTTGTAATTTTATTTGAAAAAATTATAGAGCATTAGCACTTTAAAAACTGACAAAAGTGCAAAAAACAATTTTTTTTTTGTGAAAAATTAATGGCTATATATTAAAAAATAATGACTCACTTAAACCAAAATAAAACAAAACGTCTTTTATGCAATTTTTTTTTAGTTTTACAGTTTAAAACTGATAAGGATTAATATAAAACCGATAGAATGTTTATAGATAAATAGAAAAAGTTTTTTTTTATAACAAAATTAATCATTTTTCAAAAACTAGAAGAAAAATTAAGTCAAATTTTTGTTTGTTTTCTATTAGCTTTTCAATAATTTTTTTAACAAAGCACAACAATTAAAATTGTAGTAAAGATTTTAAAAAAACTCAAAAAGTTAAAAATCTGTTAACAAAATTGAAAATTGTCAAAAATTAAAATGCTTTTTATAACAGAATTAAGATTAACTGCTTTATATAATCTATCTGAAAGAATTAAAGAGTTGTAGCACTTTAAACCTAATAAAATAGGTAATAAAGACAGTTTTAACAAAAAGCACGTTAATTCACAAAATACTGACTCATTCGAACCCAAATTGAAGAGAAACGTTTTTTTTTGTTATTCTTTCTTACTTTTATAGTTTAAGAATAAAGTGATAGTGATCAGCACAGAACCAATATAGATATTTTTTAAACAAAAAAAAACTAAAAAATATTTAAACATCTTTAAAAAATTAGCGTAATTAAAGCTTTCTGATTTTAAATCTATTATTAGTATTTGTCTAGAATTTTTTGTTTGGATTTTATCTTAAAAATAAACTTTTCAAAATCTTTTTTTTTTGTCTACATTTTCTCTGATATCTAAGCTATAAATGTTTCTCAGCAATTCCAGTTACTGTTCCGGATAGCTAGTGAAATAAGGAATCCAAATCTGCATTTTCAATTTTATCGAGTGAAAGTTTTTAAAAGTTCAATTTTTCATTAAAATTTCCATCAAAATACGTGGTTAAATTTTTTTTCAAAAATTTAAAAATAGATCTTAAAGCTAAATATGAAAACTCCATTTTCATGTCATGGAATCAGTAATATTTTGAAAACCATCACGAATATGGAAAAACATTTTATTTTCAGTTTTATAGTTTCAGTTAAATTACAAAGAAGGTACAACGATTGAGGATAAGATGATTTTTTTCAAAAAACAAATAAAAAAAGTGACTTTTTGAAAGTAATTTATGGCTGATCAACGTAAAAAATTAATAATGGTTTTAATTTGGTATCAATTTCTGTTAGATAACATATTGGTTGAGAAAAGTGTAATTGGCATAAAAATAGGCTGATTAGACCTGAAGAGATCTATGCTGCTACATTTTTGATATAAACTGCTTTAGGTTGCTACAATACTTTTTGTTAAAAAGTAGGTTGATAGTAAAGTTGCACGATTCGTAATGTGTTAAGGCTTATGCTCATTCTGGGAGTTGCAAGAAATGGTCGAAGTGGGTAAAGTTAAGTATGTGAAAGTCTTACCATTTTACTATTCCATTAAATAAAACATAAAACAGCTATAAAAACAATATTCTTAAATGTGATATAAAGCGGTTATAAAGCGGCCATGCTTGTCATATAAATAAAAAGTTAAGGGTGTTTCGATCTCGTCGTGGCAGCATGCACGGCTAAAGTGATAAGACCGTATGAGCGCTAGTCTTCTTTTGGCTTTTTTCAGTGATAAAGTCGTTGGCTCACGGAGATTATTAGTTTCTGACTAGGCGATGATACCGAACCAACCCCATCTCGTCTCTGTAGCTGATCTATAGGCCTTTTCCCATTCCCTCAGCCCCTGTCCTTTTTCAGTTTCAGTTTCGGTCGTGAAAAAGCAAACGGACGATCCTCGTGAATTGAAAGTTTCTGTAGTTACAGCTGCTGGTACATTTTTCCCGCAGCGAGAATACGTAATTAAATTCAACTGGAATACGATTGTATTTTACATAGCCCATGAATAATTTAAAAGCACGCAGTATATGAATATATCAAGTATAAATACTCAATAATTCAGCTACATGTATTAACGTTGATTAATGTTGACTGTTTTCAAATATGTTTCATAAATATGTGATATACTCGAACAACACCAGCTGTATTAAGCTTGTTTTGTTTGCTTTAGATTCAATTATATTTAGTTATTTTCCATCAGAAATTATTCAAATTTTTTTGCAGCATATTTGAAATTATTGAGTAATTTACTCTAAAACCCTTTTTTTATAATATA
The DNA here is from genome assembly GCA_947359425.1 of Lagria hirta. Taxonomy (NCBI): domain Eukaryota; kingdom Metazoa; phylum Arthropoda; class Insecta; order Coleoptera; family Tenebrionidae; genus Lagria; species Lagria hirta. The sequence goes on from OX375799.1 coordinate 4,770,333, forward strand.
AATATAATTGCTTCAAATAAAGCTAAACGAGCATTTCGTCCTCAATTTCACTAAAAAAATTTAAATACAAATATTGTTTATATTAGGTGTGACATCAAAATAAAAAGTCTGAAACCACAGAAATGACCGCAACCTTGGATAGAATTTTAAGATGTTACTTGAGTAGAGAAAGTAGTTAGGTCATGGTGCCATTGACCACTAAATAGCAATCGACAATTATCCACTTAGTGCACGTCTATGCGTTTTAAAACTATAATTGAACCACTTTTGTTGTTTTGTTTTTCTTATTTACATAAAATACCTTTCTGGAAGTGAAAAGCTTGTACAAAGTTTTTTTTAAATGAAGCCAGTAATGCCATGAATGCGTAAGAATCAAATTATATCATTTACAGAAAATTACTTTTTGGAATGGGTTAAGGCTATCCTAACAATATTCTTTTGTAATAATAGAGAATTGCAGTTGTCACAAAAAATTGCAAATTAAAAGTGTGGGGTTGAAGCATTACCGTATTCTAAGCAAATGCATGACCTTCTTTTCAACCATCTGATAGCTCAACTAAATTTTCTATTATTTGATAGTTATAATACCACAGCATTTCTATCTGATAACCGTTCAATTTAGAAACCCGATTGAAACAATTTCATTTTTTTTTTGATAAGCCAAGCAGTGCGGCCAGCGGCACAGTTTCTCTAAAAATAGTGTTTATAATAAAAAGAGTATTCAAAAATAACAATATTTGTTTAATTAATGAAACTAAAAAGTTTCATTGCAAGAAATGTTGAATAAAACAAAAATACTTCCTTAAACGTACTAACAACTGAATCTGCTACTGTAACACATTAGGTACTAAACTAATTTGATAAACTGAGAAAATAAATTGACAACTATCTTAAGTAATTAACTTAGCTGTTTATATTTTATTGTCCTTGGATGGGCTTGAACATATTGATAATTGTACTTTAGCGTTTAAATAGAATCTTCATAACTATTTTCATAAAACATCTTCAAGTAGAAAATAAAATGTCTAAGACCTACCAGGTAAAGATTTTGATGACTTATCATTTTATTTGTGCGTCTAAGCAGTATTAATGCGCTACTTTACCAAAACATATCAATTTAATATTTATTTTTAAAAAAATTTTTCAAAAGAAGATGGAATAAGCTGTATATTAATGCCATGCTCGACAAAGAAAAATGTAATTATTATTTTTTGCAGTCCAACTATTAAACTTATAATAAAAACTTTGTAATTTTTTAAAATAACGCTACATGAACTTTGAAAGACTTTATACATAAAGTGTTAAGTTAAGTTAATTTTAAGTTTAAAATTAAGAGGAAACTTGCACTGTGACTTTTTGATCTATTGTGCTCCCTACATATGTGTAAGTATCAACCCATACTATTGTAACCTATGACCAGACGAAAACACCGAATGTTAACTAGTTACAACAAGTTAAACAAAGCCTGTTTGATTAATATCTAGGACTTAACACCGAGTGTTAAACGTTAAACCCCAGATATGATACAGCAAACTTGAGTTAAAGAAATAGAAAAATAGTGCTTATTTTCTATTACAAACTGTCTACAAATGCAGACAGAACAATATTTTGTGTATTGTGTTGCAGCTTGTTGCACCTAGTATGCTCGTTACCTTTTTCAATTTTGAAAAATTTAAATTGCTTTTAAAATATCGTAGATTAGTCTAATTATCAAAACCATCAAATAAATCAAAGATCTAGAATATTCTTCTATATGAATAAAAAAACTTTCAAGAAGTACTAAATTGTTTAGATATTTTTAAAAATTTATCCTAGAAATCGTTGCGCTTTAGAGAGAGAAGAATACTGAAAGAAAGCATAGTTGACACTAATAAATCAATAAAGATCCAAGAGACCAAAAGATGTTGATTGAAATAAAGTGTACAGAGTGAAGCCTAAAGAGTAGAAATATTGTTTCGTTCTTAAGTTTAGATATGGTTTCTAGAATAATGTTTTTAGAAGTTTTTTATAGGAAAAGTAATTATTTCAAACAATTGAAATTTCTTTCTTTTTGAAAGAGTTTAGTTTCAAGGAGACAATTTAAAATTAAATCAGGATCTACTAAGGCTGCAGATTGGTCCTAATTCCACTCTTCTGAAAGTCTAATGCCCTAAAATATTCAAAGCTATCAGCAACTTTTTCAATAATCTAAAGAGCAAGCAGTTTTTCAGAATCTTAAGAAATTTCACAAATCAGAACGCAGCAACTAAGTGTTATTAATGAATTAGTTTAATTAGTTGTGAATTAGTATTCTAAGCTATTGTAAAACATTTGCTGTCTTGGTATCAAATATGTATTTGTTTCATTCTGGTAAATTTATTTAATTTTATTAATTTATTAAATATTGTTAATTTAATTAATTAGTTTAAATAACTCTTTTAATTCCTCTCTGGAAATGTTCTGGATGATTCTCATTGTAGATTGGCCGCCTTGTTAGTGTAAGGGAAGTTGTCACATTATGTGTTATAGTTAATTAAGCTGCAAAAAAGTTGCCCAAAAACTTTAATCTGTCATATTCTAAATATTGTTCATGAAGTTTTTTCCACAAGTTGAAAAGTAATGGAAATGTAATTTGCTGGATAAGAAAATTCTTAAAATGTAATTAAATAATAGTGAATGAATTTTATTTATTTTATTATTGTAGTTTTAAGCACTGTTCCACATTGGTAGAAAGGAGAGAAACCTAGCCGTAGGGCTCACGTTCAGGCTGAGGAAGTGGAACACAGAGAGGTCGTCTTCATCTGAAAATGCTTTAAAAAGAAATCGATTAATTAACACAAAAACTACATGAAATTTTTGTGAAGGCTGTCGAGTGACTATATTAGATTATTAAATAACCGTTTTTGTTATTTCATTTCCTCTTCAATGTAGGTTTTTGCATAAATTAGAATGCGACGCTCAAATAAAAATCAAAGAAAGCTGAGATAAATTAAAAAAGAAAACGCGATTTTTCACCTGCATTAAATTTAAAAAGTTTCTAATTTTTTTTTAAATAATTAATTAATTTTAGAAAGAAAATTGGCTGTATTTAAAACGATTCTTTAACTTTAAAACTTTTTAAATTTTGTAATTGATTAACATTTGATTATCATCGTTATTAATCAATGATTATTAGACTTATTATATGTATACAAGAGGTAAATAAATAAACAAAGTGTGTGAGTTTTTTTTATTGTTAACATTTTTTTCGTCTTATTATTCTACTACTGATAATGTTAGTGTATTTTTTAGATTACAAAAAACCTATCTTACATACCAAAACTGTTTGAATCTTATGTTCTGTTTATAAAATTTAACTGACTAACAAAATCCAAAAAACTTATTTTAATTGTTGTTCCAGAGATAATCGATCTCTTTTTATTCAAATACAATAACTTCTGAGATCTCGCTTGAAAGAGTGCTCTTTCTCGCCTGTTTTTAATACAAATTTGCTGAGTGAACGTTGCTGATAAAAAATAGACAAATAGAGAAGACCCAGTGCCTTTTATCGTCGCGGTAAAGCTATTTTATTTACCTTTTCTAGCAGTCTTAAATGCTTAATTAAATTCGAGATTAAATCTTTTTCTTTCTGAATCTCTAAAATAGCTAGTTATTGAAGATATTTTTAGCTTGTGCTTTCTTAGTAGACATCAATAAAGTAATTAGAAAAAACCTATTTTATCTAGAATCTTGCTTTGATGTTATTGATTTAGATGACTTTTAATATAGATAATAATTAGTAGAACGTCAGTTCTATTTGCCTGACTTGCTGTAAACAATAGTAATTCTATACTAGGTTATAATGACGATGATAATAGCAATTATAATATTAATGTTTGAGCATTAGAACATGATAGATTGAGAAGATATTAAATTTGCAAAGTCTTAGACCAGGTGTGTTAGCCTACTTTTTTCTGATTTATTGGTACAAATAACGTTATTGAATAAATTATTAAAACTGGTATTCTTAATCGAAAGTTTGATTTAGTTGACATGTTTATTCCGGCTTCTTTATCGGAGAAACTTTCTCCTCCCCTGTTCGTTGCTTTAACAATTACCAACTGCTCTTGACAATCAAATTATGGTTAAGGTCAATGCCAAACCTACCGCAACCGTGAATAATCAATCACAAGTTTCATTTATTTAACTAGTGATTATCAAAAGATAATCACTAGTTGAATCCAATTTCCTGCAGATTTTACTGACACACAAGTTTACATTTTTGATAAGAAAATTATAAAAAAAAGCTTCTAAGAATTTGGATTAAGAATTATATCGTCATTGGATATTTGTATACAAAAGAGGTATTAGTAAAAGAAGAAACAAAAATTTATAAAAAAGATATTACTAAATCATTATTTATATCAATAACCATAACAATAAATTACAACAACTTTATAAAAATACAATTGTTTTATTCAGTTACATATAAACTTCATACAGTAGGCAACTTCATACGTTGGTAATTTATTTTTGTAATGGTGTTTAAGGTTAAGGCACATTGATTATGTCAAGATATACAAAAAAATTTTTGACTTATAAAAAGCAAACGGCTAGTTTTTATAGCAGATCTGTTTTATATATTTTCTAGACTAATTTTTTTAGACACAAGGCAAAATTTTAATTAAAAGAATAAAGTTGTTACGACTTTAGCTGCTATTTATGAAAAATGTAATAATATACTGTTTACTGCCCAATTGTACTCTTTTATTCGAAGTTAGAAATCAACGTGGTTTTTTATCATTGAAAAAATAAAAAAGTTCTAACGAAAAAAGGATTCTATTGGACCTAAGGTGATTGTTTGGAAAGGGTGTAAAAGCTAGAGGAAATGTCGATTGTTGTCGTGCGAGGAGAAGTTGATGCAACACGTATTTAGTAAACGACAGTATAAAACGAAATAAAAACGGATACTCTTCTTTAACGAATCAAACATCAAAATAGAATCCAATAAAAGTTAACAAAAGAGGATCTCCTCCAATCTATTTGCGGTAGACGCTGAATGGCGTCCCAAGTCTCAGGGGCAATCACTCAATCACTAAATCACTATTTCATATGTCATTCACTCAGCCTAGCAGCCATACAAATGATATCGTTGACACAACCTAATCAGTAATCACTACAAAAACGAAGAACCAACCCTGTATTAAAAGAATTCGCGATTTCGAATTCGAATTGTTTATTCGCTTATTCCGCTCTGAAGTTGAACGTTGTCGAAATAATAGGCTCGAATATTTTATTGCCGGATTCCTTTGTTACTGTAGTTGACAGTCCTGCATAAAACGTATCGATATACAGAAGAAACCCATCTTTTTTTTTGAAAGGCACATCTTGATCGAAAGAAATATTTCCGTCTAAACAAAATTTATAGGCTGTGACTTTACTTTCAGATTTGTACCGAAAGCTGCATAATGCTAAAAGCGATATCCAACACATAATATTTGATTATTATTTTCCTCTCCGTCATCTCACAATTAATGTAACAACCGTCTCTTATAGAAGTTTTTCTACATATTAATGTTTGCTTGCTAAAATTAAACAAGTTAAACTACAATTGAGTCGAGATTACATTTTTTTTTCAAATAAAGAACAACTAAGAACATATATTGTATAATTTAATTTTTTTATTATACAGAAGAAATTGATAATTATAAGAATTTGAAATAGTTCTACAATAAGAATCAATAAATATAATTAATTATACAAAATACTAATTTCTACTAAAAAAAAACATATTTATGGAAAGGTGTTGGTTGACATACAAAAACAACGAGCGGAAATAAACCGCCCATTCTACACTTTTGACTAATCCTGTATACTGTATATTTAGCATCTCAATTATCAATACTTTATTTATCTATTGATTTAATAATATATTGCAATTTGGGTGGTGACAATATCTTTATATTTTCATTAGACTATTATTATTATACATAATAGAAATTTGACAGTTTTCTAAAAACTACTTTTTACTTTTTAATAAGAAACGTCAGCTCTCGTTTGAGAATGTTTGCAACTTTGCCTTTTACTGCAAATAGCAAATTTAGAAAAGAATGATTTTATTTGTCACTATATTTGCTTTTGAAGGCTACAATATACAATATATATGAAAGCCTACATAAAATATATGATAGCTAAAGCCCTTAAAGAAGTTTTTTTGTAAATATATCAAAATAGGGTTTTGGCAATAGAGAAAAGTATTTCCGCAGTAAGAGCTTGTCATGATTGAAGCTTAAGAAGATGGAAAGGTAGCATTAAGAGATGCAAAACAGGGGTGACCAGATTGCGGAACGCAAGAGAGTTGGGGCTGATGGTGGTGCAGTGGTCAGCAGTGTGCGTTGTAATCTACACATGTGACGGCGTGTGTCCGACAAATCAATAGCCGTCACGACCCCAACCCCAACCCCAAAAGCTCAACTCCCAAGCACGTCCTAACTGAACACAGAACGTTCGCTGTTGGTAGCGTGGCGTTGTTTTATTCCCTATATTTCACCGGAAGACTTTAGGGCGAACCTTGGAAAGTGAAAATGCTCGTTTGTGGTAGGAAAATTTACTTCGAAAAACGTCATTGGGAATATATGAGGAGCACTTGGTCCACAGACTCAATAAGCCATTTCCGGTGATACAACCCATTGGACCAGATAAACCTTTCCAGACTTCAGATACGCAAACGAAACTTTTTATTTTCACTAACTAATAATATTTTGTAATCAAATATAATTATTTGTATTTATACAATATTTTATATTAACATCACCAGCCCCCAAATCCCTACGAGTTTAATTTAATAGAAAATCAAAATTAAGCTCAGATTATTGCAAAGATTGTAGAGCAGTAAACTAGGGTGGTCAGCCGGATGTAATAAAGCATTAAACCGGAAGTGTAAAAAACTACTTCGTTAAACAATTTATTCAAAACTACGTCTAGTAGTCTTGCTTTATGTTGAGTAATTAGAACAATAGATTAAAGCAATTATTTTCAATGTTTTCAAAAAACTAAAAATAAATAAATATTTGTTATATAATTAACAGAAAGCGGCAAAAAATTCAATTTCACACAATGTTTAATTTGCAATATTAAAACCAAAATTATTTCATCTTAATTAAGAGTAGTAATTATAATAAACTGTCTTTTTTTATAATTTTTTCAACACGTAACCATATATTCTTATTTTTTATATACTATATATTTGATTTTTTTTATTTATTGGTATTTGTAGATAAAAGTTAATGTAATAAAGCTACAATTTGTCAGGTTTATCACACAGCATAGTTTTCCTATGTATTGCTTTCAAGTCGGCATGATATTTTTCCCCTACAATGTTTATGTTAAAATAAGCGACTATATCTATTAGGAGCCACCAGTTGGTGGCTAACTACAAAAACTCTCTATCTAAAATAGTTTAGTAATAATAACATAAATGCAAACTCTAAATTCAAACTATATCTGTAAACTTGGACATGTTTCGTTCTCATTGGAACTCATCAGCAAGTCGCAGCAGCATCAGATTTGAATAAATTTGCAGTGACAAGTTGATTCAAATCTAAATTACCACCCCATTTTGGTGTCAAGTAGAGTACTAATTCTAGAGTGCATCGTTTAAATCTTTGCTCGGTAGATACCAAGGTTACGTTCAGGCTTGTTTTTCAGATATTTTACTTATAACTTTGTAAAGATTTACACCAGTTTGCTTAAAAATCTTAAATCAAAAACAGCATATTCTTTTAAAGCATCAGTTGACCAGGACTTTTTGATCAGATATTAATTTTAAAATCCTACTAAGATTTAAATGTTACTCTAATCGATATCAAATATTTGTATTTTCTATTTGTTTGATGTTTGTTCTTTTTGCTTTGTTTTTGTATTATTTTTTTTTTGGATTATTTACTGTATAAGTTGTTTATTTATTTCTGATCGTTGCAAGGTTGAGTATAAGTAGCTCAAATTAGGTTTCGTTTTATAATTATGTACATTTTATTGCAATTATAGTTAGCATCTAATTAATAACTTGCTGACTTATCTGAAACCGACAAATTTGTGGAACTAATATTTTATTGAACCCTGAAATATAGTAAGTTTTTTACATAATTGAGAAGTTGCTGGCACACGTTATATAATCCACCTTATTAAATCTAACAAAAAGTTTAATCCATTGTTTGAGCAATCATAATTTGTCCAAATTAGATAAAATTATAATAATGGAAAGTTAGAAAAACAGTTATAGTCAAGTAAAATAAACTTTTCCCATTTATTTTATAAATTAAAATAAAACGACAACTAAGAATTAGTATATTTTCTTGAAATGTAAAGAACGAAGATATGAATGAAGTTTTTATGCAAATAAATGAGTATAATTCCAAAGTTGTAAGCGTGAAATAAAGAAGCGGAAAAATAATTTGAGAGTAATATAGAAGGGTAAAATATATAATTTAGAGGGTGAGCCAAACTTTCTGAATGTAGCGTAGTTACAAGGTAAAAGAATCTTGCAAAATCGAGAGATTATTCAAATCAAAGCTCATTCAAGCAGCTTTGCTAGTTTCATTCCTGAGTTTGGTCACTTAAAAAAATCCAAGAACAATTCTAGTAAATTTGAGCTGCAACACGTTTATGTAATTTAAGTCGCGCAGATTGTGCATCACCAACACTAATACTGGCGTTGGATGGGGATGATATAGCCGTAGAAGCGTTCTTTGCAATATGCGCACTCTGCTCTGCTGCAAAAATTGGTCGATTTAAACGATTTTGGATCTCCCTCAAGTCTAACTTGACACCCTTTTCGCACCCTTAAAGCGTTTGTCCTTCAAGGCACAACTGTTGCGTTTTGCGTTGTGGTCACTTGCTTCAAGCGTCAAGCACCCCCTTGGGCTTACAAGGCGCTTCCTAATTAAACTCTGATCAAAACTTTTCTGAGACATTTTTAAGCGTTAAATATGCCGCGGATGAAAGATACTGTAAATTTAATGCTATAAAGTTACTTGATACACAATGCATTGAGGAATTAACTTCAACAACTTATTGTGAATTTAAAATATGTTATTGAAAACTAACTTTGTGATAAGTAGATAAATTAGGAATTATTTTATCAGTAAAAACACGGAAATGCCAAAAACCACTGTTCATTTGCCTTCAATTACTATTTTAATTAGTTATTCTAAGTCTTCTGAGAGTTTTACAAAAAAAAACTTAAAATGGTTCATGATTACACTTTGTATGCGACAACGTTATTGTGTGTAGTAGCAGTATTTGCTTACAGTAAAATTAAAAATTTAACCGCAATGGCATTATTTGCAATTTGTAAAATGAGTGTGTTTTAAAAGGCATCGAATATATCGAGCATAAACAGAGTGTGGCAAATGATAACGTGAGTGTAGTGTTTTCGTCACGGCTTGGAACACATGTAAAACAAACATTTTGAGTAATATTAATGCGAATTCGTTCACATATTCAATAAATCATCATATGTAGAGATGAACACCCCCATATATCAATCACAAATTCATGGTTACATTAATAACTGGGTAGTCAAAGTTAATCGGCGCGCCGTGATGTATTTTTGTTCTAACCGCTGATATTATTCAACGTTTTGTTTTAAATCGCCATTCCTATTTGTTTCACTACATTACCAAATATATTTACATGAATTATAACAGACACAAATTTATATAAATTATACTCAAAGCTATTTGCTATATGATATTTGTTTTGAATATATCGTAATATATTGCTAATGACATGAGAAATGACGCGAATTATTTATATTTTGTTTCATATTTTGCAATAATCAATATTATAAATATTATTTTGAATTATATATTTTATTACAATCCAGCTCTGATTTAATACCTATTTAGCTTCTCCCGTTTTTGTAGGTTTTTCCTACGATTATTCATCAGTCACATTAGTTTTAAGCTTGCAATTCGGATTACATAATTTTTATTACAGTCATCTTCTGCTATATACTAATGTCACACGTTCCGTAAATTTAAACCACGTTTGGCCTATATAAAACTTGTTGCAATCGATACAATTTAATCTGTAAATGTTTTATTTTTTAGAGAAACGCTAAAGAGTATTTTTTTTTTCACACTTTTAAAGAATGGTAGCGACTGCCATAAAACAATTTACTAAAAATTTTGTGTTTGGCGCATCCACCATTTTTCAACTATTTTACAAAATCTATAAATAATTACTCATTTGGACCAAAATTTAAAAAAAAACGTTTTTTTTTTTGCTATTTTTTCTCACTTGTAAAAATTAACAATGGTAGCAACTGCCATGGAACAATTTACAAAAAACATTGTATATGGCGCGTCTACCATTTTACAACATCTTTATCAGAATCTATAATATATTTCAAAATAATAAGTCATTTGAACCAAAATTAAAAAAAAAACGTCTTCTTGTTATTTCTTCTCACTTTTAAAGATTAAGAATGGTAGCGACTGCTATAGAACCATCAACAAAAATTTTTGTAGTGGTAAAAAGAGTTCTAATTCCAATAAAAAATTACTCAGTTAATTTTAATGTTATCAGTATGTACTTCAATAAACCTAACATTAATTTATTTAACCCTGTACTTCCCATACGCTTTTTAATCAAAAGATTTTAAAAATTTTTCAGTACTTTATTTGCGGTTTTTTCTACTTTTTTATATTTTTTCCATCTATAATCATTATTTTTGTCTACTCATGTAACTTAAACTAACTTTATCACACTTTTGGGTTTATTTGTTTTTCTAGCTTATCATTGAAGAAGAGTTTTTAACGATTTAGTAAGAAAAGTTTTTGAAATGAAACAGATTTTAAGTTTTTTTTATCCGGAGATTAAATTATTTAACAATGTAAATTTAGCTCTATTGAATTGCTGTCAACTATTTGCTCTGATTTAATATGCAGGGTTAATAATGTTTACGCTGATGAAAAATATAGTTTTCTCTAACTGCTGAAGTGAGCATTTTGGTGAAGGATGTACAGTTCTGGTGTTGCAACAAGTTAAAAATAAAAACAAGTCTGCTTACATTAAAAATAAAGTTTTAAATAGTATTTTGTTAATTTAATCAGTTAGAAGTTTGGTTGTTTTTGTAATACGTTTTTCACTTTCAATCTTTGAAGTGTAGAGTAGAAAGGTTCCCGTTTTTCATTCGTTTTTAATCTTGTAAGTGAATCAATCAGTCTGGCATTTGACTCTATTCATAAGGAATCTCCTGAAACTAAATTAAAACAAGTTTCAAAAGACCGTTTTTCATCGCACTAATTAAAGTGTCAGACGCACATATTTTATAATTGGCCCAACAGTTGGTGCAGCTACTGGACTAAAGTGTTAAGTTTTATTTTCATTTGGTTGCTAGTGTTATTTCTAAAACCCTTCTCTGGTCCGATGTTAGTTTAAGCGGCGACCCTTCAGCAGTTTTCTCTGCTGTGGCTACGATCGTCAAGGTTTTTAACTTGTATCTTCTTTCTCTCGCTTAAGGGCTTCATCACAATCTCGTCAATTTTAAAACGCAATTACAAACGAATGCAACGTAGCTCGTTATTTCGCCATCGTTCCATCGTCGTTTTTAATAAACGCCAACATTGATAATAAAACATTCGAACCTTCGTCTCATCAGTCTACAAGTGGCAAACGACGCGTTCGCTAATGGCGTCTAATTAGTAGCCATTCATCACTACCGCCACCGCAGAGGTGGCGCTTTTATCTTTTCACACAAATAACACGCCTCTACCATTATCTTTTATTTTCTTCTTTATAAAATACTTTTTTCAAACTGATTCTTGCGTTTTTGTATCGACTCACACAAATAAGGCTAACACATTACTTATTTGACAACCGCAATAAAGAGATCGAAACTCAAGAAACATTATATTCACTGACGAGGCGGTGTTCTGGGAAATAACTTCTGCTAGACGAGTTTGGTTAACCGCAATAGACATCTCAAGGGGGCTGTAAAGCATCCATAAAGGTGCGCATTTGATTTTGTGCCTATCCAAATAGATAAACAATTTTATTATTGTGTATTTTCTGCTTAGTTAATTCTTATAATTATACTTATTACAGGAACACTAAACTATATAAATAAAAAGTCCTAAAAATGTATTCAAAAATTTACTCGTTTCGTAAAAAAATGACAGATAACATACTGCAAGATCATTAGAGATTGCTGGTAGCAATAAATGGCAAATAATTGTGTCAATACCTGATTAATGTCAGTTATTGCAATTAAATCTAAAATTAAACAGAGGCTTTCGAAATCTGCAGGATTATTAGTGTTGGCGTCATATCAAAAAGAGATTCAACAATATCTTCTGATTCAAACAATCATTGATGATATAATTAATGTATATAAAATTTATTAGTTGAATTATTCGAGAGTTTTCAATACTGTGACAAATCGAAAGCGCGTATATCTAAGTTTTTATGCAAGTAGCTAATTATTGTATAAAACTAATAAGATTAATTTCATCCGCTTAAATCGTATAATTTCAACATAAATGCTGTTTTAATTCCCCTTTGAATGTTTATTTGGAATAATGTATGAATTAATTAGTCGCTCATACTGCTGCTAATGCTGCTATTCATGATGCAAATTATAATGAAATTACGCGAATTTGCTACAGTAGAATAGAATAAAGCAGTACAAAAAAAATTTAATAAAATGCAATAAAATCAAATAATACAGTATGTTCACTTTTGCAATATAAACCTTATAAATAGAAGAACTAATTTTATAATAAGCTTTTTTACTTAAAAAAAATATTCTAAAGAAAGAAATCCAGCTGGTGAGTGACGCATTTTTCTTATTAGAGTGCGCTTGTGTCAAACTTCAAAGGGACAAATGTACGGCTTAAGTTTTTTTATCTGGGTTCAATAGGAACAGAATTCCTTATAGAATTGGATTATCACAATTTAGATTTTCTAGCCTTGTGATAATATTGTGTGCTGAAAAGTGTTTATTCTTAACAATTTACATGAATACAACAATAGATTGATTATATTTGGATACAAACAGTTACATAAATGGCTGAAAATAATCTCGTCCTCGCCCACAAATTAGCTTGGTACTTAAACTTATTTTTTCTATGTGTATCACATTTTTTTTCTCGTAACTTTTCAGATTTTGTTATTAGGAGCAGAGCTTATTTCTCAGAGTTTTCGCTCAATTGCAGCGATCTATTAAAGTAAACGAATATCTTTTCCTGCTGCTATGTCTCGGTGTTGAACAACTATTAAGAAAAAATGTAAAATGAATCAAAATTAGATCTCGCATAAAAATTAGGAAAATTTCTTGCAGCAGTTTAGTAAAAATGTGAAATGAGAAGCAATAAAAAAGCTTTTGTCATTAGATAAAACTTAAATTTTGTAAATGTGATAAAAACTGTGACAAAATAGACGTTGATGAACGAGACTTGTCCTGGTCAGCAGTCAGTGAGTATAGTTTGTCTTCTCCCAATGCGTAGGAAGTCCTTTTGGCGTTCCTCTTACTATACGCCATCCATTAATCATCTGAAAAGCGGCTTTAAGGACACGTCTAGATAAGGATGTAAACATCACAGATGGTACAATGACCGTGTGAAATGTGAGCTATATAGTATATACTCAAGACTAGAAAAAACAACCCAAAAAATTCTAGAGTAAAATTTAATCTCTTAGCAGCACAAGCTGAATGCTGGTTTATATATAGTCAATTAAGAGTTAATCGACAAAACAAAAGTAAAAACTAATAATTATTGTTGTGTTTACAATTCAAAAGCTTGCTTTAGAATGCGACTTTCTATAATTACCTGAACAAAGTGTGGAGGTTTGGAATTATTCAGGATTATGCATATGTTGAATAATACACCATCTAAAATACATTTCACGCAACACTAAATTAAACTCTTCGTTTAAATTCATTTAACACATTCTTTGCCGCTTTTGTGTTTCAATGTAGATTTGAATAAGTCGTGACAACAGGGCCGTAAAATAACATCACAAAGCTAATTATGATATTTAAAAAGCGTATTTACCTTTTCGGTTTTAAAATATAATAAAACAAGTGGACCATTGCAATCTCTAATCTTTCTTTGCATAGAAATAGTCCAATATTTTACTCGCAGTTGTAGTCCAGTCATTTCGTCCGAAAAAAAGGCAAATAAAAGAAAATGAATTTGCGCTTCTAATTTTTTAATATGTTGTAGGGGATACCTAGAAAAGCTTAACTTAAAATTGTCGATTAAGCTTTCCTAGGAGCTTTCGCCGCCATCTTGGAAAACGCTTAAAATTTGTTTTTCGGCAATAACTCGGCTATCCGATGAGATTCGAAAATTTGTGTAGGACACTTTTTGTAGCTTTCTTTGTGTTCTACAATAACGCCTAAACTATTTTTAGCGTATCATGCATCGTTATCGAGATATCGATCAATAAAGTCAAAAATTTAGGACACAATTTTCGTTTTTTGCTTTTTTTTTCTTTGGGTCTTATTAAATATGAAAAATTGTGGAATTTAAACTTGTAGAGCATATTCAGACCTACAATTTCTATCTTGAATTTTTTTATGTTGGACAAAAATTACGATCTCCAGCGCGCCGCAAAGTCGGTGAATCCACGCTCAGCGTCAAGCGCGCTCAAGTTAGTATATCGTATTGTAGGAGCGCAAGAAAATTGAGAGATTGTGTGTGTGTGTGAGTGTGTATGTATTAACAAATGAAGGGTGAATGAAAAAAAAAGACAAGCTGACGAGGCTAGCAGCGGTCGTTATGAAAAAATAACAGTCAGTCGTTGTTTGGTTCGCTAAAAGAAACATTGTTCCTCCGTTCTCCATTAATCCCGTTAATAAAAAAATGCAAACCTTTAATCATATATTGAACAGAGTCGACATTTTGCTTGACGACGACGACGATGTCTGTAACGATGATGATGACGATGCTCTCATCGAATCAGCATCATTTCCAACGTTTCAACATACACAACAACTCGAAGAGTTTACGGAGGACGAAGATCTTCAGCCTGGACCATCCAAGCGAAAAAAAACATGAAAAACGTCCATCGTTCGTGTCTCGAGTGCAGAAAAAAATATTTTTCTTTCCGTTTATTTTGTTTTGTTTATTTTGTATTGTAAAAAAATATTTTTTTTTACTGCACAAACAAATTATTTGTTTAATAAATTACTATTGAACAATTTCCCATTCGATTCGACATCCAGACACAACCGAGCGAGCAGCTCGCTCGGCGCTGAGTGTGGATTCACCGCGCTGGAGATCGTAATTTTTGTTCAACATAAAAAAATCCAAGAAGGAAATTGTAGGTCTGAATATGCTCTACAAGTTTGGATTTCACAATTTTTCATATTTATTAAGACCCACAGAAAAAAAAACAAAAAACAAAAATTGTGTCCCAAATTTTTGAATTTATTAATCGATATCTCGATAACGATGCATGATACGCTAAAAATGATTTCAACGTTATTGTAGAGCACAAAGAAAGCTACAAAAAGTGTCCTAAAAATTTTTTTGAAATCTCATCGGATAGCCGAGTTATTGCCGAGAAACAAATTTTACCCCTTTTTTCAAGATGGCGGCGAAAGCTCCTAGGAAAGCTTGGTCGACAATCTCAAGTTAAGCTTTTCTAGGTATCCCCTACAACATATTAAAAAATTAGAAGCGCAAATTCATTTTCTTTTTTGAATGTACGTAATGACTGGACTATTGAGCCATACACGAGCGTGAAACCTGCATGTCTAACATTGTTTACTTTTATTGATCGAAATCAAATAAATAGGTACTTTATTCTATATTCATATCGACTAAAAGTTTAGCAACAATATATTATTTACCAGCAAATCCTACACTAGTGATATAAATTAAAAAAATATTGAAGATAACTGTTATTTTGATTTCGCAGTTGTAGGATAGACAATCATTACTCTTCTTTTTCCCTCAATTGATGAACTATTTTAACAGATTAAAAAAATTTTGATATATTAGAAAGCAATAGTAATTTTAAAGTAAAAGTCAAAATATAAATTTCTCATTATGTTTTGGAAATAACGAATAAATATCTGACATTTTGTTAGTTTACTGATGTTTTTTTATGATAATTTGAGAATCTTGTAAGCCTAATACATAAGAAACTCAATCAATTAAATAATTTATAAAAAAATATTGCGTTTGTTGCCACCGCCATTTTTAAACTTTTTATAAGAGATCACAAAATGTTATAAATATCCAACTTTTTATTAGTTTACTGATGGTTTTTGATGACAATTTGAATAATTGATGAGTATAATACAATAGAAGCTTACCCCATTAAACAATTTACACAAAAACTGCATTTGGTTCATCCACCATTTTTAAGCTTTTTTAAGAGATTATAAAATAATAATACATATGATAATAATTCTAATACAATAGAAACTCACTCATTTAAACAATTTACAGAACAATTTGACAGTTGGCGTTTTAATTCTCAAAAAAACGTACCTATTGTGAGTAAAATATAGAAATTAAATGTAATTAACTTTTTTTATTTTAAAAACTGCAGCAACAGTTTCAGAGAGCAAAATTAATATTTGCCCAAAAAGTAGTTGCTTTCAGAATATTGAGTTGCCAAAACAGTAGATTTTTGGTGTGCAAACTTTTAGTGCTTATTAATACTATAAATTTTTTAAGCAACAATTTGTTGTATTATTGTTTCATTACTGTTTCCAGTGAAAGCATTAGACAAAAGTCATTTATTAAAATAACACATTTGGTTCGTGACTTAGAGGTGATTAAATATCTCAAACCAAAAGTGTAGAATAAATTATTTGACAAAAAACTTAAAGTACAACCACTTGCTCACCTTATCTGCATCTAAAACGGTATTTTGTAATACATATAGATAGTCACTTAAACGTGTACTTTAATTATTTAGTGAATATCTAAGACGAGAGCTATACTAATTAAGCATAGATCCCTAAGGATATGTGTATGTGAATTCCTTAATAAATATTTTAATTCACTTACACAGTTGGTTTAGGCTAGGGGGTGTACAATGGCTCTCGGGGGAAGAAGATATGAAGCCAAAGGCGCGTTGCCACAAGGTCGTTCTTATTAATTAGCGACATTACGTCTTTGAGCCCTTTCCTCTCGTCCCAGACGACAGAAAGACGGAACATTTCAAGCTGGTTTTATTACAAAACTCCTGCTGGCTTGCTTTCCGTTTCCTTCAAATTGGTGCTTATGGTGCTTACCAAAATCTATATCATACACCACAACCGGCTACTATTCTCGCTAATTACTGCAGCAATGCTCTTTATTTACTTTGTCTGTCGCTTGTCGGAATATCTACGTGTTTGCAGAGAGCTTTAATAGAATTTATAAGAGACGTTTGCGAAGGAGCTAACCCGATGTCGTGTATTTTTCATTTTAAAATCCACTCGAGTGGATATTCGTCACCCCATGTCATATTCGAGACTAGCAGCGAATTCTTTTTATCATCCCTAAACAACTGGTCGACGGTTTTTTCACTTGCCGTCCAATTACTAAAAGTAAATAAAACAGCAGCAACTTCCCAAGTTTTTTTCTCCATGAACTTTGCGCAAACGTTAATTGCATTAGATTAGAAGCAAATTTAACAATAACTGTATTTAAAAGTTTGTTATTAGTTAAAAAGAAATAATATTGTATTTGGCTCTTATGGCAAACGTGGTACATTGAGAGAAGAGTTTAGGAACAAATTTATTAGTTTGATGGTGTCTTTTGGGACTTTGAGGTGAATGCAGATTTTGTGTGATATTTTAAGTTGGACCAGTAGGACACCTAACACGGTATCGCATTTTATGGCGGTGGCGGCGAAGGAATAAGCCGATCTAGCGGTGCGACAACGAACGTGCGCGTGTTACAAATGGCTCATTCATAAAACACGAACAACACATGAATAACATCAGGTATTGGGGAAAAGTCGGATCGGTACAGCATCCGCTTCATATAGTTATGTTGGTTTGTTCTGCAACCAAAACGATATAGATAGGTTTACAAAAAAAAAAAAAAACGAACAGCATCGACAATTTGCCGCTTGCTATGTTAACTTGTTCAGATAAAAGTGAGATGTTGAAATGATCTCAGTCTTGGGAAGAATGCGGCTCTGTGGCCGTGCCTTGCTCTTAAAGATGCTTATTAAGACATGCAAATGAGACCCATTTCAATTCTTAGAGCATTTGCAAAGTAGATTGCACCGGGCACAGCTACAGAGCCAAGATATCGTCAAAAACCGACTTTAGAAGACAGACAGGCGACTTTTGCTTTTCTACGATACCACCTCGTTAGGCTCACCAAACGTCAATGCCGGCATTATACGTAAATATAAGCGACCAGTCACCACCCTCGGCTACTAACTAACTTCCCTTTTCTCGCACCGTACGCCTTATCACACCGTGCAAAATTTTGACATTTTATCTTTGTAAGTCCTATCTTTTATCAGCATCTTATTTGCATAACTGCTCCATCCATCTTAATTAAGTAAGTTACAATTAAAAAACACTCTACTTTTTAGGAAATCTTTGAATGTTTTAAAAAAGTTTAACGTATAAAAGTCAATATGTTGTCACTTTATCAAAATATCTAGTACAATTAAAATACTGCAATTTGTGAAAACATTATTGAACATCGATTATAACAGATTATGATCGTATCTTTCACAAGTACACAATTTATGGAACACTTCTAAACAATAAACTCTCATGATCAGTTGCTAAAAAATTTTATTTATTGGTAATTGGACGTCCAAAACGCTGTTTGGCAGCGGTATAAAATAATTTGTTTTGATTGGTTTACCTCGATTATTGACAAGCTGCTGGACATAGATTGTCCCTTGTCTAAATTTTAAATATATTATGAAAACAATGCTTGCAATATATATTTAATTATAAGCTTTCTGATTCAATTTGTTAGATTTAATATTATGATAACAGTGCACAAACTTCAATCGTATTTGACGTGTGCTTATTGTATGTTGGCTAATTGTTTCTACTGTTTGTGGCACTAATTTAACAAATTTTTGACTAGAAAAAGCAATTTGCTGACTGTCAGATCCTGGCTATAATTTTATCCAAAAGAAACTATGTGCTATTTTCATGGTTTTAGTTTAAATTGAAATCTCATCTAAAACTCTTTTTTGTCAAAAGTGTCATTGTTTCTGAGGAAAGTTGCGTTTTGTAGCATTTGCGCCTGCACTTGCATTTAGATTTACTGCACTTTTTGTCATTATTTTGAGTAGTATATAGTTTATCTCTGTTTTTTTTTTGGTTTTGGGTTATCAGTTTTTTCTGTTTCTGTCACTTTTTGCTTATCAGCTTGTGATACATAAATTATAAATTATTTTTTATGTAGTTTTAAAAGCCAAACTTCTTTTTCAAGATTCTCAATATTGTCAAAATTAATTAATACTTTTACTTTTTCTGAATCATGAGAAAACTAGACTTAGTTTTAAAAAAAGAATTTATTAAATTGCAATTAAAACAGTTACAACAAAAACAACGATAAGTTACAAAATCTAAAAAAATTCTACAAATTACTCTCAAAAACCAGTACCAACAACTTTAAATTTCCATCAGACAAAGTTCTGGTAAATAGAACATTATGCACTTATGTTCAAATGTCTAATGTTTTTTAGACTTAAACCATTTCAGGAATTTTGAGTTTTTTTTTCAGGTTTATAACAAGCTTTTATCTAACTCCAGGAAATTAGCAAGCATTTACGTAAACCCTTTCAAGAATTTTAAAAGTTTATAACAAGTTTTTATCTAACTTCAACAACTTAGCAAGCATTTTTTGAGATTATTTGATATAAATATTTTTTTTAAATACTTATTTTATTGGTTTTGAAAATTAATAATTGAACTGTATTATTAGTTTTTGGACTTAAGGCTTTTTAAAAATTATGGTCTTTAATTGTTAAGTTAACTGGTTGTATAATATAATTTAGTCTGCAACCAACAAATTGGTTGATTTTGAGTTCAGCATAAAGCTGAAAAAAAATTCTTACGTTTTTGAAATTATTGAACAATTTTTGACCAAAAACATTTAACTTTGAAACTTTATGAATAAATATTTCCTGAAAAGAAAACGTAAATATTTGGTTGTTAAACTCGGCTTAAAGAAAAGTGATCAAACGCAGTAAATCCGTTTTAAGCTTTCCTATAACAGAACATCCCTAAACGTATTACCCCACTCGATGGCGTAATCTAATCGTTTCGGTAAATATTAGTACTGCAGATAAATAGAGAAATTGTTAATGTAGAAGTAAAGCAAGTTGAAAATCCGTCTTCGCTCCCTTTATAGGAAGGGAATCTTCACCTGATGTTCCTTCGTTCCAATTGAGACAGTTTCATTGAGAACAAACGAGGGAATTGAAGAGAACAGAAACCAGGTGGCGCACATTTGACGACCCCGGTTGTAAAACAAGTAATTGATTATTCATCAATTGGGAAAGAATAAGTCTACATCGACTTTGAACATTGGGGTGGCTGCTTTTTATTCTTCAAGATAAATTAAGAATTGAACGGTTCGTTGCGTTTAGCTGCCGTAATTTTTATGAATTAAACAACCTGACAAATAATCAAGAACAAATTGTTCTTGACAATTTAAAACTCACTTAATTTTTCATCGGAAATAATCATTTTTCATCCTTATTTTTAATTCTTTTAATTAATCATTTTTTACAACCACATTTTTTATCAAATTCTAAACGTTTTTTCTTACTTAAACTTGTACAATTAAATAATTACATTTACATTTTTGCCACTAGGAGTCAACAGATGTAAAAACTATATAAAATAAAACAAAATAAAAACAAGATAAATAAATTGAAAATAATTATCCATTAATTCTAACACTGTCTATTACATCTAATTTTGCAACTTGGCACTACCGTAGACATCGTAGTTGATAAAATAACACTGGTTTTGTCAAATCTTGTCAAAATTTCTGACAAATTAAAGTTTTGAAGTAGATTTTCTAACACAAATCTGGATAAAGCCATCAACATTAATTCTATACCATTTTAAAGTTGTCAAAATTATCTTATATGCTCCACGCTGTAGATATATTTTTTCAACATAAATATTTTGTGTTTTAGTTCAAAAACAACAAACGAAAATGTATATAGTACCTACATGCAAGACAAAAAGTAATAGACCACTCCACTGAACATAAAAATCAATTTTAAAGTAAGTTTAATAATGCAGACCTTGTTGGATGTTTACAATAAAGTTTGTCCTGAACAATGTTAGTTAACGGAACCTGCGAGAACACCCGTGGGGTTAAATTTGGTTTAGGAGGTGGCAGGGGTGAGTCTACGGAAACCTCAACTCACGACAGCTCAAGCGAGCTTTCAAGCCTAGTGCAAGTCACTTTGAAGTTAGCCATAGGTGTGGTTTTGCATTTATTCAGAGCTACCTGACATTCAAAAGCAATACATTTTCCAAACTTTATCATTTACTGTTATTAGCCAATTCTGTTTCGAAACAACTGCAAAATTATGCATTATTGAACTTTGTCAAACTTCAGTAGTTTCGCTAGGCTCTTGTTTTTATAAGCCAACTTTGTAAAACTGACACACATAAGTTAAATTAGACAAACCTACACAGCTTATTTATGCTAAGAATACATCTAATCGATTAGCAAGTAAAAACTAACATATTTAATTATTACATAAATATTTTTAAGCTACATTAAAAAAATTGTGAAAAATGTATGACGCAACATAGACTAATTAACATTATAAGCCAAAATACTCTATAAATACTTTAATCCTTTTAATTGCTGATAGTAAACTAATTTTAATTTTAATTAATTTCTTATGTCCTATCAGTAAATAATCGTATTATTATGTAAACTGTGAAATGCCAATAAACACCAAATCTGTTGTGGCTTACCAAAGAGTTCCAAGAAAAACAAAACATGTCTAAGTTTCAATCTAGTTTAATAAATAAATTTGATTTGTCATTATCTGTCATTTAGAGTGACCTATAGCATCAACAACATATTATAGAAACCTGGTTTCTTAACTTTGATGTAAAGAGCTTCTAATTCTAATAGATTTTTTAAACTGAATTATACTTTATTCTTACTTTACTGTGACTTTAAAGTGATTTGAATAATCACTGTTTAAACTTTCCTGCACTAAATTTGAAAAAAAAATGCGTCTAAAAAGATTATTTAAAACAGAATTAAAGTCATAATAAGTAATTATCTATTATTATTTTAAATTCAAGATAAATATTTTAATATAATAATGAGCTTAGGATAAACTAATCAAAAAGTATTGTTAAATACTTCAATAACTGCGAAAAATATTGAAAAAATAGCTAAAACATTTAGTTCGACAATGTGAGTTGAACAAAGCATTTCAATAATGTGGGATAAAAGTGCTTAATTTTAATATAATTTTTCCAAATTTTTTTAGAGGTAGTCTAGTTTGAATTGAAATTTTTTGCTTTTATGTTTTCGAGAACGACAGAATTTCTAGAATTAATCATTTTGCAGCAAACCACATCAAAGAGAAAAAGAATGTTGAGTATAAGCTTATACTAGATTAAAATGAATAATTTCCTGGAATTGATTGTTTATTTTGGTATGCTCATTTTAAAAATGAATGAAAATAACACTCCAAAGAAGAAAAATCAATAAAAGTTGATTAATTGCTATTTCAAATGGAATTTTTGAGAATTAAATGCCATTCTTTCATTAGAAATTTGAAAGTAAGTTGCTCTATTGATTTTAAATAAAAATAAATTTTTTATTTTAGTGTGTGTCTCTCTACCTTATGAAGCTTGACATTTTTTCTCAAAATCTATTCCAACCTCGTTTTCCCAATAGTGGTAAAAATTTCAAAGAATAAAAAGTAGTTATTGCTTTGAATTTCAGTGTCGAGGGTTTTGTGCTGCCCCAAAAGACTTCTAAATAACACCAACCCTACGATAAAATCTTCGACTGAATATGTGTGATTATAAAATATATATTGCTACCCGGTTACGTAAAGAAAAAGATTAGTGACTAATGTTGGAAAAATATTTTATCTACATTAGATATCTATATTATAGCAGTATATTATATCATTTCTGATCGTCCCTAAGAACTGTTAACGCTTCATTGCATTTCGTAATAACCGGAAATAGCTCATGATCGATTGCGGTTTAAATTTCCCCTTTGTCTCTAACATATGATACTGGAATATAACAATAACTTAAATTCCTTTAACGTGCTGCTCAGGCTTGCTTTTCAGAAAAAGATCACTGAAGCAAGCAGTCCGTAGTCTCGTGCATAAAAGTCATTATATCTTTTTTTAGATTATTTATTAAGTAATTAATTATAAGTTGGATGTGTTTTTCTACTTTTTTCTCGCACATCTTTATCTTTGCGCTGGAAGAACAAAATATTCCAGATGCTCAACTCCGCACGGAAAATATCTTATTATGACAACATATATGATACATTGCATATACGCAGCTTTGGATCTAGGATCCTAATGGTAATGGTCCATAAAAGACCGACCAACCACTCTAACTTATGTGAGTGAATGGCAATTATAAAAAAGAAAGGCCTTTTCTTTTTACTTAAAGTTTTTCTATTTATTTGTTTTTGTATTGAAACATAGAGCTTTATTATGTTACTTTGCAGGTTTAAAAAACATTCATATTTGCCGAAAAAAATGTATCATATTTCTAAAATTTATTGCGCTTTTTGTAAATACTTTTGTAAGCTTTCTATTCAAGGTTTATTAAAAATTTGTCGGTTACTCTTTGAAAATCATGTAATCACTATAAAAAAATTAAAATAGAAGAAATATTTGTATGTCTACATAAAAAAATAATAAACCAGGCTCTGACTTTTTCTTGAAAAACCTTATGTCTAATCATTTCAACTCAAATGTCAATATTCTCTCAATAATAAACATCTCTAGTGACAGTACTACAACATGTTTTTTAACTGTTTTTTTTTAATAAACGTTCCAAACGGCGTTAAAATAAAAATTAGAGAACATTTAAATATATAATCTTGTTTAAAGCTTTACTGATTTGAAAAACATGAAAAGGTGACTAATACCAAATTAATTAGCATAATTTTTTTGTCAATTTTTGAGAAACAGCAACAGCTTTTGGAACATTATAGAATCCTATAACGTGTTTATATAAACCAATAGATACTAAGATTTTAAGACTTTTCTGAGGTAACCACAAAATTATTTCGATAATCTAGTTTTTTTGTTCATGATAACTGAAATTAATAAATGATAATTTTCCACAATTGATTTGAACAAGAATTTGTGAACATTTTTTTACTAATAATTAATGAAAAACAAAATTTTCTGTTTGTTTTGACGTTTAATTTGTGGTTGCTGCGGTACAGCAGCATTAAACTTACTCGATTTCGATAATGTTCAGAGCGTTAAATTCCATGTTTTAGTTTTTCTAAAATCCTCATGGGATTCTCTACCTGAAATTTTCGATCGTGAATTACAAAAACAGGTAATTAGTGGTCGCGTTAATTAATATGGTTTTGAAATACAGTGAAAAAAATTATCGGAAATAATATCTGAATGGTATTATGTATATTATTATGTGATAATATTACCGATTTATTCAGATATTATTTGAATAAATAAAGCCAATTTAGTGTAATAAAAATCTATAATGTCATAAATGTAAGATTTAAAAAAAAAAGATTTCTTGTTATTTTGATAATAAAACGCTAGCAAAGTAAATTTTAACATTAGTATTGTAAAAAATTGTTTGGCTATGTTTTAAAATAGAAAATTAAAAATGTTTTAAAATATATTTTTTTATAATTTAATTAAAAAATGCTATAGGATAGACCACTGAGTTTAAATAGGTTTTTTTTAGATATTTAGACGACCAAATAAGTTAATTAGGTAGCACTATCTACATTAATATTCAGTAAATTCTGGCTTTGACTGGCACCTACTTTGAATATGATTGATCAGAAATTATTATTATATATAGTTCCTTATAAATTTTAACTATTAAATTAAGTAGTTTATTAAAGAATGCAATTAAACTCTTTGCATGTTGTAGGATTTTGTTCTAAAAGCCTTCTAGATTTTGTCTCTTAAAGCAATATTAAATTAGATGCAAATTAAAAATAACTATGCTGTTTTTAATAACAAATATATTCATTTGGTTGTTGCGTGACAAAATTCTGCTCACAAAATCACTGCAGAGGTCATTAAATATCTTGAGTTGATAGTGTAATTTCACGGTGGTGGATAGAATGCAGTTGGTTTCTTTTCAACAGAATATCATTACTGAATTTAATTAGAGCAATCTTTTCTTGTATCATGTCATATGGAGGAAGGAATAGAGTGCAGTGCATAATTCAGAAGCGATGTTATAAAAAGATATACATTCTTTTGAGAGCAGCAAAATCTAAACATGTTTTTGCAAATTATTTTAATATTACAATAGGTTCTTTTTCCCAAAGCAATACCTTCAGCAAGCATCTAAACCGTTTAAAGAAAAATCTTAAAAGAGAAGAATTTTGATGTGATCTCCAGTCGCTTAGCCCCACTTGGCACTAGACACTGTCGTCTTCTCCAATTCTCCCCTTCTGCTTCTACTTCCATCAGCAGACGGGTACATTGCCGGCCCCGGCTGCTTGATTTCCCTTAGGGTCTCTCGTTTTTGTAGAGCGCGATTATGTTAAGTGGATATGAAATTCATTGCTTCCTGTCTTACACTATACACCAATACATTGACTTTCATCAACTATCAACATGATACTGGCGTCATTCATAATTTCCATCAGACATTTTCTAAAAAAAGTCTGATAAAGTAAATAAAGTGGCGAGAAGTAACGTTGTGGAAGATTGTAAGGACGGCTGATCGATGAAGTCCGCCAATTTTCTCCATCAACGCTCGTGGCTACTCTGTTTGCACAACAGGTCTAGTGCTATCGACAGCTTACACTTGGTTGATGTACTAGGGTTGTGTGGTGGCGGTTGACCGATCTACCATCTGTCCGTTCAGGACTATCAGGACACTATACGTGTCCATGTCCTACACATACACACTCAACGCGGCACGCCACCACCACGACCACGGCCACCATGCGGCTTTGTGCATGAGCGCGTTAGGATGTATTTGCTCTAGTGAGAACCCCTCAAAGCTCACCCGTAATCCGGCTTTTGTTTATTCATTTTGTTTGCACATGCCCTTCCATGATAACGCCGTCGTCGATGCTGCTGCCGCTGGCTCCAGAATCCTATGAAGCCGCGTTCGTTGTACAACGAAACGGAAGATCCGAGGAAATCTATTGCTAAGATTCGAGGTAGAATTCTGATGCATAAGATGTTAAATTGGAATCGTTACGCTCATTTGGAGCTCATTTTCCTCTTCATTTCATTGCAACAAAGTGGTTTCTCGACCTCCTTTCGCGTTCCGCGAGAACTTCTTTATAAGCATCATCAATCAAACGAGCGTTGCTACTATTCTTTAACAACGTATTATCTTTGTTTATTTAATTTACTACATACATTTTGTTCAAAAATCTATAAGAATTTCAAATATTTAATCTCTGCTAAAGAAAAAATCATTATTGATTTCAACTTCTTGCGTTACTTACAACATAAGCACAGTATTTCACAAAAAGAGCTGCAACCACTTTACATACCACCTATCTTACATTTACTTTTTTTTAACAATCGCCTACTTCCGTACTATATTTGTATACAAAAGCGTAGATGCGTCTAGAATTTTACGCTGCTGACTTTTATGTGCTACATTTGAGCTCTCAGCTAATTCTTTCCAGACCTTAACAAAGCAATCGTAAAGTGGAATTGTTTGATAAAATAGAAATAGTCTACCAAAGCACGGTTTTCTACAATAAGCACTTTTATCATAATATAAAATCGTAGTGCGAGATAGTTCTTACAAAAATTTCGTAATTACAAAATTACTCTTAATAAGATCTCAATCTTATTACGAGTAATTTTGTAATTGTTTTGACAAAAATCCGGACCAAAAACGCTGTTTTTTCACCAATAAATTTCTAAATATTAGTACAAACAGATCAAATAGAACGCTACCAAAATCTTTACTAATGTTAAAATTAAAATAGAAAGAAAAACTGCCACGTTTTTGGTACTATTTTAGAAAAGCAGTAAAGATATTGTTTAAGAAGGTAATTTTCTGTTTAATAGTAAAGCTTTTTCATTTCTATTATTTTTCAAATTTTTTTATTTTTTCTTAATTTTTTCTTATCTTTTACTGTTTTGTGTTTCTTCCACAGCCCAACAATTTCAAAAAAAACTTCTTGCTCTCATTTTTGTTTTGTTGTAATCGTCTTATTTAGAAGTTGATTGATTGTTTTAGAATCTTTA
Source organism: Lagria hirta (assembly GCA_947359425.1). Taxonomy (NCBI): domain Eukaryota; kingdom Metazoa; phylum Arthropoda; class Insecta; order Coleoptera; family Tenebrionidae; genus Lagria; species Lagria hirta. The sequence continues at coordinate 4,797,699 of OX375799.1, forward strand.
GCACAATAAACTATTCACACAGTTTTACCAGTTGCAAGAAACTTTGTTTAATCCATTTTAAAAGCTCTTTCGACCACCAAGTGGTTATCATCGAGAGATGAATAAAACTCAAAACTCATCTGATGAGTTTTATTCAGAATAGTTATTTAGAAGTAATAATAATTTTTATTATTTGTGTTTTTGTGTCTGTTTTTAGTTTCTTCAAACATTTTTGCATATTTCAGCTGATATGTCTTAGACAGTTGCTTTAGTCTCTGTTTCTCAAGTTTTTTTACATTTACTCAAACACTGTTTTTTTTTAATTAAGCAGCGTAGATCATTTATGTCGTACAATTCTAATAATTAGATTAAAGTATATATTAAAAACTAATAAACAATAATGATGAATCATTAGTTGACAGTTTCAAATTCTTTAAAAAAAATTATATGTAAAAAAATATATATATATTTTTGAATTTGTTACAGTAAATTAAGTGAATTATTGTATTTTCAAATTGAAAAGATGTGCTTGCTATCAATATTTTTAATTAATGTCTACCAGATTCGTGGAATTAGTTATTCCAGGTTTTATAATTTCTATTTTCTACATTGTCAAATCAATCAATAAATTAAAATCGAATTCAATTAAAAAGTTTGAAGTTGAACACTTCAACTATGAAAACTATAACACAATATTATAACTATGGCAATTATTTCAGCCCTTTATAAGTTACCTTCCTGAAATTTGTAAAATGCATACCGCATAATATTCTCATGTAACGACGTAAAACGTAAATTGATACGGAATATCGTTCCCATAAAGATAAAACTAAATCTGACAAGCAATCCCTGAGCACAGATAAGGTCACCCATATGGCAGGGCAATTTAAATCACCAGTTAAATAAACCAGTCACAAGAGCAAACGCTCACATAAATTGCAATCATTGTAGCAGATATGGACAATTTTTTCATTAGTGACTTACCTAACATAACATATTAAACCCCTAATTCAGTAAAGATTAGGTCAATGATTGATGTTTAGCAGCTACTGTGAAAGTTGCATCATCTTTAAAAAAAACTTTTCTAAAAATGCACAAACTCTTTTGAAATAATATTTCTTCTTTTAGTGTGATGAGTTGTGTCTGGGGTGGACAAAACAGCATCAACAATCTTTTGTTTGTTCAAACTGATGATTTGAAGTGAAACGCTGTGACAAGTGATTAATGTGGTCAAAAGAATTGTTTTAAGTATAAGAGAAATAATATGAAAGAGCGATTCAAAACAGAATTGTCAAAGTTGCATTCAGAAGTTTCTAAGCGTGACTGAGATGAGGAAGAAGTTGCGGTTTGGCAGTGACGGACAGGTGTAACGATGATAAGTTTGCTTTGATGTCTGGAGCGAATTTGGGTGTCGCATGCAAAAGTTGTGGCAAAAGACGGTCGTATTCTCGTTTGTATAGTCTATGTACTGCATATTTCATTGATTGCGCTGGCGTTGGGCTTTAGGGAGCCTGCGACACGCCCGCCGCGCTCATCCTAGCGCGCGTTGCCGCCTCCGGCTTCTGCCGTCCAAACTGTTCTGTAGCTGCTTATTTATCGGGCGGCTGCGACCTGAAACGCGCCGATTCTAATTTGAACGACAAGACAGCACTAAATATCGTTCGTCTAATTCCTAAACAATACGCGGCAAGCACGTCATGACCGATTTAGAGCGAAATATTGAGATATCAACGGCTTGACCAGACTCAAAAGTTGACAGTGAAATAAAGTTTGCGCCGCGTTGTACGCTCCACGTGTCATGATCAACACACTTAACACGCATCTCTCCAGACGCATTGTATTTAGACTGCTTGCCGGCCGGTATCGCGTTCCGCGTGTGTAGCGCGTGTGACGTGTTGTGAAGTGCGGCAAATGCCGTTGTGAAGCTGTCTTTAGTTAAATAAAGTTTTCGTTGCGATTGCAACTAATTTTCTTGCTAAAGACTAGAAGAAGCAGTTGCCTTGGCTCCAACACCGGTTCTTCTGGGTTACAGCCTTGTTGGCGTGTACCCGTGCGCGGTGTGGAAACCGCGGCGCGCCAACAGCCCAAGTGCAACCTCAACTTCTTCTGCTGCTACGGCTTCTGGACCAGTCCGCACTAGAGTTACTGAATCTTCACGCACTCAACCATATCAAACAGTACACCGTCACTGTCAAAGCTACCAGGATAACTCGTCTTCCACCACGGCGGCCGCACGAGTACAACCTCCGCAGCTACTGGTTACGGCCTGTAGCTGCAATAACAATAATAATACTGCTGCAGAGCTTCAAGTTGCCACTAATACTACTCCTATGGTGTTTGTTCCTTTTTCTATGCCTAATTATGCTCCTCCAATGGCTGCCAGCGCACTCTACACTAACTGCAGTCCATCAAAGGTAAGCCAAAATTCAGCTAACTTGTTTTTGCAACCATTCTAAAAGAACCAATTGGTCGCAGAAATTTCTCTTGGACTGCGTCCTTAGTGGCTCACTTTTCAACGACTACTAATCTTTGACTTTCCTTTAACGCACCTAACTTAAGAACAATTTAAATAATCAAATACGCATGCGTTCTTACTGTTGTCAGTTGAAAAAAAAATTTTTATTTTGCAAATATGTATGTTTATTTGAAAACAACAAATTAGTTTATATTACCAATTAATATCAATTTTGTATTTTTTATTATATAAAATCTGTTTTACATTATTATATATCAATTTTTTTGGTTTGTTTTTATGTGACATTTGAACGATTGGTAGGTTTTTATTTAGAGTTTATAATCTATTGCTCTATTGATAGTAACAAGTGATAATCTAACTATTTTTAATCCATATTGTTAAATTAATTTAGTAGTTTTAATTATGGCACAAAATTAAGTTTAAATCTGCATTTGTTTTACCTATCCTTTTTATCCAAAAACTAAAAAACCACATTTTTATTTGTTTCATTGTTTTAAATTATTAAACTTTTTGTTTATTTTTTTATGCAATTATTCTACATTATTCATATTTAAAACATTTTTTTTGTAAAACATTTAAAATTTTTTTTCTTTAATTTTTGAGATTCGAAATTTTAAAACCTTTAAAAGTTCCAGAATTATATTAATAACCTATTTAACAATATTTTTTTATAGTACTGCTACAAAATTCAGACTTGAAACTTGAGTTGAACTAGAGTTAGATAGTCAAAAAAGTTCTTGAGATAAAAATTTTAATGGCATGTAGTAAAGCTGTGCTTATAGTAAAATTTACGAAAATTTTAAAAAACATAGAAAATAAAAAATATCAAAAGTGTTTGATACAAAAACAAAATAATAGAGCTATAAGCTTGTTTTTGAAAAGCAGTAGCAAAATTAAACAGTACGCAAAATAAGTTACTACTTTACTATCTATAATAATAATAATGTATAAATATCGCTGAATAATAATAATTAATAATAAAGGTAAAAATCTTTTTGGTACTTTTAGAATCCAATTTCTTTACAGGAGTTACAGATTCCAAAAAATTTTGTAAACAAAGATTAAGAACAGTTTTGAAAACACTTTTAACATCAAATTTGGCATTTTGTTGCCGAAATGTGTTTAAAAATTGCGTACTATTGCCTAAAACGTACTTTTAAGCTTTGGTTATGTCATTAGAGGTTTTTTAGCACAAGTCGCTTTTCCTCAAGCTTTTTTTACCGATTTTTTATTGGATCTTTTAGAGGTTTTTTTTTCCACTTACTGAATTAAACCTCAGTAGCAACCAGGTCTAAGTAGACAAAGCTTTGCCTATATCATAGATCTATACAGAAATCTTAGATATAGTATAAGTATAAAAAAATTCAAAACTGTTTAATTGGTAATTTTTATGAATGTAACTATGTGAGTGAGTTAGAATGAAATTAGTTTGGCTAGTTTATTGGTGTCATGTCTAAATATTACCATTACGAGAAAGTCTTTCGTCGGTCTGAAGGCTATATATCTTAAAGTACAAACGCTCCGTTTCTTGCGTGACAGTTTTTGTCATCCAACAGCACATCCCTTAGCTTCCATTGTGGTTTCTGGCGAACGATACAAGTGCCACATTTCATGGCGTCCGAGAAACAAACATGCTATTTTTTGTTGTATGTTGGGGCGCTTTTACGGCCATCACTACAGATATTGCATCAAATTTCAGCAACTTAATCCTTAATCTAATAATCAATTAAGTAGGACGTTCTCGAAGTGAGTATAAGACTTGTGGAACAATTATTATACTGAATTAATTCGGTTATGACTGATTTGAATGTCGCAATAGCGATCCTTACTCATCTGCTAGAACTTCACGTAGGTCTATTTACACCTAATGTGAAGGGTTTAAGGGTTAGGGTTTTGGCAATTAGTGTGCCATTTGCCGTCATCCGCCTTCATCTTTTAGAAAGTGATTTACAGATACTATTATATAAATTTATTATATTCCAGGCTTTCTTAAAACTCTATCAAATAATTTACAATTTTCAATGTTCAAATTGAACAATAATATTCTCTTAAAAATAAAATTGAATCATAATCTCTTGGTATACTTTTTGGAAAGCCTAAGCTAAAAACTAAATTTGCTAATATTCTTAATATAGTTATAAATGGAAAAAATATTCGGCTTGTTAAAGAAGCTCGCAATTTAGGTTTAATTCTAGATAGCGATTTACGATTTAAAGCCCATATAAATAATTCAATTAAAAAGACCTTTTGCAACCTTAAATTAATATATTCAAATAAAAATGTTCTAAGTAAAGACACAATCAAACTTTTGTGTGATACATTAGTTTTGTCTCATTTTTCTTATTGTGACGCAGTGTATCACAAATGCATTGATGCGCAAACTGCAGTGAAAATACAGCGTATTCAAAATTGTTGTGTTCGGTTAATTTGCAGAGTTCCTAAGAGACAACACATCTCCCACAAAATTAAAGAAATTGGTTGGCTAAATATGTATAATCGAAGGCAATTACACTCTTCTGTTCTATTCCATAAAGTCATAATTTCCCAGAGTCCTTTATATTTATATAGGAAAATTCGTTATAGAACTGATGTTCATAATATTAATATCCGCCGAAAATCATTAATAACGCCACCAATACATAAAACAACGATGTTTGAAAGATCTTTTCTATTTAATGTAGCCAGAATTTATAACAATATTCCTAAAGTTATTAAGCTGTTAAATCAGCGGTTATTCAAAAATAAACTAAAAATTAAACTTCTAGATGAGCAGTCAGGCTGAGTTAATTATTTTTTTTTTCTATTTTTGTTTATTCACTTATTGTTACTTGTTTATTTGTTTTGTTTTATTTTAACGTGATATTAGATATCTCTTTCGCATTTTTTTTTTGTTTGTTTGTTGTTTTCTTTTTTTCAATTTATTTTATTACTACTAAATTATGTTTTATTTATTTTAGATCAATAGAATATCTGTCAAGCTGTTTTGTTGCAGGTTATTGTTATTATTTTATTTTATGTTAATATTATAGAGGGGTTAAGTGGTAGAGCAGCATTATGCTGAACTTCGCCTCCGACTGAAGAAGATTTATTTTATTTTCCTTTTCTTACTGTTTTTTGTGATTTTTTTTTTCCAACGTATATATTTTTTTTTCTCTACTTCGGTGAATAAAAGCCAGTTATTATTATTATTATAATTATTATAAAGGGGAACCTAATTCTAAAACAAATAAAACTTAAAAACTTCCCATATAACTTGTTTAGGTTATTATAGAATTGTTAAATGCTAAAATTGTAGGTTGTAGTCAATAATATTGATTAAGTATATAAAAATTAGAAATTAAATTTAATCATGTATAACTAACGCTTGTTAATTTAGTAGTAAAAACCATTTGGGGCAAGTTTTCAATGACTCTGAAGGCAAAAGCCTTAAACAACATCTCTAATTATGAGAAATTTTAAGAGCCAATAAAACCAAATTAGGCCACATTTTGTAAATTCCCCCGTTAGCAGGAAATTTTAAGCCTCTTTTGGGTCGCTATTATTTCTGTTATTTCATGTAAATGTCGCCTAATACGTCAGCAAAACGATTTCATTTTGCTTTTAGACTTGTTAAATTCCTCAGAATGAGAAGAGTGAAATAGTTAAGCGAATTCTTAAAAGAGGTTATCAACTTTCTAACTTCATATTTTATCTCTAGCATAAAAATTTTGTAAAGTTATTTGGAAATATTCTCTTATATATTGCAAAGTTTAAATATTTTTTCTAAAGTTTCATTTTTATTGACAAATCTTACAAATAAAAGCATTAGTTTGTAAATTAGTTTTGAAATTTATTTGATGCTCTTGGTATATCGTCGTTAAACTGTTAGGGAACGGTAAAAGGCTAAAAGTTAAGACAGTAAGAGAGATCCCCTTCGCAACTCAGTGGCAATTTTCTAACTTTTTAACGAAATTGTTGAAATTTGTATTCCTTTCAGCAGGAGAGTGGGTTTAGATTTTGCAATGTAGTTTAACTCTACGACACTTGGAGAGTTATTCATGCGTTTTCACTACATTTAAAATGCCAGATCGGATTTACAAGGGAGATATATAAAATAGATTGGTTCTAACATATTCAAACTTTCTACTATACCAAAGACTTACTCTAATTAACATTTTATCAAATTTTACACAAAATTCTTCATTTTTTTTTTCTAAAAGTAATAAGTTATCCACAGCTCCCTCATTCTTTACTCAAGATTAAACTCAAGAAGTGATTAATAACTCAGCTAATCAAGCGGTCCGTTGATTTTCATTAATTTCGTTTTGTGTAATCAGTGTTGATGAGTATTTGGTTAAGGAAAAACAAACGATGAAAATTATGCTTGTGACGATAGAGACAAAAGTAGAAAAGTCTCACAATGTTCCCAATCTAGCAAATTTTTAAAACTCATTAAACGTAAACCAGTTTAAAAAGTTAGGTATTAAAATACAAAATAAAAACTGTAAATAATGTGAAATGTATTAGAAAAGTTCATGAGTGCACTTATGTTTATCTGTTAGAGGTTAATCTTTCAAAGTAGTTATCAAATTATCTAAAGATTTTATGACAACGACTACCAATAAGACTAAAAACGTTTAAAAACTTTACTAAATAAATCAAAAATTACTTACAAAAATGAGATAATGATTCATTGTTTCCATTCCTTTGTGAATGAAAAGACAACAAAAAAAAATATATTTAGTAATAACAATATTAATAACAATACATTTTTTTTTATTTGACTTACATAGTAAGTGTCGATTATTGTCAAAAACCAATCTCAAAAGTTAACAACAACTATTTAAACAAAGCGTCAATATTTAAACTCAATATCTAAAGGTGCTCATCTTGAAGAGCAATTTATGAGGATTTGTAGGTTATGTTAGATCCATAAAGTCCGAGCGAATAAAAAATTGATTTCTCTAAAATATTGAAACAGTCAAGTAAGCACAAAAAAATGTATTACAAGTTATTGTTTCTAGCAATATTTAAAAAAAACTTCATTTTGCATGGTAAAGAATAGCACCCCAAGTACTCTTTGATGGAATAGAAAAACCAATTAAGGAAAATAAATTTAGGCTAAATTGCACATTAAAAAATATAGAATTTCTTTACTGCACATAAAAAAAAAGATGACAAGTCGTGAGTAAAAACGTAAAAAAAGGAAAAGATCATATAGAGATAGAAAAAGATAAAACAGAAAAAATTAAAAAATGTAAAACACAAGTAAAAGAGCTGAATTTTATTTGTCTGAGAGAAAACACAATAAGCTCAAACAGCTAGTTCGCTAAAAAAATAATAGTTTAAGGTATCAGTACAAATATAATAAAATTTTAGACTGTTTTTATTATATTGTTTTCCACAATGCTTACCACGTTTAGGTCATAAACTTGTAAGAAAAGGCCAATAAACCTGCTTTGTAGGACTAAAACCATTTTGTGGTTTTGGGAAACACACCCACAGGAAAAGGTTTTAAAATCAAGGAAGAGACAGGCAGATGTAAATCTTCCTGGTTTGAAAGATTCCAAAAAAATTCTTGAAGAATTCTACTATGCAAAAGCAAAAGTCTATTTGAACCTCACTGAAAAATAAGCTTTGCAACTTCACAGACTTCTTTACTAATCACTACCGTCTAGGAAAGGACCTGGTGACACTGGGCCTAGAAGAGCAAATTTTGCAGAAAAGAGAAGAAAACTCTAAAACACCTGGTAACAGAATGCGTTGCCATTAGAACTCAACATAAAAAGACTTGAGGCAAAAATACATATTGGATAGAAACACGTCCTCCTTGAAGCCATACCGGTTTCAGAAATTTATTACAGCTTGGGACTTGGGCTGAAGAAAATCAAAATGCACAGCTATATAATTTTATCTAATCTATTATATTGTAGAAATTGTATTAAATCAGTACATAATCTCTCCTATTCATATAAAATCAAATTAAAATAATTTTGTAATAAATTGTTTCATGCAATTGTACTTCTGCTCAGCAGCTTTATTTGTATGACATCAGTATGGTTTAGCTTTAAAATTATTATTGTTTAAACTTATACTCGAAGGTTCTTAATAAAGGTTAGTAAACACAGCTGGTCTATTGCATAACTATAAAATAAAGATGAGTGCAGTTTAGGAACAAGGGATATAAGATGGGGTTATTAATGCAGCATTTCATAATATCTTAGAACGGGTGTCCTAGCGCATAAAGACAGTTTACGCAAACACAGCAGTGTCCTATTAATACCCGACATCCACTAAAACAAGAGACTCAAAAGCGTTTGAAGCTAGTTTAGGACTTTAACATTCTATTAAGATTCTCTCTGCATTGGCATTGTGCAAATATTAGAAGTTTAATAACTATCAACTATAATCTGGATAAAGATAACTTATTATTTGATATTTATTGCTCTGTACTATACATAATTAGATAATAATTATGATTCAAAGTTGGATAAACCAGACATAATTCAAAAATTTTTTTTTATCTAATATGACAAATAATATAACTATCCTTTCAGATAGGCAGCTTATCAAAGGATTATAAAAAACAATAGTTCTGTAACAATAAATAAATATTTGTGATTAAAACGTAAGTCGGAGTGAAATTTCACTGACAAGTCACGCCTCTATGAAATATTTTTTTATTTTATAATTATTTGCAGATTTGTTCACTCTTAAGTAATTTTTTAATTGTAGAAGAGCAATCGCAAGAATGATATGAGATGACAATTTATTTTAAATTTGTCATGCAATTGAAGATTTAGATTTATATCTCTGGTAATGTATTGCTTAAATATACACAATCAAAAAAAATCATACTGTATAAAAATGTAGAAGTGCCAGAAACCGAGTGGAGTAATAATATATTTATAACATAAGTTCAGCTACAGAAAAGGGAATTCAGAGCGAGTGTGCCACATGGTGTGCCAATATCATATTCATATCAGCTCCAGGAAATACTTAACGATAAACATCACTCAATGGTGACAGATAGCTTTCCTACATTTTTTTTCTAGATTTTTCTATTGCATCTATTTTCATGATTTGTTAGAAACTTGCTCTATTTATTGTTTAAGAAGAATCCAATCAATGAAATCTAATTAAAGCATTGTTTGCCCCCTTTCCCTTGTTTTGTCTGACGGAATCTGTATTATCTACAAAAGGGATTTTGAATAAAGCGTTCCAAGCGTTTAGATTTTTCATTTAGATAAATGCTTATTTTATACGTTGTTTAAGATTCTATAATATTTAGTTTAGAGAGTAATTAGTTGACTTCAATTTTCTAACATCTTAGACATTGTCTCGGCTTTAATCTAATCAGATTCAAGCCTTAATTTGTTTCGTAATACAAAACTGTCAAGCGTTGCAATTTTTAGTAAATTTTAAGGGCAATTTACAAGATCGGTTTTTAACGCATTCGACTTTTTCTTCCCTATTGTTCAGCGTTTTTCTACAATGGAAAGTCTGCAGCGCTGTCGAAACAGCACCCATGACGACTATTTTTCTTGATGCATCAGCTGAGATACGGTCCTTTGCCTCCAAATATTTTAGATCTTTTATATAACCACAAAATATTCTATACAATATGTTACGTTTTGAATACTATTACGTGGAGATATAAGTCAATTGAAAATATCTTTACGAGACATTTATCAGCAGAATATGTTCTCCCAAAATTTATTATGCTATAATAAATATATTTTTAGATATCTGTAAAGAGCTTAGTCTTATAAATAAAATAAGAATACAATTATCAATTTATTTAAGATTGAAACATTCTCAGCCAACATCGTCAAAAATCAAAAAACTATTTATTACGTCTGTGCCTTTCTATCAAGTGGGCGTTTAAATAAAAACGTATGTCTATGATAAACTAGCAGAAAATATTTATATGTTATAATGTTAAAAAAGAAAATGCAAAATAGTTTTTAGTTAAATTTTACATTATTTTAGTGTTATATAGGTCACGGCATCATTCTTCTTTGCACACATCCAAACATTGTAATTAATTTTTTGATATAAGTATGAACTGTCATCAGACATACGTTCTCTATATCATGGCCTACCTGATAGATAAACTTTTTGAACGCACGATATATTGCATAAGCTGGCATCTACAATCATCAAAATAATATTAATCATTTAATAGTCTTATAAAAGTGTCAAAGCATATTTTGTGTCAATCAGCTCAATAAAGCTTTTATTTTGGCTAGAATTCCTTGTTGTAGAGGCATGCCACTGAGGTAAATAATAAACAAAAAATATGATTTTTGTGATAATAACTGTTTAGTGAATTATTAAAATAAAATAAATAAGAGACGTTGCAGCGAAAAGCTTATGAAAGCCGCAGATTTTGAATCGCTGAAAGTTCTCGAGCGTTTGGTGACCACTAAGGCGGCGCACATCTGGTGTAGGGCTGAAGGGTGTAAGATTTGCCAACAATTGCTCTCTGAATAATGAACCCCTATGAACTTTGAGAAATAAGCACTGATGTCTGTAAATGAGTTAATTATCAAAGTCGGACTTCATTCCATTATGTTTTGATTACCCTTCCAGTACCCTTCTTTATTAGTGGCCATTTGTTTGCCAATGTTCTCCTTTCTATTTAAAACATAAATTCTCTATTTTTTTGCTAGGTAATTTAACAATGCAAGGTAGAAAGTTAAAATAAGGTGGTAGTGTTTCCACAGCTCCATGTTCTTCATCGTATAAATTAGAGCTGCGAGAGCTCCTTGCTTGCCTTCAACGCCCCAACGTCCTCTTTCTAATCTCCGTATACTGCTTTTCGGTTGATTTTCTGCTTCAAGCTTGAGTCTTAAATCATTTTTCCTTCATTTGCAACGAAAAACACATATCAATTTTTTTTCCTAATGTTAGAACGTCGAGGTTTTGAAAAACATAAATTCCCATTGATTTTTTTTAATAAAATAGTTTAATGAAGCGCAAATAATATTGAAAATTTATTTGTGCAAATATAATTATTCTTAATGATTCTTAATGACAACCGAAATAAGGGCACAAGAATTTATCACAAGTTGGCGATTCTAGCGTCATTTAAGAAAAAAATAAAATTTTATTTTTGTATGACATTTAATTGACAAGCTACGTTAATTTTATTATTTTATTATAATCCGTATGCTCAAGAATACCACCCTAAATCTTTGTTTTGTATTATTCATTCAGCGATAATCTTGTAATATATTTACGAGCGTAGCAAATTTGATTTCTAAACGTTCTATGAGCCTTCTGTGATGAAAAAAGCAGTAAGGCAAGATAAAAAAGCAAAAATTAGGAAATTGTCTAAGACTACAAGCAGAGATGAAAGCTGTAAGCAGATAAATTTTGTGAGAAGTTTTACTAAATAGTACAAGTATATGCATAAAATCAAACCACCAAATCTACTTTTCTTCTTTTTAACATTCAATAGATACGTTTAAAAAACAATAAAAACAATTGATCTGTAGTCTTATGTCAAACGCAAAACATCTTTTGTCAACACCTAAGAAGTGAAATACCTAATTTTAGCTGAAGAGATATAGTTTTTCATTACTCAAATGTTTAAATTTTTCTAAATAAATAGATCTTCATAGAGCAAACACTAAGTAAAAGTCACTTAAAAATAATGCAGATGATTTTGAAAATGTATTTAAGATAAGTGAAGTTGAACTTCTGCAATTTATCTTTTCAAAAATATTCCGACATAATAGAGAAGCCACTCAAGCCCAGCACAAAGCCATTGCATCTGCATAGAAACATTTACTTTATCGTGGTTTACAATATTGTTTAATTTCCTGACCACTTTTTTCATTTCGTTTATTATCTAAGATGATCAAAACTACTTTAATTTAATTAAAATTGGACGATTTGGCTAAACAAGCAGTACTAAGCATTAGATTTAAGTTGAGCTTAAGAGGGTGCGCTTGAACAGTGGCTATTTCATTGTTGTAGTTGGGTTTTATTGTAAAAGCTTGAATCGGTGCGGCTACATTTAATATAGACAATCGAAATGGAAGCCCTCTTTTACAATTTCCAGCTTGCTCATTTCCATACAGCGCAGCCTGTGTGTGCTACAGACTGTTTTTCAGGTGATTCTGCTGGAGCCTACATATCTCGTAAAACGCAATGCATACATGAAATGAAGATGAGTAGACATCGTCGGAGAATCCGGCTACTTTTCCAATCTCTGGCGGTCAGGAATTGTTCGAGCACATTGTGTTTTAAATTATTCATAGGACACGACGGTTACCCACTCACGTTTGACGAATTGATTTGCTTTTGCTAATTTTTACTAAAGGCTTTGAACTTTGAAAGCAAAGGACGATGGGTACTGAGTTAATATTGACATTTAATCTAGGAAACAATTGACAGCAAATGAATATTCTACAAATTACTTTTGCTCAAGTGCCTAATTAAATACAATCCTTTGTCTTTGATATAAGAAACTCTACGGCTATACTTTTGAAATTGTTCATAAGATGTTAATAAACTAATGACAAAAATATCTCCATTTGAAAATGGAATTGTCGGATCACAATTCTCTCATTAAAACTTTCCAAAATAATTTAAAAAATCAAGTTTTTTTCGCATATTAACTCTGTAACGGTTTAACTCTGACAGATATCTATAACTTTTCAAACCTAAACCGATTTTGTCCCGACAAAGTTGACAGTTTGATTGTTCGTTTTGTAAATTATTAGGAGTTGATACCTGGCTTTACGATTATTAGTGCATTAAAAACACTATTAGCTATCTTTTTGTATTTCTTCGTTCAAAAAAATTTCTTTTCCTTGGAACTCTAAGGTTGCAAGTGAATGTTTTAGTATTCGTAATGAACAAAAAAAATCATTAAGAAAAAGTACAAAAGTTAAGAATTGAACCGATTAAAACATAAATATGTAGAATTGAATTTACAACTTTTAAAATTCTTATCAATGTATTGATAATATTACAGCAGACAGAGGAAAGTAGAGAATAAAATGTGTAGAGGTGAAAGAGTATGAGTGGAAGCATAAGAAAGAGATACAGAAGTATGTAGACAAGAAAGGAAAGGAAAACTAAAAGAGACAAGATACAACAAAAAATAGTTAAAGTGGCAGACTGAAGGGGTGCAAGATTATCTAAGAAAAAAATACTAAACAAAAGAACAAAATCATAATAGCAAGGTTCCGGTTTGGAAAAAAGCAAATAAAACTAAAATTGGCTGAAAGAAGAACAGCAATTGTCTAGGATGTGCTGGGAAGAGAAAAAGTCATTAAAACATTTAATGAACTGTAAGGAGTTAAAAGATTTAATAAATGAATCCTATATATTTATACTATAGATTGTAAGCTAGAAACAGTAAACTATGTATAAAGTTATTATTATTATTGTTGGCATTATTAAAACAGACAAAAGTCTAATACACTTAGTAATAACCAAAACCGTGCAAGCACAATAAGTTTTATCAGTTTTTACAACTTTAATTTACAGCAGGCAATGCTGATATTCCAGTTAAAAAAATCAGTCAGACGTTTGGGTAAGACAAAAATGGACTTTTTATCTGATTTTGGATACATTAAATTGAAAAATTGTTTTTCAATTAATTACAGGTTTTCTTGTGGCTACAAAGCACACGCATTTGTCAACAGACAGAAACAAAAAAAAACAAAAAATAGGTTTTTACAGCAGCTAAAACTATTCAAAGTCACAGTTATAAAGCAAGAGATTTTTTTCACTAATTCGGACAACACTTTTTCTGTATATACTTCCCTTCTTTTAACGGATTGACACTAATGTATTTAACATATTATTGCACAACTTTAAAACCCATAGCTCATTTTTAGAGTTGAATCATGTCATTTTATTGGAATAAGCCCTCTAATTGATACTTAAAAATGCAATCCGATTGGTTCTGTTTGCAAGTTCTTTAATGGGATAGTTGTTAGTCCCTCTTCTTGTAGCATTTGTAGCATCTTGTTTGCCGGAGACCTCAGGCGTGTCGCACACACGAATTGCGTGCGAGAAACCGTGTTTTTCCATGTCGTATCGTTACAGACCCTACTTCTGTTGCCCAAACTGAGTAAACATAGATAGGCGCGCGTCACCGTCGTTGTTTGATCATGCAAATTGTAGATTAAAACCAATTTCGCATTCAAAATTATTCGGTCACATTTCGACCACTACACGGATACGATGTGTCTTTGAATCCGGTAATTTTTTCTGCAATTTTTTATACGCTACAGGTAAACCAGTTGTTCTAAAATTTTATATTTTTTTCCTCCAATCAGTATTGTAATTGAATAATAACACGCCTGTAAAAGGTAGGTAATGTGCATCTTCCCTCTCCCGGGCGGAAAAACCTAGCCTACCTGATGATTACACTGTATGACGTCGTTATGGAGCAAACCATCGATGTATGGTTTTATGATTAATCTTTAATTGTTTTACTTCAATTTAATGTTTCAAAATGACAATTTTTTCCTTAAAGTTTAATATGCATTTAAGGATCGAATACCCAGCCAATCATGTGCCGGGTTTTTTTGATTTAGAAAGACCAAGAAAATATGTCAATTGTTTGGCCCAGCCATGTAACTCTTATAAGACTTTTTATCTATAGCTTCTGCTGCAGCTTGCAATAGCTCCGGGGAAGTTAATTGTGTGTCACTAGATTCACTATTAGACATTTTAAAGCTTTTTCAAGTTTTCATACGCAAGCACAATACTAACAAAGCTTTATTTATTCACTTTTCTGTTACGGTATGTATAATGTACTATTACCCATTTTTTGCTTTTCTTACCCCGAAGAAAAGACAGGTTTGTCGTTTGTCACCAACGTATACCATGTTTAGTGCTTTTTCGGGGATTTGCAAAATTGCAATATTTATGACATTAAGGCGGTTTGGTCTTCTTCTTATAGCCGTCAAAATATGATAGAGTCGTATTTTGTAAGATACAATTAGAAATTGGTCTAAGCATTTGTAGTGCTTATTCAGTAATATTGGTCTTAACCTTTAATCAATCAAAAAATATAATACGGCACTATGTGATCGTTCATCTAATACACTAAATTCCCCCTCAGGAAAGAAACTGAAATATTTTCCTAGTTTGCTAACAAATTTAAAAAAAGTTGATTTCTATCAATGGTAAACTTTTTTCTACCAAATAAAAACATTCTTAAATAAGATAATCATAACACAATCGTCTTCAAACGTAAATTAGCAAGGTTTCTGACACTTTTCACATTTTCTAATAATGTGCTTCAAACATATTTATTGCGTTTATAACACAAAGCTTTGCCAACTAAAGGCGCCTACATTGTAAAGCGTTTTGTTAAATATTAAACTCAATATTTAATTTAAATTTTTTTTAGCTACTTCAACTTTAGGCTCTAAAAGTTAATGTTGATGAGAAAACGCGTAACTCTAAGTGCGTAATTTTAAATGCATCATTAGCCAAATTTCATCAGAATATAGATAAATTGTCCTCTGGCCTTGGTTGTAAAAAATGACAACCTTAAAGAGGTTGTGTTGTTTAAAGTGGAGTAAATTGTTTTAATATTTACTGAAGTTTTAGTAATTAAACCAGTGTCTTTGTGTTTTTGTTTATTCAGAGATTGACATTCTGTGAGGGAGGGTTATCTGTGACTACCTAACTAATTATTCACTGGAACGTAAATTGCAAAAGTCGATGCTGCATAATAAACGAAATACTTTGTGGTAGATTGCATGGTATTTAATTTAGGGTTTCAACAAAAAGAAAAAACTAGCGCGTGCCTTTCGTTTTTAATAAAATAAACGGGAGCTGGGCCAACATGGTATTTCTATTAGACCGTTTTGAACGTGACCAGAAAATCAAGCAATTAGTCGTACGGCGCCAGCTGTCCTGATCCTGACAGGACTGATCGCCGCTCAATTGAGACCTTTGTGTTTCATTGACTCACTTCTCTTCTCGATTATTGGCTCAGTTTATTGCAACTTAAAGCTATTTTGATATTAAAAAATAATAAGTATTATACAGTTGGAAAAACTTTGAACAAAGCAAAAGAGAATAAAGGTTAGATGTGCTAAACATTCATTTAAAAAAGATCTTTTAAATCAGATTCTCAAAGCGCTCTAGTCACGGCCGTGAAATTGTCTGCTTCCCTCCTGAACTTTTATTGAATTCAGTTTTCTTCTTCGTGAGCACGATAAAGGGGAGTAAAACAATTAAAAAACAGAAATATTTTTACTTAACCAGCTAGATTCTTAGCATGCTGAAAGCAATTTATTGATAATTTTAGACAACTACTAATTGCTTTTACTCACAGTCAGAAACTTTTCGAGAACACAATGCAAATAATCATTATTCCATAAACGAACATGTTGTCATGAATAGACGTAACCGTTCTGATGTAACACTAAACAGAATCCATTAACTGAAGCAACTTCCTCATCAATGTTTCTATATGATATCAACCACACGCAATACATATTAGATTGGGGAATTTTTTTTTAATTTGTCAATGCGCTTTTTACAGCATAATTATTCCAAAAGTATATCAATAAACCGGGTGTAGGATAAAATCGATTTTGATACACATGTAAAAATAAAATCTTAAAATATATTGGCTTTCCTAAGTATTTGCTTGCAAAATCTTAAAAACAAAAGACCTAATAAAATAGGAGTAGTTCGACTTTTGAGAACAATAGACTTTTATACTTTAACAAACCTAGCAAGTTTTTTCTTAAATAAAAAACTGTATATGGGCTTATTTCAGATTGTTTTTACAAGAGTTGAGGCAACTTTTTCTCAATATTATCCAGTTTTTGGTTTGACCATGTTGAATAGCCATTTTAAAACTATTGGCACTATCAACCATGCAACTTTTAAAAAAACCAAAATAAAAACCTTCTTCCAGAAAATCAAAAACTGTCAAAAATTAAAAAGTTTTATTTGCTGCAATAGAATACTTTTCAATCAAAAAACCAAAGATTTTTTACTTTACGTAAAAATCTCAAAGAAATATAGAGTTAAACACTTTAAAAAGTAGTAAAACTGCTGAAATTTGAATATTTTTAAACAAAAGCACGTTATATCACAAAATAATAACTCAATTGCCAAAAGGCTATTTTTTTTATTTTGAAAACTATAAGAAATAATAAAATGCAAATTTTATTTTATGTAATCTGTCTAAAAAAATTATAGAGTTAATTATGAAGTTCTTTAAAAGCTGCTGAAAACAAAGATATTTTCACACTAGAACACGTTATATCACAAAATACTGACACTTTTGAACCAAAATAGCAAAGAAACTTTGATTCTGGCGTCAAATTATTGAATTTTGTCTTTTATAGTGGTGTTTTTCTCGCACTTCAGAACCACTGCTATTTTGGACAATTTTTTTTTGTGTACATTGTCGGTTTATATTTTCACACGTAAATTACTTATGTACTAAAATTCAACCTACGCCCGCTATAAAAGCCAAAAAACTAAAAGTAGTTTTTTAGTTATAGATAAATGTTTATTCAAAGGCTACCAGAAATGTTGGATGAGGCTCTGTAGGTTTTACGGTCACAACAATCAACTGTATGTTTGAGTCTAATCAATTTTAGTGTTCCTTATCTATGATTTTTATTATGTTTTCACATAAAGGTATAATAAATGTATAATAAAAATGCTTCTTTGCTGATATCAAAAAAAGCAAATCATGGAACACAGGCGTACAATTTCATCTAACACACTTGAGCTAAAAGAACTCTCTAGTTCTCCAAAACTCCCATCTTATTAAATTTTGAAGCAGACACCGTGAATTTCAATGGTTTAATTAACACGTTCGCTGCTACGTATTATTTTAGTTACCATCACAGTGCTATTCAAGTCATTTGTAACCCAAGCCGCAAATTAATCAAACACATTTCAAGAATCGGGCTGCCAAGTTTTGGTTGTGAATTGAGCAAGAAAATTATTAATTTTCTTTAAAAATTTAGAAACGTTGGGAGCATTAATTTTAGTGTTTTAAAAATTAATATTCTTAGACGTTAACTTAGTTTGTTTGTAAGACAAATCTAAATTCTAAACAAAATAAAACATTTTATTAAATACGTACACAATATTAAAACAGTCCATAATATAAAATAAATCTTAAAACCTTGTTTACATGAAAATGTAAACAAAGTTTTAAGATTTTAACAAAAATATAAACGAATCTACAACTGCTGTAAAAATTGAGATTATGTTCTCTTACAATCTTTAGTAAAGCTATATTTTTTGCTAACAAACCTGTGCTATTTGACCTAACAGATTACAGAAAAAATTTTCTCAATATTTGGCGTTAATTACAATAAAAAGTAAATAGCAAAAAAATATGCACAAATAAACTGATCGTAATATATCAACCAAGAAATATTACACGCAGGTGTACAACGAGTATCAGAAAAAACGTGTCAGACTGTCAAATGTTATCTTAAAATCAAATAAATTAATTTTTTATATTTGGCCCCTCTACCATTTTTCAACATTTTTATCAAAGTTTTCAAAATATGTATTACAAAATAAAGACTCATTTGATCCAAAATAAAAAAAAACATTTGTTTTAAATTATTTTTTCTTATTATTTAGAGATATAGAATGATAGCGATTGCAATCAAACCAGTAGAAAGCTTAAAGATGCATTTGTAAACTATAGTTTTTTATAATAGAAATTAGTCAAATTTCCAAAATTATAAGGAATATTAAGATAAAGTTTTCTGTTTGTTTTCTTATGACTCAATACAATAGTTTTTAATAAATAAATTACGGTCTGATAAAATTTCTAAAAATTGAGAGCTTTTTAAAATAGAGCACGATAAATCATAAAAAAATATTTTTTTTATTAGTTAAATGGTTTAACTAGGCTATTTGATAATTTAATTATTATAAACAATTTTTAAATTTAAGTTTTGACTTTTGATTAGCGTACTCATTATGATTGCAGGCCAGTTTTAAAATGCATCTTTATGCAATATGCATGTTTATAAAATTATCTTTAATTGGCACTAAAATTAATATTAATATTACATTTTATTCAGCATCACTATATTTCAATTAATAATTAGTCTTACTATCAAGGTATATTTTCTAGATTTAATAATTAAAATTAATAATACAATTACCACAATGAAATTTTACAATTATAATCAAGTGATTATTTAGAAATCAAATAAATAATTTATAGCTAGGAGGTTTCTTGAAATAAAAGATAATTAAATTTTGATTTATTTTTTTACAATTACAAACTAGTAATACCTAATTACTAGTTTGTTGCAGGATTTCGATAAACTATTAAAAATTATAAATTTCTGTTTAGATTTTTTTTAAATAGACAGTTAACTTTTTAGATTAATTCTTTCCATTTCGGAACAAATTGCTTAATTACAAGCGAAATAAATAAAGTAAACAAAATTAGGTCGATCAAAGTGGAAAGCAAGAGACGATTGTAATGCATTTCCCTTGGCAATGAAAGCTTTGAAAAGATTCGATAAGAACCCCTCATTTTTAGAACAAAGACGTTCACAAACACGATTGACGTTAATATTCTAGCCGGCCCGTTTCAAGCCTGGCCCTTAAAATAAAACATCATTATAATGTTCATTCTAAGCTAAAATAAAGATAAAACAAGACCCATTGTCACAAAAAGCTGCATCCATAAAAATGAATGAGTTTTTCTATGGCATTGCTACGCTAAATAACCCTTTTTGTAGACTGCCCCACTAATATTGCTCTCGGGGTCTCTTCCGTGCCACTGTCTATAATAGAACTTTTAATTGATGTCTGAAAACCTTTCAACTTGACCCATTCACAAATGCAGATGACACGTTAACTTCTATATAATACAAGCTTTAAGCTACCGTTGTGAACAATGAATATGCACTATTAACAAAACATATGTCATTATATTAAATATAGGAAAGTTCTACAATAAAATAGCCATTTTTCTTTTTTAAGCTAGATTTTCCCTTAAATGTTGCAACAACTAGCATAATCATAGACCTAAAGTCCTCTAATCATTTCGCCGAAAAACGAATAACATTATTTCATTTTTTTATTCAGTATTTATTATAAATAAGTTTTATTTTTGTAAGATTTCAGAAACTTAACAATAATGGCTACGCTAAGCCATGCTAATAAGTACATAATAACCTTCGATAATTAACGGCATTTCATTCAAAATGACATTTTGAGAACCAAAAAAAAAAGTAAAATTTTGTTCTTTTTTTAATATAGTAAAAACACTAACGTGTGATGAATTGTTGTGTGCCTACCTTGACTGTTTTAATATTTGGAAGATATTATATATGTTCTTATTCGCTCGGGTTATCTGTGGATCTAACACAACCTACAAATTGTTGCTAGGCGGAAGACTACAGATGGCCCACGTTAAAAAAAAGCCAATAAAAATATATATTTTTAAAATATTATAACAGTCGTGGTAATAATAAATTTCTGTTAATTGTTTATTCAATAAGTTGTGATTGCCTGGAGTTGCTATCACATAAACAAGAATTGTTTCACATTTTTTGATGTAAAATATATTTAGCATAATTCTAAATTATGCATAAACATACTTTGCTTGCGGCTCCGCCACATAATCTAATAACAAATGCGTATTTGTAATTGCTACAAACACTGTATAATCATGCAACCAATGTATCTGTTGCAATAGATTATATGCATTTGTATAATCTAAATGTGATTAATTTCTAAAGCAAAACAGATGAGATGATCAAAGCTGTACAGAAAATGGAAAGCGTATAGCTGTACCAGTCATTTCAGTTCAGACAAAATAAACGTTTTAAGGCTTTACACTCGAGATTTGACTTCATTTCAATTATATAAAAGCATTCGACACTAACTATATAACGTTCACAAAGATAGTTTTCTAGATAAATTAGTTTTGAAAAGCGTAGAGAAAGTGGAGAGCTTGGCTATTATGGAGAGAGAGCCAAATAATATGTTTGGAGAACAAAGCCTATAGTTGATAAGAGTTTGTTTGGAGGATGTGCCTTTGAATGTTTAGTTTGCATTTTAAATACAATAGAGAAAACAAGATGTAGTGACCACATTCAATTTTATTTTGTCTGCATAGGTTACTCTTTTTCTACTCTGGTGTCACACAACGGTTTTTGTAACACCGAAAGTAATTACACAATAAAAACTTTTGTGCAACTACTTTTTTACAAAATAATTATTCTAACGGACTCAAACTTGAGCCTCTTGAGTCAAAGTCAGATATGTTTCGAAAAAAAGCAAAACTTTATCCAGACTATTTGTATAAAAAAATCAAAGTAGAAAAAATAGCATGCTACATTTGCTGCACAAGTTATTTTGTCGCACGTTTTCTTTTGACGGACTTATCGCTTTGGTTTTTGTCTCCCAAACCTATTCTATAACAATATCCACATTTGGTTTCACATCAGTCCTACAACAACAGCATCAGAAAAACAAAAAATGTGCTCATGTGTTTACAATTTTTATAATTTTTAAAGCAAAATTGATTTTAATATATTGTCACAAGATAAAAACCACCCAAATTGTTTTGTAAGCTTGCTTCAAGAGCGAAGTAATTTTACCGACAGCGAAACTTCAAGAAGTTGTGCTAAGATAAAGAAAAACTCAAAAACGGCAAAAAAATGTTTTTAAGTGTGAACTCTAGCTCTTAAAACTGAAACTTTAAAAACTATTATAGCTTGGCGATAACATTAGTCAGAAAGAGAATTAACTTCAACCAGAGAATTAACTAAAAGACTTTGTCATACAACACTTGTTGTATGACAAAGCACAACCGTTTTTTTGACCAAATAACATCAAATTGAAAATAATATTCCACTTATTGTCAAAAAAAAAGCTTTAAAAGTTTGTTTTTTATGGTTATGTTCCCAAGGTAAGAAGAATACAAAAAATGTACGCAAAGTAGATTTTAAGGTTGAATCGAAAAACACCAAGCTATGCAGTTATTAAAAAGAAGAAAAAACAAATAGAGTAGAAGCAGGTAAACAAGCAGTAAAGAATGAGAGAAAGACCAGATTCCAAAAAAGTTGGAAAACATACTAAAAAGCAGGAGAAGACCAAAAAAGATAAAAATTTATATAAAAAAAGTGATACAGTAGAGTAGAGATTCAGAGAATAAGACAGGATAATAAAATAATATTTAAAGAAATAAAAACAAGAAATAAAGATGGCCAGGAATAAAGAGCAGAAAAAGCAAAAACAATATATAATAAAAAATATAAAACAAGATTTGCGAAAGAACTGCTAAACTAATTAAATAATGCTAAGAAGTGAAAGTGGATTGAGTTGCAAGATTTAGATACAAAAATGAAAAAGAAGTAATCAAGTTCAGGTTAGAGAAAACTAAACATTTTTGTAAGATGTATGGAACGATCAGAGCAAATATAAGCAAGAAATGTAAGAAAATGAGAGAAAGAAGAGAAGAAATTAGAAATGAAAGTGGTCTGAGCTTCCAATGAACAAAAATAATTGCAAAAGCAAAAGAAATGATGAAGGAAGAGAAGCAGAAAATGACAAGAACGTTAAATATAGTTGAAAAAAGCTTAGAGGTGATAGATAAAACAAAAACAAATATTAAAAAGTGAAAAGAATGAAACTAAAACAAGAAGTTGAATAGATTCATAAATAAGTTAGAACTTAAGTTTATGGAATCCTAAGGATCATAAATTACAATACATCAGATTTTAAGAGTATGATATTTTCTATTAAATTATTTCTAGCTGCGTGTTAAATAGAGACATTTTTGGTTCTAAAACAAGCTATTTAGACAGATAATAAGTTGAGTATTGGATAGCGTTGCAATTGTAAAGCGATTTCAAACAAATTGAAACGCTTCTCTCAATATTGACAAGGTTAAGCATCATTCAAAAGACTCAAGTTTCTTTGAAATAAATCGGGGGAGCATAGAAAACTTCAAATATTTACCAAATCGCAGATATCAATGCAACACTTGAATTTGATTGTATAATTCTAATTTGTTACTATAATTGCTAATAATTTGTCCACTTTCTATTGAAACTATAGAATGGATCGTTATCGAGTCTTTGACAAATAGACCACTCTAAAAAGAATACTCACAATTCTGCTTTGCTGGCTTCGTGCATAGTGTATCGATTCGACTTTCATTCGGTTTGCTTCACAGAACATTTCAATCTTGTCTCCTTTACCCATCCAGTTACGGCGTACATCTCGCGTCTTTGCCTTTACCAAATCAGAAACAAAGATTTGCTCGCCTTAAATCCTTAAACTAATCGGTTCATCCTATTCATAGGTTTTCCTCAACAACTTTTTCTCAATCAAAATCACTAAACGTACACTCGAGAAAATAATTTGTCTGATTTATTCAACAACTTCAAACCTATTCGAACAATTCGAGTTTCACATAAATTCACTTTGTATAAGCTTATTGCTCCATTACAGTGCTTACAATATTGAAAAAATTGCCAATTTTTCTTTTTGATTTTATTTTCTTGTCTTCGTCTTATTCAACTTTTTTTTTATTTTGATTTTTAGTATTTCTTTAATTTTTTTTGATATTTATTTTCTTGATCTGTTTTGGTTTTTTCGTGTTTATCTTTCTGCTGTTTTTATCATCTGTTCTAGTTGTCTTCTACTTTACAATTTTAACACTTTCTAGCTTCTTCCTCTATTTAATATCTCTTTGTTTTTGCATCTTAACATTGTCACATTTTTTTTCTCATAATTCTTCCATTTCATAATTTTGTTGCCACCTAATTTAGATGATGACTGTATAAGTTTTTTTAAAATTTAGTTGAAAAAATGCTTAGAGCTGGTTTTTAGGCTTTTTTAGGCATATCTCTCTTAGTTCAATTGAGCAACTAATCGCTCTATCTTTTTTGCAAACTAAGTTTCATATTTTGTTTGCCTATGAAACCAAAAATAAAAATTTTTATCAGACAAGTTTATTATATAATTTATATTGTTGATGAATTACGGCCATTACCTTAAATTATTTCTGTCAAAAGATTTGTTGTTAGAACAAAAAAATGTATATAGTTCCACTTATTTATTTCAAAAACTTTACAAAAGCTTGTTTGTTGTTTTAAAAAGTGTTAAAAACAACTCAGAAAATTGTTGATTATTTTTGTTGCAAGATAAAAGTGCAAAACGTAACAAAGCTGAAGAGTAGACGTTTAGTACTAACGTCTCAGTATTTTTTAAGATTTTTAATCAAAATGTTTTTTGATTTACTTATTTAATATTGTGTTAAAACCAGTTCATGTGTATTTTAAGTAAAACATTTTGAAAAACAATGTAGAACGAGATCATATTTCTTTTATGATAAAAATGAACAATACTAATTTGTCATTTACACGCAAAATAACATGTTAATAGAGGACATAATCTGAGAGTGGTGTCATTATAATCCAAACACATGCATGTTTTCTTCTAAACGCTAAACTCACCTAATTACATCGGGTTCGATATTAACAGCATTTACATGAGCCAGTTAGTCTCGCCGTTCAAATTAGTCTCAGTACAAAAGAACGTATTCACGCCAACTTCAGCTATATATTACTGTTCTGCAGTGGATTTTCTTACAAAAATAGCTGTTTTAAATACAAGGCGAAACTTTATCCAGAATAAATCTTTCTTATAAAGATTTAAGTTTATTTTATATTTACCGTTTCCTGTATTTAACATCAGATGTAAATTTTTTTTAAATTTTGCGTGCAGGTGAAAATAGAAAATTTAGAGACGAAAAGTGGTCATAATTCCTGATGACGAAAAGTCGGTCTGCTGCAGCTGCTCAGTACAATACCCTGCTTTGTCCAACACCGCCCTATAGCCATTCAAAACAGCCTCAAAGTGAGAATCGTTGCCTGCTATTTTAGCTGACAAAACCTTAAATCGATATATCAAACTACATCTTATTTTAAAAATGACTCAGGAAACGCCTGTCAACACAGCTTTTTGCTAATTGATGACACATTTGGTTGTTAGTTATTGATTGAACTTAAACTGACATCAATTATATATTCAATAAAACTTAAGTAAAAAAACTTTTGAAGATTTGCTTTATGACAAACGTAAATGAGGTACCTACCTATCAGTTTTTGACATCAATAGTATAATCAAATATGTTTAGTAGGCTCAATCGCTATGATTCTTCCCTGAGGCAATTGTTTTTTTTAGCACCTCTTAATTACCTACCGGAACAAGCAGTAGAGCGTAAATAGTATTTGAGTGCGCGCTGTTGCACTAGTCCACTGTGTCAATATCAGTGACAGGTTATTAAAATAAGAGTGAATTGTGCAATATTCTTTGTTTTTAAATTTTGACATGTTTTGGGTTTAATAATGAACAAATAGAAGTTAAACATTATTTTTGCTAATTTTAAGAAAAACCGATAAACTATGTGATCACATTAATTGAACGACTTATTCAGTAAACTAATTTGGTCATTAATGTGGCCGATGGAAGAATTATTGAATCATATTACAGCAGTAGTAGTCAAAAGTTCAGCGCATTATTTTTACCTTTTGATTAAAAATATTTTCAATGATTATTAAGTGAGCCATCTATAATCCATTAAAATAAAGCTTACTTTCTTTGTCAAAGTTTTTAAGCTGTCACAGCTTAATTGATCGTTGTACTATTTCCAGGCCTAATGCAGCTTGTGGTAAATAATACATTAGTACGGTTGTAGTTAACTCAATTTAGTATCTAAATAGAATACTGACTGTCACCCTCTTTACGAATTTACCGCTTTTACCCATTCACTTCATTTCCGAACAACATTCAGAACAGCTTCTGTACCTAATAAACTAATATCAAATTTGGTTAGACATTTGCAGAAAACTGGGGGAAAAGAGCAACTTTTATATATGTATCTACTTTGTGTTTTAGTTGAAAATAAATGTAATATAGATGTTTTTTTTAATTATTTGTTACAAAAGTAAAATATAATGAAATAAGTTTGCGACAAATGTCTACGACAGCTGAGAACCAGATGGTTGTCGTTTTATTTGCATTTTCCACTAGGAAAATTTTTAGAGAGAAGCAGAATTACAGTTTTATGGCTATAATTGATTGTTTAAAAGAAAATATGATAATTGTGGATGAGGGAAAGGAATTTTAAGTTTCAAATTATTACCACATTGTCTTTTCGATTTGCACCGTGAATATTTATGTTAATCATTATTAGGAAAGTTTAGTGAAAGTTATATTATGCAGGGGCGGTAGAGGAGGCGATGGGAGAAAAAGAAAAGAACAGAGGGTGATGAGCGAAGCAAGCCTAATTTAATAAGGGTAAAAACGGAGAGAGTTCAATTTTACTTTCGGTCTGGCGTTAATATATTCTTTAAGTCTGTTAGTCTTGGCTTGCTACATGTTAAAACTTTGCATTTACATTCTTGAAAGACTTCTTACTAATTTTACAAGCTATTATTGTGTAACAAAAGCATTAGTTCTTTTACCTTTCCTAGCGTATTTTTTGCCAACAATACGCCAATCACAAAAAAACACATGATTACAAACCAATAATAACATATGCTTTTTCTTCAATTGTTTTCCTATTTATTATTATTCTTCATTTTCTTAATCTTACTATGTATCAACTTTATTAATAGAACATTTTAAAAACATTGCAAAATACATTGAAACACTCATATGACTAGTTCCAATAGTTCTTTGAATCACAAGGTCAAAAACTGGCATTTTGCAAGATGAGAAGGCCTTGGCTCTAAACTACAAGCCCTTGCAAAACCATGTGTAATTTCGTCATTTCTATGTGTGTAATGTTATGTTATTTTCCAGCAGTAGTATTAAGATTACAAGAACAGATACATAGGTGAATAAAATCAATACAAATTTATTTAAACTAGATCCGTAGACTTATCCATATTTTGTTCTCATTGGAACTTTTCAGCAACTCGCAACAGATTCTTATTTGATTAAATTTGCAGTGACGATTTGGGCTTATATTTACCCAGATGCTTATCACTTCTACAAAATGGTAAAAAAATAGCGACGTGAATTAGAAGCTCTTTACCTCAAATTTAAAAAAACAGACTTCCACAGGTCGATGTATAAGCTACTCTTGAGGTTGACTCTGATTTTGAAACAAAAGGAATATCGCTGCTTAGATCACGTTAGTGAGCATTTTATGAGAATGAATGTTGCATTTTTTATACAAATCAATATTAGAGATATGAAAAGAAAACAACTAAAATATCAAAATAGAATTTTTTTTTTCTCTTTAGTTACACTAAAGGTGTAACGATCGGCTGATTAATCTTCAAACTAGAGCAAAGATTTCGTATACAATATCCAGATTTACAACTTGTAAATTAAACTCTTTTTGTAAGGTGAATCTTAGTCCGTCGTAAGTTGTAGGAGTTAATTATAAGAGAAGGCAAAATACTTACATAGTTTACAACATAACGCGACAGACTACACAAAGTAACGAGGAAGATATGCAAATTATATTCATTAGAACCTCTATTGTCTCGAATACATGTCCGCTAAATCATTTCACTATTGCGGGTGAAGTGTTACGAGTCGCAAAAGAGTTACCATAGTCATCGTTACGCTAGACGTTTATGATGCTTTTTATTTTTCAACATTTAACTAAAATCACCGAAAAAAAAGCTGCAAGCAATAAAAAAGCATTCTGATTAGTTTTGTCAATCCGATGCCATCGTGTTCGGAAATTCCGTCGCTTCTCGGCAGACGCATATCGCTTGTAGCGAGAATTGTGAACAAAATCAGCACATTTTTGCTCGAAAAAGGTCTGCAACCTAACCGCAGACGCCACTATTGAAAAACTGTCTTTGACATGCCTCCCAACGAGTGGCGGCCCCACGTCAGCATCCTTCAACATCAGTCGGTTTTAAGGATCGTGAAGCGAGTGATTGGTGCATCTAAAAGCTTGTAATTTGATAAAGCTTTACATTGAATTTGGTATTAGAGAATTGAAATAATAAATTGTTTTAAGATCCTTGAGAAGCAATAGAATTTTGTTTTCTTGCACATTCCTAATAGAAACTGTCTAGAAGCTTGACAAGTTTCCCAAATGTTTTTCTTATGTTTTATTCTTAAAACGCTGTGTAATAATTAATCAATAGCAACTTACAGCTGGTTAAAAAATAATTAACAGTTATTAACACAATGTTAGAGAATGAATGATTAATCAATAGCAACTTCTAGTTGGTTGAAAAATAATTAACAGTCTTAACAAAAACTCAGTTTTAGTCTTTGGATAATACATTTAACTAACTTAAAACTGGTTTAAAATTTGATATTGATGTTGTCTATTAAAACTTTTTGCGACAAGTTAACAATAATGTAAAGTCAAACTCATGTGAGTTGAGGTTATTTGTCAATTCCAAGCGATTTTTTAGCTCTATGGAAGATATGTTTTCCAATGGCAATAAGCTAATAGATTATTAAGATATTGTCTGTGATCATTTTTGATCATTTACTTGTATACTCGAGATATCTTGTATCTTACAAGCAGTGATCGTTCTCGCATAGGAATACATTAAATAGTGATTAATATACAAGCTATTTAGTTTTAGCGTGTCAGACGTTCACCCGTTGAAGTTCTACAAAAGGAAAAGGTAAGAGTTCATCAAAGTTTGCAAATTTTTGCTCGGAGCGGTGTATCTATAAGAACGTAATAATTAGAATTTCGACATAGTTCCGGCGACATGCAAAACTTCCCTGAAGTTATAGTAACCACTATAACAGGGGTTCATTGTGTAATCTCATTTGGCATAGAAAGTTAGAAATCGCGACTGTTTTCTAATCAGTTTTTCATGGTTATTGCAGCGTTATCGCAGCGCTTAATCCTGCCGCAGCAACTAATTAAGTGCTGACAGAACTCCCCAATTCTGATAATTGCTTGAATAAAACAAAAGCGATGTAAAGTAAGGCATGCAAAGAATTTCAATGTTAATTTAAAATTTTTACACATAAAACGCTCGAACTAACGTTCTTAATTGAAAAGGATTAATCAGGGTCCTGTGATAAACAACTGCAAAAAAGCGCTTCTTTAGACGGGCTTTTATTATTCAACATTTCAATTTAATTTATTCTATATCTGATTATTAAACTCAATTACAATAATTAACTAAACTCTGAAATACAAAATACTTTATAAAAAATTTTACAAAAACTTGGAACTGTTTAATAACAATAAAATAATGTGTTGCTGTAGGTTTCTTTTCTAAATAGTCACAGTACTTCAGGTTAGTCTTACTGGAGATTTAAGTAAATTTGTTGAAAGCCTTTGATTAGGATTTAAAGACAGGATTTATTTTATTCAAGTTAAGATTAATTGAGATATATTCGGCAAGGCTTTACGTTGTAAATAATTGGTTATCTGTAATAATTTATTGCTATAATAATGTTGAAACATAATGTCATTTCTCTAATTATGTTCAAGTGAAACATCTAATATTTGTAAAAACTCTAATCTGGCACCTGTCACGCTTATTGAAATTTAGATATGAAACAATCTCTTTAATGTTTATTTGTCAATTTCAAGAGTAAAGTAGAAGGCGTTCAAAGTGGTTTTGCAGCTCATTTGCGGAAAAGGGAAGTTTGATTGATAAAGTAATTAATCATTACAGTTTTCCAAGACCCTTGTTCTTCCCTTGCAATTTAGTCATTTATCTAATGGCCCTTTAAAGATACTTAAATTTACAACATTCCTGTTACAACATTTCAATATTCTCATTAATAAGCTGAAGTCAAAACAATTTTCTATAAAGTCATTAATTAAAAAGGCAATCTGTTTTGCTTTTGACATTTTGATTTAATTTTCATACGTTTTTGCGCTACAAGTTTTGGAAAAGGTCTAATTAACGCATTATATTTTTTATGCCGGTCAAAGAAGTTCTGAATCTCACTGAAACGCTTAAGCTTGAAGATCTTGCTACAATATTTGATTATTTTAATTAGACTATACAAAGTGTGAAAATATTTTCCTTTTTGCATGTGACAATTTGGTATAAAATAAAAAAATTCAACATCTCACTTGGTTGGTGGGAATACAGTACACATTTTTGTAATGCTTATCTTTTAAATGTGTGTTTTTAACAAATTATTTTAATTTGCTAATAAATATTTTTCTCAGCACATCAATTTTTAGAAATAAACCAGTACCAGCGTTTAATGTATTGTTGATGCAAAGAATATATAGAACCGGTCAAGTCATCATTTTTTCTTATATTGACTATACAATTGTCGCTTACTAATATTTACTTAGTGCAACAACACGCAGTCAAATACTGCGGCGATAAAAAAATGTCTTAGGGTAAAAGCTTATTTACGCTTGTTTTTGCTAATAACGATTAGTTGTTCTACTGTAAAAGTACAACTGATGTACTGATGTACACACTTAACTTATCCTCTTTTGTAAGCACTAAATCTAAAATATAATTTTTTAAAGAAAGAGAAATATTTTTCATAAAAAAACAATTTTTAAGGTAAAATATCATTCGGTAAGTGCAATAAAAGATAAATCAAAACATAATTGAAAAATGGGGCCTTATCGGTAAGAGGTTCAAGCGGGTGGTATAAAGATTTGCGAAGAAGCTATCAATTCTAGCAAAGCAGGAACGAATGTGTAGTTTGGACATAGGCGATGATCGTTTGTGGCAAGCCGGATCAACAATCGCTCTACAGGTTTTTTGGTACAGTTAAGCAAGCTGCAACTTCCTGATATGAGACGGGAAATATTTTTTATGAGTATTTGTAAGCCGAGAGTCGGTCACTTTCTTAGAGCAGCTTTTGTGGTGTGCTTTTTTCAGAATTTGATGTTTGCGACTCATATTATATCGTGTTTTGCCACAAAACACCACTAATATGCTATTATCAATCGACTTTCCTATTGTTTCGTATAATCAATAAGGGTTGTTTAATGTAGACTAAGCGGAGATTCTGAAACGATTCTGTTATGCTACAACACAAATGTAAATTTTAGAATTGGCCATGTTTCTTCAACTAAAATATCTCTCGACCTATCTTAATCTAAACCACATGATTCATTGTGCTTGCGTAAAAAAATACAAAATTTATGTTACAAGACTTTCCTATTCATATAAGATCACTCGGTCAGTTTAATCCCATCTGTCATCAGAAGAAGTTACTTTATGAGAAAATCTTGATTTTTACTATTCTTCTTACGTTCTCTTATTAGCAATATTAGCAAAAATAAAATGTCTTTCTGCTTTTTTATTACATTTTGGATTGTTTTTTTGACAAGTACAAAAACTATATTTACAATAGCATATCCAACTTGAATTTTTGTAATTTTAGCAAAAACTCTTTTTTGGTCACACTAGTTGACTCTTTGGTAGCATAAAACTTTTCATTTTCTATTTTATGATTCATGATTTTTCTGTTGCAACTTTTTTTAGTTTTACACTATTTTATTTTATTTTTTTTTTCACTGTGTTTCTTCTTTAACTTTTTTGTCTTTTTTCTTTTTTTAATTTTTTTTTTGTTTTATCATGTGATTGCAACAGTATTATTTACAACAATTTTTAAAAGAAGATGTGAAACAACTGTTACAGCAGGTGTGAACAACTTGTGGTTAAGATAAAATTAAAGTTTTGACAAATTAAAACACGCTTATTTTTTCATTGATACTATATTTGTTTAAATGCAGTTAAAAGTTTTTAATTTACATTTTTTATGCTCTATGAGAAAATTCATTTCCAACTTAACAGTGCACGGGGTTCCAATTTTCAACTGTTCAGCGGTATATTCTTTTGCGGTCGTCGGCCCGGCTGTTCCCTAGAGAATGAATAAATTAATAATGTTTCGCAACTCACCCCTTTTTGAGTTCGCCCGGTCTTTCTAAATTTACATTATTTGCATTTAAATTTTTTATAGTTGATATATTTTGTATTTATGCGACATTATTGACATTGTGCAATAAATTTTAAAAGATTAAATTCAGTACCCTCAAAATTATCGACAGCTGTCCAGCATAGGCAGTAAAAAATTAATTTATTTAGTTTGATTGATTTGTATAATATGAGCAATCAAATCAATGATACAAAAACTGATTTTTGTTTCACCATAGGTCAAAAAACTTTTTTATATAACCCATGGTTTTAAAATTTATATTAGCTGTATTCAAAGATTTGTTTATTAAAGTTGAAAAAATGTTCACAAACTGAAAAGAATATTTTTTATTCTTATTATTTTCCTAGATACAAAATTATTCAATTTTTTACTATAACAACAGCCTTCTAAACCTAACCATGTATAAGCGCATTGTAGTTTTGTTTTCGTAATCTGTAAAAAAAATTCTGAATACTTTCAGCGCCGGTTTAATCGTGAATGCGGTAAAGTTTTTATTTTTTAATTTTCAGAGAAGAGTAATCAAAGAGGCTGTTTAATTAACTAGATTATATCAAACCTTTGCGTTTTGTGCCGTGTACGAGCATTTTATTATTTTATGTGCTGCAGTGGATATTTAGGTTTTGATAATTAATATGTTAATGTTTATTTAGATTAAGTTTAATGATTCTAAATTATAAGAATTTTTAAAGTTAAGGCATTATTAAAAAATGTCAAGAAAAATGTGTCACTGTCACAACCAATTCCTAAAAAAGCAGCAATTTTGAAAGAATTACAGTAAAATCAATATCAATATCTGAGTGTAGTAGGCTCAATCGGTAAGTTTCTGCCCTGAGTCAATTTTTCTTTTTAGCACCGCTTAATTATCTATCCAAACAAGCAATAGAACATTGCAAATACATTAACAGTATTTGACTGCGTGCTTTTTCACTGGTCCACTAGGCCAATATTAGTGGTCAACAATTGAACGAGTTAGTCAAGTAAATAAATTATACGGCTTGAAAATAGACAAGCCTTATATTTCTTGCATCAACAACATGTGATTAGATAATACATTATACAGAACTTGAAATTCCCTGAGTATATCTGCTTTTTCATTAGACAAAAATAATTTTAGTTTATTGTCACCTACATGTAGACACATTTATTTTGCCTCGTTAGCTACAAAAACTTGACTAATTAATAATTTTTGATGCAACTATATAATCCACTAGTTTATAGTAAATCCAGCAAATGCAATTAATATTATTTCAAACAATGACTTGTTAATGCATTTAAATAATTCACAATAAATTGGGTTGACAGATGATGGCTTCCACAGTCGTGACATTTTACGATAACAGTATAATTTGTCTTTGTACAGCATTTGATTTGCTGCAGTGGCAAATTTACAATTTTCAATTATTTAGTTTTTTAATTAATCAAACATTGCAGTGGTAAACCACAACGAGTTATTATAACGTGCTGCAGACAAGACAAATAGCTCAGTGTAAAATGCTTTTTTTTGAGCCGTGGCAAAAAGAATCAATACGCTACAAAAAGGTAAATTAACAACGCTTCCACTGTTAAGTTTTCTTCTCCGTTGAGTTAATTTTCTCATAATTTATCAAATATAATCTTTGTTGTATTTGTTATTATTTAGCTAATAATGTTTAAAAAAAAGATAAAGCATCACATTACAGTCTTTCATAACAAACGTTTTTTGGTTAATCGAGAGCACATATCTCTATTTCTTAGTAAATAAACACAATCTTAACTAAATATAGCACTATTGAGTTGTCTGATTAAGTTAAACTCTATCAAACCAATTTCTCAAATTCTCTACCAACGTAAAGCTCAATTTGTCTTAGCATGTTAATTCTTACTGAAAAATGTAAATTAGCAGAAAGAGCTAATTTTTATATTATTGAAAAACTAGTTTTGCGTTTTCTCATTGTCATTACTTGTCAAAGACCGCAATAATTTTTGAATCCAGCAAAATTTCTGTGCCTCCAGGACAAGAAAGGCTGAATAATAATAGAGAGATAACAATTTAACTGGATTTATTAATAAACAAACTTATGTTTTCTATTTGGCTTAAAACACCATTTGTGCTTTTTGTTTTAAATTTAATTTTTAAATTGGTTTTTAAACTAATTGAAAATTAAAAGTTTGTTTTTCAACATCTTTTATATTGTTCAAAAAATAATATTGTTATGACTATTTTTTGTCAAAGATTATTTAATCTAACAAAATAATAATAATAATTTAAACTGCCAACAAAGCAATTTGAATAGTTTACTAAAGAGAACTCTATACATTTTCTCATAAAAAACCTTAAGTTATAAATTAATATATAAATTATTTAAATCTACTCTTGCTGTGTAATTTAGCTTGACAGATTTTGATTGTTTTTGATAGTATGATTGCCAACAAATGCCAAAAGTCGTCTATAATATCGTACGTTCCTGCGTATGAATCAAAAAATAAACATACGTTTACAATTTCATGGCAAGAATAGATCTAAATAATTTATGAACGCACAGTATATCTTGGGTAATAAAAGTGTGTCGTATTATATCGAATTCAAATATTTTCATAAAGTAGTGTATTAGTTTGGTTGCATATAGAATTGGAAATGATTCTCTGCATAAACAAACGTCAAAAAATATGACTCGTAATTTACATGCGAAGCGATAGCAAGAGCCAACCGTAGTATTGTTTCTGTGCAATAATGCATCAGTTCTTTATTTTCTCAAGAGTATGACGAAACGCCCTTTTCAGCATCCATAAAAAGGGGAGAGAGAGTTTTTGGTAGTTAAGAAAAAACGGCAAATTAAATAAAAAATTTGTGTTCTTGTTCTGCGTGAGCGGATTGGATTTGGGGTCGTATGCTAAGGGTGCGAAAGAGAATATACACTTTTAACTGCAAATTCTAATTACTATAAATAAAATTAAAACTAATTTAATTAATTTGTACGCAATTTCCACTTTGTTGATAATGAAAGGATTAATAATAAAATTGCTGGTGCTGGTGCTTATGCTGTTGTTCATGCATTTATTTTCTAATTAAAACAATAGTTCTTGACTCCAATTCGCACAAACTAATTTCAAATTAAATTACTTTTTTGAGAGAAAAATCGGCAGCTTTATATAATAACAGTCTCAATAAGTCTAATGTATTATCGAATAGAAAGAAAAACAACATCCTGTCGACTAAATAAATTTCTGCAATTCTAAAACAGTAATCGAAATTCAAGACACAAACGTTTCCAATTCGAAGAATGAATAAACGAACATTTCCTAATTATATTAACCTTGCTACATACCAGACAATACAAAGAAGAGAGTGAAAAAATGTCGTGGAATGAAACGAATAACTACCCTCCTGACGACTAAGAATTTCAGATTCTTCTTCAATTCAATTAAGACCTTCTATTTTTCCTATAATATACTTAACTTCAAATTACTTTAGCGTCACAATGCTCCCCAAATTTAGTTTTATTGAGATCATTCTCACTTGATTATATAGAGCTATCCATTCCTTTTACAGATAGAAAAAAGAAACTTTATTTAAAAGATAACAACTATACTCAAACAGTTTCATTTAATTGTTTTTGGTTGATAAGCTGTCTTGTGAGCAAATTAACTACTTAAATTTAGAGACAGAAAAAATTATAGTAATAAGTACATATAATGTAATATTTATCATTAAATGATTAAAGAGCTAATTGAATTAAATGTATTTTTACATAATAATTTTTAATAACTTTATTATTTCACGACTGCATCAAAATTTACTTTTTGTTTTGTAATGATTGTATATTAGCCAGGTTATTAAATTTCAATTTGAGTTTATCGAGAGAGATTAAATATTTGCAATATTATAACGTTATATGTTTGATGAAATAAACTTTAATTAATAATTTTGCTATTGACTCTATTAATTAAAGCTGTACGCTTTTGACATTGCCTGGCGGATTTTAAAACAGCATATTTAATAATTAACATTGTAGTGAGTAAAAGCTTTTAAATTTTATTTTGTTTATAAAATTTGAACAGGAAACTACTAATAATAATAATAGTGCTTCATTGTCTATCAAAATTATCTAAATTTGATTGTCAAAGCAAACCTTAATCCAAGGTAAATAAATATCTTAAACAAACGGTTTATTTTATGTAAAAACTTTTACAAATTTAGATACACCCAAGTGCGCCAATGTTAAGATAGGCTTTTATAAATACTATGATATAAAAATTTAAGTTAGAATTTAGAACAGAAAACTAAGTTTGTTAACAGCAAAAAAATTTGGAGACTAAGAGTGGTGTTTTTAAACATTCGTAGTAGAAAGAATAATAAAATTATTTTGCATCGGCGTGGTTTGTCAGTAAAATAACGCTTTAGACACTATTAAAAAAATGATATTTAATTTTTTGTATTAAACCATGACGGTTTTAATATTTTGAAAAAATATAATTATTTATTCGCTCAGGCTATCATAACCTACAAATCATCATAAATTGTTGCTACCGTACATACAAGGTGATAGCTTCTATGCAATGACCTTAGGTTTTAAAACATTTTTGCATTTTTACCTATTATTTTAAGAATTTGACAAAATTACGTTTTTTACTTGTGAAAGTTGGTAAATAAATATTGCTTCAAATTTATTTATGGCAGTGTTCCAGCCAATAGTGAATTTGTAATGCAAATCTCTTGAGAGGCAAAACATTGTGTTGCTTTGTATGTTGTTCATATTTATAACGGCATTAGCAAAATATTAAAGAGCTTGTACTTTGACATGTTTCAACAATTTAATGCAACAAAAAACCCACTCTTTTATTTCTATTTTTTCTGTAAAACACTACACAGTGATGTAATTAATAAACTCGTAAAAGTATCTTTAACAATCGTAAAAAATATTTTGTAAGTTTTAGAAAGCAATTTTTACTTTGTATAACAATTTGAAGGTTATGTGAGATTTATAGAGAAAATAAAAAAAAATTTTTTTAAATATTTAAACAGTTACAACACATCATCACAAGTTAGTGTTTTTAACAATTTAAAGAGAAAATTGAATTTAATTTTTTTGTTGGTGTTCTAAATCTTATTCGGAACAGCCACGCCCATGCGAAATATTTTTTTCATTTTATTCTATTTTGTAGGCTCAAGAGTACCAGCTCTAAGTAAGATTTGTTTACGTTTAGGCACATATTTCTATAACAAAACCTAATGGGTTGAACAAAATTTCAATAATAATTAATTTCTAATACTTAATTTATTGGAATTGCAGCAGAACGCAAAACAAAATGACAAAATCCAATTGATTGTATGCACTGCTCTATAAAGTGATTAATTTCTATTATAATAATTAAATGTTAAAATGTAGTGAACTAATTGCAATTATTAATTTTTGACCGCATATCCTCAAAATTGTAATATCAGCTGTAGTTGACATGTATTACAAATTTGATTGACACAATAATTTTAGCCTGAGGTTAGACATTTTCATCCGGGACAACGTATAATAATTACACATATCTAAAAAATAGATCTCTAAAGAATTGTCTATTAATGATTGTGGAAACATAAATAAACTACAAACATAACTAACCTACAGTAATAAACATAATACTATCAGTTGATTACTATTCTATAGCCATTGAATTTTGTCAGGTTTTTTTACAATTTGCATTTGCCGCAGATTGTTGCCAAGTTGACGCAGTTTAATCTTCTATAAATAAATATCTTCAAAATCACACACCAAATCTTTACAAATAATTATTGTATAAACTGATATTACTATACATCTCGTTTTATGAAAAACATTAAACATGAATATAATTTATTTTTAGCAAAATGTAATTGTTTTTGTACAATAAAAATATTTTTACTAGCGACACCTATTAAAAACTACTATACATCAAAAAGATGAGAAACAAAGTTTCTACACTATAGGTCACTATAAATGTTAATTTTAATAGACACAAATTGAGATAAAACGTATATCGCTGTTTGAACAGTCAAGCTGTTTTGTCTATACAGCTGTCATTTAAAGTGACATATATGCATTAAAACATGTAAAAACTTTGTTTCTCAATTTTTGGATGTAAATAGATGTAGCAAGTCTTACCATAGGCACTTCGTTGAGTATAAGCAAATATATCGAAATCTGAGTCTGTTGCGACTTGCTGAAGAGTTCCGATTAGAACGAAGCATTTCAAAGTTTACGGATCTATTTGCTTTGATTTTATTACGTTTTTGTTGGTAAAAACTGTTTTTATTATAAGATTTATTATTAGAATTGAAACGAATAACAAAAGACAGTGTAAAGGCATGGCCAAAGTAGTGATAAAAAGAAAGTTTTGCTTGCAAGCTATAAATAAAAATTAAAATAAACAGTTTTGAAGGATCATCTGAAAGAAGATATAAAATTATAAAAACTGTCTACTTTTCAGACTTTTACGACAATACATGTCTGAGAAAATTGATTGAATAAAAGCACAGGTGTGAGCATTGGATTTAATTGATTTTCTCAATTGATAGGCTGCTGATGTGCTTTTGCTGTATTATTTGGAGCAAAAGCGGCGGATAGATGGATGAATGGCGTCTAACAAATAGTACAAACATACTCGTATCTCTTTACACATGTAACGCCTTCCTATTCAGTATACGATAGGCAGAAGTAGAGAAAGGCTTTTGGAAGTTGAATCCCTTTCAGTATCAGCATGTCAGACCGTGATTTAGACCTGCATTTATAGAGGCTGTTCCTTCGTGGTGCAGTGCCTGATTTATTGTGAAGGTTGCTTCAACCCTAGGATATACTGTTGGTAATAATCCTACATTTTTCAGCTCACGTTTTAGTGATTGTCATTCTAAAAATATTTCAAATCGTCTGTATAATAACACAATGGTTTTGACATGACTGAGACATAAAAAAGAATTTATATCCAAATGTCGTTCTCTTTTAGAAAAATATTCATAGGCAAATCTATATAGAACTAAAACATCTTTATAAAGAAAATTACTAGTCATGAATCTATAGTTTTATCATCCTGATTTCCTTTGTATTTCCGCTTCCAAAATAAGTAAAATCGCGTAGATAAATAGTTAAAATCTATTACCCTCAGCAATCTAGCTCAAGTATTTTAATCATTTCTCAAAGGATGCAACCGCCTGTAACTAGTTAACATTCATTGTCTTTTGCTTTGAGTTCAAAAGAATTTTTAATTTAGTATCTGCTTAAACCTCATGCGAATCTTTCAAAAAACGACATATTTTCAATGCATTTCAAAAGAAGTGATAAACATTGAAAATTTGTTTCTGTAAAAAACATTAAAAATAGCTGATAAACCATCTAACCGTGGGTTTTATTACTCGCTCTTATTCCTCAAAGCGACATTCATGAGTTTTGACACCGGTGGGGACGCCGCTTTGGTAAAAACTACGATAGAACCTCTAAAAAAATATTATGATTTTTCTCACTCATGACAAAACTCCAAAAAAAAATCAATGAGTTTTTACGAATGGCATTTTCTCGGTCAGATGTAACATTTTCAATGCAAACAACGAATTTTAGTAGATAAAAATCTTACAAAATTTTATATTTTTTAAAAATATTTTGTACTTATAAGACCTCTGATAAGTAATTGATATTGATATTGTTCTTAATTATGTTTTTACTTAACTACGTTGTCATATTTAACTTATGTCAAATTTCTTCAAAGGAGATGTTCTATTATAGTAGGTGAAATCGGTGGTTAACCCCTGTCTAAGCTTCCAAACTTAATACATAGCGTTGTTTTACAAATAGCAGTACTTTTTCTAGCGAGCTTACAAAATATGTGCTACAAATTTTTTATTGCAGTATCTAGTCATTTCAGTAAAAAAAAACAGCAAGACAATAGTATATTGTAAACCTAGCCGGCAAAGTGGTTTTTTTCCAGGCCGAGAGAAGATATGGACAGGCGAGCCTGGCCACTTCTCAAGGCCTGGAAAATCACTTTGCGACACATTATTTTATATCCTACACAAGATTACCTTATAATCGAGCATTATTTTAAAATTGATTTGAGGTTATTACCGCCAATCGCCAATTCAAAATGTCAAACCTTGACAGATGTCAAAAATCCATGGATTACTTGACTGTCGTGATTTACACAATTTATCTTGCACAAAAGTAGTTTTTTAAAATAAGATTGACGTTCAGAAACAGTAGATGTGATTTAAAATTTCAACACCCCTTATGAATAGTGAGACGGTTTTTCAACCGTCTATATAGATTCTATTTTTCTTATAACAGCGACGCCTGGCGGGGAAATTTAAATTTTGTTTTCTCGGCTAGCCGAGAAAGTACATCATTTCTCGGCTAACCTGGAAATAATGTACTTTCTCGGCTGCCAAGAGACGAGAAAATTTTATTTTAAGTTGGTGTAGGATAAAAAAGTGTTTTATTGTTTTTTGTCGAGCTTAGCACTATAGTAATGCTCATTTGATACTTTGTTTTAGATAAGTTGTCACACTTAGATCATAAATTACAGAATAAAATAGATAATTTTTAAAGTAATGTAATGATTAATAGATGTTTGCAAAAAAAAATTATGACGAAAAATAAAGTAAACGTAATGAATTTATAATATATTTTTGTTTAAAATGTCGTTTTGCCGCAATTGTCTAGCGCCAATTTTACTAATAAAAAATTCCAGTTCATTATAAATTCTATTATTAAAGCTAACCGCTGAAGTTATTTGATATTAATGAATGTAAACGACGGTAGAACTGCCGAAGTTTTAAATTTTTGCTGGCTCAAACCCAAGATTTCACCCCACAATATTGAGCCGTCGTATTAAACAGCATTCGATATTTATTTTAATGCTTTGAACAATAATAGCAATGCATTGTTTGGAAAGCGGTATTGATACTGTCTACCGAGTGTCCCACATAAGATGAACCTACAGTAAGTACTGCTTACTTTAGACCGGGTTCTACCTATTGCTGTTTAATGCTTTGCATATCTTTGCATTTTTGTTTTCCTATTTAATTTAAGAATAAATATTCTATAAACGTCTTAAAGTGTACTTTCCTTTACTTTAAAAAATTAAGCTAAAATTGACTGAAATCTATTTGTGAAATAGAACAAAACACCGTTTTGTACTTTACGTTGGTAAGAGCTTTCTTAATTTATCATTGATTTATCCTGCAATTGGTAAATCAGATAAACATGAAAAGTCAATTTGTAAATAAAAAAACACAATGCTACTTAACAATTGCAGTAAAATCTTAATAAAAATAAAAAAGATTTTGAT
Source organism: Lagria hirta (assembly GCA_947359425.1). NCBI lineage: Eukaryota > Metazoa > Arthropoda > Insecta > Coleoptera > Tenebrionidae > Lagria > Lagria hirta. Next base: position 4,839,301 of record OX375799.1, read on the forward strand.
TCATTAAAAAACTGTTTTAGCAAACCAATAAATTAAAAACAACTATTTTTTGCATTTAGCTCATTGGCCATACGTTAAATTGTATCAATTCTATTAGTTGTGCAAAGTTGCACTCAATTTTTTAATTTGCGCAAGAAGCCGCTTTCAATTCGATGATTTTCTAAAATGGTTGATTTTTGGTGTGCAGACTGTTAATGCATCAGAATTTTCCTTTTTTCGATAAAATCTTATTAGAACATTTTGCTCTTTTTCGTTCATATACGGCCGCTTCTGTCAGCTTTGAAGAGAATAAGCACGTAACCAGTATTCTGCTACAGAGTTTGTCTGGGCGATTCATCTTCTTTTATTCTTTTAAGTAGAGCTGTGATTGAGGTTATGTAGTAACTATTATGTTTTAAAGTATGGTGTGTCAGAAAAAAATTTATATTTTGCACGTCTGCATTATTAGAAAGTAGAGATTTGAGAACATTTTAAATGCACCTGTTATCAGATGTATGATAGATTGTGTAAACTTAAAATTGATTAGAGTTTGGAACTTTTTCTAAAATTTGGATAAAATCAATACATTTAGATAAAACTTCAACAGTTTAAAATATGCAAGCTTTGAGTGTGAATAGTTCAGCTGGTGTTCCGTTAGGGTTCAATTTTATGAAGTGCAAATAATCAATCTGCACTCAGAAAATTGAAAATCTGCTTGAGCAGTGGTGTTAATGTTTCAGAAGCAATCTTTAAATTTGTTGGTGGTGTGGCGTTATGTGTTGAGAGTGGAGAATCTTCTCACCGCCTACGAGACGTGTTCTATAAATCCATTTAATATAGCTACCGATTATCGTCTTGTCTATAGGTATGAGGCTCATGCTTTAGCGGGAAGTTCAACTGCTCATTCTCTTGCCGATCATGAAGCTTGATTATTTATTTTATATCCTTGTTTCCTGAACCTAAATTTTTTATTGTCTAATATTATGGCCTTGACTTGAGCTGTTATTATATATTTGTTTAATTTTTTATTGCAAACTACTAAATTCTAAGATTATTGCTATAATTCAGAATTTTTTAATTTATGCTTTGGCGGTCTAAAACTATTTATTAACTTCGTAACGCCTTACAAAACAAAGTTAAATTTGTTACGTAGACAGAAAGCTGATATTAACTGCAACCCGTATACTACAGCACCTGACTGTCTGTGAGAGACGCCAGTTTTAAAGTGGCTTAAAAAGCTTAAGCAAAAATAAGTTTTTACCTATAGTCTGTTCAAATTCAAGAAAGAGTATTTTGGTTATTGGAATGTTGAATAGTTTTTAAATCATTCAAAATTGGTTTAAAATGAAATATACGATTTTTTCTGCGGCCTGCCCTGTCCGAAAAATCGTCAACCATCTTCTACTTCATAGATGTGATCACGTGTAGATGTGATCACGTGGAGCCTGCCTGCATTTGTTTTCATGCACTCTTTCTTGAAATTGAATAGAGTATAAATGTGTTTATTTTTTCATTTACAGTTATCTTTGTTTTATTAAAAATAATTTAATTATTCAACAAAATTATCTTATACATAACAGTTTTTTATTTATTTGTAAATTTATTAGTTTCTTTGCTAACATTTTGTAAAATTTTTCAATTAATTTGCCCTGTAAAAATGTATCTGTTAGGAAGCTTTACGTTTTCCGATGATTGAAATCAAATATGTTCTGAAAAATATGCTCTAAAGAAGAAGATCTACTAATTGATATTTTTTATCTCAGCTGCCGAGGGACGGTATTACTAAGACTTTTGGTCTTCGTTGACTACAACTTAAAGTTGGCTTAGATGTCACTTTAGGTACCAATTCTAAGAAATTGCTGACTGTCTGTCTATCTTCTAGTGTCCTAGAAGTCCTAGTGTCCTAGATGTCCTAGTGTCTAGAGTTGGTGTAGAGTCACGCGGATACGTTGGTTTAAATCAAAATGAACAATATTAGTTGAAAGGTTTTTTAAGCATGATATTATACCTGTAATTAATGACGTCAAGATAGAGTAGCACAAAATCAATTTTCCTATAAAACTATAATGCTGCCTGCTCAGTGATCTATACAGTAAAGTTTTTTCAATAAACTACTTCAGAGCAGTAAAATTAAATAAAGATGATATTTCACCCAATTTGCTTTATTTGATCATATGGCTGAAGATTTCCAAGTAGATAGAAATCCACTAAATTTTTTAAACAATTTAAATTTTAAGTAGGTTCTCTTTACGGTCAGTATAATAAAGAGGGCAGAGAAGAGGTCGTTTCTTCCGAATGAGCGAGAACAGATAAACTGTACACGTTTCCCGTGCTGCATAAACGTATAAAGTCTCTGTGTAGCGTGTTCGAAGCGAGACTCTTATCACGATTCATAGGACATTACCCATGGCCCCAGCAAAATGCAAATTATCCACCGTTATTGGCACTCGCGTGATACCCTGTACACTTGATGCAAAATATATATCGGTGTTTTATAGCTACTTTAAAATTGTGCCATACAAACCCGCTCTGGGATATATCTCGAAATGGATTAAGCAAATTGGTTGTTGTTCATGATATCTGCTCGAAACGAACTGAACAATCTTCAAATGTTGCCGGTAGGCCAAGGTAGGTAAGTATAGTAGGCCGGTAAGTCTCTCTTTCCTGAGGAAATTGTTTTCTTACCAGTGTTCAATCATCTACCCAGACAAGCAATGGAACATTGCACATACGTGAACAGTATTTGACTGCGTGCTGTTGTACTTGTTTACTGGCTCAATATTGGTGGTCGACAATTGAACGAGTTAGTCAGTAAACAAATTGTGATGAGTAATGTGGTTGATAGATGTATTATATACGTTATAAAACAAGTTTTATAACTTTAAAACAATGCGTTTTTTTATTTTTACCCTGCTTTAGAAGTGGTGCTATGTTGCATTTTTATGAGTGGAAAAATCTGATGTATTCTATGTATATGAATTTTTATATTACTGAGAAGATTTTCCATAACTCCTTGAAAGTTTTGTGCTTCAAGTATCAGATTTGTTTCTTTCACTTTTGAGTAAAATTTGAAAAAAGTGAATTTATTAATTTTCTCACTTTTTTCGTTTTATATTATACCCAATTTGATTGTTCATAAAACTGTCGACAAAACAAAATTATAGCTTCTCTCTTGAGAACGGGGCAATTCAGTGATTCAAGTGCAGTAAGGGCACAATCTGTGTGATGTATGCATAGCTTTATGCGAAACCAGGAGTCCGGGCTGAGGTAGACAACGTTGAGGTGCGAGGTGGGCTTAGAGCGAGCCATGATTTACGGTCCTTGTGGATATCTGCTTAATTCGTAGGCTTCTCTGGGGATTGAGAGATGGCTGTTCGTTTCGCCGAGTTATACGACAAATTAGCTACAACTCACAGTGAAATACACAAATTAATTGCTTTTACCGAACCACACGTCGGACAAAACAGCAGTTAAACTACTATTCTCATATTTATTAAAGCTTATAACAATGTGAAATCAAAATAAAACTTATACTGAAAAACTTGACTTCTAATGAATCTTCTTCTGTCATTCTTAAACGTTTGTTGAGAAAAAAATATCATTTTAGACTTGTCTGCTTTTAACATATTTGCTTCGTTCTCTCAAAATTTAGTGTTCAAAAGCTTTAAGAACATGCTTAGATTTTAAATACTTGGACAATATCATCTGCTAGTCCAGTTTGACATAAGTTAGGTCAGGTCAAGTCAGCGCATTATAGAAAGCACAGTTTGTCGTTGCATTAGGTTTTTTTGAATCTTTTTCTTATCATTCTCATTTAGTACCACTATGTTTTGCCAAGTGACTTTCACATCTTCAGATTTAAACCTCGTGGAGTATGTGTGGTGAAGATGATAACACGAAGATTCATCAATTTACCACATTTTTTATAAACTTTGGATCAACTGCATTGTCAATGTGTGTTAGTTATCTCATGTTTGCGTGAAAATGGTTTAAATAAATGTAAACAGTTAACACCACAAATTTTTGATCTTATAAACTCTTCAGGATTTTCATTTGAACAAGTTAGCAGTGCAAATTTAGATTCATATTTTCCAAATTGCCGATTACTTCTGTAATATGATAAAGATAGCGACATCTATAAAAAAAAATTGTGACGTTATGTATTCTATTTCAATTTAATCACAATGTTTGATTGACATAAAATGATAAAATCAATAAAATTTATTTAAAAAAAGAAATGTAGCAGCTTTTTCAAAAACTAATTTTATCTTGTTAGTCTTATCGTTTAGTCTAACAAATTTTTATTATGAATAAATTTGCTTTGGTATAATTTAATTCAGTATTTTTGTTTCTAATAATTGACAGCTGTGTCTTCTGTTGCTATGGCAGTAAATACAACTAGCAACTGTATTTGTTGATATTGACAGATGAATTTGATTATAATATCTTTAGACGATTTTGAAAAAGTTCTGCTTTTAAAGAACATAAGTTATATACTAACATTTTCATTTATGTTAAATTTGCTATTTTTAAATTATTTTTTTTTGAAGTCTACTATTCGTGTTTCGGATAAATTTAGTCAATTCGCAAAATTTGTTAAAAAAACTTATATAGCCTTTAGCTCTAATTACGTGACTGTTAGTCCAAGTCTGCAACTCAGTTAGGGAATTTCATAAGATCCCTTAGAGGTGTGGGAGAACGTGCTACGAGAATACAGTGTTAATATAATAAACAGAATGTCAGAGAGTTGCAAGGACAATAATAGAATAAACTTGCTGCAGTAAACTTCTGTAAACTATTATCAATTAAACAAAACAAAATAGAACAGTTTGCAGTAATAATGGTTTAAAAAATTAAAATAGAGTCAATTAGAATAACCATCTATCTATTAATCACAACCGGGACAACAGATATAAATGCTGTATAACAACATTTAATTTTTAATACAAAAAACACGACTAGATAATACCAAAAACTAAAATATTAGTAAAATAAGATCTTGATAAACAATCATTTTTATATTTTTATCAATCTAAACTACATTCTGAATATCTTGTAACAAATTTAAAGCAGCTGGTTGTGTATTTAGTTTACACAACAAAAAACGAGTAAATCAAGGATATTTCAGCTAATTTTCTCAAAACTTCCTTATTTGTATGTTTTATATGAGAACAAAGACCTTGGAGTGTTTGATTCGTAATAAGAATTTCAAGCGGCTTAGGTATGAAATATTTCTAGGTGGATTATTGGTGTTCTGTGTATCTGTGTGTATTATTATAGAAGGGTGCGAATATTTGAGCTTTATTTTCACCCTAACCAAAATTTCCGTAGGCATTTCCAGAAGCAGTGTAACTTTTTGGAATTTAAATTAAAAATTAAATTTTTGTGTTCTTTTGGTTTGGAACAAGACATTAAAACAACGGCAGTAAGAGCAAATAGCACAAGTTGAGTAACGATGACATTCGTGCCATCAGTGGCAGAATAGGCAGTAGAGTAGTAAGTCGCGAGAGAAATAGCGTTACGTTGACGGCGACGGCAAGCAACCCCCACTCTTGTTTATATTTACGTCGACGGCGATACACCGCCACCGCGTTTTGCCGCCGCTGCCGGTCAAACGGCCGTTTTAAGACTACGGCTATTAATTGAAAGGTTACAACTGTCGATCAATTATTTTCTTATCATTGATAAACTTGGGGGCAGGTCGTCGTGAAACTAGATATTCTGACGTCATCGGAGGCGGCGTGGAGCGCCCAATACGCCGTTGAGGGAGTGGCAAAAGGTCACTTTAATCTTTTTATGCCATTCAAATCTTGGGGGTGGTTCATCTAAAATCCTGCGCCCCACTAAGATTCCATATCATACTTCTCGACATTAGAAATCCCTTGCGTTTACATAGGTTACTGTTGCCTGGAGGTTTATTGCGGCAGCTACGACAACGATGACTGTGGCAGCTGCAGCAGCATTGACAAAATCTTCTATTCTTTACTGAATTGCAAAAATGGCGGATTTTCATTTAACCATAACTATTATATTCATTCGGATTTAGGTCAAGAGGTTTCTGATGCATCGAACAAAGACAATCTACAAATAGTCACTTTTTTATGCAAAAATCTACACTACAGCTACTTTTCTTGTGTAAACAACAATAGCTAATTAATTATAGATGTCAATTATCTTTTTTTGACAATAACTGTAAGTTTGTGATCGTTAAGAGTTAAAAGTGTCGTTTATTATGCCTCTAAAAATCTACGCCGTAATTACAGCCATTGAGTGACTTATGCAGAATTGCGAGCTTACAAGAACCGATAAAGTGGTTTTCTAAAATTTCTTTTATTCTATACCAAAGACCTACCACTGCTACCTGGTCGCTTGTTAGCCAGGTGGCTAAAGATAGTGAGTTCAGAGCTTAGCCGAACGAATGGCGTGAGTTTGAATCTTACCCAAGTCTTTTTCTTAAAAAAGATGGTTTTTATCTGGCCATTAGTGTTTGTAAATGTAGGCAGCTCAATAGATCAAAAAAGATCGCAGTGCAATATTCCTATTAATCTCAGTCTTACTACCGTTACAAATTGCTGACAGGCATGAACAGAAAAACTTAGAAGACGCCAAACCTTAGGTTCTTGACGTCGGGCCACAAAACGGCAGAATCGGCGTCCAAATCTTTAAAATTGCAAAATAACAATGCAGACAATCTATAAAAGATTTGTTTGCTTGGCTTGTTGTTTTGGCTGCTGTTATTCATTACCAAAAACGACTTTTTGGGTGCAAGAAAGAACCACTGATGAATGCCGAATAGTATTGTCTATAGTGGCAAATTCCCGTTTTTCTTGGCCACACATAATGATCTAGCAGAAGTCAGAATACAAAATAAAACCGTGATCATCACATTATTAGAATCAATGGAAAAAGTGTTATGGATTATAGAAGCAAGAAAGATTTTTTTCAAATTCTTTGAACAGATGCGAATAGTTTGCAATTGATGCAATATCAATCGCAAGTCGTTGATTTGAGCCATCTCTTTTTAATAATTTTCAGTTTTTATTAAAAACAATTTAAATGCTCAGCGTTATTTTGAGAGAGATTAACAATTAATTGGTCCCTATCTGTTTGGTGAAATTTAAAAATCTAATAAAATAAATTAATAATTAGTATTACCAATAAATTTATTGCTGATTTTTTCACTTCCGAGCGTTTGCAGTTTTTATATATATTAAATTTATATCTATATTAATTCACAGTGAATTTATATAATTTATAGGAAAAGCTTCAAAAAATTGTTTTTGTAATTATTTGTTTGAATACCCTTGACTGTTTTAAGCAAAAAAGCATTTATTTTTATAATAATTTAATTTTTTTTAAATAAATTTGTTTGAATTTAAACAATTTAAAGCATTTTTTGTATTTTTTAGAACAATTTAAAAATGTGTCAAATAAACTAACGTTTAATTGTTACCCCCATTCACACAATTATGAGGTATTTTAATAATTTCTTTTGTTTATTGCAATCCATGTTTTATAATGTTGTTTATTTTCAGGTTTGTTTTGGCTTTTGTGAATTTCGTCATTCTACTATCGGTGCCAAGTAAGAATATTCCTTATCAAATATAGCACAAAAAATCAACTAGATTACTTGTTTGTAAAGTATAGCAGTTTAATTTTTCTTTTTCTAACCTAATTATCTCTAAACCATTTTAACAAAGCCTTTAATAGTTTTCATAAATTTTAAGCATATTAAAGCCGAATATCATTCTCATTCATGCTAATTCTATTGTTATTTTTCTATTCAATGTTAGAAATATGCTGGTTTTTCTCGCATTATTAACAAGTTGTTGTTATGTAGATATGAATAGCTTTCTTATATTTATTAATTAAATGACAAGTTTAATATGAAAAGAAGCGTTTTTTAATATCAGAATTCAATGCCTTTGATTATCTAATTATTAAAATGTTCGAAATATTTTTCATTAACATCCTAAAATTGTGATTCTAGTAAATTACTAGCAATTATGTTATTTTGTTATTTGTTCCTCAGACACAAACATGATGGGCGATCGTGAGCGTTCACATTGTTTTTTTTTGCGCAGATACATTCTTAAATTTCAAAGACATCATTTTTGTTGGCATTTTGTTAACTGTTTGTACTTTGTATTTTTACATAGTATTTTTTGTTTCCTACTTTTTGAGACTTTATGTTTATATTTGACCGATCATAGCACAGTTACAAATATTGCAAACAACACATTTAACTTATAGTGTAAAAAAAATATCAAAGCAACTCATTCAAACTAGATCTCTAGACTTGAACATGTTTCGGCCTTCTCTTCTATTGTGTCTATCAATAGAAATTGACATATCGTTTAGAGTAACCAATATGCATTAAAACATGTAGAAATAGGGTATCTCAACTTTTGATGCAAAGGAGCTTTTAATAGATGTTGCTAGTTTCACCAAATAGTTTTTCAGTGAAGTTTGTAGAGCTCCAAAATTGTAATCCCATGCCCAGTGTATCTACCCACTCAATTAATTTTCTAGATAGTGACATATTTAATATTATTGATAATAATTTTAGAACCTTTTAGTGTTTACCTCGTCTGATGTTAATGTCAAATCTAGCAATCTAAATGAAAACGGCTTTTTTTATGTTATTATTATTATTATTATTATTATTATCATTTTAAATCTTTTAATACTCTAGCGGGTGTCAGGATTGACTATTAATTATTAATTCATATTTTTCACAAAGTCTTTCTACTCTTTTCGACTTTTTGTCACTTTCTAAGCTTCTTGGGTGCTGTTGTTGTTCCTTCTCAGTATTTCATCCACTATATGCGGCCATGTTTTGGTTGGTCTACCTCTTCTTTTTTCTTTCACTATCTTAGAGTTTCATACATGTTTGGTTTGTCGAGTTTCAGGCATTCTTGCTATAGGTGACCGTACCATGGTGCTGGTTTCTTTTCAATAGTGATACACTTTCAACAGAATTCCACGTATCAGTTAAGTTTTAATACTAATGTTTTTATAAAAAAAAACTGTGATTTAATTGTTTTGTGACTTTGAAAAGTTTTCAATACGTACTGCTAAATCTTAAAATTAAAAAAAATATATAAATTACTTTTTTAGTTTCAATACAGTAAATGTCATTTTATTGTACGTAATTGAGTAATTTACTAAAACCACGTAAGATGTCGCTCTAGAACATTTGAATTGCCAATATCCAACAAGTGTTTTAAAGCTCTTTCAAGCCAAAGCAAATTTTCAAAATTAAATGCAGAAAAGTGTTTGAAAAGATGATCAATTAAAAATTTTTATGCAAAAATGTACATTAAAGAATTTAATTGTCAAAAGTAGTATAAAAAAAATTGATTTTGAGTGTAACGTTGTTCTCAAAAATTGAATTTTTAGCAAAGAAACGAACCCAAAAATGTGTGTAAGGTTTCTGTAAAATAGAGAGCAGTTAAACGGCTTTATCGATTGAAATTCTAAAGTGAGCTTTTGAGAGTGAGCTTTTGTCCGCCAGGGCGGTGCTGTATATCCAACCAAATTACTTTTTGCTTTACATTATTATGGAAGACTTGTAATAGTCGTAAATAAACCGAAAGAGTAATTGATTTTGTGATTGTAATTTTTCTTGAACGTTTAGAAAAATATCAAGCTTAAATGTCGCGTGCTTTTTCAATTACTCGAATTTTTGCTAAATGCTTCAGCTCACAAAGAGCTGAATTTTTGAATTATTACTTTTCAGAAAACGAAGAAACAGACAAACGAAGATAACAATATATTACTTATAGGAGAGGCAATATTTTAAACTGCAAATGAAAAGCTTTTATTGCACAAATTAGATGCTGCTGATTTATTGCGCAATGGTTTTGTCTTATTTTGACGCCAACTTTGCTAAATACAGAGCAAATAAATTTTTGTTTGTACGCTTCTAAAAGTTCAACTTTTTAAGATTATTTTCTTATTCTACTCAACACATAAAACGACTCCTACAATTTTTAGTGCTTTTATCCGTCTAAATTACTTTTAATTTAACCTATTTCTGAAAGCGCTAAATCTAAAAACACTCAAATAATTAAAGCTCAAAGCTTCTTTATCAAAAATTCAACCACTAAAGTGGTCCAACTAAACAATTATAAACATTATTTTTTGATATAAATTTAAATAAATTATCAAAGTTCTAGGTCAAAACTATAATTTTAAATTTCTAAATGTCTTTCTTATTACGTGAATAATATTTTTTTTATTACCAACCATTTTTTAAAAATATGTTTTTGATATAAAGTAGCATATTTTTATTTTACCATACAAAGCCGTTACGAGACGCTTAGTAGATAAACTACTTTTAATTTAACCTATTTCTAAAAGCACTAAATCTAAAAACACTCAAATAATTAAAGCTCACAAATATTTCAAATCTTCTTTATCAAAAATTCAACCACTAAAAGCAGTGGTTTCGCTAAACAATTATAAACATTATTTTTTAAAAAAATTATCAAAGTTCTAGGTCAAAACATATAAATTTATAATCATTTTTTTTATTGTTATATGAATAATGTTGTTCTTATTATCAACAACGTTTCATTTTTTTTGTAAAGTAGATATTTATAAAAAAAATGTGAACCGTTCTGGAACGCCTGGCAGATAAAAACGCTTTACAAACAAACAGTCAAATAATTAAAGCTCACAAATATGCTTCTTTATTAAAAATTAAACAATTCAATGTTGCCTATGACGGTATTACTGTCACAGTTGGTCGATAATAACTAAAGTATCCAAACTTGGTCCTTCGAACTAAGAACCAAGAAATGCGTCGCCACGGAATGCGATAGGCTATAAATTGATGTTTCACATCAAAAAATGTATTTACTTTTTAAAATTTGTTGTTTTTTATTAGACATACAAAGTAGTTCTGTATGTTTTGTTTTTAATTTATTTTTAAAAGTTTGCTTTCACAGTTTTATATAACAAACACTCTTCAAAATCTTACTTTTTGCTTAAGTTAATGATGTATTAAAGCGTCTAAAACAAATGACGACGATTTATGTTTATGGTATCTTTGGCACCTTTTTTGGTTGTTAACAATATGTTGTTTATAATTAATTTTTCATAAAGAGTAAACAATTGTGAAATGTCTCACGGTAAATTGGACATTGTTTAGAGTTTATTAATGTTTATGGCAGCCATTCTGATGAAAGTTGAAGAAAGTTATGCTTTGATAAAATCAACTGTTATGAATTTTTCAAAAATAAAATTGCGGACACTAATAAAAAATCAAATTGCGCACAATCTGTAGTTATATTTTAGCATTTAGTGTGCCGAGTCACTGCAGCGGCTAGCTATATATTGAGAGGATTTCGTGCCAGTGGATACAAATGCAACTTATTTCCGCTGCAGACTGTAGATTTATTAATTTTAAATAAAAATTATAGACAAAGAAATTAATTTTTCCAATTTCCAATAAAGCACAGCCTCGTCTCTAAAGTCAAGTATACGCCTTTTTCTAAAAAAACGTTTATCTGTCAAATAAACCATTAAAAATACTGACTTTGTTTTGCTTTTTGTGCGCCGAGTGTTTGCTTGCTAGTTCGACTGCATATTTAATAGCCTGCAGGCCCGCGGGGACGGTGCGCGTTGGACTGCCGATGCCGTTCCCGTGTTCCACCCTTGCAGCCGCCCTCAATCCGCCGCTTTTATTAGCACGAGCTTCCTTGTCATGTTATATCACAATTGATTAAAATTTATTTGCCTAAAACCTATCGCAAAATATTTTGGAACCGATTGCTACGAGTTTATTTCAAAAGTTCATTTTTTTGTTTGCTTCAATATGTTTTTATTTGCAATGAAGCAAATAAAAACTTTCTGGCAACTAATAATTCAAAGCAGAAAAAACTGCTAGAAAGCTGTTTTTTGCTGCATAGAAATTATGCAGTAAAAAAATCTGCAGCAAAAGAAATCTTTTAAGTTTAACTGGTAGAAATATCTTTTTTAATGATATCTGATTATAATAAAATTGTTACTTTTACAACAACTTTTTCAAAAAAAAGGAAATATGTCTTAACCAAATTATGACTAGGTATTCTAAACGACGTTCTCCATATTAGCTTAATTTTAATTCAATTAATTGGAGTGTCTTTAGAATGCGCTATTAGATGAGTGCAGAAGTTAGCTCAGCGGCATAATAATCAGGGAATTAATTTAAAAAGATAAATCAATGTAAAATTTTTTTGGCTTTTATGGTCTTGCTTATTGGGAAAAAATTAAAAAATTTACTATATTTGAACGCACTGGTAAATATGTTAAATCCACAATTGATAAAACTAATAAATTTTTTTGTGTCTTTCTTATTATTTGATACTGAAAAACCAATTAAAAATTTATTTTTAGATTTTAAAGCTTTAAATAAACATTTTGAGTAATAGTTGCAAAATACCCAACTCTAATTAATCGTCTCAGAGTTTTTGGTGCTATCAACACAGTTTTACCTCTTGTCAAAAAGTTTTTAATAAATCTCGAAAGCTTATTCAGCTACCATGTAGTCATGAATAAAATTCAGCTTTGTTATCCTCCTTGTTTTTACAAAAAAATAGTTATACTTTTCAAACACTTTTATTGTTTCAATACTTTCTGCACCTAGATATAAAATTGCAATTTATTGTCTTCAAAATGATCTATGTAGTATGGCAAAACGGGCAACATCTATTAGAAGCTATTTTGCATAAAAAAATTTCTACATGTTTTGATGCATATAGGTTAGACTCTAAATAATAAAATGTCAATGTTGACAGATACAATTTCAAATAAAAAACATATCGCTGATTAGACAACCAAATTTGGTAATTGAAAGAAAATTATGTCAAAGATTGGCAGCATGCTGAATACTAATAGAAGCCGCTTCTTTTTAGAATTGACTTTAAAGAACTAAAGTAAAATAGCTATCAAGGGAAGTCTTTCATAAGAATTAACAGTTGGAAAAAGAAAGAAAATAAAGATGTTGAAACTGCTCAAACTATATGAGAATTTATTCATAACAATAACACAATAAAAACAATAACAATTAAATAGAAAATATTTTTTTAAAGAGTTGAAGTGTACATCGAATACTGGCTGAGTGTTCTCGTTGAATAGCCAATGACATTCTTAGGCGAAGAAATAGTTTAGCACGCAAATTAATTTTAAGCCAATGAGATTCAAAAAGATTTGGTCTACTCTAAGACCTAGTGTTTGAAAAGCACAAACTAATATTTAGACATATTTTCCGACAAGCAGTTTCAGCAACTGCACCAGTTTTGACTTTAGATGGAAAAAGCATAAATTTCCCCTAAATAAGACATTGGCTTTTGGACCTTTTGGTTTCAAATTAAGGAAACTCCGTCAGACAGTTTCATATTTTTGGGTATTCGCTACGTTGGATAATTCCCCCTTTACTTTGAGAATGACTATAAAAAAAAACAAAGAGAACAATTGGACAATTTTACAAAAAAAAGACGATGCAATAAATAATTGTAGCTGTTAAACTGCAATGGTTACGTAACACAGATTTTAGTAAATCTATGAGCAAAAACAAAACTAATAAAATCTAAATGGTAGAAACAAAAAACAAATAGAAAAAAAATTAAAAAAATAAGAATTTCAAGGCAAGGTTCTGCTGTGACTTAGAATAAGTAAAAGAAGATTAAAGATATTGCTTGATTTTTTTCGTATAATACTGATTATATGTGTGTTCTCTAAAGTACCTAAGTTTTATCTATTTTAAATTTCGGGGTTACAAAATAAGCAGATTCTAATATTAGTTTTTGTTTTGTTTTGTATAATATTTAATTCATAATTGATTTAAAATAGTGAATGTTAAATAAGGAAGCAGCAAGTTATTATGTTTTCTCAAGGGAATCTGCTTAGAGACTTGTATCAACTTTCGACAAAATGTTTCAAATTAATTTAGTATCTAAAATTCAATTACTATTTTAAAATATGAGGCTTGTTTACATAATCAACTGATTTTGTTCTTAGTTCACATTTTTTGAGAGATTACAATATTAATTAATTTACTAATTAGACTTTAGTTCTTGAAATTAAAGTGCAGTAACAGTTTTAAAAATTGATTTGACTTGTCAAGGGCTGCGCTTAAAATAATTTTAAGAGTTTTTTTTTTGAAAAATAAGGCAATTAGCAGCATTTTAATAAAGCTAGATTAAGTGAAGAAAAGTGTAATTCAGCAAACGCGTCGCAGAAAAATATGAGTGCAATCTATTTGGAGTTAGTAAGGGGGTATATTTGGCGCTCACATTTTATTTATTGGCTTTGAGATGTAGCCGCCAGTTATGGAAGGGCACGTCTGGTTCTGGACTTCCGGCTTCCGAGCAACCACATAAAGTCGTCCAATCATAACTCAACTGCGAACGTAAACTCCTAAAATAAGCTAATTGTCGTTTTCTTTCCATTACTTCGTGGACCGCATAAATTCTTTTGATTATTATCAAAACAATTTAACAGAGGCAAAGTGATGCGAAAAATTAGTTGCCGTAAATGCGGCTAGCTAGATTTTCTTTTTATGCTTTGCTGAAGGAGAACTTAAAACCCAATAAAGCCTGCAAAATAAAAATTATCAAGAAATACAAACATTTTAACTTATATTTCTTATATTATCCTATAATTTAGCTTTTTAATTTAATACAATTTCATGAAAAGATATTTTTTATGGAAAAATATTCAATAATCATATTAATTCCTCAAAATTAAACCACAGGAAAAAAATAAAGACCCAGTTGTACATAAAAAACATTTTTCTAAAATTTATTTTCTCAACCAATTAAGTGAATTTTGAAACTATTTAAGTGAATTTTTGACTGTATATCAAAATCTCAACTTAGCCAATTGAAAAAAAAAATAGATAAGCGTCGCTAAAATTTGGCTTTTCTAACCGATACTGTGTAGGTTTGATTATCTTTTGCTCTTTAGGTGTAAACCAAAGATGGAAAATGTAAAAAACAAGAGTAACTAGCCAAATTTTTGGGTGATAGGTAGCTGTTTGACAAATGTTGGCCATCTTAAAACTGAAAAAACAAGGCACAATATATTCTTGAGTCTAAAGGGTAACGTATGTGCGATTGTAACAATGCGCGTTAACCGCATTGCCTGAGGTTAGATCGTAGGAAGCTACTGTGCAGGGAATTCCTAGCCGGTTTCAAATATTCCCAGCTGTTCCCTGCTTGCTTTTACCCACTTGACACCACCTACAAATACACTTACGATAACAAAGAGCCCAATTTGTTGAAACTAATATTTCTAAGATAGGGAACTTTCATGGAAGTTTACCGGATGAGACATGTTAGGAAATGAGTGCAACGCATTCATAAGTACCGATAAACCCTCAACTTCATTAAAGTCCACGATCTTTAAGTTGACTCCTACTACTATTATAGTAAATTGCCGGTTATTTTACAATTTTATCGTAATTTTCCCGTCTGTTATGCGATCAATATTTCTCTACTCGTGTTTCAATCATTTACCTTTTGACTTGGTCAAGTTTGAAACTCTCGTAAATTATTACGTTTTATTAAATTTACAAAATTTTAAACTAAAATTTTTAATTGTAAAATCTAGAGATTTGTGCAAAGTTTAACATTATCATAATTAATACTGAAGTTTAATAGAGTTTTGCATACTAATACACGGTAGATATTGGTGAATTTCGTTAGCTTAGTTTTGAAAACTATACATAGAATAAACTAAATATCGACATGTTAAATTAAATGCTTCAGGTATTATAATATGTCAGACACGACTACAGAAACTGCAGTTTGCATGTTGAATATAAGATTTTAATTACCTTTGGAGATGAAACAGATAACTTGACTTTTCAAGGAAAGCTTGTAATATACGGTTTACTTTTTCTTTCTCTTCTAATATTGCTCTCTCTCTCTCTCTTTGTAAAATATTGAAAAAAAATCTTTATTTTAAATATAATCTTAATCTTATGACCATATTTGTAGAACAAAATGCAGTTTTTTTTAATTACTTTTGATTTAAAACAAGATGACAATTACACAAGTTCTTGTGTAATTAGTACAGTCTTACCACCAAGGCAACTTTATATTGTTACTAGCTTTTATTTGGTTGTCAGTTTTGCTTTATATAATTTTATATTTTGTTCTTTACTTTGATGTTTCTTATTTTTTTTGTTTACATTCTTATTTTTTTTGTTTACATTCTTCTTTTTTATTTTAATTTTTAGACTCTCTTGATAGTTTAGGTTTGATACGTTTTGAACCTAAGATAACCAACAGACTTGATATTGTACTTAAACATTTAGGATTTAGAGCGGTTTATCAGTCAGGATCGAAATTGAAAAGACAAGACAAAACAAAGCTTTCTTAAAAATCTCAAATGTATCGCATAAAGTGTAATAAATGCTTCAAATGTTGTATAGGACAAACGCGTAAATTAGTTCAAACCAGATATAAAAAACACTTAGCTCACTTAAAATACGGCAGAATAAACAAGTCGAGTATAGCCAAAGACGCCAATAGGATTTATTATCAGTTTAAAATTAGTCAAGCAAATAAATAACTATAGACATCAAATTTATTTAAATCTATAAAAACAAGGCAAATGCTCTTAAGAAAGATAAAACTGCTTTTTCTAGTTCCTTGGTCAAATTTTTGAATAAAAAATTGCCAAATTTTTTTAAGTTCTATATTTTTTATGTATAAAAATAAATATTTTTTATGTATGTAGCTTATCTATTTAAACTCATGTGTTCCAAACATTTATGCGCCATATTGTATTCTATTTTTGGTTTTTAATTTTTTTAACCCTGTTTTGTAAAGACTTATTTTTTTCTTTGTTACCGTTTTTCTAATCTCTTTTACTTTGTCTCTTGCTGTCAAGTTTTTTTTTTAATTATAATTTTTTTTTACTAACTATCCATATATATGGTAAAATACTTGTCTTATTTTGCCACTTCTATATTGTTACTAACTTTTGTATTTAGTCGGTTTTTCTAATTTATATAATTATATATTTCTGTCTCTACTTTAATGTTTTAAATTTTGTTTTGTTTTATTTTTTTCTATTTAGTTCAATTTCCACTTTTTTTTGATAGTCTTTTTTTCAAATATTTTTTTTACATTTTTTTATTTTAGTTTTTGTTTATTTTTTACATTGGTTGCATTTTTTATTTCTTTATTTAGTTTTTTTTCTTTTTGGTCTATTTTCACTACTCTTTTCACAACGCATTTTTTAGCTTTTGCTACCATGGTGTCTAAATTTTGTTTTACAGATTGTTTTTGATCTGACCCGTTTCTAAACACTGCTTTGCTTTTTTTATTCTTCATGCTAATTTTTTACTCTTTTATTATTTGTTTATCTTTCAATTATTTCTTAGTTTTTCTGTTAGTGATCTGATTCTATCCTCTCTTCTACTTTGAATCTTATGATATTTTTATTGGTTTCTTGCTTATCACTAATATCATATTATATTATTGTAACATACAAATTTTAGTTACAAGAACTTTCAAGTTATTAATTAAATTATGTAATAAACCATATAGATATGTAATAAACTATCCACAACTACTTAATAATCGTATGGAAACTCTGCAATCTAGACTTAAAGTAACTGAATTAATTATTATCACTTTGTATAGCCTTCAGCCTTTCTCTAATTAATAACGAGCAACTCTTAGCGAATTCTAACTGTTTTAGTTATTGTATTGAATTTTGTTAAACTTTTATAAAATTAAGACAAAAATTAGCGCTTATTTATTCAAATTTCTTCCTGGTGTTGCATTTTTTATTAAATTGAGTATGTTCTACTAAGTTTTTTCAAATTTAATTTATAATACACTAAAATTTTAAAACGAGAAAGCTTTATGAGATTTATCTTAGGTTTTGTCAATATTTAAGCAAAAATATTGCACTAATAAATTTTTACTTTAATACTTATTTATTATGTTGTGTCATTGATCAAAAAATGTGTTTTTTGATAAAAGATTTGAAGATATTTTTAATTAAAAGCTAAATTCGGTGTTGCCTATTTCAATTTAATGACGCTTTACTAGCTACTGCTTCTAAAAACTTGATATTCTTTGAACGCTTTTAAACCTCTGGTGGTCTTTGCTTTATAAAGACGCTGAAGCTGCAGTTGATAGCCAACGCGGATCTTTGCACGAATTTTTTTCAAAAAAGTTTATTTATTAAAGATTCTGAGAAAATAACTAAATAACAAAGAAAATTATTAATACATAATATCATAAAAGCGGATTTAAGAAAATAAATGAGAAAGGCGGCTATGCCTCTGTGAAAAAAGGCAATACTTAAAAGCTGAAATAAATTGGGTTAGAGCGTCAAGAAGTTTGCGGTGTTTGTTTTTAATAAATTTTATCTAAATGGTCACCTTTGAGTGACGGTTTTCGTTGGCAAAAAGGCGGAGACGGAAAAAAGCGGAAAATAATCTAGCACTTGTACGGGTGGAGCAGGGCTTGATTAATTACTGACGATTAATAATTTCAGCAGAAATTAAACGGAAGTCTTTGAAGACGGATCGGTTTACCCCTTCATCGTGTCAAGCGATGGATAAGGTTGCGTTCTCGTCTTCTCGTTCTCGTTGCTATTCCCGCTTGGCTTGAATGAGTCATTTCTTTCAACTCTTTTGATATTTGATAATCTTATAAAATATAAAAGACTCCCCAAAATTTGCTTTGAGGCTATGATGCGCGCATTTTTAGTATCCACACCACATTTGTTCTTTAAAGATAGAAAAGAAAAATCGATTTTCTTTTGTTAAAATCGCTTAAATTACAACTGTTAATGTTTTCGACAGTCCACGTCAAATTTTTTTGACTCATAATTACAAAATTCCAAAGAAAACGGACTTTTTATAACACTGCAGTAATAAAACGTCGTCTAGTTATTACTTTCAATTAAGTTATTGCTATCGTAAGATTTTTATATACGAAATTAAAAATTACTCTGTTTTATAAACATATTTCTTGCAGACTAAAAGTGTTTTTAGATTTTATTAAATTTTTAAACGCTAGCAAACATCATAAAAATTTTTAAAAGCTGTTGCAAGAGAGAAACTTTAAAACCTCAGCAAAAGCAAAAAAGTAATCGGAAAAGGCATTTCTTAATATATTAATCTAAAATTTGTTGTGTAGCGGTGTTTATACGTTGTAAATACCAGTTAATTAGTTATATACCACTTAGCTAGTTATCTTGAATTAACATCTCTAACTTTCCTAATCTATTATACTATGTTATTTATTTTTAAATAGTTTGTTTATTAAGAGCCTCTTTCTAGAATATGGCAAAAAATTCTCATATAGCTGGCCGTACTTCTTGGTTAATCGAAGCTGTAACATACCTTAAAACCATCAATGTTACTTATCCTGCTTCAAGTATTTCTTAAAATTTAATTGCCAAGGAAACTTTTAATATATTAGTAATATAGTAAGATTAAACTTTAAAATTAGTTTGAAACGTTTAATTAAAAGTACAGTTTTAATTCGCAGACTGTTCTGCAATTTGTTTTTGGTTTCAAAGAGGAAGCCGATATATTGCGATGATAAGCAGTATACCTAATATCAGAGCTTGGAATATCGATGCAATGCGGGAAGCATCATCTTTTCCTGACGTTGAATATCAATGAGATATTCTGACAGGGATCAATTACAATGCAGTTCACCTTTTATTGGACACGATATTCAGTCTCCATTTTCCCGAAGCCATTAGCTTAACTAAAAATCTACTCCAATTTCAAACCACGTTTAGATTAGTTCACTATGGTTCAAGCACCAGGACTCTTTCAAAGCCACTATATAGATAAATAATTGCATCAATTTATATGACTTTTGTTCTATTTTTTAACATTTTAATAAATAAATATCTATCAAATTTGTTTAATATTATTAATTAATTGAATTAACAGTATTATTGTAAATATAGTCAAGAAACGTGTTTTTCAAAACTAATTTTATATCAATAAATGATCTGTTGTTATCATTACTCTATGTATAGTTAGATAAGCAATTTCGCAAAAAAAACTTTTATTTTTCTAAAATTTTTTAACTTTTTACTTCTTTAACTGATTTCATACAACTACAAATGGTGGATGCGCCGGGAAAATATTACTTTAAAATTTCTTCACTGATAAATAATTCCTGTGTTGAGATACTATTCAAATATTAAAATATCACGTTCAGCGGCTGCATGATGAAAAATAAGCAATGACTTATTTAGTAAAAGCAATATTATAACTCACCCTAAAAGAAAGGGTGCGTCAGACAAAAGAGAAAGCAAAAAATTATTAGTATAACAAGTGAAAGAATGTTTATTTAATTACACTATGCGTTTCAAAAACTATTAAAATAAAATTTCAAAAATAGTATTTGAGGATAGGCCAGCCATCTTTGATTTGAAATAGAAAACCGTCTTTTGTTATTGACCAAATATTTCCTTCGATTTTGTTTTTGAAGTACAAACTCAATACCTAGGTAATAAAATATATTCTTGAACCAGAACTTGTGACAGACTTACAATTAAGCTTTGACTGCTCTTATTGCCAAAGCAAAAAGTACTTTATTTGTGTCAAAAAAGCGTCTATTTATTTTTTTAGTATTTTTAATAATTTTATGTTTATAATATTGAGCAAGTTGTAACTTGACCTATAAAATAAGCTTACTGCTAAAGTTTTCAAAAACATTTTAAAAAGTACTAAATTGCGATAGCATCAAATGATGTCACAATGGCAATTTACAGTTGAAAACAATTCTACTAACTATGTCTGCATGGTGTATTAATCTCTAGACTGTGATAAATCGTGTATTGATCCCTCGTTATAATCTTATACAGAGCAAATTGACTCAATTTTAGATAACTTTTTCAATTATAGCAAATTGTTTGTTTACTTTTTATAACTGTACGGGAATACATTAGAAAGTTCATCTGAGCAAAGCGTCTAAACATGTTTGTCTCTGTCAGTAGAAAATAGTAGAATTTTTCGAATTCTCATTATCTGAAACTGTGTCAAGATTTTACACAAATTGAATAATTTTGAAAATTGTAGATTATCTATTTTGGTTTTTTTAACAATTATTGTATGGTTTTAAATTCTTAAAACATTGTCACTGCGGCATATACTTTCTCGTGTAGCTGCGATTTGTTTTAGAGAAACAGTAAGTTAGGAGTATAGTCGACGGAGTTCCGCAGAGCGTCTCAAAGGGGATAAATAGAATAAAAAGCAGTTTTCATTGCGACAGCTGCGGAACTTGGTGATTCTCAGGAGAGATGATGATGCGTAGCTGTCTGTGATGGTCGATACGCAACGAAAGCAACGTAACAGAACTTCCGGTTCCTGTGCCCAGTTATGGAGTTAGTGATTATGGTGGATCGGCGGTGATTCTCTAGCGATTTGACCTGGGGGCGCACCTCTACATTATGGGACACATGAGCCACGCAAACACACCCCTCTGGCTTCCGCTGTTTGCTTTGTTCCTGTTTATAAAAAGATAACATCACTGTACGCTATTAATATTAACGCCAGCACTGAGAGGAATACATCACTAAATCAACATTTAATCTTTAAAAACATATTTTAAAACTTGAAAAGTGAGAGGAAAAGTGGTGAAAACTTTATACAAATTTAGCACGTTGAATTTGTCATATTTGTTTGTCAATATAACATAATTATGTGTCAAAAGCACATTCTTATAGCCACTTAGTACAACAGATAATATGTAAAACAATAATTTGAGTGTTTTGGTATTGTTTTGCTCAGATGTTAGTTTCTAATAGCTTAGTGGCATATAGATAGTGTCCGCTTTAGTAACGAGAAATGCTTGACATTAGATAGGAAGCATCTGAATGTGAACCTGCCTTTACCATTTCGATTAACAGTATTCGGTCGATTGCTCGAAGCTGATTTAAGAGCTTTACGCGCTTCGGAAATACACGCTGTATATTTTTAATACAGCCCTCGATAAAGTACCTTAATGTACGATTCATAATTAACGGGGTTTTCGAGTCCGCAGAACCGTAAAAAGAGACAAAATGGAATAAAAGCGATAGTGGAAGTTGTAAATCTGTTGGAATTGTTAGCAGTGGGTTTGAATGTGACGCATTGAAAATGCGATGACCCGCCCGACTAGAGTACAAATGTCAAGTAATGAATGGCAATCCAGGTTTACGGTAATGACAACATACTAAAGTTGGGCTGCTAAAGAATTATATAAAAAAAGGCGAAAGTCTACTTGATTCAAAAATATGGGACAATCTTATTCGACAATTTTTTTAAATAAAGAGCGGTTGGTACAAATTTTACCTTTAATGTAAGTTTAGATTTTACAACAAATTTACTACTGTATAAAGTAGGAAAAAGTTTGTTAATCTAAAAGTTGCTGTGTGTCAACAAAATTTTGAACAATTTCTCTACGAATAAATAATAGATCTTCAAAATGCTTCTTTTTATAATAACTTGAGTAACTTGTGAATTTGATACAAAAAATAAAATAATTTTTACAAAAAATTATATTTGGCGCATCCAGCGTTTTTTAACATTTTTATTAAAAGCTATGTAAACTTTCTATTGATCTTTTAGACTCTTTTTGTAATAACATGAGTAACTTTTCAAATTAGGTAGATATAAGCCCAAACGTTTCACTGCAAATTCATTCAAATCTGATTCAGTTGTCATTTGCCGATGAGTTCTAATAAGGACGTAACATGTCCAAGTTTATAGATTTGATTTGAATGGATTTGCATTGGTCTTTATTCTCTAAACAAGCATGTATAGTTAAAAAATCTCAGAAATGTATTTATGAATACAAAGTTGACATTTATCAAATTTGTTTCAATATCTGTAGCTTTTCTGAAACAAATGATCGATTATTTGGTTTTGTATCAGTATACTAAATAGTCTTGTATGTTAATTGTTTAAATAACAATTTTCATTCAATTATTGATAGTCTTTTTGTAAACAATACTTTTCTTTTATTGAAGTTATTTTTATTAGAAGTTGTAGGACACAAATAAAATGTGAGATTTTGATTTGACAGTATCGAAGCGTCAAACGCTTGCATCGATCTCAAGTGGCACAATTCCAAAATGTCAAAAAAGCGCCAATAATGTTTTTTGTTTCACATTTCTTATTCAGTTTGCATTTTAGAAAATACAATTTCACAAAATCCTCAACATCCGATTTTCTCTTTCGTTCACTGTTCACTGCGAGGCCCGTTTGAAGCTTACAGATGCGTTCCAATACAAAGACATATTTGAATACGCGATCAAAGTTCTGACTGGGAGTTGAGAGTATCACGCATCAACTATCAATGCTTTGTTTCTTTTGATTATCGCATTCTTTGGATTGTATTGAAAAGACGGAATATGACACCCCCGTCGGTCTTTTTCTGAATAAATTTGAAAAATAAACTCCACTAATTTTTCCAGTTATTCTCGATATGCTTCTCGGCTTACAAATTGAGGCGTCGCCGGCGACGCAAAAGCGGCTGCAAATTCAGCTCAATTCTTTATCTAACTTAATTCAAACGCTTTGAACTATTAACTGAAATCTATTATTGTCATTCAATGAATAAAATTACGTTATCGGAAAACTTTCACATTTCCTATAGTCTAATTCCTGCTTAAACTACTCAATAAAATCCAATTTTGTTAATCATTTAGTACTTTATATAACAATACAACCACACTCCAATTAGTGCTAATTTGATTTTCACCTGTATTTGTTCTTTTAACGCCTCTCGTATGTTACAAACCCGCATTAGTTGCACTCACTAAATTTAATTTTTGTTGGCATATGTTGAAAATCTGCTGCTTTAGATTTGCTTCAATTAATCACACATTCAAAACAATACCCTTATTATAAAAATCTAATTTTCAAGCACTGCTGCATTAATTCCTATTATTACCGTTTTTAGCGTCAGCAGATAGGTATAGATAAATTAATTGACAAACGCTCTAGAAGCTCCGAGGATGAAAATTAGAAGACGTTGTAGCGTGAGAGCCAAGCGTTTATTCTATTAAAAAAAGTTGTATTCAAAACGTTCATAACGTAATGAAATTGCTCACTAACATGCTACAGTCAATGCAAGTAACGGTCGATATTTACGTGGCGACATCTCGGTATTTGAGTGATGGATAAGGGTGTTTATGAAACAGCAGAAGAAAGATGTAATACGGAAACAAGATCGGCATATCAACACCTTTACGCTTTCAACCAATTTTAGATAAAACCCGAAATACATACAAGAATATACACAGGAAATACTATTCCATGCAATAAGTGTAGAACCGGATTGATACAATAAGTAGATACAATTTTCAAAAATGAGTAGTAGTACAATTGCAGTATGTTTTTACATTTACAAAATCCTAAACTTTTTAAAAAATATTATTTTTTTTTTAATTCACTGGAATTATGTAGTTTTGTCTATTTAAAATTAATTCTAAAAGGCTTTTTTACATGATTTATAGAATATAGTTTCGGCTATGTAAAAAAACATACAAAATAAAACAAAACCTATTTTATCGTAATTTTGGGACATTGTTTGTTCAAAAAAGTAATTGTGTTTTTTTTTTCTAGGTGAGCATCTAAGAGTGAACTATTTTTTTAAATCTGGCTTCTAACGGGTCACGTATGTATGTTTTTATTGCAATTTTTTTTATAAAAGCATTAGATAAAATAGTCTAAATAATGAAAGCGCAGTTTTACAAGCAAGTCAGATCAGGTCAGGTTAAGCCGGGTCAGATGAGAGACAACATTTATTTGGATCAGTTTTAGCAGTATCAATAGCACTGCAGATGATTAAAAAACAAAAGAAAACATTGTTCTAGTCGATAAAGAAATAAAATATTCAAATTTTGTTATTTTTGAAAGTTGCAATATAATGTTAATTAGAAAATTTCTGATCCCGATTTCAATTAGGCCAGAAAATTGAAGAACTTTAAAAATACAACTGAGGCATTTGGTTACACTTATTTTGTAGCACCCATTACCAGCTGTTAGTTTAGCTTCTCGCTTTCTATCTTGTTTCTCTTTTTTAAAAACTAGCAACATCTATTAGAAGCTACCTTACATCAACAAGTTGAGAAACAAGATTTCTACATTTTTCAATGCACATAAGTCATTCTAAATGACCGATTTTGATAGGAACAAATATATTGCTAATAGGATAAATGGCCCAAATTTGTTCAAATCTGAATCTGTTGCAACTTGCTGAATAGTTCTAATAAGAGCAAAACATGTCCAAGTTTACAATATTTGGTTTACATTATAAACTTGCTTTTATTATTCTCTTAGATCTGTAATTTCAGAATGAAAACTTTTTAAATCTGTAGTAATTTTTCATAATATATTTTTGAAGTCTTAAATTTCCAGGTATATTGATAATTATTGTTATTTATTTCTTGCTATAAAGATCACTTGCTAAATTGCAAGATTTGATTAGAAATTTTTAACAGTTTTTATTATTTTTGTAGATGTAAAAATGCCTATCGTTTCCAAAAATATGAGTTTTTTTCAAAAACTCATTTATTTTATTTATTTGAAGAGCGTCAAACTTTTCATCCTCTATGGTCTCTTACATATCATTGTACGTCATTCACTAATAAAACTTTTAGAATTTTAGAAAAATATTTTTTGGCTGGGCATTTATTATCCAAAACATACGCAGCTCTTAAGACACTTTACAAACCTTGTAATCTTGTCCCCCTCTTCTAAAAAGAACTTTTGCAACTGCTTTTATAATTAAAAACGAACATTGAAAAGTTGTTTATTACAATTACTCTTGTTTTTGAAGACTTGGTGTAATATATTGTGTTTGATTTTTGACAATTAAAAAGCGTTGCTATCTGCAAGAGATTGAAGAATCTAAAATCTTGACTTGAAAGATTTCTAGAGCATGTAGATTTTATAAATAAATTTAATTTTTAATTGATTAAATTAGAGTAACTAATTAAATTAGTCCAGAAATGCACGACTTTCATTTCTCTATGAAGAAGTTTTATCCTCTGCCTTATATAGGTCAGTGTAGCCTAAATTCAAGGTAGACATTTTCAATCTGGAATCAACTGGTGTTATTGATCTGAAGAGCTGCATGATAATCCAAGCTTTGTAACCTGTTCAACTTATAAGCTATACATCAACAAGTTAGAAAGCTTTTTCTCCTTTAAGCAATACACACATACGCGGAAAGAAAGAAAATTATTTGAATTAATTAAGTAACCAGTTGCATTATTCAGATTAATTAAGATTTATCAAATTTGCGAATTTGCGAACTTTATTAAGAATAATTCAAAAGTTGGCTGGTTTGCTGACAAATCCTTTGAATTTTTTATAAGAGAACTTTGGTCAGGTCGTTCGTTTTCGTTAATATTTAAAGGGAAGCTGAGTGTGCAAATGTAAGAGTAATCACGTCTGTTTCCCTCTACTTTTTTTCTTAATAATGCCCACTAGAGAAAGTCAAGACATTTTTTTAAATAAAATATCGAGCTTATCTTGTACAAAAAATTTCTCTTTGTTTTATGTTTTGAAAATAATCAGATTTCAAAACATTCATTGTTTGATTTCTTAATTAAAAACTAATACAAAGCACGACCCTTGTTGTTGTAATATTATAAAAGCATTCACTGTTTATTTGTTTTGATGGTGGTTAACGAGCTACTATTTTGAAATAATGCGATATCGGTTTTCCGTTCCAGTTCTGCTGCCGCTGCCGCCGGTCCTGCCTTAATTGGTAACATGTTTCTAATTTGTAGTACGCTTAGGGCATACAAGGGCCGTTGCTTTTGATGCCGTGTATCCTGAACTTTGAATTCACCTTTTACAGAGACGAATTAGAAACAAATTCGTATTATTATACAGAACTACATCCAACTAAAAACCACTTACAACTTTGAATTATCTAAAACAAGTTCAAAGCATGTAACTTATGTTTAAGAAAAGTAATTACCTTAAATAACCACATAATACAATATTCTTATAATGTACTTCCTGCTGTAGTTTTACTGCAATCAAAAATTATGAAAATACTTTCCTAATTACTCATTATCATTCTCTTATAAAAAGAAAGTATATTTTTAATTTTAAATAAACACCCGGAATAGTATTACTTCATTTTAAAATTTAAAGAGCTCATACAGCTTTCAAGCACAAAACCAGAAATAATACTATTATAAATTAATTATTCTTAGTAAGCGAGACATTGAAGCAATTACCTACTCCTTCCTATCCTAGTGTTTGTTTGTGGAAAAATACTTTAAATTTTGAAGAGTTTTTGGCCAATAAAAAAACTATATGCAACTGACAAGCTTATAAAAAATAACATAAACCAAAATCATTTCTGAAAGGTAGAACTAATCAATAGAAAATGTTTCCTCCAAAGAGCTCAAAACAGAAAAAGCAAAATTGAATAGCCAATGAAATTCTTTGCTTGAAAATATTTTCTGCAAATTAATTTCAAACTGATAACATTTGAAAAAGATTTGGTTTCTTCGTACAAAGAATTCACTGTTTTAAAAACAAAAACCTTTCTATAGCTGGTATAAAAAAATTGCCAAGGGGTTACCACATCTAACATTCCAAAATAAGGCGTTGTTAGCCTTTTGATCATTAAAAGCAGTTTTTTTGATATCTATTTTTACATAATTTTTGTTGTGAATGGCTTTTGCTGTTTGTTTTTTCTGGATATATCTGTTTGGAAAGAAAGCAGAATCCATGGATGGTCGAAACTCAATGTGTCTAGGAGATGAACACGAACCTGAATATTCACTTATTCTTATATAGACATTAGAATAAGTGAGAATAAAAATAAAACCATAAGCTGAACTACAAAAGCTGCTTTTTCAATGTCAAAACTATTTTTGAGCTCTTTTTTCTTTTGAAAAGAACATGCACTAAGTGTTTTATAACTCAATTTTGGCAAGTAAAGTTTATGATATTTATATTTAATTTCAAAAAACAACTTTTTAATTTTAAATTTATTAGAGATATATACAAAAAAAATAATTTAAAATTTTTTTTACAAATTCTCATCTTGTGCAGACAAATTGTTTAAAAAAATTCTAATTTTTTCATTTAACACCTAATCATTATTTGAAAAGCTTTTTTAGACAAAAAAAGGCGGGTTTTTAGCTTTCTTCAGTCACGGTTTGGTTCAAAATGTCCGTGTTTCTTGCAGATCTCAGACATATTAAATAATTTTCTGTATCATCAAGCTAACAGAAATACTTTTCGTTAGTTACTTTTCGCCCTAGAGTCTTATAAACAAATCTACAGAAATCTTTTTTTTGCTGTCAGAGCTTACAATCCGCAAGTAGATCGTTCTTAGATTGAGCTTCTCTTAGTGCTATTTAAATTTTATTTCTAAAATTAAGATTGTTTAGCAGTGGTCTGAAAACGAATTTATTCCATACAATTTTTGCGAAGGTTTTTAAAATACATTAAATTATAATTTTAAATGTTTTATAGTGATTAGAACGTTTATCTTCTACATTATTAGAAAGTAAAAATTCTTTCTAAACAAAAGACTTATATGGTTTATAATTATTTATAAACTATTGTGATAAAAGCGCATTAAAAATTTAACATGAGCTGAGTAGAAGAATCCATACAGGGTTTTCGAGTTAAAATACAAAATGTGTTTATTAACTCCTAATTATGAATACCTTTGTGACAACGGTTGGTGTGATATAATTTTGTGGCAACAAAATGTTAGGTCGAAGTCATTATAAATTAAAAATAAAAGCTAAAGCATAGTAAAATAATGTTGCTGAATTATTTTTATGAATTATAAATTGCAGTGGTCTACAACCGAATGTAGAATAAATCTTCCTCGGTTTATTGAACACATTGGCTTCGTCTCCAAACAAACGATAAATTTGGTTCACAGAAAGGGAAGACAATGGGATAATCTATCGTAAAATTAAACATAGATTAATATTAAGGCGACAAGCACTTAACGTCGCTATTTTTACGTTGAAAAATGCTTTTTCGTAAATTTAATTAAATTCTTTTATTTCGAGTTTCTGTCACATTTTATTTGTTATTACAAGAAAAACAAAGCATTTTGGGTTTAGTGCTGAAATTTAAAGAGTTTAGCGTCAACGAAAAGTTTTGGTATTTAGACAATCAGTAACATAGCAATTCATCTTTCGCTTAGACAGACATTCGTCTGTCTGGCAGCTTGTCTTTGTTTCGTTTTGTTTCGTTACGTTTGTACAGTTTTCTTCATCTCTAATTAAAAAGAACAACTGTTCATTATTGCTTTTTGAAAAATGTCTACTCGACTCGACTCTATCCGCCAAAAGCACACTGCCAATAATCTCACTTTGATCAAAAAATGCAATTTCTCACTAAAATAAACTCGATATAAAAAATAAGCTATAAATTTTTCATTCCCTACCATTTATAGGGAACGCACATTCAGGAATACATTAAAGCAAATGTTTTTCAAACAACAAACAATGCTAAAGGCGATTTTCAAACTTCAAACTCAGTCGGTTTACAAAAATTACTTCATTATAACTTTACCTAAATTATACACTATTAATTTGTAATAGCTAAATATAGATTTCAGTTGCTATCAGCTAAAAAGCATATTCTACATTTAGGTAGAAAATAACCGTATTCATCGTATACTATTGTAATGTGATCTGTTTGTTCTTGTTGCAGCATAAATTTATTTGATATAAAGACTGAAGTTGGTTGAGAGTTGAAACTTCTCACTACACGTCACTTAAAACCTGATATATAGAGTATAGAAAATATTTCTCAGCAAAATTTTATACAGATCTTTCAATCATTATTAAGATTTGATATTTATGTTAATTTAGAAAAAACCGACAAAATCAAAGCGAAAACCCGTTATAAAAAATTACTTATAAATGCAGCTTGTTTCTTTTTCAATGAGTTTTAACCGCAAAAGTTTTTTATTGTATACTTGACATAAATTTTATATAATTTATAATCAATTTGGTTATAACACAGTTTTACTACTTGATAATAAATTTTTCATTGATCTTGTGAAATCTTTCAATTACCATGTCAACCAACTGAAAATTTATGATTAATTTCTTTATTAATTATTATCGTATCTATAACAGAAAGAGCTCAATTCTTGATTTTATTTTATTCTTTATTTCCTGCTGCTGGGGCAGCGTAATCTTCATCAAAACATGAACAAAATTTTTTTCCTAATTATATTTTTTTTGGTTCACTCAGGTGATAAGCTTCAAGAAACTGAAAATTTTGCGATATTGAACACAAATATTATTACTTATTTCAAAAACTATAAGGAATATTAAGATCTATGAGTTTAAAAACTGAAAAAATTGCGAAAATTAGATTTAATTCAAAAAAAAGCATACTACAAAATAATGACTCGATGAGAAATCTCGATTTACAAATCAAAGGAGACTCATCAAGACAAATTTGGTGGCCGTTGTCCAAATGATGTTCAGCTAGCAAAGACTGTGACCATAAACCCAAATTTATGCACTTTTTATGTTCAAAACAAGGATTAAGGGTAACATTCTTGAGCATATGTAATAAGATGAGATAATGAATTAATTCCGTTCATCAATTAGATTGTGACATTTCTTCGAATGTAGTTATTATGAAAAAGAACCGTTCTAATATTGTTTTGTTCTTTTTTTTAAATAAAGTTACATTAATTGAGTTAGTTGTGTACGTCAAAATTTGACAATAGTGTTACCGTAAGACAAATTCATATAAATTATTTAAATATGTGTAAAATTTAAATATTAAAAAAAATATGTTTAGAATTTATTATAAGAGGTACAGAAAAAGTAGTGCTCCACCAAAAAATGTAGTATTATTGGTATTTTAAATTGACTTACCACAAAGCAAGATGTCAGAAAGTAGAAATTTAATTATTGCTAAATTATTACAAGCTGATAAAAAATTCTTTAACTTGCAAAAATAAACAGGTAAGTGAACGTTTTCACATTTTTGTTTGTCTTATTATTAATTTTTGCTTTCTTATAATTTATCTTATATACTAAAAAGCTTCTAATTTGAGATTTTTATTTTGTAAAGTACTGTTTATAGTTACGGATTAGTGGCATATTATACCATTATTCTTCTGTAAAATATGGATTCTGCTTTTTTCTTGTGAAAACTCTCTTCTTTAGTTCATTAAAATCCTTGAAGCAAGACTAAAGAACTTTTTCAAAGATAATAGTAGTCGGTTTGTGTAGAATTAAAGTCAGAAGGCAAGGAGGGCCAAATAACAATATATGTACACGTGTGATCCTGTGGGAAATCAAGACAGAACGAGAATAAACCTATCTCACTTATCACAACTTCTTTCGACTAATCTGGTTGGTATAAGAAACTGTTTTGAATACCAACCGAACACCAACGGACTCCATTGTTTCTTAATTTCTCTTCGTGGAATTTATACAAACTTTCTGTTCAGATTGGTTCTATTCCTTCGGGTGGCAGATTATAAGGATAGGCATTGTCCTGGAAAGTTGTTTTTATTCTCGGATTTAAAGTACATTTAGAACAGATGTTGCTCCTTAGCAGGCAAGATATTTTTCAATTTTCTCATTTTTCTCACCAACAATATAATACTTTTACATCATTTGAATCACTGATTCAGACAAACCAATATTTTTATTTCAGTTGAAAATGATTAAAGATAAAGATTTAAGTCACTAAGCAAAAAATCTAATGAATATAACATAAACTTGTCTAATTTAACACAAAGAACCACAAAATTGATTTCCAACCCCGACGCGACATTCTCGGAACAGTGATTTCGTATTGTCGTAAAAACCAACAATAGCAACGGAGGAAATAACAGTTAAACTAGAATCATCCAACCAGATTAACTCTTGATAGATAAACAAAATAAAAATAAATGTAAAAAACATTTTTGAGTACAAATCTGCGTAAATCAATAAGCGATTACGGTTTTTAAAGATTTAGTAGATAAATGGCTTCAGTTGCAATTAAGCTAATTCAGATATATTGGTCAATCAAACAGATTAAAGGAGCTCAAATTTGATTACAAATATAAAAATAAACACAATTTCAAATACTCGCAAAACAAATGTTTACTAATTTGGAACTTTAATCATAGGTACCGAACTAATGAGTTTTTAAAACGCCACAAACATTTTTCTGAATAATGATTTACTAGAATAACACTCATCTCCATTCTTTCAATTTAATACCATTTAACAATCAAAATCCTTGACTAACAGAGTTTTTTCTAATTTTTTTGCAGTTTTAAAATCGTTTTAATTTCACCACCTGCCAAAAAGTTTTTAATTAAACAATAATTGGTTGATTGTGATATCAGTTTCCCAAATGAGTCAAAGTCGAGAAAAAAGATTTTTATTACAATTACGAGCCACTAACGATAGAGGCCGGTAATGATAAAAAATATTTTTAGGCATAATAAAAAATTATAGATTGGTTACCATTTTTTTTGCTTGCATAATTTTTTTTTAGCATTAAAAAGTAGCAAACTATGTAGTTTTATGTTACTCAATAATTGTTTGCTAAATTTATGAATAGATACCAAAAGCTACCTAAAAATGAAAAGACAAGAAGGCCAGTTTAGAAGCTGAAATAGCAAGCACTAATTAAATTTAAATTTTGGATAATGCATGACAAGTTTCATAAAGATTTCATCTATTTTGCAATTCTTGAGACCAGCGCTGCTATTTTGCATTTATTTTAAACTCATCAGCATAGTTTATTGCAAGAATAGTTCTTCTCTTATAAAATCAATCTTCATCTAATCTACGTGAGTTTTTATAAACAAACATTAAACTGCTTTGAAAAGAATACTATGCTAACTCCTCACTATACACTATAACGAACCCTTTCTCAAGCAGTTTATACCTTATTAGAAGCCGAGTCTTGGTTGCTTTGTTGTTCAAAATCTACATTCCCGACTAGATCCTCAGCCCGAAAAGCAAGGGTTAAACAATCTGAACAAAAAAGCTGTTTGCCACTCAAATCATCTCAAAAAATAGGAAAAATACCAAAATTAAAATCCTAGCAGCAAAATAGTTGCAAAAATAGTTTAAGCAATCAATTAATCCTAACATCATCTAGAAGCCAAGATCCAGATGTCGTCAAAAAAACTCTTAATAGATAAGGAAAGATGCTACCTACGCCCGAGATGGTGATTCTTCTGACAGGAATAATGCACCCCTCGGAGTGTTTCCAATTGCTCATTAACCCGCTTGAAGGTCAGTTGTTATCGCAGCGTTTGTTTAGCAACCCCTTTTGCATGCCAAAAAAAAAACAGCCGAGCTTTGTGATCTAGCCGCTTTTAAAGTGGAGAAAAAGATCACTATGTACATTTTTAAAAATGATCACTGTGCAACTGAGAAAACTGCGTTATCTAAACGTACTGCAGGTCGATCAAGCAATGAATCTCGCTCCACTCTTTCTTGTTTTTTTTTATTGGTTCGCCTCCTACCTTTGATATTTTTTATTGTTTTAAAAGAAAATAATATTTTTTTTATACATAATTTACATACTTTGTTTTTATTAAATAACTACTACATTATACAACGAAGGCATAATTGAGCTGCATTTTCGGCTTGTACTAGAAGAGATCTAACGAATGGTGGTAATTACAATATTGAAAGATATTGCAATGCATTGAGCTGTGAGCTTCCAAGCTAGATATGATATCGTCTGTCTGAAAACTAATTTTGTAAATCTTGCAAAGAGAGCTTCCAGACTCTATCAAACTTAAAAAATTTCTTCAAGTAATATACAGTGCAAATATAAATACTCGCTATAGCAAACTTGGCCGGATTGGAATAGAAACGTTGCGTTTTCGATTAAAAAAAAATAATTTGCCTCCCACAAGAACAATGACGGGTACCTTGGTGTCGTATACCGTGTGTTCGGCGTTGTAGCGATCAAAAATAGCACTATTTTGTGCATTTTACAGCAAACTCGTACAACACATTATAATGCGTAAAACGTCAAATTCAACGGTCAATCATTGTTCTTAGAAACTCACATATAGTAAAGGTTGATCTCATTTTTGCAATAGACTGAGCTATTGCGGCCAGTGCTGCCTTCAAGGTTTGCAAGAAATATAAAACCTTTATGAGCTATTTGAGATACATTTTTATTTATTATATAAAATTTTAAAGCTGATTTTGTAGAATTTTATCGCATAATAAAGCGATAATGTTTATAAAGTTTTTTCATTTTATTTTTGGTTTAAAGTAAAAGCTGATAGCCGTCAAGTGTCTGTAAATTAATTGAGCTTATTGATTTGACAGTGTAAGAAAAGCCAGTTTTTCATAAAATCTGATTTGTGATAATAAGTAAATAAGTGAAGCACTTTTTTGTATATTACCTATTAACTCGATTGTTTTGTAGCGAGATTTGGTAAGTATAGATGAAAACGAGACCGAGTTGAAAATACAATTAGAATAATGGAGTATTGGTGAATTAATTTGAGTTGCACCAGGCCTGAGGAGGTTTGTGTGTATTTGGGATTTTATGCGTATTTGGCTTGCTCCAATCCCTAGACAGAATTAAAATGTATTTTATTGGTACTATATTGAATGAAGCTCTGTATAAATGGAATTTTAGAAAGAGACTTCATTAAAAATTATTTTATTTACGGCATCTATGCGAGACGTAATGTGATTTCGTGTTAGATTGTAGGGAGGCAATAAAAATAAATAGGTCTTGAAGCAGAAGATTTCCAATTTGCATATATCGATTTTCTGAAATGCGTGCGGGCGATATTGGTTTAATAATCAAAGAATGGCGAGTTAGCCCTTTGTGCGTGTTGATGTTTTTGTCTCATATTCAAACAATATAGCTTCTCAACGTTCAATCTACCGTTCTAGTTTGGATTAGCTGCTTTAGATATCAGGTTGATTGTCGCTTGCTACTCCCTCTAGCTCAGCTGAATCGTTCAAAGGACCACAAAACCGAATTGTTCCTATGTAACATAGATCACAGAAATTGCATTGCATTAGCATATTCTATATATTACTATTGTAGTTATGATAACATATTCAAGCAGTCAATTTAAGTTTAATGAACTGTAGTTAAATTATAATGGACCTATGCTAAATATTCTTTTGATTTGTATACTTGTAACAAACATTAATTTAGCTTTGTTTCTAACGGTTTAAGCTTAATTGGGTTAAACGTGGTTATTAAAACTAAAAAAACTTCTGAAACTAATTCCATTGTTTGAAAAGCTTGCTACTGTCAGCCTAAGGCTTGTTTTGTTAATAACAAAATTAAACAAATTTTGAAGTAGATAACGTCAATCAATCATTAGCAATTCATTACAATAAGTTTATTTAAAAAAATCCAATAAATAGAATGAGATGTCAATAAAACTTT
The DNA here is from genome assembly GCA_947359425.1 of Lagria hirta. Taxonomy (NCBI): domain Eukaryota; kingdom Metazoa; phylum Arthropoda; class Insecta; order Coleoptera; family Tenebrionidae; genus Lagria; species Lagria hirta. Next base: position 4,874,666 of record OX375799.1, read on the forward strand.
GAATTGAAGAGTTTAATGCAAAAACTTTCAAACATTGCAACACATAATTGTCTTATGAGACAAATGTTGCAAAAAAGTTTCTGAAAAATTGAGAGGTTTAGATAAATTCTGGAACTTTAAAGTTGTTAATAGTAAACTGGAAAGTCCATCTAGTTGATTACTTAATGAACTTTTAAGCTTATTTATCTCGATTCGTTGCAGAATATCGGTTTATGTGTAACGTTTATTGTAAATTTTTTGACCGAAACATTTTTAGTTATTAATCATAAAACACCTCAAGCATTTCACAAAATATGAAAAAGAACAGGTAATGGGTGTATTTTGTTAAAATTACATCTATTTAATTCACAAAATAATCAAATATTTTTTAGCTTTAGTTTTTTTCCTAAAAGAATACATTCTGTTACAACATATTTTGTTTTAAAAGTTTACATATTTTTTTGATATTATATTAATATATTTTAAATGTTTTCACATACTGTTTTGATATTGCATCAAAATGTTTCATTTTTTTTAGTGGCTTGATGACATTTCGTTGTTTTTAAACGCAATTAAGAAAACAGTTTTTCTTCGCTAAAAACGTTGATATTATTTAGGTAATTGTTCTGAGGTAAATAATAAGCTGATGTGCAATTTTGCTTATAAAATTCGAGACTGCAAAATAATCAACAAAAATAATTAGTAATTTTAGAGGGTTGAATTTTATTAAGCCGACGTTGTAGGCTCTATTTAGAAGCTTCCAAAGTAAAGTAGGGAGAATATTAAGACTAGCTAAAACGCTAAAATGAATATTTTTTTGCATTAAATTAATTTAATAGACTATTATAAACACAAGAATATAAAACATTGCTTCGTTTAGCTTTGCAAAAATTTTAGCGCTTTAAAAGTAAAACGCTAAATTAAGAAATAAACGAAGTAAAATAATAATAATAATTTTATGAATCCACATTACCACAAACTATATAAAATAATTTATTTTTTAAATTTAAAACAGCCGTTTCAACGTCAGTGTTATTATTAAATTATTTTTTTTGTAATTTTTTTGTTTTAATATATATAAGATTTGGTTTTAGGTGCAAAAATTCCAGTTAGTTCTTATCTGTTGAAATTCAAAAGACTGTTTACAGTAATTTATTGATTAAACTTAAAGTTGCGGTTTTTTCCGAGTTGATTAAAGAATTTAGAAAATATGAAGCTTAAGGTTGGTAATCAAATTTTGTAGAAAACTTTTAGCTGGAAACTGTAAGTAATTATGCAGTTCGCTTAGTTTACTTCAAGAATAAGCAATTTCCCTACATCATGCTTTCTGTATTATTCTCTTGTAATTTCTGCAAGGTTCATTCGATTTAATTGAATTAATAACGCTCTGCACACATTTTGTAAATCACACAAGCCATAGGAAATTATTACAATTTATACGGACTGTTTCATAAATAATGTCCCATCATACTAAGCTCGAATTTTGGTCAAACAGGCAATGTGTTTTCAGAAATTACTACAGTTACTGAGTGACAACTATACTAGAGAATCAAAATTCTATAGAGTGACTTCCGAGTCCATTCAAAACATTGTTATTACTTTTATTTTAATTTTTGACATATTTACAAACTAGACCAACAAATATGCTTCTACAAGCACCCCTATATGAATAGTAACTTATGTTCATTATATAATTATTTCTTCTATAATTCTTATATTTGCATCAATATATAATACTACCACCAAAACATAATTAATATGTAGAATAAGACTAAAATTTGGCCGAAAGCTGAGATTTTAGGTTCAGACATAAGAACGAAGATACTCAAACAAACGCTTGTGAAATGCCTACTGCGATGTCATTAGAAAAAAATATCTTTATCATTAAGTTTGTAGAATTTTTAAATACAAAAAAAGGTTTTTAGATCAGTTGCTGTACCGTGTGATCTACAATAAAGTTATTTAGATAAGAAGAGGCTGTAGAAAACAAAATTAAAGTCTTAGCTTCATTCAGTACTGTTATTTTGGCATGACAAAAGTCAAGGAACAAATGTCAAACTAAACGCGTTGAATCAAGGTAAAAGTTTCATTTTGTTTTCTACAGCGTTTCTCTTATCTGAATAATTGTAGATCACACAGGAGTTGCCTTAAGTATAGTTATAATGATATATTTTTATTATTTGAAAAAAAAACTGTAGTCTTAAAATCTAAATTTTTTACATCTATTGCACTTGAAAGACAAGACAAAGAAATGTATACCTAAATGACATAAAATTCTAAGTTAAAGATTTGAAACCTAAAAATCTTAAAATTATTTTTCAAATCTATACAAAAAAATTAAAGTTAAATCTGATGTTAAAATAACAGCTTATATTAAATAAAAACTTATATTTTATAAAGATGTCTCACTATCACTGTTTAAAAAATCTTGGAAAGAATTGCTATAAGCAGTGAAGATCAAAAGTTACAACATCTGAGCAGATATTAATATAGCAGAAGTCTCACATTCTTTTCTCTTCTTTGATCACATGACGCACACAACGTTTTTATGATTCTGATGAAACATCATTGAAGCTTTTTCTAGCGACGGTCTAATTTCATTTAATTTAAAAGTACATTTTTGCTTCACTCATCATAACCTCAACCCAAATTAATTTAATCGGAGCTAATGGTACTGAAAAAGTAGTACGACGGCAATCGATGTATAATAACGCGCAATTTTTTAATTGTTTTACAATTATGTCTTTTTGAAGGCGCCGTTTGTACGCCAATGAATATGTTTTTTCCTGACGTGTTCTTCTCTGCAAATATTACCCACTTTCTAATTTTAATCCTGGGGTATATAACAAAAATTCTTCTGGTGTCAAACTTTTATGACATATGGATGACTTTAAGCTTTTGTGTAAATTAAAACAAGTTTTGTAGTGGTTAGAATAATTTATTACTGTAAACTGTCTATAAATTTTAAATAAAATAATAGCCTAATACATGCGAGGCAAATTCAACAATAAACTAGCCAGTCTCAAAAATGTTGAAAAGACTAAACCAAAATACTATTTGTGCCAAAAAAAGCAAGATGGTTTATTTACATTTTTTTACAATAAAGCGCAGATTTATCTTTAAATTAATGCATTTATTAATAAAAATTTTTACAATGTTGGTTATTTCAATTTCAGCTTTAAGACAGTTACTTTGAAAATTTCAAAAGAAAGAATATTAAAGTTGTAGTAGAAAATAATTTGATAGAAAATTACATTTTATCTGAAAATCAAAGCCGGTATTACATTATTAGCTAAAAATGTGCTATAGGGTTTTATTACCTTGTTGATAAAACTAACGTTAATTAAATATTAAAAAAATTATCCTCATTATTCAAATATTAAAAATATATAATATTGTTAAGAAATCGTTTAGAAACTGTATTTTTTTCCAAATGTTCTACGCTGTCACAATAAAAGCACTAGATTGCAGTAACCGAATAATTAGCAAAGAATAAAACCAATTGTTGCTTCAGCACTTATTTACAATGTAATCCTAGCGTTCTGCAAATAATGACTGCGAACAATCGGACACAAAAAGTGGTCGACAATAACTCAACTTACATTCTACTGAATGAAACAATCAAAAATTGCTACAAAATGCAAAGCGTAAACAACAGAATCAATAATTTTATTTGCTTTTTCGACGTTCATAACTATTTTTTTAGTGGTAGTTTTGATTAAAATTTTTGCTTATTTATTTAAGAAAGGGGCTATTAGATGAAAACAATCACTTATTGGATAGAATGGCTGAAATATAGTTGGCAACATATTGTGAATTTATTCATGAAAAATTTTCTTTTATCAGGTTTTACATTAAAGCCCACGCTTCAAATTTTGCGATATTTACGTATAACTGATACATAATTTAATTAACAACAACGTACCACTTGGGGCTAATAGAAAATAAAAAAAATTCCAACACAAATGCAGAGATTCGAATTTACAAATATTCCGCTATATTGCCATATAATGAGGATTTGCAAATTAAATTCAGAAAATTAGTTTTTGCAGATACTTCAATTCCCATGAACAAACTTCAGACTATGTATTATTTAAACAGTTTTTATGAGCTGCAATTTTTTATAACAGATTTCAACTACATACATTCGTCCGGTTAAAGTTTGAATTTTTTCTCTTAAATTTGCAGAATACGCAAAGCATTTTGCTCAGGGTAAAAAACAATTCAAATTATAACTTGTGAAGGTGTTCCATCTTTTTGACAAAAAATGGGATTGTAATAATTAATTGTAAATTAAAAAAACACAATATCTATGGGAAGATATTGTGTTTTTTTAATTTACAATTAATTCAAATTATGTCTACCAATCCTTTTAAGTATCATTTCAGTTAGGTGACGTAAAATTATTTTTAACTTCTTAAATCTGACTCATAAAGACTAATGATAAATAAAGTGCAATTATTTGAAGCAAAAATAATGATGTGCGAAATACATGATTATTACTGTACAATTCTCTTTCTTATTTTAGTATCATCCGTCTGCAGCTTTTAACAATTAGTAACTTGATATGCAAAAAACCAAATATGCATCAAGTTTGTAATAATTTGACACTTCTTTTATTCGTGTCACTTACAAAACACACACAGAATAATACACTTGAGTTGGTATACTCCACTTGAGTGAAGAAGAGCTGAAATTGTCGTGGTCTTTTTGAAACTGAGACTGGCTTTACTGCGTTACGCGTACCATATGTGGTAAAATATAGATTCTCTTGTCGTAGCTTTGTACAGGTATTCTTGTTTCGGAATGTCGGCCTTTCTGAAAATTGCGACACAAAGTGATGCCGGAGAACTTTAAGGATCTGCTTTCATAAAAAATTTAAAACGTTTCGCCTGCTGGTGCTGCTGTTGCTGCACCAATAACGCTTTTGTTACCCGACAATGATAAATAGAGCAGAAGAATGTTCGTTCCAACTTTTGTCCAAAATTAATTAGCAGAGACACAGACAATCAAACGCCATAAGACGCCAAAAACCCTAACAAGAAACTTGAATCAACAATGAATTTTTTAAAACTACTCAACAGACTCCTTTAAGAGTCATTGTAAAGAATATATTTAATTAAAGTACACTCAAAAAACTTTCGCTTTCTTTTATGACATTTTGCATAAAATTACGCTAAAAACCCGTTTTTTAAATTCTGCGGCTTCTGCTATTTTTGGACTAACAAATCATTCTCAAATAATTGATTGGAGTCAATATTACCAATTTTTTACTAAAAATAAACACTGTTTATTTATAAAGCATTTATTTCCCCTAAATCCAAAAACTTATTTCTAATTGCGGCAGCACAGTTTTTGACCAGTAATACTATTCAGTTTATATTGACTCAGTAATAGTTATACCGGTGGCTCGGTGTCGCAAGCGAAATGACGCAAAGCCAAACCAAGTAAATCAAAATGATTATAAATGTTTTACATTATAAAGCATAATTTTTAATAACTACATAAAAATAAAAACTGACAACAGTCAAATAGTGGATTATGTAAATATTATGTATATAATACTGAACAACTGAAGTCATCAAAGCTTGATGGCTTGGTGTCGCAAGCGAAATGGCGCAAAGCCAAATCAAAATGGTTATAAATGTTTCACATCAAAAAGTATAATTTTTGTAAACTACATACAAATAGAAACTGACAACAGTCAAAGAGTGGATTATTATTTATGTAGTTTTAGCAAAAACAGAAATGCTTAAAAAATGCTAAAATTTGTTTGCACTGTTGAACCACAAAAACTTTTTGTTTGATGAAATGTATTTAGCAAATTGATTTTCCAATAAATTTATTTTTCTTTGAATTCTGGTTAGCAGTACAATTATTTCTAATTAAATTAATTTATTACGCCTAAAGTTTCATTAATGTCCATTATGTGAGAATAAAGCTCGTGGGCTTTTGAAATAAACATTCCTAATTCTGCGAGATACTTCATTATTGACATTATATCCTAAGGCTTTGTGTGAGCATTACACTGGAATAGTCTAACAGAGATCACTAGTTCTATGATGTTTGTTAAAGTTAACTTGAAAGCTATTAATTCTAATTACGAAAATTGAAATACATTATCCAAATGAAACATGTTGGTTCGTTCTAGAGAATGTTTAATTTTTCTATTATTGGCTTTATTATTATATTCATGGTTAAATACCGTTACCAGTAGCGCAATTTTCAGGCTTAGCTTTTAGTTATTAATGACGTATGATCAACAAAATGACCTGTATTCATCAGGGTGTTTATGTTGAGTTAATTAAATATAAATTCACTGGTTAGTATGGCGCACGGTCCGTCCCGCAATCTATTATATAGGCACGCTTAGCCTGCTTACGCGAGACTTATTTCATCACACGCTTCAGCGATCCAAAACACTTCTCTCTAATTGATAAATATTAACTCATCTACAAATTTTGACAAAGCATTTTTACAATAATCTTAAAATACGTTCAGATTAAATTTAATTTAGGTAAAAACTTACAAGGAACATATTAAAAGTAGCACAATATAAAGCCGTTTTGCTTTTGTAGCTAAAATCCACTTCCAACATCTCATTTCAATAAATAAAAAAATTCCAACAAAAACGCTGTCAAATTATAGGCATTATTTCAAAAAAGCGGAGTTTTTAAAACTCAAGGCCAACTGCGTTCTTTAAAAAGCCCGTACACTAATGCGCTCTAATAATTTAAACTTGCTATTTGAGTGATTTAAAAGAAATATAAATTTTTTTTTAAGTTTAGCAGCAAATTTTCTGTTATCTGGACTAATAACATAAATTTGTTAATATTATATTTATCCTAGTTGGAAAAGCGTTATTTATGCTATTTTTGTTTGGAATAAATCATTAGAAAACTGCTACTGAAAGATAACATATCATTTAATTTTCCTGCTTGAGACACATAAGTTGCAATCTGTAAATCTTTAATATTTAACAATATGCATGATTAAAAAAACTGTTAGGCAAACGACCGCAGTTTGAGATAAGGGTCGAGCGGCGCCGTTCCCATTTTCAGTGCTGAAGGGGGATAAAATGGCAAAGGCCGTGACTTAGTTGTGCTTTTCAAGGTCTTATGAAGCCGAATATTATCCTGATTTTTCTTTTGGTGACAAAATATTTTTATTCTTTTAAACGCGTTGGCCTGGGAAGAGTCACTAATGACAAACACAAAACGGATTGTAAATATCTAACTTCTGATACCATATAAAACTTTTAAATTAAATACCTAAAAGAGAACGATTATTAAAAATTAAGAAACTTCACAATTTTGCAAACAATTTAAAAAAAGTCTAACAAATTATATAGGATCAATAAGCTAATTTTAAAGTGTAACATAAACTAGAGTAAACCTTGTGATTAAGTAACATGACAAAAACTCCTACGTCATAAAATAAGTGAAAAAAATTGTTTTGCTTCAAAGGTGACGATTATAATTAACGGTGATTATGTATTCTGTAATAAATATTAAAACATTTCTGCTTTGCAACTGCTGTTTCTCTGTAGAATGTACAATGCCCTAATACTATGTTTGACAACCATGCGTTGGTCCGGGATCTAGCTCGGTTGACGCGGCCGCTTTCGAGGCATTGCTAATGAATGACTCCCTAATGCTGCTGTTATCGCATTGCCAAGGGAGCCGTTTTGAGAATTCGCTCACTTCTGTTAATGAATTGAATAATATTTACATTAAGAATTCAAAAATAATACATAGCTGCTACATTGCCAAATTTTCAGACTGCAGAGGTATAAATTTTAATTGAATTGCTTCATCACATCACTGAGAACACCGAAAAACTGAAGACATTTTCACGAGTAGCATGCTCCAATTAGCTTGACACCCTCTTCCAAATTCACCGCGTCATCGATCAACCGTCAAACAATTTCTCACCAACACAATTTTCCTTCAAGTCATCTGCTTATACTTAAATCAATTAAATTGACAAAAGCTTAATGCCATCTTTCTCATTCATCAGAAAAAAACAATTAAATTTAAAATATCTTAACATCTTACAGCTTAAAAGCCAGATTATATTGTAAATAAAAGTGGCATTCTTAAGCCATCTTTAAAAAGCCACTAGAAAAAAAATTGAATTAATTTTTTTTATTTGTGTCTGGAAATGGAATGTCACTAATTGATCCAGAATCATTTCATTATCTCATGTCATTAGGTATGCGCAAGAATGCCACCCTAAGGATCCGTAAAAAGCACTTGTTTAAATTTGATTTTAAAACGTTTACTTCGATTTTATTTAGGCGTTTGAGTGGATGAGAGTGGAAAAAAAGAAACATCTCATAAATGCACTTATCATTTATATTCTTTATTAAAATGTTTGGCAATAATTTAAAAGTGGATCAAATGTAAACAAATTTCTTTCAAATGCGTGGCAGGTGAAGAGAGTGATTTATGTCGAGTGGAAATGTCAAGAGGAAAGAAATTTACCGATTTGGATTTTTAAATGTATATTTCACAATTTAGGTAATATAAAAAACCCTTGCCAAAAAACTCTCAATACATATTTAAATTGTGTTCCTGCTATTTTTTAAATGATAAATAAACTAAAACTTTAGTCAGCGTAGCAAACTCATAGTTTATCGTTGATATAAACCTAAGCAAAAACCTACTTATTATTCTAAAGCAATCTGGGCGCATATGCAAGAAATATACTTGTAACATCTCAATCAGACTATTCAATATTTACAAGGCAAGGCAGATGTTTTTATGATTATTTATTTAAAATCGTGAAAAACCTTATTATGTTGTCTCTTAACATTCTACCTAAAACTTTGAAACTTTAATTATTTTACAAAATTAAATCTAGGGTAAAGTTAAATGAAGTTGAGCTTACTCACCAGCAAGCTTTGTTTTTGGATTATCTTTGAATATTTAATACTTTGATATATAGTTTCGTGGTTTATTAATATGTCTTTGTTTGTTTCATTACTCTTATCAACAAGTCTTAAGCTAATATTCTTAATTGTTTGAATTCTTCTTAGCAGTTTTTAATTTTTAATTAAAGATTTTTTTTTCAAAATCTATTTTTTATTATTTTTGTATTTAATGAAAACAAATGATTATTAAATAAAAATTCATTATTTTCAGCAAAAAATTAGTATAATTTTATTTTTTCATCAAGCCATAATCAGTTTCTCTCGTAATCTGTTCTTTTACTTACATATTGCTTGTACAGTTTGTGGTAAATTTGTAATCATTTAATTTGGTACAAACATTATTCAAGATAAGTGCTGTGTAAACGTGTTTTTTTTGACAATTATGCTACATAAAAAAAATTTTTTTTAAAAGTAATCTTACCTATATTAATACAAACTTGTCTTTAACTTAAAAAAATTTTGATTTTTATGAATAATTTTCTCACTACAGTGTTTATGCAGTGTTATACTATAATATAATATAAAAAATTGAAAAAAACTCTCACTTAAACTGTCTTGTTCTTTCAGATTTTTCTTTTCTCTTTCCTGTTTTTTCTCGTTTCTTCTTCTTTTATTCTACCTGATCATTATTTTTTTTCTTTCTCTTTCTATCTCAATTTTATCCATTCTATTCATTCTTTCTTTTTTTTCATTGTGTTTTATCTGGCTACCGTACTTTCTTTTACCTTCACGCATTTTTTTAATAATATGCTCTAGTGTTTCTCTCTCGTTCTTCCACACATTCTGCATTTTCTTTAATTTTTCTCCATCCAAAATTTTTTTTTCCTTCTTATCATTCCCACATGTAAATTTTGCAATCGGTTTTCTCTCTCTCTTTTTCATTTTTTTTTTGTTGATAGTTTTGTATTTCTTCTGTAACCAGTTTCTCATATTTCCCATTATATCTGCTCTCTCCAATTTTTTCTCTCCTCTCTTGTTTATCTATGTCTCTATATCTGTATTTCATTTTTCTATTTACTGAACATACACTGAACCCTTTTCTTTTATAGTATTTCTTTCTTTCTTCTCTTATTCTCTTGTCTGCCTTTCTGTTCATTACTTTCCAGCACTCTTTCAGTATCTTGCACCTTCCTTTATTTTTGATTTCATCTTTAAACTTTACCGCTGTCTTTCCTGTCTCTATACTTACTTTTTCTCTTTTTCCTTGCTTTCCTCTCTTACTTTATAACTTGAAGTCTTTCTACTTATCTATTTCCATCTTCAAATTTCCGCTTTATACAACAATACACTTTTTACCAATCTGTGAAACGTCGGCATCCCTATTTCATATTCTTCTCTAAACTTTCTCTCGGACATGCTTTACACTATTTCACACATTTTGTTTCCCTTTTTTACTAATTCTTTCACCTGCGATTTACTTAAATTTTTTTTTTAAACATGTATGTAAGTACTTTTATTTTTTCACCTGCTCTTTTCCGCCACATTTCTATACTACTTTCTCGTTTGCTTTCTTACTAGACACGATTATTTGTTTTAGTTTCATTTACCTCAGATCCCTTCTTTTGCATGTCTTTTTTTACAATTCTTATCATTTCACTCATTTTTTTTTCTTCTCTTGCCACATCACATCCGCATACGTTAATATTCAGATTTTCTTTCTCTTTACTACCCACTTTTCTTTCTTGCCCTTTTGCTAACACATCTTTCATATTACTCATATAAATTGTGAACAGTAGCATACTCAGAAAGCAGCCTTGTATCAAGCCCCTCTTTGTCTACAACTATTTATTTTCTCTTTCATCCAATCTCACCTTGCTCTCTGTTTTTTTGTATATCTCTTTCACTTTCTCTATTTTGCTTTTGCTATTTTCTTCTTTTCCATACACTCTCATAACTTATTTCTTTCTACTCCATCAAACGCTGCTTTTAAATCCACAAACACCCCACATACACTACCTTTTTTCTTTTCTAAGTCACTCTTAATTAGCGCAATTCAACTTGAAATTTATTTATAATTTTGAGAAAAATCCTTATACCTAATACCATATGAAAAAATTCTATTAGTTTTTAAAAAATAATCTAAAAAATTCATATTATACAAAATCAATATTCTAAAAGCAAACAACGTTAATGTGAAACAGATTGGCGGAACCCTTCCAGATTTCAAACGTTTATTTTTTATTAATTTTTTCGCCTAAAATAACATAAACAAATTCATTCAAATTTATGAAAGCAGCAGAGTGCGTTGATTAAAATAATAATATCTATAAAATGTATTCGGAAATACGATCACATTTTGTGTGTATTCTGGAGCTGTACCATTGCGATAATTTAAAAATTAAAACTCGTATGTTTAATGGGAGAATAAAAGTTTATGAAAAGTACTGGATCTTATGAAATTTAATCTACTTTTTTCTGGATGTAAAAGGATTTTATATGTGCTTTTACTGGTGTATTTTATTAAGGGTAATCCAGGTAACGTGTTATAGACTGAACGTTATTCCAAGAATTTGACATTATTTGTACTTAGGAAAGGATGCCATGTACTTTATTTCAGTGTAGGACTCTCAAAGGTATTACCAAACACGTGTCTGTGCTCATTACAATATAATAACACTGGTGAACAAGCATTAACATCATTAACATCGTTTCACATATTATGGATGACAGATAGGTCTGTTATACTCCTACTGCTGTAATACGGCGCTTCTTCATCAAGATAATCTTTGTCATAATGCACCTCTCTTGTTCAATGTAATTATTATCTCGTGTCTATCACTTTACCTATCTTGGATAAGTAGAGTATTGCTTGTTATGCCCAGAAAATTATTATGAAATAATTAATGAAATTGATGTTGCTTTTAAAACGTTTTTGATTTTCTCATTACATTATACGGATTTGAACCAAAACTACATTTAGTAAAAAATATTTAACATTCATAAAACGGAGGAAATAATATATGTCTGCAAAATATTGAACTGTAAAGTGGGCACACCACAATTCATTGCACAATACATCACAAGCTAGTATTTAACGTTACTAAAACAAATAAAAAAAATTAACATTTTGATTTATATGGCAAAATGTCCTTCGGAATAAAGTGTGACAATTTCGCTGACAAGTCACGCTCATTCAGAATAATTTTATCATTCCATTCTATCTCGTCTGGCCAAGAATAGCATTTTTTGAAAAGTTTCTTTCACTTTTGGCATTACTGTCATTGGCACTGAAAAACACAGCGGAAAATGTTATCAACTTTTTCAAAGACAACTTTCGTCAAAATAACTAATATGATGATGCTTGTTAGACTGTTGTTGTCAGGTCAAGTAAACGAAGACACAAAAACTCAGTATAAATGTACATTTCAGGTCTAATACCAGGTCTTTTGACTTTTTTGTAGTCAAAATGAAACGTTACGATTATTGTGACAATAAGCTTTAATTGCCAAAAAGAGAATGCAGAAAATTGTTTCTTTTTGGGGTAACACTTCTAATGTCTCTGCGTATATTTAATAAATTTATTCAAATACAAGAATTGTCGTTGGAAAGAGAAATATCTGCAGTGCTGCATTTAGCAGACGCAAAGTTCTCTTAAAGTTAAACTGTAGGTTCGGCGTTATCAGGTAAATTATAATAATATATTTATTAAATGTGTCAAGAGAGACTACTACTTTAATGGTTATTTCACAGCTAACAACTTTATACACGACTTTTAACGATTGCCGAAGAATTTCTAATTAATTCTAGAAACTCTAAACTTTTTTTCATTAAAGTTGCGAAAGTGACTGAAGCAATAAAAGTTGAAATATTTCACCTTTTATATTTTGCTTCCTATAATTTTTTGGTCTTTCTTTATAAAATTTCAATAAATATTTGCAATATTAAAAAAATCGATTGTATCCACTGTAATCAAAGAGTGTGGATAGAGTTATTTGTCATTATTAGGATAATATGGATTTCACAGTAGCACTAAATAATAATAGATAGTTCCTCTTGTTTTATAATTGAATCGCTACTGATAAACAATCCGTTCGTTAATAAAGCCCAATTAACTCTAGCGAGAGAGTAATTGCAGCTAAATATTAGTTTTGCGTTTTGGTACGTTACTTTAAATATCTCTAGCGACATCTAATTTGAACCGTTTATTGGTGTTTCTGTTTTGCAAAAACTTTAAACCGACTGAATTTGCCGTCCGCATTGCGAAATGTTCTATTTAACGATTCACCAGCGGTACATGTCCGGTTAAAAACGATCTATGAGAACACGGGACTGAATTGTTTAAAATGCTACCCTATTCCTTCTTTGAAACCCTTTTTATATTTCTAATTACCTACCGACGCAAAATAATAAAACTCAAATTAGACTGCTTTTTATGTACGCTTAACTTAACATTTAATGAAAAAAAATCATAATTTTTTTTGGGAGATTCAACCTTATACAACTACTCAGAGTTTTATGACCATCCGTTCTCAAGTCAATGGCAACCCAGCCCGAAGCACTACTATTTTCTAAAATGGTTATAGAATAACCGAATTTTCATATTCATCTCAAAATAGTTAAAGCCAGATCATATAATTTTTTATTTGAAAGAAAAAAGCTACAATACACTGTAAAAAGTCGTAAAAAAACTAATAAAAATTATTGCGTTTTTACTTTTTTTTAATCTTCCTGAAGCTATCAGCTATAAAAACACGACCGAGAACAATTCTATACTGAATGTTTTCAAAAAATCAGATTAAAGCCTAATAATTGAAAACTATACCACAAAATAGTAATAGTAAATAGTAATGTATATTAATTATTTTGTCTTACTTTAGAAAGTTAAAAGACATCTACAGTTATACAACTAATATAAATCTAAAAATAAAATGTAAAAACCTTCTTGGTTTTTTTTCAGGTTTTTGCTAAATTTTTAAAACAACAAACGTTATTTAAAAAAATATTATTTTAAATGACCAACAATGATAACGGCTCTTGTAAAGCTTGAAACTTTCTCTATTTATGATAAAATTTGAAATAATCGCTACAATTCAAATACTAGCTAAGAATAGTCTCAATATAACAAAAAGCTCATTTAACAACAGCGAGGAAATGACGTTTGAAATGTGTGCAGTAAATTGCCGGATTTCAGAAAATAATTTTGTTACTATTTGTACAGTATACAGATCTCCAAAAAGTAACTTCAAAGCATTTTTAAGCAAACTAGCTGCAATGATTGAATTGATGTACAATTCGCGTTATGATCATATAATCTGTGGAGACTTTAATGTCGATTTATTAAAAGATAGCAGGGAATCTCTTGATTTACAAAATTTATTGTTAGAATATAATCTCAAAGCAAGCATAATAGAACCTACAAGAATAACATTAAAGAGCAAAACTTGTATAGATAATTTTTATGTAGATTTTGCAATATTAGGTGTAAGCGTGTATGCCTCTTTTATTTCCGACCATACATATCAAGTTCTTACAATTCAAAAAGAAACTGTGAATTGTTCAATACCTACACAATTATACAGACCTATTAATAGTAACAATATAAAAATATTTCGAAATGCCATTGGGTTAATCAATTGGCACACACTTCTAGTTGATAGATTAGAATACGATGTCGATATAATATTTGATAGGTTCTATCGTTAGGTTCTATCGTGAATTTAAGGACGTTTTTGAACAATGCTTCCCGTTATGCAAAACGCCGCGCAGAAATAAAAAACCAAGTAAAAAATGGTTCACACCTGAATTGAGAAATCTATCAAAAGTGTTACAAGAAATGTGCGAAATTAGTAAACAAATAGATGACCATCGGTATAACACAAAATACAAAGAACTAAAATCATATTATAACTTAGCTCTTAAATTTGCTAAAAAAACATTTAATAATAAGAGAATTTTAGAATCAAATAATATTAATAAAGAAAGTTGGCGAATAGTAGCGGAGAACCGAGGTAAGCAGAACAGAAAAAAGATTGAGTTAGAGCATAACAACAAAAAGATTAATGATCCAACAGAAATAGGCGATGCGTTTAACAACTATTTTGCGAGTTTTTCAAACAGTGATAACCGCTTTATAAACGTACCGTTAAATGTACCTATGCAAAATAAAACTCTATTTTTGCATCCTTGTGAACCGTTAGAAGTTCAGCAGCTCATTTCCAAAATGTGCAAAAAACAATCATGTGGCATTGATAACATTCCCGGTAACGTATTAATTTCGGTTAAAGATCTAATTTCTCCTATCTTATCCTTCATAATAAATTTAAGTTTTTCACAGGGCAAATATCCAGATGCGTTAAAAATCTCCAAAATAATTCCAATTTTTAAAAACAAAGGTAGCGCTCTTCTAATAGAAAATTATAGACCTGTAGCTCTACAAAGCCATTTTGCAAAAATATTTGAGTGCTGTCTTAACAAAAGATTAAGCAGTTATCTTGAAAAATATAAAATCTTAACACAACATCAACATGGGTTTAGATCAAAACTTTCAACAAGCATCGCTTTGGATGCTGCGTTACAACATGTTTATGAAGGGCTGAATAATAAAGAAACCGTATTGGGATTGTTTTTTGATATGAGCAAAGCATTTGATACCGTCGACCACGAGCTTCTCGTAACTAAATTAGATCTTATGGGTATAAGAGGAACAACTAACTCCTGGATAAGATCATATCTATTAAACAGAACACAGCAGGTCGTAGTAGATGGTGTTAAATCGGCTGCTCAAACAATAAAAAAAGGTCTACCGCAGGGATCATGCATTTCACCCACTCTGTTTAATTGCTACATAAACGACTTAGCAGCAAACCTCATTCCGAATGCGAATTCTATATTGTATGCGGATGACACAAACATAATAATATCTGATAGAAGCTACACAAACACCTTATTAAAAGCACAACAATCTATAGATAATGTAGCAATGTGGATGAAATCTAACGGAATTCAATTAAATAAGCAAAAATCTGCCGCAATAAAATTTGTTCCAAAAAATACGCATGTAGACACAAGCGTATTACTCAAAGTAGAACGGAAATCTATCGAGAACGTTGACGCAACAAAATTTTTAGGGGTATATTTAGACCATAAATTAACTTGGAATTACCATATTAACTATATTTTACCTAAGCTTAGCTCATGTTCTTTCTTAATTCAAAACATAAGAAATACGGTTTCAATTGATGTATTAAAGCTTGTATACTTTGGATTATTTCAGTCAATAATAACGTACGGTATTATATACTGGGGGTTAGCCGCAGGAGCAGAACGAATATTTGCTGCGCCAAAAAATGCAATACGGCGTATCACGCAGTCTTCACACTTAGCGCCTTGCCGTGATTTATTTAAAAAATTAAAAATATTGACATTTCCAAGTCTGTACATTTACTCTCTTTTGATTTATATAAAAAAAAACTTAACCAAGTGGCAGACAAGATCAAATATTCACTCATACGAAACAAGAAATAAGAAACTATATAATGTACCATATTCAAGGCTCTCCATTGGTCAAACTAACCCTCAATATACAGGGCTACAGTTATACAATCATGCCATAAAAGTTTACAAATGCTTTGAAGAAAATGACAATTTAAATGTTTTTAAAAGTAAAATAAAAATGTTCCTTCTGAATAAATGCTTTTATTCAGTCGATGACTTTTTTAAATAGACATATTGTAAATTTTAATTATTCTTTGTTGTTTTTCATAGTATATAGTGTCTGTTTTGATGAGATCAAAACCAATTTTGACGTGCTGTATAATATCAGATTTGTATATATATATACACTGTATATTTTAGCTAAATAAATTTATCTCTTATCTCTTATCTTATAAAATTAACTTTAACATTTAAAAAGATTTATTTCGTTTACAATTTTTTGAAATTAAAAACCGAACTGAAACTTGACTAACACAGTTTTTAATATAATACAGTAACTTGCCTATATTAACACATTTCAATTTTAATTTAGTTCGTAAAAAGAAAGTTCTGTTGGAAACTGGAAGTTCAAGGGTTTAAAGTAGAAATTAATTTAAATAAAATATTCATCGCCTGAGGTCTTCATGACGCCGGTACGAGTTGAGCTCACCTGACCATCTACTTCTTAAATTAGTTTCGAAAACTAAGTATAGTTTGCTACGTACTACAACTAAACGCAATATATTGCATTAATAAACATGCAAACAAAACTGTAATAACAAGTAGAACTTTAGCTTTAAATGGGAAAATAAAATTAATGGCTTAAAACCGCCTCTGAGTGATAAATAAAATGTTTCCTCAAGCAGGTTGCACTGATAATAATAAGTTTTTATAAATATCTTATTTGTATTATTGATTTTTAACTTAGTTTGGTGGTTCAATATTTAATAACATTGTGTAATGTTATAGTATTGCAGCCAATCTAAATTATTGTGTGAAGTGCATCTCCATTTACAAAAGTTTCAGGAAGTAACGTGATCTGTGCTTCTCTCTTCTAAGCTATACTGCACTTGAGCTTGAGAATTTCGGGTCTGCCGTGAGGAGACGTTAAATACTGCAGCTTCTCTAATGAATATTGTTGCGAATAAAACCTCTATTCTGACTAGAAGTTGCCAATAATCTAGCAAAGATAGTGCTTTTATAGCTGATGTAAACTTTAGGAAAAAAACTTGTATCATTTTCAATAAAAAAATTAAAATGAGAGGTAAAAACTAGCTCACCCACCATGTTCGTTGTCAGAAACGTTCATATAGTAAGAATCGAGCTCCTGGCTCTTGCAATGGCCTGAACAGATGAGTCTCCAAAAGTAACGAAACAGCGCTGTTCTCAGGTCTTGCAGGATACACATTTATGAGATGTTCTGAAATATAACCTTTTATGCATTATGCAAAAAATTCAAAAAAAATTAAACACTCAAATATTTACACTATTTTCAAAAATCTGCGGTATAAGAAACAGAAAATCTGCTATATTATTACGTCATTTGATTATTTTTGAATTATTTTATGGAAAAAAAATTATACGTTTTTTGAACAATTCTATAAATATATGAGAATTACATTATATTTAATTCTATTGACATTTTCTTGTGTACGTGGTACATTATAACACTGAAGGTTTATTCAACAATGCTAAATGATTTATTTAATGTTTGATTAACTATTTAAATAATAATACAGCATTCCTTCCTATTGCATACGGATATTAAACTTAAACAATTACCCAACTAGACAGTATATAATTAATCAAATTGCATTGGGCCGGATGCTGGGAACGAATTCATTGTCGTGTTGCTTGTATTAATATACTGTTCTATATTACTTGCTACCCAAAAGCAATTATAAATACCAAATTTATTATTGATAAATAATAAAGGATATACGCAATTAAATTTTTTTGGAGAAGAATGGGGTGTTTATTAAACACAACAATCAATTGAATATTAAACTAAGTTAATTGATATTTGCGGCACAATGCGTTCTCTGCTCTTAAAATAACAAAGTTGAGTTTGGTTGTAATTTACGGCTAACACGTAATTCTAATATGGAAATAAATTTCGACTCTATTTCGCACTACGTTTGGTGAAAATAGTTTTCTAGGAAAAAATAAGAGGTGTTTAATAAATTAGTTAATTAAAAATAGCAGTAAATTATTAAAAATGTTAATTCTAAAAAAAACTATACGCAATCTGGTACTGTAACACCCAAGATGCTTAACTTGTTTTTTAACCTTCAAAGTTTTATTTGATAATTAATTAAGCTGATCAGTGAACTTAGTTTTTGAAATTGTCAGACTACAACATTTTTTGAGAGCTTTGAGCGACTGATCACTTACAAAAAGATCTAAAAATGTGATAAATGTAGTCGGATATTTAGAGCTTGGATCTGCAACTAAGAGTGGTATTCTCGACCACCATAACAAAAATAAAATATTAAAATTATTGTGTATGGGCGTAGATTGTTGAAGAAATTGTCAGTAACATTTCATTCCAAATGACATTTGGCGCACAAATAAAAAAAATTAATTTAACTTTTTTTTTTTAATATTGCTCAAAATCTCAGTTTGTGATGAATTGGTTTGCTAACTGTTAAAGATATTTTCAATAGTTTGTTAATTAAATAAACAAAAAAAATATATGAAAGAGCTTCTTATGTTGGATCTTGGACCAAAAAGAGGCTGCTGAAAGATGTCTTAGTACAAAATCTTTTATTTCCTACTGATTCAGTTCTAAATAAATGTCAAAGTTCTGTTTGTCCAAGGATTTGGATTACATACTTTGGTAACTTATCTTTAACTGTTGGCTGGAACACTGCCTTGAATAGACTTAAACTACTATCTATTTGACAACTCTTTAAAGCGAAAAACGTCAAAGCTTAAAAATAATACGTAAGAATAATAAAATACATACAACAATTTTTACTTTCTGCGTATGATAGTTGCGATTAATGACAATTTGTAGGTTATGTTAGATCCATAGATAGCCCGAGCAAATAATAAATTATGTTTTTTTATAATATTGATAGAGTTGATGTAAGCACGCAACAATTTATCACATGTTAGTGTTTTAGCATAGTTAAAAAAAATTGTATTTAATTTTTTTATTTGGGTCTCCAATGTCATTTGGAATAAAATTTCATTAACAACCCACGCTCATATAGAATAATTTTATCATTCCATTTCATTCCGTATGGTCGAGAATACTGCCCTAAATCAAAAACAAGCTTCTGTGAATGCAAAAAACTTAATTTATTACTTAATATGGCTAAAATTTTGCTTTCAGTTTTAAACTTTTCAAGAATGATGAATGATGAATCAGTTTTGATCTGATGAGGAATGAAAAAGCTAAAGCTGTAAAGGCTCGGTTTTAATTTTTTTGAAAATTAATTTATTCTTTTTATTCTATCCATTAAAAACTAGAAATGCATTATTTCCAACACAAAGCTGTTTGCAGCACTTAAATAATCACTTTTTTCTGTAAGCTTGAAAACGTGAGGTTTTCACAAGGAGAACAATGCTGTATCTTTAAGGGAAAAACCGATGCTTATTTATTTCTTACCTAGTTAACACTTCATATTGCATTCAAATCAAGACTGTTCACAGCTGTTGAGTTTGGATCATTCCAGTCTTTACAACCGTGGGTTTACAGCTTCTGCACTTGATAAAGTAACTGCTAAATTTAGCGGGAACGTATATTTACAGTAGTTAAATATCTTATTTCTTTTTCCTTATCTCAAACTCGACATTTCTTCTTACTTTCACATTTTATGTGCTGTTTTCTTTTTCAGTTTTCCATCTTAAAATGTCAGGTTTTTATTTTATTGGCTAGTGAAATTCGAATCCTTCTGGATAATTGAATGTAATTGGTTTGGAGCATCAATAATGGATACATTTTTCAGATCAATACCTACTTTTATCACATATTCATTCTTTAACTGATTTTAACGTATCCAGCCAAATGTTTAATTAATCAGTAGTCAATAGCAACCCTTTTTTATTAAAATATGAAATTTTAAATCGAACTTATTGAAAAGATTTTTTTTAAACTTAGCGTTACAAAAACTACGTTTTATTTATTTTGAATATGCAACTGTGAGAGTTTATTTTTTATACATTTATTAATATAAATTATTTAAGTCAAAACGGCTTTAATGTAATATTGCAAAAAGGAGAGATAGCTGAGTGGAGATTAAGCAGAGCGCTTGTATCAACTACACAATTATTAATTATTTAATAATTATTAGAGTAATTGAAATTCCAAAATTAGAGTAATTGAAACTTGCTTGCTAAATTTTAAATGACGAAATTAATTTGTTTTACATAAATACCACATTTCTATCGAAATCTACACTGAAATTCTGACCAGTGACGTATCACGTGTACAAAGCAGCCTCTATCATGTGCTTTCTTATATTTTTTTTGTTTCTGACGACATTACATGGGAAATAGATATAAATAAACTAGCGCAATTATCATACTAAATAAATTTGAAAAATCAAATTTATTTAGTATGATAAAAGCTACAGAGTGTGTTTTTTGTGTGTGTAATATACAGAGTGCGCTCACAATTTCTTGATTATACGTTTTGCCGAATTCTACCTATTGCAAAGTATTTTCAAAGTGTGTTATTCAACTTCTTCCCAAACTTATATTTATGATTTATTTTTCTATTCTTAAATTGATATTTCTATTTAAAATCTCTAGAATAAGATTAAATTATTATGACGTGCTGTGTAATGTATGCAGGATGTATTCGTTTAAAATGAGCTAGTAAGTTCATAATAAAATTGTGTAATTTAGAAAAATCAAGGCTTTAAAACTAAAAATTCATGAAGTATTTGAAGAACTTAAAATTAAAAGGTGTATTTACGTATTAACGTTGCGTGACAAAAACGACCCTATGACAAAGGTGAGTTAGTTTGTCGTCGAATGCGGACTTTTAGCGGCAATCTCGTGCACCTGTTGCAAACTCTAACCACAACATCTGACAAATAAATCAGTTTTTCCTTCATTATATTGCCGCGTTCTTTGTTACAATGACGATACCCGTTTCATATATTTTATTTCGTTCGTGATGCCACAACATCAAATTGTCGCTGTGTCGCGAACGCGCGGGCGGTGATCATAACTTTATAACCTAATTTTAATTTTTTGAAAAATCAGACGTGAAATGACTTATTACAGTATTTATATAGCTCAATCAATAAATTTTTAGATTTAAAAAAATGTAGGTTAATCGTAGAGACTTTAACATAAAAAAACAAGACTAACGAAGAAACTTAACAGAATAAATCCATGCTAGTTTTTGTTACTAATTAAACTGATTTATTTGATTTACTATAAAAACGAAATAATTGTATTTTTAAAATTGTGTAAGAAAATGCATATTTTGGGTATCAGCTAGGGTGATGACGTATCGTTTTTTATTGGGAACAAATTCTCTCGAAGAAAAGTAGACAATCGATAAAAACTTTTACGAGTTGGTAGTGACTCCATAAAAGTTGATTAAAGAAAATAGTATTGCTAATTGTAAAATGCAAAGCCATTCTGAAGTAAAAGCGTTTGGATTGCAATTATTTTTTTAATTATTGTGGCTGTTGTTAGTGTAGAATTAAAACGAAAATTGCGGTTGGATTGATTAATTATTAAGTTGAAAGTGTGATCCTCTCGGTTATTTACGACTACAATTTGCTTGTTGTTTATTGTAAGCAATGAATTGCGAAGGCATAGGTTGTAAATAATCATAGAATGGTTAGTAAGTAAACACTAAATTCTTTATTAACTATATATAAGATAAAAACATTATCCTTGAGTAAACGCAGAATCTTTAATCTATCAAGAGATCTCTAGTGACCGCAGTTTGCAACCAATGTGAACTGGCTCTACCCTTAACTTTTCTACTGATTTTAGTCTTAACCCTCGGCTCAAACGGAAATTAGTTCTTTTTTATGTCGGGATGCTTTCCCAATATCTTGGTTCGCTTCCATGCTCGATTTGCTTAGATCGACGCTACAAAGTCGAGATAACACTTAACAATTCCACTTTCTTACCCATTCCATTATTGCCACGGCTCTTTTTGACTTGATTTAAAACAATGTAACTTTATTTTTTCACACTTAACGACGACTACTATTATTACACTAAATTTCTATCAAATTACTTAAACATGTCTTTGCACATCTTATAAAATATAACTGTTAGGAATTAATTATTTAACTTGCTCTACAATTGTTAGGAATTAATAATTTAACACTTATTACAATTATTTTATAAATATAAACAAGACGTCTGTTACATTTTTAGCTTTAAAGATAAGACGCTTTGGTTTATTTGTTGATATCAAACTTTGAATCGTTTATCCCTTGTTCAATTAAAAGATTCCAACGGTTTTTAGTTCCACGTCTCTCATAGAAATAACACATTGATTCAGATTTTGCTTCCACGCTCTATATATCCTGGAACGCAATATTATAAAATACCACTGTAACAAAATCAAGCAACAGAAAATAATCAGTTGTCGAATAGTCCGTACCTAAATTATGTCACTTTGCTTTAAATATGTATTGTGCAAATTTTGCGCTGTTACTCATAACATCATACTTATTGAATCAGTTTATTTACTAACAAGTTTGAGCGCCTTATTCTGTATTAGAAGGTAGACTACTTCCAAAACAATTTGATAACTATTAGAACAATCTGAAAAGTTTGTAACTGTTTGGCTTGGTGTAATATTATTACAAGTTCGTAGTTGCATATAGATTTTCTAACATTATTTGGTTGCTTATGATGAAATGTATTGATTTAGCTTGAACACTGAAGTTTTAAAGTTGTTTGCAGTTAATTCCGGTCAAGTTGCTTATTTGAGAATAAATTTTGCCAAAAGATATTATTTGTTTAAATCAGAGAACCTGTGCTTTGCCACTGATTTAATAAAAAGTCAATGCTGTAGAAATATGTTTTAGTATTTGTTTCTGTGCCAAAAATCAAAATGTGAAGGCAATGTGTTGACATAATCACATTAAAACCAAACCATTGTTTCATGGAATCGATAATTTAGTCGTGTTAGCAAACTCCTTTTATACATGGGCGTGCATGTATCCCACGAGAATATTTCACCTATTAATTGACTTGTACATTTTCGCTAACCATTAATTATATTTGTTTAACGCCAAGCTTTTTGGCGCTGTCTATTACAAAATGATGATAATATTCCCAGATACATATATTGATAAGGGTTAACTGTGCGCCAACTTGATTCCCTGGTGTCCAGTTAAATTCTAACCGCAGGTCCGTATTTGTTAAGTTAGGCCTGGAAAGACAGAAATTTACTGTGCGGCGAGGTTTATGCATGTGTGCAATTCAGAAACGATTGTTCAGTTGATTTGATAACATAAAATTTCTTTTGTAGGTAATACAACAAGCAAAGTAAATAATAAAGCTTTGAAGTCTTAGGTATTTGATCTTGATTAAGTTTTAATGCTTTATACACCAAACTTTAGTAATTTCTCGCCTAAAATATTAATCTATAAGAAGCTTTGTTTCTTTGTTGTAGAACAACATAATAAAAGCACAAAAACCGCTGCTTCGTAATTGCAAATGAGTGTATACACCTATAATCTTAAGACGTAGAGTCTTGCTAGCTATATAGCGTCATGTTCTTTTTCTGTCGCGCTTTAATTAACACTTTGCACGTAAGAGCAGATGCATTGTTTTGTTAGCTTTGCTAATTCTGTAAATAATTTGTTAAAATGGTTTTTTTCTTCTTAATCGCTCTTTTCGAAACAAGATCAAAGGATATTATGTCGTACGAAATAGTTGGTAATTTATGCAAGCATCAATTCGCTCGGTATATTTCATACATAATGCATGCAGAACGGAAGCAGGATGCTCCTTTTCCTAAGAGGTAGGTATAGTATAGATATAAACGACTTAAATGGGGTGCAAGTTAAACCGTAATAGCCGAGTTACGATTTCAACCAGCTTTCTATCGAGTTTGACCGTTTGGAGATCCTATCTTTCTATAATAAAGCGTTCGTCAGGCAACGTCGCGTGACACACCATGACAATATAAAATACAGTCATATACCCTTTATTCTTTTCTGCTGTATTTCTTTCTACTTACATTAATTAAACAAATTAAATATTCATATTAATATAACACATTGTGTTTCAATTGTTAAATACTTTCTGGCAACCTTAGCTTGTGAGGCCACATAATCTATAACTTAGCTTTGTGTTAATCAAACTGGCTTTTAATTATTTCATTGTATTTTACATATAATAAAATAAAAATTAAAATTAAGTGAGTAATTATTTTTTTTTAAATAGGTATATTGCTATTTAATACAAATTTACTCAAACTAGATCAGTAGACTTGGATATGTTTCGTTCTTATTAGAACTTTTCAGCAAGTCGCAATACGGATCTAGCTTGAATTAATTTGCATTGATTTTATTATTCTACTTGATGGTAGTAACCAAAAAAAATAGATTACATTGTATATCATTGATATACGTATGAGATGAAAGACGTTAACGTGATAACTTGGGTGTTCAATCAGAGATATACGTTTAGAGTGGTTTATACGCTAACTAAACTTATTATATCCAGTTTTCTGAGATATGCAGCTCTGATAATGTTTTGAGAAAAGACCAAGCAATTTTCATTACATATCAACCACCTTACAAGGTTAATGGTAGTAACTGTCAATAAACTGTATATTGTCAAATTACGCTAAAACGTGCAATTAATTTTTTTTTTTATTAAAATCAGTCTAAAATTTTGTAAGTATATTATAGTATTTGAGTATTTTCAACATTTTAATATCTAATAATAAGAATTGAAATATGAAAATAAAATGCAACACAGAATAATCAGTGTTGCATTTTTTTCAATCCGACTAGCTGTGTTTTATCTCTTAACTGTCAGTGTTTTGTCAAATATTGAATAATTTGTTTTTTTAGAGCTTGCATATTTACAGTATTAGAGCTGAAAATCAATTTTTTCGGCAAATCAATAGTTAATTACTGTTCGATTAATTGCGTATTTTTTCAGAATATCATTATCTCAAAATAATTAGCCAAATACACAAATGCCAATTAATTTCTGGCAAATTAGCTTAAAGCAAGAATTTAAATACATAGATACAATTTACATTCAAATGAAATTTAAACAAGATGCGCTTTGGAGTTGTTTTATAAATAAATAGAGGAATACCATCAGAATAAGACAAACAAAATTATTTTATAAGGTATCATTATTTTAACTCAATTGTGTTTTAATAAAATTATTGAAGAAATTTGTCGATTAAACAAAGATAAAATGCAAATTGTTTGCAGCGTTCATTATAACGTGGATACCGATGAATTTAAATTGAGGCTCAACATACAAAAGCTAAAAAATATACTTTGTATGGGAGCCACTCAATCCTCATACAGTAATTATTCCATTTTGAAAATTGATGTTTTATTAGAACACGATATTTTGTTAACTTTGAATTAACTGAGTGCAAAAGCGTCTGTTTTATACAACACGTTGTTATATAACAATAAATGATTCCCTATTGAAATTTTTAAAAACAAAATTTATTATTAGGCCAATACAAAATGATTATCAAGATTTTGTTGATAACTTATAATCAGCTTAAGTAAATTATCACTTTTTACTTACTAAACCACATGGGACGGTTGTATAGAAGTTTAATGATTATTAAATTGAGTTAACAATTATAAAACCATAAAGTGCGTTTTGATTGTTGAGTATTTGATTGACAATCAGTTGATTAGAGATTACACTTGCTTTTATACAACCGCTTCTACAAGTTAAGACTTGAATATTTAACCAAGAGTATTTAAGAGTAATATCAACGCCACAAAAAAAAACATTACAAGTATTTTCAGTTTCCGACTACTATCAGTTCTATGTGTCGCCTCACAAATTATTCTGAGCTGACCTAACCGAATGATTTACCATCTCAAAGCTACAAACATAATATGAGATGTTTAGCACGAATATAAACAAATAAAATCTACAGAAATTGCAACTTCCATCTTTATGAAGAAACTCTATAAGAATAACATTAAGTGATTTGTCTGTGAGTCTGTTGGTTTGTAAGATTTCTTATTTCTAAAATTTATTAGCAACTTTTGACAAGTTTTATTGAAGCTTAGGCTTCAGTTTACCTAATAGAGGTCATCCAACAATCGGAAATCGCATTTACGCTTTTTTTTCTGTTGAGTGAAAGAATATCTTCTCTTTCTCTTCTACAAAACAATAACTAGTAACACGCTAACACGCTAATAAAAAGCAAGTAACCAAAAAATAGGCTCGGGCAATAACATAAACCTTTGAAAGTACATCAATGGTCAATGTCAATGTCAAACGTCAATATGGATAACAGAGTATTTTTGCTATATTACCAAGTTTACAGCTCTCTACAAAGTAAAAAATTGAATAGAACGATTATTAAAACATTTTTGATTTTCTAGTTTCTATGGTAAACACCATCTGTAAGTTTTGAATTAACTCCTAATTAGATCAAACAATAAAGAATGTAAAGTGACTAAATTTGTGATAACGGACTAAATATGTGAACTACTGAATTACGTCAGATTATTATCACTTGATCTTTAAAAAAAGTAATATTTATAAAAAAAAATAATTAGAAAAATAGACATAGATATCAAAATGCTGCAGCTGCATCTGTTGCCAAAATGCAAGAGGAAGTGGTCATCCCGTGTACACCGGTGCGCTCTTCTACCTTTGTTGCCACACCACCGCCACGGGGGCACGCTTTTGCGGTGAGCTGGCTGTAAAGTGCACTTGATTAATGTGTGGTGGTTGTTTACAGGACATGAAAGGTGGGTGGGCGGCCTCGCCAGGGAGCACCGCGTCGGTGAATCCTCCAACTCTCCTAGCCCTTCAACCTTTGCTGACGCAATCAAATACGCCGGTGCAGACTGTACAACAACAGTCCACAACTACTCAAGCCCAGCTTAAGCAAGACACTTCTAGTAAGTACAAACATTTAAATAGATAAGAAACTAATAAATTTTCAAGAAATGCTGGTTATTATTAAAATTGATATTTTATAAAAAAAAAAACCGAATCACAGTATTGAGCATGGCGCAGTCATTAATGTTTTGGTATTACCTTAGACATCTTTACCGAATAACAAAATATGTGTGAAGATAAGCCTTTGGTGATATGTCAATGATTAATTATATGTGATTGATAAATAGATCCTATTCGTATGTATTATTATTAAACAAACAGTGTTTTCCTGTTTTTCTAGATTTTTATTACTACAGTAAAACGAACAATGGAACTGTGGCAAGAAAATTTACTACAAATTTATCGGTAATTTTCAAACCTTTTTAACGCGGTTGCATTTTTATTCTTTGAATGATAACGTGTATCTAAAATTTAATGTTGATATCTGTTGATTGCATATTTATTTTCAGCTCAAGTGTTATAAGCAGTCTGTAGTACGTATTTTAATCCCAAAAGCGGTTTCAAGTGTTTTGTGTTTGAAGTATGAGTAGGCCTAGATCAAAATTTGCTGTTGATATGTCATGAACTACTTCACCGAGAAACAACATTGTCATTTAATTTTAAAAGTCATTATTATAAAATTTTAAATTTTTCTTTACAAACACTAGACTATCTCACTTACTGTTATCTATTGTTATAATAATAGTAGTTTCTAATTTTGTTTAATAATTAAATTAATTTAATTATTTTCATTAATCATTAGCTGTTTCAAGTGTATCCATAGTTTAAACTAATTTTTCTATAATTAGCCCCTTTAGTTTAATACGCAAAACAGTAAATATCAAAACCAATCATAGGAGCAGGCATATCTAAATAAATATAAACAGTTGCAATTTACATCATTGAAATCCGATCTGATATTTATAAACTTGTTTGCGTGTATTGTTTATATAGATCCGTAGTATCAAATTAATTAGTTAGTTAGGTTAAATTCACTCACAATTTGTTTGATTGTTTGCAAACACTTTTGAAACTCAAAGGTTATTCTTATGCAGAAGCTTCAATTTAAGTACAAATATTTTTAATAATTAACTATGGCGTCATATACAATTTTTTGCTGGCATTCGTGTAATTGTAGCTTTAGAAGAGGGTATATTTTAGTTATTTTTGGTAAGGTATTACCATTATTCCAGGAGTTATACATAGAAACGTACTTAACCTCAAACCTTCAGTTGTTGCTGCAAAAAATCAATTTCTACGTTGTTCAAATTTCCAACGCACCTGAAAATAGCTGCCGTAACGTACTAGTTTTTTAGTCAATTTAATAATTTTTTATCTTATCTTAATGTTTAATTGTGTAGGAAAAACTTAATTAAGGTTGATTATATGCTAGCAACTTGAGATAATGATTTTTATTCACTTTTTGCAATTTAAAATTTCCTTGATGGTAAAATTACTCTTTCATCCAGCGTTCTTCTTACTTTATTAGGTGTTATTTCTATTCTATGGTTCTTTTTGCTGACAGTAATTGATTTAATTGATAAAATATAATTAAACACGGAATATGATATCATTGGTTTTTGCAGTTTAATCATAGAAATTTAAAACCTTGCCGTTCGGCTTTGTCTATCTTGTGTTGAAGATAATGTACATTGTAGTTTGTTTTAGTTTACCATTTTTCAATTTGCATTAACTGTGTGCTCTGCTTTTAATCAAAATAAAATCTAAATTAACATGTAATTATAAAACAACGTAGTTATTTACAAACCACACAAATTTGAAATGTCTGTGTTGTGTTATCGATATTTTTTCACAAATGTATGCTTTGTATTAGACTCAATTAACATGAAAAAACAAATTGGTTTAAATTACATTGAGTTAATCAAAACAACGGAATGCAATACTTGGTCGGAATTGAAAAAATCTTGCTTTGTTTGTTTATAAACCCAAAAACAAAAAAACAAATTCAAATTAGAAAAACTTGAAAATTATTGTAATTTTTTAAAATTGTTTGAAGGTAATTTCTCACTTTGTCGCTTGTAATAGAAATATCTCATGCACTTTCTAACGTCACACGAGTGAGAAAGCTACAAATCAATTCAAGGGTCGAAGAGCTGGGCGTTTAATAATTTTTCGAACATTCCCTGAATAATAAAACCGAATTATTTATTGAAGTCATGTAGCTTGTTCAGTACAGGTTTTTAATAAGTAAATATTGGAAAAAATTTAGTATTCATGATACGTGGATTTTCAGGACCGTAGCTGTAATGGAAATGCTTTTAATGCAAGCGATTTTTTTTGCAATATATAATTTTATTTCACAAATCTCTAAATCATTCAATAGCAAAATGCATATTTTCCAAAGCAAATTTAAAGCATCTCACATCTGAAGGGTATAGCCCATGAGCTAGTAAAAGTTTTGTATTGTAAAACATTTAACTGGTGCCATTTAGTTATCATAAATGTAACAAAATGCCTCCTGTTCGAAGGAATTTTCTATATTACCATTAGAAGAATTTTGACATACACACAATTTTTGCCTTTTGAGAAGATGCTTTGCCTTATTACAAAATTGACCGTTTTGTGAATTGCGCTGCAGTGACAATAATGCCTCTGTGTGTCCGAGAAAAAAACCAAATCTATGGCAAATTTTTTATTTGTGATTATTATTATTATGACACTATTTAATAAAGAAGGTTATTAGATTATTTGTATTAAATTAGAAATTATAAAAAACTGTAAGCCAATTGATGTATATATAGGAAGGAACATATTTGTAAAATGTTGCTCTCATAAACAACGTAAAATTATAGATTGTAGAAGCAAATTCATGATTATAAAAGCCGTTTTTATAAAAATCCTCTCCCTTTCCTGCGTAACTTTGGTATTTTATTCATAAAGTAATTTCTAAATTTCCGCTTTTCCGTTGTGATTGAGAATTTAATCATGCATTTAATGACAATACCACGGCAACTAAATATCGAGAACAACTTCCGGCATTGGTTTATACCGGTTCACATTTCCCGGGTGTTTTAAATATGTACAATTCAAACAAGCTACACGCATTTAATTTTCAGGCTTTACAATTTTAAATAACCGCAAATTCCTCCCAATTGAATTCATCTACTGTTGATTGTTTGTTTGTGACGTAGTTTATTTCGAATAATTAACTTTCTTATAATATTACAATGAAATAAATTGGGAAGTATCCAGCAGCTTAAGCATCATTCTCGGTTTTTGTGGCAAAGAAGATAAGAAAAAACAGTTCAGTCAAAGATGTCATAATGTGCAACTGATGAAAACTAACAAGGCTAAAACTTGTATGTGATTTGACGTTTGTTCAGTGTTTTACTCATTCACATTTTACAATTATATATTATTATATATAGTATTTCTACAGTTTGTGTAAAGCAAAATATTATGTAAATAAAAAAAATGTACTTAAAACATTCATTATACAAATTAAATATTAAAGATGGTTACTCATGGAAATGTTTGCTGATTTAGGAATCTAAAGTCATAATTGCAAATTTGTCCAAAACAAGCTACTTATTATTCATGAAGACGAACATTTTGAGAAAAAGTTTTTTACAAGACAAATAAATGTGTAGAAACATGTCTTTGAGAATATATAATGTTCAAATATTAAATATTTGATTTTGAAGGAGATCTGCAGGAAACTAAATTAAATACCTTATCTGTGTGTCTTGAAAGCAAAACAATATAAATAAGTAAACAGCAAATGTTACAACAAATCAAGAATTTCTTATTAATACAAAAAAATGCTTTGGTAATTCAAAAAAGCGTACCTTATTGTAAACAAGTTCGTCTGCTATGAAAAATTAAGAACTTTAATAATTTATTATGAAAGAATGAAACACATAAGTTGACTGAAAATAAATTAAAAAATCTATTATTTCAGTTAAAACTTGTGTTATTGGTTACAACATAAAATTAAAAAGTTTAATAAGCTCTTTATAAGCTTAAATTCATGACAATTATTAGCAATTCTGCAATTAATTTAAATCTAACTATTTGAACATTTTAAACACTTTTGGAGTTTGAAAAACCTCAACAAGTATTGGAGCTAAGAACATTTAGTAACAGTCTATAGTTGAATATTTGGAAAACTTTGTTTTTTAAATATGCAAATTGTATGCTTAGAGCTACCATGTTTTGGATTTCCAAAGTTACTTACGAAAGTTAACATATTTCCGCTAATCGGACAAATATAGGGAGCCTTTGTAGAGAATATTATACTTTACCTAAATTCTGAACTATAGATGAACAATGAACAGCTAATATGTTTTCCAGGCAAGTGTCCTATTTAGGATCTGTCAGGCTTTCAAACCGAATATGTAATCCGGTTATGTAATTCATGCGACACTTATTTCAAATAAAGAACTGATAATATATCGAGATAAGCCATAGTTCTGTCTGTTTGCTTAATTCTTTTGAAATAAGGAAGAATTTGCTTCTTTAGATTTCAAACTGAAAGCAGAAAATTAGATACCCATTCATTCATCTAACTAGAATATTTTGAATTATTCCAATATGATATGTTACAAATGTTACAAATTGTTGTTCACATATAGTTTAAAAAAACGGTTGGAAACGCTGTTCATTAGCATTAAAGCGTAATAGAGCACGCTGCTGCTACATTTTGACGCATATGTGGTAAGTTATTTATTTCAAGACACTTTTACTGATTTACTGACGTAATTAATGGGTTTTACAAAAATTAAAGTTTTAATGTGTAATGCTGGCAGACACCATCCACTCTCTGTCTGTTTCAAAATAGCTTTCTAATGCTTTTGTATTTTGCCAATTGAAATGAACGTTATGGAAACAAGTGAGTTTAATGGCTTGCTAGAATTAGTTTTGTTCTAATCTCAGACAAGTCTTTTCTGGTGTCAAGTTTGCTTTTTAATTAAATTATGATTTACTGAAAAAAATTATTTTAAAGAGACTTGTGTGGTTTCATAATTCTTATGAATAGACATAAATAACTTTTATTATTTTGCACTTTTTTCTAATTTTAGATTAGTTTTAGATTACTTTAAAACGCAATTTTTAGTTTGAGATTTTAATGAAGTAAAAATTAAATTAAATTTGTTGCACAGGGCTCAACGGGAATATAGTAGATCAAAGTAAGCTGAGGCCCAACGTAGGCATTGCCTATAAATAAGAAGGAATAGATTTTCCAGTAGGCCGTCGAACCAGGTAGTCGATTAATGATGTCTGGAAAGCAGCTTTTGCAGCTTTCCAGTATCGGGGTTGATGTATAAAATTGCAAAATCCAGGTTTGTCTGCATTGTCGAGGTCTAGTTGCGTAGTTTGGGGCTGGGGTACGCCAACCATTCATTTCCGCGCTATTGGGGCTCCCATTTTAGGCGGCAGCTCGTCTGTCGCTTCGTTCATCCCTCGTTGGCCGGCAATCGAACACACAATTGGCCCCGTATGTCACTTCATCGCACAGAATACAAAGCAGGCATCGACCGAGCAAATCTCTGATGTTCTTTGTTTCAAAGTGTTTTTGTTAGGAGTATTTATCCCTTGTTTATTTTCCACGTTTTCTGCTTCTTCATTACAAATCCACCACCATCGCACTACATCCACCAAAACTCAGCTCGAGTTTATTTATCTCAATTCTTACCTATTTTATTTATACTCTGACGGTTGGCTGTTGTTCAATAAGAATTTTAAATCATTTTTGGAAAACCAATTAAAGCAGATTAGAAAATTCACCACAAAGAAAAACAAAAAGCGCTTGTCTACACCAATTTTATTGTATTTTTTATTTGAATATGATATTATTGTTTTTTTTAGAATGCTATAAAAAATATACGTTTTCCGCGCTGTTAAACTTATAAATAATCAATTTGTGTGTTTATAAATTCTGCACTAAATATACAAAACTTATTTATAGTTGAAACATCAGCTGCCGTTTACAATTTGTTCTCATTTTTGTTGTTTTAATAACAAAACGCGGATTTTAATTATTGCCGGCTAGGTACCCATGATTTAACCTTAAATTCAAAATGTAAAACAACTACAAAATAGCTTTTAGAATAAATACAGCATAAAATATTCATTATTTATATTTTAAAATGTTTAGCTGTAAAAAATATGTAGAGTTTCGCTTACTTGATTCTTTTTGTTTGTATTTTCTCATTCGCTCATATTTCACAGTTATTTGCTTTATTATGTAAATTTTGAAAAATTTAACAAACTCCAGCTTTTATTTTGTTATTATTCTTGAATTTCCAATATTAATCTAATAATTTTACTCTCTTTTCTTTAATTTTTGTAAAACTTTGATAATTGTAGATGTAAGAGTAAACATGCTTCACTATGCAGTGTTAACAACCTAATTGTTAGAATATAAATTAAGAACTATTTTTTTTTGTATTTATTTATTTTTTTACTTTTGTTCTTTTCTCTATTTACTTTGTTTAGTATATTGCATTTTTTTTAACATTAATTACTATTTTATTTCTTTTTTTTTAATTTAATTTTATCTTTTTTTTTTCCACCTTACTTTTGCTTTATAGCCACAGGATATTTCTTCAAATGTTCTAATGTTTTGCTTTTTAATCCACACATCCAGCTGTGTTTTCTTTTATCTTCTTTCATCCAATATCTTTTCTCTCTCTTTTCAATTCTTTTTCTGTCTCTCACATTTTTTTTACATACCACGTCAAATGTTTTACAATTAATTAATTATGATGTCAATTATATTTGCTGTTGCAAATTTCTGTCATCTTTTCTTGTTTGTTTATGTATCTTTTATTTTTCTATGCGCCCATTGTTCTGATTTACTTTTTTTAACGCTAAACATTTTTCTTCTATAATTGATTTCTTTTCTACCTATATTGCTTTTCTGTTCACCACTTTTTACCTTAAAAATAATAATCATATAACCGAAAATTGAAAATATAGCTGGAAATAAAAATAATCACTATCTATTATATATTCTTTAAATGTATCATTATATCAAATCAATATCAAGTGAACATGCATAAAACGTCGACAGATGCATCTTTTCTTCATTTTCTATTTAATAGACTGATCTAATCGCGTGGCTATTTCTTATTCACGTTCATTTCGTTCAATATTGACTACATACATATTTTAAATTTTTCTCTTTTTTGCAGACTACACGCTTTTTCTTTCCTAACTCTATTTTTTCTTGATTTTTTTCCGCTTCTAGTATATATTTTAGAATCTCTGTGCTTAATCCTAACAGCCACTTTTTTGTTCTAACATTGTTACATCTATTTTATCCAAAAATTTTGTTCCAGCAATATTTTTTCTGATGACAAATAGCGGCCAACTTTATATGGTTACTGCATAAATTATGCTGTAAATATTATTGACATCTATGAAGGTTTAGGGGAGACTTACTACCCTAGAACCTTGTGATTAAGACAATATTCAAATGTGTCTGTTGGTCAATTTCTGTTTGCTCAAGATGATTATTGCATGAATACTGCGCAACTAATTGCACCAGGTGCAAAACCAAGAAAATTATCATAAGATTAATATATTTTTTGCCATTTAAACTCTATTATTTGCTAAAACATTTAAAATTATAGTAGTAAAAGCCTAAAAATTAATGTTTTTTGTGATTACCGAAGTTTGACAATAATTTTTCAATAAAAAAAGTAGTCTAATAACTATAATTAATGCAAGATGTTTTTTTTGTTGACTATTATTGCAGCTTGTATTAATGGAGTTTTAGCAGAATTAATAATTTTTGTTTATATCAACTTGTTAGAAAATCAACAGCTTTAGGGTGTGATGTTGATAAAGAATTCTCTTTCAGCATCGTGTCGGTGTTCTTTTCCACTAGACAGCGTGTTCAAAAATTTATTTATGTATATTTCCTTCTTTATAAATTACTCAGCAATTTGTCGTGCAGCGAAACTCAAAAAATGCGAATCTCTATAAACAACAAATTTGTAAAATATTCTCAGATGGTTTTCTTTTTATAATCAACAAATATTTTATTTATGCGATCAATATTGAGCGAAATGAACGCGAATCAAAAATAGCCACGCGATTAATATGATAGCTTAGTCTATTAAATAGGAAATGAAGAAAAGGTGGATCTGACGACGTTTTATGCATGTTCACTTGATATTGATTTGATATAATGATACCTTTAAAGAATATACAATAGGTAGTGATTCTTTTATATTCAGCTATATTTTCAATTTCCATTTATTTGGTTACTTATTGTTTTTAAGGTGAACCAAAGCAATCTCAGTTTCCGAAAAGCTCTAGGCTATTTAATTTCATTTCCAACTGTACTTTTTGAAAAAAAAAACCATCAGTTGCAAATTTTTAAAAAAATATTATAGGAAATATTAATAATAACAATGAGAGTATAATTATAACATAAGCATAAGCTTGCAATAATAAAAATGTAAAAACTATTTTCTTAATATGTAACTAAAAATTATAAGATCAATGCAAATTCATTGTAACTAGATCCGTAAACTTGAACATGTTTCGTTCTTATTGGAACACTTCAGCAAGTTACTACTTCGGCAGATTCAGATTTGAAGTGACAAATTTAGACTTATATTTACCAAATTCCCCTTTCCTTCCGTAATTTAGTAAAAAAGTAACATCTATTAGAAGAATAGATAATAAAATTACATTAAAAATTTGAGAATGCGACTTGCCGAAGAGTTCCGGGTCTAGTTTAAACAAATTTGCAATGTTTTTTGGTTTAACCGGTTGGTGGCTAACCAAAGCAGATAGATTACATTGTTTATCATTGATATACGTTTGAGAGAAAAGGCGATAGCGTGATAACTTAATTTTCTAATCAGCGATATACGTTTTATCTCAACATGTATCTATCAAAAGTGACATGTTATTTAGAGTGATTTAAGTATATGAATTAAAACACGTAGAAACCGTAGCAAACACATATTATATTATTCAGTGTGTCCCCAGATAAAATGTAATAGTATAGCGCAATGCCAACGGAGTTTTTATTGTACCATTTTGAGAGTATAATAATTGATAGTACAAGATAGACAAATATTGGAGAAAAGATTATAGTAACACAAAGAAAAACGAAAACTGTATAAAAAATATTATCCCACTTGGCCTACTATAGAGCAGAGATATACGTTTAAAGAGAGATGTTTTTCTTTTTATAGATCGTGTCATATATTTAATTTTGTTAATTTGTTTTAAAACATATATTAGTTTAGTTTGAGTAATTCTTTTGTTTTATTATAATTTTTATTGGTAAATTTTTATTAATGGATTATGTCACCACAGAGAAACAAAATCATTTCGTTCTTAATAATATTTTGTAAACTTTAAAAAAAATAAAATGAGAGCTTTTAAAGCCTCATTTGTAAGTTTTCAGTTACGAATTTGTGTAATTTAGACATAAATGCTTAATTTATAAAAAAGTGCTAAATGTTTAATTTTCATTCATCAATAATGCAAGACGTAATGTCAGATTATTGAAATTTATAGAAAGTAATAAAGAAGTGTCGTAATAATCGCAAGATTTATTACAATCTGCAATCAATATTTAGTTGAGGCATTACGTTATTTACACCCCATCAGCGTTGATAGCCTATAAAAAATAGAGAATATATTCAACTTATCTGTTGTAACAATCAATCAAAGCCTTTTCTCTGAAGAATGTTTTTATGGGTTTAGCTCTCTTTCATCCGTCGACTATTGTAACTAATTTGTTCCTTATTTTCAGATCCCAAGAAACCTAAACATCTTGACTTCTTTCTTGTGGATGTATTTTTAATAAATGTTATATTTTTCTGCGTTCAGAATAACAGCCCTTTGATATAATTTAATACTTGCCTCAAATATTCAAGAAACTCTTTTGTAAAATCAAACCAAAAAAAGATCTGGCTAAACAAAAACATCAGAAATTCGTACAAGGTTAGTAAAGTCAGATCCCTATTTATTTCTTAATCAAGCAGAAATAAAAATTTGATATTTTTTATTTGTAGATTTTTTTTTAATTTGAAAAACTATGTAAAAATCAGTGCCAAATTAAACTTCCACGAATTTAAATTCCATCAGACTCAATTTATTAAACCGATTATTATTTTTGTCACGGTATATCCGGAAATTTTATAAACGTTAAGGCATAAAAGCTCAATTTTAGCATTTTTTCAGGAAATTTATATTAAATTTGTTAGTGATTGTGTGACAATTAATAAGGTGAAGAGGAAAGTGCAATTGCTTCAAATATTTTATTTTCAGATTTTCATGTATTATAGCTTATTAAAGGTTTATAAAAATTTGTTGATTTAAGCAAAATATTTATTTATTTATTAGATCTCCAAAAAAATCACATTAAATTATTGATAAAATGTTTTTTAAATCATTTTATTATTAAATTTCAAATCCATCTATTATGGAAAAAAATTAGCAAAATATGATCCTAAAAGCTTTAGCTTGTTTTTTTAACAATTAAAAGCTTTGAAGCTACTCAATATTCAATGGATAGTTTTATTTTTTCTATGAAAAGTATATAAAAGTTGGTAATTTAAAATATAGATTACAGGCTTATTTAAAATTTAAAAAGCTTCTAAAAGTACAAAACAACAGAGTTTTATCATAATATTTGGAATAAAATAATGTTATTTTCTGGGTTGTTTAAATAAACAAGAGCTGCTGCTATTATAGTCTTTGTACAAAGGTATAGAAAGCAGTAAGCTTTTTAGCAATCTGAAGCTTCTGAAATGTAATAAGAGTAAGTATTTTATGTAAATAATTTTAAAAATATAGAGTACCCAGGGGCCCGATATTGTCGAGTCTTTACTTTGAAAGCGAGAGAAAGCAGCAAGAATACATTAGTCTTTATATTAAACAAAATATATGAAAGGTGTAATTAAATATTTATAAAGAGTTGTGAGGAGAAGCTTTGCAAAGGAAGCAGAGGGCAAGTCAAACTCACGCCGCTTTATGAGCTGATCGATATTTTAAGAGAAAGTAAATCATCACCATATCCACAGTCGCTATTTTAACCAATTGTGCCCTAATTGTCCCATATCGCCATATTGGCAAAGCGTCTCCAAATATTCGATAACTAAATCATCATTTTCTCTGACCAGATTATCGCCGTTGCGCTGGTGGCCCGATTTCTCTTGTTTGCTCATTCTGATATGAATTTATTATTGTTCAATTTCGGCGTTTATTTGCAGAGCACGTAACTTTAATTATTACTAATTATCCCTAATATGTTCAAGCCTAATAGACGGGCTCATGCTTCCACCGTGTTAACCCCTTGGTAATTCCGTAACATGTGATGCCGAATAATTACATTATATTCCAGCCTTGAATACTGAGTGGAAACAATTTTATTAAGCGTTCTTAGGATATGCTGAGATGACTCGCATCACAGGACCTCTTGTGGATACGCTTTGATCGATCAGCAATTGTTACGCCACTGGCTTTAGCGAAAACGGCGTCAAACCCTTAATTAGCAGGACAAATTAACGCATAAAAATTAAAACTGTTACAATGTTCCTAATCCACACCGTATAAGTCGAACCAGTGGTCGCCCAGTGGACGAAATTCGATCATAATTAATTAATAATAAGATGGAACATTCTTGAAGTTTGATGGTCATAGATAATACTCCTATAATCACAGATTTTGCCAAGGCTCCACTGTTAATCTGCCTATTTCTTGTATAAAATTTAAATAATTAAAATAATCAATATCTTTTTTATTTATTTTTATTGAATCAAAAACCCATGCGATAAATGCTGTGTCCATCATATGTTCATAATTTAATTAATGATAGATACAAAACTCCTCTGAAAACAATATTTTTTGTAAAAACTCTTTCATCGTTTGCTAAATTTATATTCGAAAATATAAAATCTGCGATATACAATGGCCCATGTAAGCATGTAGAATTCTTCTTATTTGTCTCGTTAATATTCTATGTCGAGGCATAATAGAAGTATGAAAAAACTTTTAAAAAATTACTAAAATCGAGAAGAGAAAAAGATTTTAGTAGCCACCAAAATAACAAAAATAGATAAAAAAATATAAATGAATTTATTATGGTTATCTTTGACTTTCAGTAAGACAGTATAGGCAAATAATATTAAAGGCAAACAATATTATATATAATTTTCAATTTGACCACAAACTTTAACAATAATCAAAAGAATATATATGCGTACCTGTGTCAAATACATGCTAGACTGAGTAATGTTTTCTTAATTAATTTAATGTAATTTTTAGCATAATTTATAAAAAATATCATGAACTATAAATGTGAGAAATTTTAAACTCCTCCGTTTGCGCAATTTTTTTTAAAATGGGTACACAATTTTTGCCCCACATATTTATAATATAATAATAATGAATATATTAGATAATGATGTAAGATAACAAAAACGAGCACAAAACAACATTCAATAGAAACATAAAATTGAAAAAGATTTAATATTTTAATCAAAGATAGTCTCAAAACAATTTTTTTGTAGTTTTGAAAACAAATCTTTTTTTTTTCGCTTAAAAAATTTCTTTCTTTTTTTCTGAACTGTTTTTATAGATATTTTTACTTGTTGGAATATGTTTTTATCTTGAATAGTGTTATAGCGTCGAGCATCTTTAAAACTGTGTCTTGCTTTTTCGTCAAAGAGTAGAGGAGGCTAAGTTAAAAGTTGTACAAAAACGTTTTCACAGACGGACTTTTTTGATTTAATGTTATTTGAAAATTATATAATAAAGTTATATTATATAGTAAAGTAATTATAATTTATTATTATAATTTTATTAGAAATGTTAAATCTAAATGACCTTTAAGGTCTTGGTTGAAATATAATTTGCTATAATGTTATTTTTTGTTGACTTGCCAATTGGAATCGTAGCTTTTTTAGTAGAAAAACATGTTGTGATGAATGAATTGTATACAACTGGGTATTTTTACGTAAAAAGCTGAATGGTTGTAAAATACAAGAAAATTACAAATTATAAAAAGCTTGTTATTATATAAGCAGCACATTTAGATCAAAGAGCGGTTTAATAAAAGTGAAAACTATATAACCATTCAGCTTTTTTCTCATATCGACCTAAGCTTAGCGTTATTACAAAATAAATGTCAAGACTTATAATTATTATTTGTGAGAATAATCACCGATTTTACTTAGATCGCAAACGTCACGTTTCTTTTCATGGTGCTTTTAAAGTGCCGTCTAAAGCAAATGTTCTCCTTTGAAAAAGCTCACAAATGTTTACCTCGTTTTTAGAATTCCAACAAAAATGGCCTCGACCAATTAAAATGCCTCAAATGGGTCAAATTCCTTTTACTACACTAAATACCCTTTCACTGTGTATTGAACTAAAGCCCCAGTTTTACGACGATCCAACCCAAAGTATAAATATTGCTTCCGCACACTGTGAAATACAAACTTTTAATCAAGACTCTTTTGCTACAAAATTTTTAATGGGTCGCTTTAAAATTTCTTTTTTTTTTTATTAATTAAATACACTGGCGCAGTTGAGACAATAATAATTTTAAATGGTTTTTAGCTTTTAATAATAAAATAAAATATTTTAACTAACAACATCATGTAATTAAAACTCTGGAATGTTACAAACTAGAATTTATGTACAACAGGGTTTACAAATACTGCATAATCCTCAACCAAGTGCCTAAAAGTCCTCTTTAAATTAACAACACTCATTACTGCAAACTAATAATATAACATGGAATGAATAATCCCTCTCTGGTTTGTAATTGACTCTTGTAGAAACAAATTAATAAACGTAAAGTAACTGTTTAAAAACAAATAACGTTGCAAATTTTCAGTCTTAGCATAGCTTAGTTCAACCTTAAAGTTTCCATAAGCTCCAACCATTGAACGTACTTTTTATAAATGATCAGAAACAGCCTATTATCGGAAATGCGACAAAAAAACCTTCAAAAGTCACAAAAAAATAATCCTGCTAAACTTTTCGACAAGATTTAGACCTGACCTGACTTGACCCAAACTGCGTTTCATATACTATGGGAATATCTATAAAAATTGAATTTCAAAAATATGTAATTATTGAAAATTGCTTTTAAAATTGAAAATTTTAGATAAATAGTACAAGTTTTAAATCTCAGTGTCGATTAGAATAAAAATGGTCGAAAAATGTGGATTGAAATAAATTGTACGCAGTGAAGCGTAAAGTGTGAATATTATGTTTTGCTCCTAAGTTTGAAAAAAGTTCCCGGAATAAGGTTTAAAACCAGAAAACTCTTCAGATTCTCAAAAAGTCTAACAGATCAAAAAACCCAGAAAACTCTTCCAGAGAATAGACATCTAATAGCTAAGTCTTTGCTTATTAATTATTTATTTTTATTAGTCGTAAATTATTATTCTATCTAAGTAATTGTAGACCCTCTTGGCCCTTCATTTGTACCACTTTTGATAGAATTAACATGTTTAATTTATTAAATTTTTATTAATCTATAAAATATAGATATTTTA
This sequence comes from Lagria hirta, assembly GCA_947359425.1. Lineage (NCBI taxonomy): Eukaryota > Metazoa > Arthropoda > Insecta > Coleoptera > Tenebrionidae > Lagria > Lagria hirta. Next base: position 4,916,543 of record OX375799.1, read on the forward strand.
TTTATTTTATTTGATTACCACCTCAAATATCTCCTCAAACAAGTTGTGGATAGTTATTATTGCTTTGCTAGTTTAATGTTAGTTGATACAGTATCTACACTTGAACAAAAAACAAAGCAACCATAAAAAAAAGCAAACAAAATTTGTTATGAGCTGCAGTGTACATGGTGGCACATGGTATTTTTCGTCATCACGGGGCGCTGTGGGACTATTTCCTTGTTATTTCAAATTGTAACCTGTAACACGTTAATACAGTTTTGACAAGATAGGTTTCTATAATTAGTATTGTTAAAAATAGTTAAAACTGATGCACTTTTTGTGTGAGAAATAATATTATTAAATGTTAAGTAAGAGAATAAATATAAATTTGTTTTTTTTTCTTGTTGGCTCAAATTGGATGAGTGATCTAAAGTTGCTGAGAGTTAAAGCTTTCTATTTCTAGTGCTTTCGTTTATGTGAAAATTTTATATCTTTATCTGAGTAAGTTTTGTGTGAGAAGTTTTACGATATGTGAATTTCCAGTTCTACCAATTTATAGTAAATACGTTTTAAATAAACAGATATAAGTGACACAATTTAACTTTTTTCGCTAAATGATACGCTAAAAGTAACGATCAAATCAATAGCTGATTATTTAAAAAAATGGTTTTTTGGGATGTTTGTGGGAATTTATTGATTAATAGCCGTATGATATTTGTCTGAACATGAGAATGCACGAATATAAGTGTTTACAAGCTGCGCAGATAAAAAATGCATCAGCTTTAAATTAATTCGGAAATGATGTGGAAAAGCGGTGCAAAATTAATGCTCATGTATGATGAAAAATAATCATCTAGGGGCGCTTGACGAGTGATGATTGAGTTTAAAAAATTTACCAATTACACGTTTAGAGAGTAAAAAAAGTTATGAAACATTCATATATATAGTTGGCTGGGAATATTCTATTTTATGTGCAGCAAATTTATTATTTTATGATCTGTGTGATGCTTTGGCTCTATGCTAAAAACACATTATTTCTGAGAATTTTGATCTGAATATAAAATACAACAATAAGTTTAAATAAGTCTTTTGTGTAACCTTTAGCTGGAATTAATTTGACTCATAAATGGAATTCAAAGACGCAATACATCAAAAGAGTAATAAAATATTTAAGCGTAAAGAGAAGTACAACGTACGCGTTGTTTTATAAGCCATCTCGTTTTCATCAAAGGCATATTATTTCTTTCCGAGAATAATGTTTACGTCACGTGAGTGTCGACAAAATATCATTTTAGTTGTCCGCAACAAGTTGTTCGAAGTGAGAATACGCAGAGAATCTGCAGGTAATTTAGAATTCTCGCGGTATAAGAGAACCGATGCTGGTGATTGCGGAGCTTCATCTGCTTCCAATATGATGTTTATACGTTAGTGCTTTGATTAGCTTTTCCGTAAATCAAACGGCACATCTCTCCGAGCTTGCAATCCAGCTACCGGATTCGGATGTTCCTCGTAATCCTCGTTCGAAGCTTCTTCCGGGATAGTTAATAGTTGATGCTAATACGCCAGAAGCTAATAGCCCTATTCCTATGCTGCGCTATTGCCTTATCTGTAAACAATGATAGAGGCGGTGCAATCTGAAAACTCATTGCTTTTCTAAATAGTGACACAAAAACTCCTTTTAATCAAGTACAAAATCTAAGTTTATTTTTACTCAAAAAAGAAGATTATAACAAAAATTAGTTTTGTTCCGAGACAGATAAACGTTATTTTGAAAGTTGAAGAAATTTAATTAAGTTTTTTAGTATAGATTTGCACACTAAGCTGGACGTAGCTTCTGCAATGTACTATCGTCAATTACAGATATTATTAGCTGTCACTTGTTGACTTAACTAGGGATAACCGGTTAATTTTGGAAATAGGTTTGTAAGCTTTCCCTAAGCGTGAGTAACCATCTATCATACTTTACCTTAGATACATTTACCATAAATTAAATCGCTTTATAACAGCAACAATACCACTTGTAAATTAATACTAGTAGATGAAATGCTCGGGTTTTAATGTTTATTTTGTAGCCTAACAAAATTGATCGCTTAACTTCAAAAATTGGAAAATTGTTTAGAAACTGAACTGCTTTAAGAATATTTTTTCTCCAACAAATCAAAAATCTAAAATCAGCTATTTTATTAAACATTTTATTGAATAATTGACCACTGTTGCAACAAATTGCAACCAACTACAATGAAAACAGTGCGAGAGAGATTTGTCTAGACTTCTAGACAATACGCTATAGCGCAATACAAACTTCTGAGAAACTATTTTTTACACAACAATATAAGCGTTAAAAAATATTTTATGTAAAAAAATGAGACTGTAAAGAAAAAACAGTATAAACTGATTTATCAAAAGTATAGAGAATCAAAACGATAGAGAATTTTTACAAAATTGATAATTGATACTGATAACAGTTTATCTATAATCAAGTATCAATAGGTAATTATTTTGTCTTAAATTATTGAGTGTCTTGTTAAAGTGGTACATAAACTTATTGACAGTCCAGTACAAGTGTCAAAAAAAAATATTTTTAATTATCTGAGCTTACAATTGCGATGATTTCTGAAATTGTAGCAACAAAAAATGTGACTACAATATCGTCGATTTTTATAAAAAAGCAAATAATTTTCTAGAGCTTTTTTTTGTTTAGAGCGAAATTGTGAAGTGAATAAAAGAGTTTAATAAAACTCCGGCAAGACCGCATCTGGTGTAAAGTGGGCAAGCGAGGCAAGGCGACATCTTAGCATCGGTGATGATTAGAAGATGTCAACAAGCAAACAGAAGACTGCCTATTTCAAACGCTCTACTGCAATTTGCTCTTTTGATGTACTTTTCCAGCGACGTAATTCTTATGCAAAAGATCTGTGTCGAGTGATAACTGATAAATACTAATAGAGCCCAAGATGGCGATCAAGATCTACATTTTTTTAAATATTTTATGTATGTTTAGGATATACCTATACAGCAAATTTAAGGGTGGTTTGTGAACCGAGTTCGGTCGGCAGTATTATCTAAAATAGTAGGGACCGAAACATTAATCAAATTGCACGAATTGAATGTAATCTAGAGTTCGGAGAGCAGTGGGCTTCAGGGCTCCGGACTCGGCCTTTGCAGCATCTTGCATCATCCGCAGGATGTTTATATTAAGGTTGTGATTAATAGATGAGCAAGCGGGGACGTCTGTTTGTTAATTATTTGTGAAAACAAGCATGTACAATCAGATAGCTCTCCCATTTTGGCTTCAAATTTTTTTATTAAAAACTTGTTTGTTTAACATTAAAAGTGACAAAATTTACAAAAAGATCTTTATAACAATCAGCACAAAAATTAATCAAAGTATCTTATCAATGAATTTGTTTTTGTCAGATTTGAGTCTTCCTGTACCTATTTACAAAATAAGTTTAGCAAAATAGAAAACAGAGAAGCTTTGTATAAAAACAAGTAACGAATACAGTATCTCTTTGTGGCATTGAGCATTGCTAACAATTAAACTCAATCTAATCTCAAATTTCCGTAAATGTCTTTTTCAATAGAATAATCTATGTTGACACTATAAATATAAGTGATTTTTTGCACACATTTTTCTACAATAACTCAATGCCAACGTTTTTACACCAACGGTTGCAAATTTTATTTATTTAATACTATAACTGGTGTAGCAGATTCTGACGCAAAAAGTTATTCAAAGTGCGACTGATTATTTCATATACATACCCATATAATAAAAAAGTGAATAAAAAAAAAATTAAAACGATGTGAATGTTTGAATCTCTACAAATACAAAACAGTAGGAACATATTAAAAACGATAATTAGGTGTAGATAGACGTTTCACCTTGTCTATTTTCCTTGATGGTTTTTTTTCTTTTTTAGAACTGCACGTGTTTTGATATTCTTTATCACGAAGATGATTTGCTTTCTTTTTTTCTTCTAAATAATCTGTAATGATAGCCCTCAATATAAGGTTTGACGTTGTTGTCTTTATTTTCTTGCAAACCGGGCACAATATGCTGATTTGAGAGCATTTGTTGCAAAAATTGTGACCACTTTTACACATTTTGATATCATATTTCATTAGTTGGAAACATTGAATGCATTTGAATAAGCATTCGCTGATGTAAACTGCTTTGAAATTATCCATCAAATTCAAAAGTGCATCTAGAAAATACATAAACCATGAGAGCAAGGATATTTAATAAGAAATATTGTCAGACCTCTAAACTTTGCACTGTGTTTTAAACGTCTGATCCCACATCTACCGAATTTACTTAAAAAATCTACTTAAAAAATCTACTTAAAAAATCTACTTAAAAAAATTGTCGTTATCAGTTTTCATATCTTTTTTTTTTTTAAAGATAAAAGTAGAAAACAAACAATTTCAATCTGTTTGAATTCTGGCAAAATTTGTATTTTTATAAAAAAGCAGTTTATCACTTTGCTGTGAAGTATTTGCCAATTAATTTTTTGGCAATGAAAACTATCAACTTTTCTTCAAAAACAGGTTGTTTATCAACATAGGTGTTTATAATTCATACATATATACATAATAAATATAGTATTGTTGCATATGTGAATGCTCGTACTAAAACCTATACTTCTCTGCAATTCTTATCATTACAACTTATTTCTCTTTCGTCTCTCGCCACTATCACTATATCATCTGCATACGCTAACATTTAGATTTTCTTTCTCCTTCTTCTTGCCCTTTTGTTTACACATCTTTTATATCACTCATACAAATTGTGAACCGTAGCAGGCTCAGAGGGCACTCTTGTCTTAGTCTCTTTTTTGTCCAGTCATTTACTTTCTTTTTCATTCGCCTCACCTTGTTTTTTGTTTCCATATCTCTTTCACGGTTGTCACTATCCTCTTCTTTTTCATGCACTCTCATAACTTATTTGTATTTACCCTATCAAACGCTGCTTTTAAACCCACAAACACCTCACATACTCTCCCTTTTTTTTTTTCTAACTAACGCATTCAACTTTCAATTAACGCATTTTAAATATATACATTATCTAATGGCTCTCGTTCCTCTCTAAATCCCTCCTGTCAGCCTGGTAATCCTCCCACTCTCTATCTTTCGTTACTTTTTTCGTTTACTATATTGGAATCGCACAGTAATTTGTTATAATTTTTTGATAAACATGTGTCCATGTTTTTAATTAATTTCAAATATGTACTTGATCATCGCATCTGATATTATAATTCAATACTCTAATCTAAGTTAATCTAAAAGCAACTATTTATATTACCAAATCAAAAGCATTGTCGGATGGTTGGTTTACTGTTAGATATTGTTATTTAATGGTTGAACTGCACCTCAAAGAGATCGCATGCATTGGAATGCACTGAAATTACACAAAGCGCTTATTCGGTATACCGTAATTTGGTTTATTACACAATTTTGAATTTAGTTATTATATAGTATTCGATTGAAGTTTGAGTATTTTGCCTGCTTGCATTATGAAAATATGTATTTTCGAAAAAAAAACATGAGGCAGTTTGAAGTAAAACGACACTAATAAAAGTGACTGGCATAGCAAGCAAAGTAAGAGTGAAAACAAAATTCTTGTGTAAACGTCTAGTGGTGACGATGGCAGCAGCAAAGGCACTAAAACGTGCAGGATTTTGAGTTTTCGCATTTGCGAGCTGTGTCGGATTTGTGGACGTCACCGACTTGTCAACCTAGTTGCTTTCAGTTCTGTTAACTCACACTCTACGCTTCAGAAACAAAATGAGCTTTCTTAACGCCGCGCGATGCCAAGAAATGTGTTGAATATACAAATGCAATAGACATTTTAAACATCAATATATTCTACTCATTTATCATTTTTGTCATTCAATGCCATTATCGAAGTATTAAAATGCATTATTAAATGCAACAAACAATCGTATTTTTCTTTTCTGACGCTTTAGCTGTTGAGTGTGTAAAACAATAAAAATATGAGCTTCAGTAGAAGCTTTTGCTGCGGTAACCCATTTAAGTGACGTCGACCGGACTCCAACAAAGTTATTCAAATGAGCACACAAATTTGTTGAATTTCTGTCTACTATTTGAGCTAACCCTAAAATACATCAAATTAAAGCAGTAAAACCAAACATAAATTGATTGCTAACGCTTATTAAAGAAAACAAATAGATTTTGTAACGCCTGTCATACTGTTTTTTTTTAATTCCTTTCTTTGTCTAATAATTACTTGAATTAGTCTATTGCAATCAGTGCAACAAAATCAAAGCAAATAGTTGAAGTCAAAAACAGATTATTGTCTGTTAACAGCATGGTGTAAATTTTCACCACCAACCTGACATTTTAAGTTGTTCGACACTCTATAGAAGACTAAAATTATTTAAAGCCGATTTTGAAGAAATAAAACACACATTACTCAGTAAAGTAGTGTTTTTATTATTCAGTAACATTATCAGAGTATTATCAATAACTGTTTTTTTAATCTTGTTTGCTTTCTTTTATGGCCAAAATTGACGTACTTGGAGAATTTTTCCGAAAATTATTATTATCAACGATCATAATAGGTCAAGCTAGCATTCAGACTCTTGTATAAAAATTTTTGTCTAATTAAATAGCAGTAAATATTTTAGCAAAGCAAGATTTAGTTAGCGATTATCTTTCGCAGGCAGTATAAAACGGTGTGAGAACAGGACAGGGCTATGCGATAAAAGCGTTTTACGGCAGGATAGCAATATGTCTGACCCCAGTCATAAACATATCTTGACAAATGATTTCTTTGTCTGCACCGCACACTGTTTACTCCAAACAGTCTAAACCTAAAGCAAAACAGTTTTGTTTGAGAACCATAGATAACACCGTCAACTGAAGACGTTTGCTAAGGCTTATCTTGTAATAATGCAATAAGTTGATACTAAGACAAAAGATGGGAGATATTTTACATTGATTAGTTAAACTAAAAAACTTTAAGTGTACACACTTTGTTTTTATATGCTTGTCAACAAAGCTTTACAACTTTTTATAAAGCTTTTATCAGACAGACACCACTATTTGTGGCGTCTTGTAACACTTTTATTAAATGTTTTACTTGTAATAACTATTA